>OY754333.1:13414598-14614598 GCA_963573305.1 Pyrrhosoma nymphula | reverse complement strand
ATATAGCCAATTCAAGTCTAATGTAGGGCTATTAACCACTCAATCTCCTCATTAAAAACATGAAACCATTTTTGCATATCATGCAGCCTTACTTCACATTGGCTTTCACATTATTTTAAAAATGCAAAAGCGGTCTACAATGAGAGTAATGGCAATGGGCAGAAATCTAACTCACCTGAGATTGAATGCCTTCGTAACGCGGGAGGATTTAAAACGGTAGGTAATTTACTGGGAGCATATAGCAGTCGGTTACTTCAAAACCTTAGGCCAGCATTTAAATCACACCCAAGCAACTCTAGAATGATATTTAATTCCCTTAAATTCTACGTTTACCATATCAAACGTAAACCAGCCGAGCTGCATAGAAGAATGATTAATCCCGGTGCTTGATTTTGTTCCGGTGATGAAATACAGGTGTTGAGAAGATTCGATAAAATGAGACAGACATACATGGTACATTTGGTAAGTTTTGGGAAAACAACACTATGGACAACGTTCCATCACAGTAGTATGTTTAACTATTGCTGAACTCAACCCCAGTAGCTTATGAAGTACAGTATTTATAGGCTGACTGGAAAATACAATTGCGTGAACTTCCGCATACATAATATATTCCGAAAGGAGTCAATACTGCACAAAATAATCAAAAGACCCGATTAATCAGCAGTGTATCGTGACCAATATTCTTCGAAAAAAACACCAAGATTTGTTTATTCCTTAGAGATTTGAATCTCGACGGAGGTAGAGAATTTTCAGAAGCATTCAAAGGCGTAATTGGATGCATTGTTGAACCCACGAAATACAGTGTGGGCACCGTCCATCGGATGGGACCTAAGAAGTGTCAACTCCTTGGCGCATTTCATGAACACAAGGCAAATGCCGACGACAGATTTCTTCCCACCCCTTCTTTCAGAGAATTTGATTGACGCGAGGCGCAACCCGTTCCGTTTTGCCAGGAGCACCAAAATCCCTCGGAGCACCGCCACATGTCACCAAAATATTATCAAAAAATATATGGCTAATTCGAAAACAATTATCTCAACCTAAATAATGAATGGGTGCATGGAATCTGTAGTACCTCGAAACACTAAAATTTCAAATAAAAATACTAATTCTTAATAAATGCAACATTCATGGAAATTTAAGTTTTTTGCAATATAATGGGCCATTTATTGAAAGAACACTCATGACAGTAGCAGTGGCCGAAATATTTTTCAAACGCTGCCGGACAATGAAATCTGTCGTTCACTTACCCCCAGAAATGGTCCCATAAAAAGTTATAAATTGTTGTTGTGTCTTCGGTTAGAATGAGTTAGGAGTCAGGGGAGATTCAGCACCATGCCGAAATCCCACACACATACTCACAATATCGAACTTCGTAAGCGCAGTGAAGGCAAAATATGCACACAAAATACCCCAAAACTACTATTTCATTCAATCACTTGTGAAAGCTCTTTCAATGCACCCTCTTTCACCGCTTAGCACCACAATCACACGAGAACTTAGGAATCAATCGAGCAATCATAAAAATTATTCATTGCGAAATGCACAGATTTCGGCAGCCATCTTGATAATCTCTGAAGCGACAGCTATGGGAGTGGGTGGGATGAAAATCACGCCACCAAAATACGTTATAATTAACTCTCGATTAATTACGCACCTCAAGCGTCAATGGCATTCCAAGCATTCTGTGTGCGGTTGAAGAGGCGAGTTGAAAGGGATGCGTAGGTCCAAGCGTTGAGGCAGCACGGCGGCGACCTTTCCTTCACAGAGGCGATGTCAGACAAAAATGAAGAACTGACTCTCCCGTAGCGAGTCCCAAAATTATCCAGGCACTGTTCCGCTCCGGTCAAATCGGTGAAGTAGACGGCCAACACGAGTGCCTATTCCTATTATTCTCCTGCGCCTGTGGTTGCATTTTCTCGTAGAAAACGAAACACTTAGAAACTTCTATTGCTATTACTCCTGCCCACTCGGTTACCGGCGCGGTTACTGAAGACAGCACCCTCTATTTTTCCCGCCTTCCCACTAGCTCTATCTGTCGGCCAGCGAACGAAACTAGTGAACAAACGAAAGTCGCCCACGCTACGGCTGGAGGTATGGAAGGGGAGAGGGCGGGGAGGGGGTGGGGAGGAGTTGTCAGGGGTCTTCCGCAGCTGAATATCGAGAGGTGCGTATCAAGTTTCAGATGCCCAAGGAGGCTTTGGACGTGGGAGAGAGGAAATATTACGTAACTGGACACCAGAGATCGTTTTTCTTTCAGTGCCAGGAAATAGAAGCATAAGTCACACCATTTTTTTTATGCGCCCCAATTTTTTCCTTGAGTGAATATGGCAATATCCCTCTCCCTATGCTAAGGAAGATCTAGTGTTTCCCGCCATGCTATGCCGGATAAATGATGATGCAGTACATAAGTACACGTCTCATTCCTCCTTTTCTCTACGCATATCTTTCTTTCTTACCAGCTAGAGAGACGTATACAAAATTTTGCAAAATTGTCATTAGCATGGAGGCCAGAAGTAAATAGGGACGTCAATTCACGGTGCATTCACAAGAGAAGAAAATGTGAAGTGAGTACCTTGGAGTGTATCCAGTCGTAAAGTTTACTATTGCGATGTCTCTACCATTTATCTACCATGAGAGCCGGTAAAAGGGCATGTGGTCGGGGTATCATGACCCCATGCCTCACGATCATGCGAATGCATAAGCAATTAATCCGAGTTAAGGTAATTACTATGCGTTTTAAATTTGAGTTGTCTTCGGTGATAATGATGTGGTCCCAATTATATGAGATAAAAATAAAGTATCAATCGCGTTACAACGTTTGGTCTGCAAAGATAATTAAATATATACGTCCATAGTTCCCATTCAATTCCTCTTCCTTCCTTAATGATGAATGTGATTTTGAATCAAGTTTATTTCGTTACGTTTATCTTCCTCGTGCTTTATTATGAATCTGGAGCTTGAAGTTATCTATTCTCTTAGCAAAAAAATCTCTGGTGAATCTTAAATGTATGCCGCTTCTTAAAAAAGCAACCTGAAATAAAATTTCTCTTTTTTCATGTCAATTTTACCGCACACTCGTCAATTGAACCTGAGTTCCGTCAAGGTTAATCCCCAATCTCTACCTTAGAAAAATACTCGAGGTTAAAGCTGCTCATGGGTACCGGTTTTGATCATTATTAGCTTATTGCAAATATATTGTAAGATTACTACTGGCATTATGCGGCTCAAGAACGAAGAGTCATTAATGAGATTAATTATTAGGTCATCTAGCGGTTTGCTGATCCCAAAGTTTATATTTGGCACAGTTTTGCAGACAATAGACTTGGCAATCCCCATTGGGTGTTTCATGTAAATATCTAGAAAGTGTTTGCAATTTCACAACTAAAAATTCTAATCTAAAATTTATTTTATTATTTATCGATGGGTGCATTTCAGGTATGTATAATCAGTCTAGTTGTTTGAAGATATTTGATCACTGAGAGTAAAACCACGTGATTAGATTTTTCCCTCCAAATAATAAATAATTGCTTCGTGGGCCTAGGTTATAGAAATATTTTTTTATATTTTATGTAACAAAATAACTATATCATTGGTTATTAATGCTAAAATTCTTTCGTATTCTCTAATGAATTTTGCCAACATTTCTAATAATCGCCGGCATATACAGATGCATCTAAAACACTACGTTTTAGTGGCAGAAAGTTTAAAAAACCTCGGTAGTCTAGATATACAGCCGGCGAAAAACCTCGTAAGATAAAGGTTAAAGGTACCACAAGTTCAATGGTTGATACATGCTAGTAATAGATGAAAGCCAGGATTATTTATCATTGTTTGCAATCTGACCATTTTCGCCGATCTAGTTACGATTTTAAAAGTTAATCGCCAGATAAAAAGACTGTGATAAGAGGGAGCTCAAAAAGACGCTTCTTTCAGCAAATCACACACAAAGGCTGACTGAAAACGACAGCGCACGCCCCTTGCTCGACGTATCCTTTTTACAGTAGACGTGTCTCCGCTCCTCGCGACTCGTCGGGCTATAAAATGCGCCGGCGAAAGCAATGAATTCCGCTTGGAACATCATGCATGGCAATTCCACGAATCCGCCAGCGAGTCGCAATAAACAGAGCCTAACAAAGCCTCTTTTCCCGAGAAATGAGCAGATGCAAGGAAGATGCAAGACAAGCAGAGGGGGGCTGAAGAAGTTTACCTAAGGATTCCACGGAAACGCGGGAGGGGAGGAAAGGAATGCGAAAGATGAATAGGCAATTTTCCCACCCAGCCTGCCCCGTTGGAAGACTGACCCATATTACTCCTGTTTTTACGGCTCCCGGGTCGAACACGTTTCCTTAAGGCAGAGACCATCGTCTGGAGAGGAGGTCCGGCTCTCTTGGCGAGAAAAAAACAGAGAAGGCTCCTTCGCATACGAAACTGCACCCGTGTGCAAGTGCCTCCCTGTCCGAAGATTGACCAGAGCCGTATTTTTCTTGCACCTTCCTCAAGGTCTCCACGCCTAGACGCCGACGCAGACCTCTCTCAGTGTCTCAAACCTCTTAAAAACTCGGGCGACCTCTGCTCTATTTTACCGTACTTCGGCACATTTCACCCACGGTCCTCGTCCTGTTTCCACGGTACGTATGACGCTATGCTTACGGCTTTACCATCGAAAGAAGTCACGCGTCCAGATTGAGGTGAGTGATAAAACTTGGCTATCCTTGAAAGCGAGGGCTTCAAGTGCACGGAACTCGCCGAGGAACCGATGAAACATGAGCACGTGAAGTATCGCCCGACCACTGTCCTTGTTCGTTAGGTTTTAACCTACTAAACGGACAAAGAGATGCAGAGATTTATTCATGAGAAAGCAGCCAAGTCAACATTTTCGCAAAAAAAGTAAAAGAATCTTTCTGATGTGGACGCACTCATTTATTAAAATGTTTAAATTTACATAATATTACAAAGAGAGAAAGAACTGTAACGATATGAGCAAAAATTAAAAAAAATAAATGAAATATTTACTACAGAGCGAAATTAGGACTGGAGAACTCTTTTCTTACAATTAACTCAATGACATCTACATGCATCCCTGGCCTGCGAGGTAAATAATTCCACCGAGGTGAGACCAGAACCCGGGATCTCAGACTTAACATATGAACCCTAACCTATCGATTTCGAGACCACGTAATTGTTTATAAAAGACCTGGGCTGGCTCGCATTGCAATGAAATAAAAGTAGTGATCATGAAGATGACGTTAACTGACGAAACCCGAGTCGTGAATAAAAAACTTAAAAGTGAAATTCGCAAAGTTAGTTCTTTTTCCAACTAAAAAAGTGATATTTTACGTGGTCTTATTCTCCAATATTTTCAATGTATTTCTTAAGCATGGAAGTAAATGATGTGTTTCTAGCGAATGTTCTTTCAGAGGCGCACATGAAATGACGTTAGATCTCGGGAAAAAAATTATTTTGATGTATTGAGAATGGGGTATATGTTAGTCTATCAAACTTTTGGGAGGAAAGAATTAAGTGTGAGTAAAAATATTCTATGCCAACCAGTTTTATTGCTCAGAGCCGTCTGTTTAAACAGTCGACAAAGAATAAACCGTTGTGAAATTGAAGCCATAGTGACAATCAGTCAAAGTATAAGTACTTCCTTTTTTATTTATGAATGTGAAACTAATAAATGTTGATAGCTTATTGTCTCTACTGCACCGCAGTCATAACGTGACCCAAGAGCCTCGTTTACTGGACGAAGGCTTCAAAATAGTCCTCCCTTTATTTCTGAATCCACAAAATCGCGTCTATTTCCACCGTCTTCGTCGTTAAAGATGACAGCTAGATAGGCCCAAGGCAGTTGAAAGGGTCTTCGGTGCTCATACTCCCCGACCCTCAGCTATCCGTTCAACTCCATACATTCCCTCGACACCCTTTGCTACCCCCATGCGAAGTGGGGAATCCACAAGGAATCGTGGGGGTGGGGAAGAAGAAGGGGGGGG
Source organism: Pyrrhosoma nymphula (assembly GCA_963573305.1). Lineage (NCBI taxonomy): Eukaryota > Metazoa > Arthropoda > Insecta > Odonata > Coenagrionidae > Pyrrhosoma > Pyrrhosoma nymphula. The sequence goes on along the minus strand of OY754333.1, from coordinate 14,608,602 downwards.
GAACTTCTGCGGCGGCCGGGACCACGGCATAGTGGCCATGATGGGACGGAGCAGCTGGGAAGGAGTGGGAAAGGATGGGGATGCAGGCCAGGCAGGGAAGGGGATGGAGGAGAGAGTGTTCGAAAAGGGTGACTGCGAGGTCAAGGGGAGTAGCAAAAGGGAGGCAAAGGGTCACAAAATGGAGAGAAAGTGAAGGGCTAAGGACATGGTGATAGAGAGAGAGAGTAAGAGTTGGAGGAGAGAGAGGGAGGCCTGGCCGTAATAAAGGTCCTAAGTGAAGGGAGAGATAACGTAAAATGAATTGGGATATCTTTCTGGAACCATGTTATCCCCATCCCCACAGGGTTAATCCGTTCGCCTTAATTTACTTTTTTCCAACAGAGGGAGGGGGAGGGAAGAGAACGAGTGAATCCCTTGACGAAATTAATGTAAGCGGATTAGAGGAGGAGTTTCCTGTTCAGATGTCGCGCGCTCCCTTTGACGTCTTTTAAACAAGTGTTCCATGAAAACGTGAGTGGATGGCTTTATTATCGTTTCCCCTTTCCGCCTTCAAAGACCACTCGGGGAGTTAGAGGGGGAGCAGATATCGTATTACTTTCGCGTCGTAGAAAAGGCCTTTTACCCGTACCTAACCGTAGTCCTTGATCGCAGTTTTTATGGAGCAATATCAAACATTTCATGGGTGATGATTTCAAATAATATCCCTTGTACCCCAAAAAACGTATCCCATCCTCATCAAATTAAAATTATCTTTAGCATGGTGACAGAAAAGCCAATTTTTGATTCAAAGAATACATAAAATAATGTATTATTGACCACGTATAAATTATCTCTTCGTTTTAGTTATTGAGTATTCTCAAATAGAAATAGCATTTAATAGAAATAATTCAATAGAAATGTATTCTTTGAATACATTTATATTGAATTATAGGATCGAATTTATGTTTATTTATATTTGAGAAAACTCGATATAACTAGTGTCGAATGCTATTTTCTAGGATATTAAAGAACAATTTTCCGTCCGGATAACAAGAAGAGATGAAATACGAAGTGTATGATTGGAGAAACAGCACAATGGTAAGATGTGAAACATATTATTTCATTGTTTTCTTACGGATAGGATAGGTGCTTGATACATAATAGCTACATATACTAATGCTTTTAAATGTCACATCTCTTCAGATCCTTAACTCTCTTTATCACATCCAAATTACCTAGATCAGATATCTAGATTAAGTTTGCAACGGATTCTCGGGCTGTATAACATGCCTACAATTCATGTTATACTGCTCAAAGTTCTGTGGGGAAACAAAAATAGTACCTAGTCTCGAATATCAAAAGTTTCCCATTCTCGGTTTTATAGTAAATTTTACAATTTTGTGGACATTGTCGTTTTCGCAATCTTCGACGTCGTGATTGGTATCATTTTATCCGAACTAAATTCAACAGGAAAGAAATTCCATAAATAAGGGAATTCATTAATTCAGTGCTTCACAAAAAAACACTATAAAGGAAACATTTTAGTGCCTTTTTTTAGTTATTACGCTTAATATACACAGGATTACAACTCCTTAATGTTATTTGCAGTAAATATAGATATTTCTATCCTTCTGTCATTTCATCCCTGAACAGAAATCTGCAATGCGTTACTTTCTATTTATGGGAAATCTTGCCTATTTGAATCTCATTAATTTAATCAAATAAACGCTTGAGAATATTAAACTAAAGATTTCACTCCCAAGAATCAAATACACTTCAATAGTCCAGTGTAATTATAGCCTGTAATATTGGGCGTAGTATATTATATGTTGTAACTAGGTTCCATGTACTAATGCCATTTTTGCGTACACTGACTCCATTATAATAGGTTCCGCAGTAAACCCTACTTCAGAGATCGTATTTAACGCCGATACGTGGACGTAGCGCAAAGTCTGGCTGTTGATTGGTCATCAGAAGACTAGTGAGTGGTTAGATAAGGGAGGAATTCCTGGGTAACGGAGAGCAGGTGGAGAGGCGTTGGCGTTAGTCTAAGTTGGGTCGAGGCGTCAAGTTGACCGCGGTTTAACGTCACATCCGATTGGAGGAGAGCTACGCATGAAACGTTCTCCACATGGAACCCAAAAACTATCTTGAATCCCCTGAAATATTCCGCCGCCGCACAGTGGGCTCAAATCGCAAATCGCCGGACAAAAGTCCAAAATAGCTTTTTTTAAGATATCGACTTGAAACTTGGCACATATACACACAAATGATTGCTGATTATGGAATGGTAAAACATTTCTCATAGGTCCTCCCCGTTACTTAGATACAGAGGCTCAAACACGACCAAATTTCCAAAAAAGCGCCCGCTCTCATTTTTCTTCGAGAGTCTTAAAAGTTGAGCAGATATACGAGTAATGCAAGGATTTTTATGAAATAAAAAACATTACCATTTGTAAACAGGGTACTTCACCTATACTATGCATAACTTTCAGACATTTTTGCCCATATTTGAGTGCTTTTACGTCACAAAATGGCGGACCCTTTTTTTAGGCAACATTTGACATAAAATAGACAATATAATCCTTATTCGGAAAATGGTCTCTGGGATACTTCATCAGAGTATTACTTAAAGATATTTCTAGATTATTCCGTAAAAATATTTGGAAAAAGTTTGCGACGCCGAGAATAAACTCGATTTTTCGATCGCGCGTCGCGGCCCGGCTCCGCGCAGCGGGACCTGGAAATTCAGTGTTCCCCGTTGGATTGTTCAAGTTGTGTGGACATTAACTCCTCGAATTCAACTTTTTCAGGCTATGCATGTTGTCACTTAATTCTAAAGATTCTAAACTGAAGATTTTGCGAGGACATTGGATCGAGAGAATGGATCAGTGCACGCGTAACTGCGGCACATTTGTTTTTCTTTGGATAATTTTCGGAATCATGCTGCAAATTATGAACTTCTTTCAACTCTTGAGAAAGAATGCGGGTTCTAGGGGTACCATGCAAGTTTTCCATAAAAAGGCAACATTTGGGATTCCCTTCACCCTCTCCTCCCCCACCCCGAACAACACCCTCCGCCTTTACTCCCCGAGGAGGGTGGCGCGAAAAGGAACGATTTATGACAATGTGCAGCCTTAAAAAAACATGCCTGCTTGGCAAATTACAGCTTGTTGACACTCTTCGTCATCTGACTACCAGAAATAACAATAGTAGTTACTCTCCTACAAATAGATTGGAACTGATATTCTAAAAAAAATTAATATATTATTTTAAGGAATTACCTTAAGGGAATCATTCTTCCAATATCATTCTTTATAGCTTCTTACAATGAAATTCAAGCTTGAGTTTAAAATCAGCATGATTTCATGAGTTTTTACAAAAAGCTCTGCAATATAATATCTTTGTGCGCAATGTAATATCTTTGTATTGAGTGACATACTAGATCATTATGTTTGAAGGATGGATTAATTTAAGCTTGAGTCTCCAATGGCTTTGCATTTTTATTTCGCAGTACTGAGCACACAATGTAATTAAGTCATATTACAATGCTCTCGACGAAAAGTAAAGGAATATACATAGAAGAAAACACAATTAGATTCATCGATAATATATTTTTTTTAAACTGGAAAACTGATGTTGTTCTGCATCGAATTTGCTGCGCCAAATCTTATGCGGAATATGGCAAAAAAGAGAAAGTATTTTGAAAAGAGGATGGTTATTAATGAGAATGGCTTACATTCGTTTTGATGTTGCCAGTACCGTTAAATATAAATTCAATGACATAAATGAAATGCCGTTACTTGTAAGATACTGAAAAGAAAACAAATATAATTTTCTCAAATGATTTTCACCCTCAGAGCATCTTTAGTTATAACTCACCGAGTCATCTTCAGGTAGTTGACAAATTTCTGAAAGCACTCACCATGTTTATATTTAGGAATGTTTAAGTAGGTGAAGAAACAGCTATTAGGAGATGGATTGGACACACGTGTACCGACGCACTCCATGAGAGAGAGAAGAAGGTGAGAGGTCTGTTTGAGGCAATGAAGGGAAAAAACCCAAGCAGGGAATACCCGAAGAAAATTAAAGGAGAGGAAGTTAGGTCGGCGGTATTCTAATGAGGGATTAGTAAGGGTGGGTAAGGGAGCCGGTTAGCAAAGGGTAAAGGGTGGTGGGTAGCAGGCTCCTGACAATGCGATCACCTTTTCACTATCCTTTCCTTAACCACGTTTACCCATCCCCGCGAATCCGTCACTATAACACCGTTGACCCAACTTCCTTTGCCGATTTTTCGTTTCAAACTAAATTCTTAGTCCTCGGACGAATTGTAATTACTACTCATACTCGCTGTTTGATTCTATTGATTCTTCTTTGTCTTCTATTAGTAATAGTTCCCGTAATTCCTTCGGAAGCCTCCTATGAGCCTTCGCATTCAAAGTAATGGTGGACGAAAGCAATGGATCGGACGTGATCAAAAGTCTTTTGAATATTGGTGGCCATCCTGGAGTGTTTCCGCGTGAATCTTTCTCGGAATATCCTGGCGTCATTATTGCGAGCCTCCATCGCCTCTTCGGATAGCTGGCTTAAGGGAAGAATTGCCCCTTTCGAAATTTCCGGTGTATGAGCACTAAATGGACCGTGGTCGGCATTTAGTACCAGGGATAGAGCTCAACGTATAATTCGGCCGTCCTCAGGTAGTACAGTGAAATGCAGCGTCGATAAACCATAAGCATATTTGTCAACATCTGCCGGTCGATTTTTCATGGCTGTCATGTTATTCATTTCGGAGGTTTTTGCTACGCAGATGTAACTCCTAAATTCTTTTTCTGGCCTTCCCAATGTGTCTAATTAAATAGATTTTTAATAATAAAGGCTAAAGAATAAAAATAATGTCGTTAAATGAATACATTAGAGATCCGTAGAAAAATACATACCAGTCGCCGTAGAAGTACTTGGTAAATAATGACGCACGTTATCAGGCAAAATGATTGACTCATTGAGCCAATCATAATGATGCAGCAAATATCGCTCATTATTCCGGGAACACTTTTAAGACATTCTCATGTAGGGCACCAAAAAACTAATCCAAATGAATTCACGAAGACTTTTTAGAGCGTCATTATGTGATCCTAAATCTAATCTTCGAGACAAATAATCATTCAAATATTCTTTTTTGTTATTTAATGATTTTCCCTTCATATCCGTTACATTTTTATGGAGCTCAAGAAGCGTGATCTGGTGATAGGGCATATCACAACACCTTTGAGGAAAAACCTGTGTAACGGTCCACTCATTTAAGCAAATATAATATACGAAGGATAAATTTAAAAAATGATGATACTTTAAAATAATAGTAAGCAGTAAGTACGCGTGGTAAAAGAAATACCAAGAGAAGTTAACAAAATATATATGAACACTAATGAGAAAAGTACGACGCATAATGTGGGTAAAAAACGTCATTGGTGAGAAAGAATACATTAAAATAAATTGCTTACCATATAAAAGAGGTATACTTTTAAGAAAATAAACAATACTTCTTCCACCACAGGGAACTGGAGCAGGAAGTATATCAGTATTTCACGAGCCAAATAACCAGATACTCTGGGATTTCCAAACTCACGAGAGCACAGGCACCACACTACGTCACCAAAACCAAACTAAAACTACCTGTCATCATGCATTTCTGAAAGGAAGGGCGCCACTGTAAATAACCCGCTTATTTCCCGTGTCCGATGTCAGAAAACATTCCTTTTCGCGCCACCCTCCTCGGGGAGTAAAGGCGGAGGGTGTTGTTCGGGGTGGGGGAGGAGAGGGTGAAGGGAATCCCAAATGTTGCCTTTTTATGGAAAACTTGCATGGTACCCCTAGAACCCGCATTCTTTCTCAAGAGTTGAAAGAAGTTCATAATTTGCAGCATGATTCCGAAAATTATCCAAAGAAAAACAAATGTGCCGCAGTTACGCGTGCACTGATCCATTCTCTCGATCCAATGTCCTCGCAAAATCTTCAGTTTAGAATCTTTAGAATTAAGTGACAACATGCATAGCCTGAAAAAGTTGAATTCGAGGAGTTAATGTCCACACAACTTGAACAATCCAACGGGGAACACTGAATTTCCAGGTCCCGCTGCGCGGAGCCGGGCCGCGACGCGCGATCGAAAAATCGAGTTTATTCTCGGCGTCGCAAACTTTTTCCAAATATTTTTACGGAATAATCTAGAAATATCTTTAAGTAATACTCTGATGAAGTATCCCAGAGACCATTTTCCGAATAAGGATTATATTGTCTATTTTATGTCAAATGTTGCCTAAAAAAAGGGTCCGCCATTTTGTGACGTAAAAGCACTCAAATATGGGCAAAAATGTCTGAAAGTTATGCATAGTATAGGTGAAGTACCCTGTTTACAAATGGTAATGTTTTTTATTTCATAAAAATCCTTGCATTACTCGTATATCTGCTCAACTTTTAAGACTCTCGAAGAAAAATGAGAGCGGGCGCTTTTTTGGAAATTTGGTCGTGTTTGAGCCTCTGTATCTAAGTAACGGGGAGGACCTATGAGAAATGTTTTACCATTCCATAATCAGCAATCATTTGTGTGTATATGTGCCAAGTTTCAAGTCGATATCTTAAAAAAAGCTATTTTGGACTTTTGTCCGGCGATTTGCGATTTGAGCCCACTGTGCGCCGTCTAGACACTGGCGTCGCTTGGTTTTGGGTCTAGAGGGGGGCAGAAAATGTATAGGGGGCACTGACTCATAAATTAACCGGTTTACTAAACTTTACAAATGTTGGTGATGCAATTGGCGAATTGTTTTGTAAAACATTTGGCAATTTACAACGTGTTATACACATTTGTTCATACGTATTTGGGACTTAAGAGTGGAAACATTCACAGACTTAGGGGCGCGAGAACACGAGGCCCACGAGATAATTCGCCCCCCCCCCCTGCTACCCCCTTGGCTACGCTACGACGCCTAGATACGAACCGGCGCCCTCGGGATGTGAAGCTTGTACTCGAGCCGCCACACCAAACCTACCACGCGATGCCTGGCATACGTCGTTAAGGAGACAGAAGAGTTGTTAAGTCACACAACGGCTCGGATGATGACCTCGCTAATTGACCTTCTCGGAAGTTTCCTCTCTCTAACTCTTGCACTCCGCTCCTAAAGAATATAAGATATTAGTGGTTTGAGGAAGCTCATTAGTTATACCTATGCAAAAGAAGAGGATCAAAATATAGTACCACTTAGAATATTCATCCATTTGGAGACCCCGTGATAGTTGTATTGAAAGTGAAGAGGAATTCAAAACTGGTATATGCAATAATTTAATACAAAAATCCCTTTTCAAATAAAACTTGGGTATAATGGTGGCATATATATCTCTGAAATAATGAAAAATCAAAATATTTTGTCTTATTCTCGCATGTTCTTGACTCTTGTGTTATTTAGTCGTTAAAATAGTAGTTCAAATGGGCAATGATTGAACTATTTTGCTCATCGTCTAAGTTGAAAGGTCCTTCCTTGTCATTCCATTCTTTACCATTAGTTCGAAAAAAGAATGATTGAGATAAAACACATTACTCGATGTAGAAAGTTTAATCAAAATGAACTCAAAGATGGAATAGCGAAAGTAAAGAATGAGAGAATTCTGCAAAAAGACAGTTCAACTAGAAGAGCATAGAGATGATGGAGATAATATATATTTGAATTTTAACATATTTGCGAACAAGGTGGAAACTTTAATACCTACGTTTATGCTAACTAAAAAAATATATCCCACTTGAAACTGAGACGAAGCGTATTTTGTCACGAGGAAACCGGAGTACAACTCTTGCATATCAATATCAGAGTTCAAAGATTAATTTTTTGCTTAGCTATTTCATTTACCAAGTGCGATCTGGCGTGAGGATATTAAGTTGCGGGTGTCAGCAGAAGTTGAAACCCTATACGGCCATATCTTATTTCTTGTAGCAGTCAACGAAAAAAAGTTTCCTAAACCTTTCATGGGAGAAGCAAAAAATGTGTTCGCTGGGCTCGAGGTAGACGCTAACGTTCCAGCTGCAGAAGGTTCTTCATTTGCATTACAGTACATATTATCTTATACGTTACATTGCATTATAATCAGATTAATAATTCTTTCTTTATTATCAAAGGTGCATTTTCTGCGAGCTGTAGACCCTCAACAAAATCAGTAAAACTAATAAACTGACTCTAGTTCATTTCCAGAGATAAATGATTTTAAAGGTTTGTGAAAAATGAAGTCTATAACTCTGTTTTCGACTCTCTTTTCTCAAACCTATATGAATGAGTGTATTCAATGGTAGTTCAAGTGCAGTAATTTTAAGAAATCAGCTCACAGTTGTGACTATAATTTCAGCGATTTATATCTGGTGTATTTTAACTAACCGATGGAAGCTTATGAGTTAATTTAATGGATTTATTAGAATCTTGTTTTAAACTAAGTCTATATATATAAGTATATTTACTCATGCCTATAAAATGCAGTTCTTGTAAAATAAAATATAATTCGGTGATGAATTTCCCAATTATGATGGCCATTTTGATGTACAATATGTTGAGCATGTTTTTCTATGTAATGCCCATGTGTGAAGTAAGAACATCCATCATATCACTTGCGCTGACCTTTAAAGTGTATCGCACCCTGGTGTCGAGTTTGTAAACAAAAACGTTGACGCGTCGCGTCGTAGGTGGGCTGTCGGCTGTGAGGGGCATGGTACATCTTCCCCTCTTTATCATTCCCCTCTTTTCGACACCTGCACTCGCGCTCTAAGATATATGGACTAATCGAAATTCGCAACTACTTGCGCCTGCTCTCTGGTTATGAGCGGCGGGTATCGTACCAAGTTTACCTCCAAAATCGGTAGACAAGATATTCCATTACTTCGAGAATCGTTGATGTTTTTCACTAGGAAATATGTTTTTTATGATCTCTTTGGGTCGTCTTTAGATAACTTTTGTAAATCTAAGGAATCAATGTTACTGATAGTTATTAATAGAAGCTATTTGAGCTTTTGTTGCCTTCATTAATATTGCCTCACTTAGTGTGTACCAAATATTCAACAACATCACCACAGATGGAATATAGAACACCTATTTCTATAAAAGAAAGAATTGATCCCAAAACAGTTGACGTAGGAGTTATACTTTTGAATTTCGTCCGCCGAATATATTATTGAACAATGACTTTAAGTAGGTACGTGACCTAACATTAGTGCAAGATTTTTCAAAGATGTTATGTATTCCAAATATCACAAATGTGAGCATTTTACTTACTCATCTTTTATTGAAAATCAATCCTTTTTTTTATACCACCCTACTAACCCAACCTTCAGCCCCAATCACCCTATGCAGCACCTTGTTAACTCTCGGTTCCCCGTTCAAAATAACCTTGATTAAATTTCTCCAATCACCTCCTTACCATTCCAAACAATTTTTCATTAGATTCCATCCTCTTCCCAACCTATAATTCAAATACAGAAATTCTAACATTCTCCCAAATTGGCCACGTTTTTGACAGATGCGTTTGGTGTCACATAAGCGACTCTTGACTTTTCAATTCATGATCCTTTGAATACAATGGTCGAATCTATGTGGGGATATCTTCTCAGACCCTCGTGTAGTTGGATCAATTTTTTTTCTTTGTTGTAATTTTTAGTTAGTGCAAGTCAGCGCAAGGCAAATAAGGAAGTATTTCGTTTGAATGCGGCGCGAAAACATATTTTTATGCTTAAAGGGATGATTCCCGAAACTTACTTGTATGGATTTTACATAAAGAAGTACAGAGAAAACTTTTTTCGGCTGTCACCATTAATTCGACAACAGTACTTTGACTGTCGTCCACCGAAAATATTAAGAAAAATGACTTTAGCTATGTGAGTATACCGCCAACTGATTCAGGTGATAATGTATCTACACAATGTTTCTGGTGCTTCGTTTTTTTCTAATCGAGCTTGAAAAAAAATACAGGAGTGACGCTGGACTGTTAACAAACATCAGTTGATACACGTTGAAATTTACTATACGAAATATTGTACTCGTTATTGGCTACATTAAAAAAATCATTCATAGAAAGTCTTATCCTACATTTGCATATATGTGTTCTTTTTTCAACCACCTAGTGTATGAATAGAATGAGGCTAATAAGGTTAAAACGATGTGTTGAAAGGTATTCTCATGAAAGAAGCAGGACATGCAGCGCACAAATACATTTTTTATGTCTTATTTAAGCTCAGAACTTAATGCGTTGCGTGATTGAAGTTTATGGTACGTATTTAGGTTCTATACACCTAAATGAGGTGCTGAATTTTTATCTACATAGGGATTTTATTTGTAACCATGTCATTCGTGCAATAGTCTTACAATAATTAATTACTGATGCTAAAATACGTTGATTATTAGTCTACTTTATTATTGCTTCTCATTGGCTGTTATTTCCTAAAAGTTAGGTAATTACACACGGCTATTTTCTTAAATATCATCGGAAATGGATCAGCGCCCTCGTGATATTTGATGCTCACGCGATTGAAATTGGAAGTAGCAATCGTTATGAAGCATCATAACTTTTAATACTATTTCGAAAACATCCTAAAGCCCATCCCTGATTCAAATTACTCATTATCCTCACCGATTACAGGATATATTCCAGCTGTATAATTCATATCGTTATTGAGATAAGCCATTTTATCACATCTCAATTTCCCTTCGTTGCCATGTCATCAAAGCAATGACTGCCATGTAGTAAGTCATAACTGCAGATATCAATGCATGGAAGGAAAGACATAATTTACCTACAAGCATTCCATGTCAGTATTTTAATTTATAATACATTTATTTGACCAATGGGTTAACTTCACATGAATGCTTGTTGAGGCATTGTAAAATGTAGTATATGTGCCTGAAATGAATACTTAAACTCACAAGTATATTGTATTGCTGGTTTAAAAACTTCATTGAGTTAATTTTCCGTTGGCCTATGTTTTGCTGCACGACAGGACACTCTATTCACAATGGCCTTTGCATTGGAATGCAGTTATGATTGGAGCTAAGTTCATGACGGAGACGTAAGTTAAAATGCTGTCAATTAGATAAAAAATAAAATTAAACTCTTTCTGATGCTCCGCTGGATTTGACCCGAGTTTTTTTCTGATGCATGGATCACGAATTGTGTTCACCCCCTCATAATTCGCATTCCTTCTGCCATACTCAAACAATTACAGATCGTAAGTATATGATGACGGGCTTCGAGGATTGCTCATTAACATTATTAATCCTGTTGAATTTGAAGTGCTTTTAGAAATGTTAAGCCGCCATCAATCGGCGGTCGAGTAATGGTTTTCGCGTAGCGACGACCTCCGACGCGTTTAGTACGAATCAAGTAGGGGCCGTATCAAAGGGGAATGATTACTATTCACCCCTTCGTTATACGAACTGTAGGACTTCTCTCAATTCTCTCAAAATAATGCATCACCTATGGTTCAACGTGCGATGCAGTTTTATCATTACAATGGAAATCTATTCGTGTAAGTTCGCAGATTAAGCTTAAAAGAGCATAACTCAAAAACAAATTTACATGCTCATTATGTAAAATTATGTTTTAAATTGTTTTTTTTACAACAAAATGCATATTGATGAAGTCAGTAGATACTTTTATTACTGCTGTTCTCCGAAAGACCCTTCAATTCGCACATTTATCCTGAAACGAGGCAACCATGACGTACACAAGGGATCGAAAATCCGTCGGCTCTGCAGGCAGACTATAATCACAACTACCCTTATCTAAGGTTTGATTGATTGTAGGCAACATTGGTTTGCTTTAAAATATAGATCACCGTCCTCACATAAGTACTAAGTAGACAGAGTTTCTCTGGCGTTGCTCACACCTGGTTGGCACCATTAATGATTTTGGCACCGTTTGTCACCAACACTAGACTAATGTTGACACCAGGTTTTTGTCCTTCCATCATCGACCCTCTAAGCTTTGACGAGACAAATACTCATCTTCTTGTTCTTCCTTATTCTTCTGTCGTTTTTCTTAAATAAATTCCTCTTAACAGCATGAACTTAATGATATGAAGTCTTCTATGGAAAGCAGCAAAAATAAAAGAAATTTAGTGAGGATTTATCATTCAAAATTACTATTTAACTCTCGAAACTATGGTTGATAAATTAAAGTACCGCGTTGGATTTCTCTACTTTTGAGTGTTCTCCACTCATGCATGTACACATATCCATCATGCCGTTCTCTTCTGGAGTAGGCACAGTTAAAAGAGCAAAGTTCTCGTCGTTAGAGCTACACAACTGGCTTCGATTTTAATAATTTCCTCCTTGCTGCCTTGTCCTTGCAAACCTCTTTTGCTTCTACCACGTTCATGCGTTGCTTCATACACCCTAACTTGTTCAGTGGCACCAGTATGTCAATACCGCATACCCTAGTGTTGGATCGCGGGCAACAATATGCTACCTTTCAAGGTAGTCCTCTCAGAAGTGATCCTGGCACGAGTAGAATAGCAAGGGGCCTAAGGTGTTACTACTCTTTGGTTTATCTGATGACTGTGAAAGGTGATCCATAGCCGACCTGTATAGTGCTGTAATTGTTTGCAGGGAAAGCTGAACGAGTCATTAGCACTGCAGAGCCTGGTAACCTTCAATACTCTGTTCCAACTAACTGCTAACAGGAATTTCTTTCTCTTAGAATTTTATACATCTTAGCACCTAATGTGATTCTGGTTTAACATATGTCAAGGAAGGTTGACGTGAATCCCAAGGGGAATCCCAATCAAAAAAAATATACATTAATATTATCCAGGACACTCAATGAGAAGGCGATTTATTCACATGGTTTATCTAGGTGTAGGCAGAAATCATCGTGATTGCACTACCCCTCCAGAGTAAAAAAAATCTTCCACCAATGAGAATTCAGTACCCTGGTAATAAATAATTGCAATGATGAACAATTTATGAAAGACAGGAGACACTGTACGTAAGGAGAACGAAGGGCCACATGAGAGCCCGTAATAGGAAAGATTTATCAGATTCTTATCTCCATCCCTTAGCAACTCATCAAAAATGAATTTCCTTTTTACAAAGGTGCGCTGTTTTAAAAAAGTTCCCTTGACCTCCGAAGGACATTCCTATTCATTTATAAGACTAAAAATGTTGTTAAAAAGTTGCCATTCAACTACTGACACGCTAAGAAAAATGTGAATCACCCTATTAGAATCCAAATGCGCAAGATATTACTTAAAATTATTTACAACGCTCTTCTAAGTCATTTATCTCCAGCGGGATTTCTAAAAAGTTCCGCGACATTTTCCGACACTTCCTAAGTCCCGGAATTATTTATCTCAACCCTCCAACCAACCTGCTCCCCCCACCCTTCCGCCCCCTCCCCCACGAAAACAATTCCATCAATCACGGCTCCACGCAAACACCATTCATCACATGGCCGCACAAAACAGTTGACTGCGACACAAAAGACCTTTTCGCTCCTACTCCAGCTCTTCGCGGGCTCCTGCGAAAGGGTAGTAGGTATATGGCGGCGCCGCTCCCCGCCTCAGCGAATGGGGAGTTCCCATCAGCTGCTGTGGTTGCGAAGGTTTACGGTGATGCTTTCAGGAAGGAGAGTGGCACGATATAACGGCAAGGCACTGCTCTGTGCATTCCGTCACCAGTTTCCTACTTAACGTGCAGTCTTACTGTCACCGTGCTTATCGCTGATGTTTTTCTATAAAAATTAATGATTAAAATCTTGCTCACGTCGATAATCTACTTTCCTTTCTTTGATTCAAGCATGAAATGCTAAATTATTTTCTTGAAGAGACTACGTTTGCTGTAACCTGAGTTCTCATCTCATTAAACGTGAAGTCATTTTCATGTGTGGTCTTCTTATGTTTTCCTATGCCCAATAACTTACCGTCACCTAATTACTTTTTAATATAGTAAAATATTCCTCTGAGCTATGTGTTATCTTTGAATTGAAATCAGCAGTTTCATTTATTCTTAAAATAGGTACTCTAAAACAATAAAACCTGAAGCACTGTGAAAATTTGTCATAATATATTAGACCTTTGCTAATTGTGCATTGAGCAAACCCTTACCATACGAAGGAGGTTTGTATGAAGCAATTATAATGGTTCTGATGGACTGAATATCAATTTTACGATTGTTTACAAAACACTAAATTTGTTATTTCCCTCCACTTCACTTTTAAATCCTTGACTAGGGATCATTGCCTTCGGTATTATTCTCCATTGGACAACAACATATTTTATGTTGGCGATATCTTATTTATAAGGGTTTTGAAGGAAGAAAGGATCGGCTAGGGAGTTGGTGGTAGTGGACGTGGAAGGGTAAAGGAGAGTAGATGAGGGTAGGGAAACGTCAGAAAACGCTTATCGTGATAGATAATACGGGGGAGAGAAAGGACGAAAGGTAGAATCCTCTCAGTATGAAACAGAAAATTCTGTCCTATATAAGTCTGTCATTATACTACAAGGCCAATTTGACGACAGTTGAAGTTACTTATAATATTAGTTGATCACATGTTGAAAATACGATATTTGCATGCTCAGACATTTTTCACATTCCCTTTGGATATTAAAATTCAACATTTGTCCTTGCGTATTATATTTATCTTCAAGTCACATTGGAATGCACCCTGAAAACTGACCGTATTATTTTTTTGTCGAAAAAACATCGTCTCAAGTAGGTCCTTACCATACCTAATCTCATTTTTTCGTATCAGTCCAACAATCTACAAATATCGCTCAATTCAGTACAAGAAGCTTTATTTATTCTGGTATGCGGTATATAAAAATCAATTAAATAGGGTAAGTGATAACAGCTGAAAAATAAAACACTTTCATATATAACTGTGAGACTTCATCATTAATTTATTTTCAGGCAAGCCACAGAATGTCAAAAAACTACACGAACCACATTTAAATGATTAGCCATCAATGAAAACCATCTAAATACCACCAGTTTACTCAATGCATTCACCCTTATCTTTTATTGCAAAAATATTTTTTGTTGGTAAGGTTATTTGTTCGAAATATTAAAATAAATTAATATATATTCCCATTTATCTCCCAGTGAATTTTTTCATTCTCAATACCTGTACAAAGTACGTACAATTCCATGGCTTTGTATAAAAACATTATTCCCGTAGTGTTTTCTGCTGATAAGTTCCAAGTATTGAAGGTTATCAGTTACTATCACGGGAGTGATCAGAAACTTGGTTTAGACTTCGACGCAGGGTATGTCCTGGAATGGTTTCGAAGCGAAGTCTTTCGGAAAAGTGGATGAGAGTCGATTGAACACTGGAGAAGTGTGAAGTGGGAAAAGGATTGAGAAAGTAAGATGGATGGTAAGACAGAGACGAACAAAGAGGATCTTGGCAAGTTGGAGGAAGAAAGGAAGTTGCCGGAGGAGAGATGAAGGAAGCAGTGGGTGATGAGAAGCATAAGGAAACTCCGAAAGTGCGCTCCATCAATCGAGAAGATCAAAGAAAAGAACAGGTAAGCATCTCCAGTTGATAGTATGAGACAAGCTAGAAAGTATCCCGAAAAGATTTGTCGAAAAACTAGGAGACACGCTGCCATAAAAGTTCCTTTTACTATAAGTAATTCCAAAAGATAGTTGTTTAAGACCAAGTACACAGGACCTAGTTCATACACACAAGATTTTTCAATAATAATTTTATTCTAAAAGCAACTTGATACGTCCTCACAATTTTTCTCCTGATTAAGTTCATAATTACCTAGTATCAATCAAAAGGTTATGAAGAAAAATAAATTTGTGCTTTTAAAGTTATCTACAGTTAGCTAGATCAACAAAAATTGAAATTTTGTTTTTTGCTTTTAAACAGGTTTTGATTAAAATATTTCATCATATTTGAATATTTTTCAAAAAGCTAAGCATTAAAATCTAAAAAAGGTTTTTCATAAATTTTTCTAAAAAAAGAAAAATTTCACCTTTCACTGTCATAATTGGAGTCATGCTATTTCAAATCAATTATTTTTTTTCAAAAACTATGCACACCCCATTTTTTGTCATAAAAATGAAAAATTCAATTCCAGAGTAGCTCATGCACGCCATTTAATCATAAGTTTGAATAAAATTCGTGTCGTGAAGACACAAACCTGTTTTACTGTAGATTATTTGACGGGGAATGACCCTTTAATGCAATTGATAGGTCCACTACAAATAGTTCTGTAGGAATTCATTCAGTAGCCATCATAGTTCATTCATAGGAAAAATTGCTAAATGAAATTCGCAAGTTTTTGCTGCAATGCTTGCGAGAATGAGATATATAGCTAAATTATCCATTATTGAACTATAATTGCGTAAATGATCTTGAAACTAACGTAAAACATTCGCGCAGAATATTTGAAAATTGGGTCTTTTAGTGATATCCATGCCTCCAATATTGTATCCAGCAGAGTTGTATCCAGAGAACCTCCACCCGGACGATAAGGCGAGGTAGTTCGTTTTGATTCGGATTGAACATTGTTCATGGAACAATACGTCAAAGCACAAGTAGGATAGAATTTCAAATAAGCACCCTGAAGGAACATTTGAAAGGCGTAAATGTAAGCAATGACCTAAATGGCTGTGCAGAACTCAAGAACATAATACATGATGAAGAGAAACTTGGTACAATTCCAGTCCTTTCTATTGATATAATCCATTTCGCCTCATATGGCATCATTTCCTAAGTATCATTGACTCATTTGCAAGGGAACTGTCCGGAAATTAACTTGGTAATGGCGAAATATATGTCGAATTTGATAATATCAATATAAACAAGTGTGTCACTTCATCGTGATTGACGCTGAGAACAAAGAAATTTTCGTGGACACAGCTATTCATCGTCCTTCCCTCACTCGCGTTACTGACGTGTCCACCCTACTCCTTTACGAAGTCATCCGAAATATCTCGGCCAGCGGTCAGCCATCATGGCCGGGTCGATGCGCATGCAAAGGAAGTCTCCTCTGGCGAGGAACAGTCAGCGGCGGCCACAGTGGAGAGCCTTTTCTCGGCGAGTAGGTGGAGAACGAGCCTCTCTCGGTTGGGGAGGGGGGGGGGAGTTTTGAGGAAATCTCACGAAAAATCTCTTCCCTTCCACAATACCCTTTCCCTCCCTACCCGCCCCTCCCAAAATTGAGAAGATGGAAAAGATAGAACTCTTGAAGGGGGAGAGGGTTTGAAGAGATAGGGAGAGCGAATGGGAGTGAGAAGGGGACCTAAAGAAGGGAGTTTGGCTCGTTTGCCTCTCTCGTCGTCATCCCTGGCTCCCCCATCCTTTTGTTTCCCTCGTTCATTGCCGTGATTCCCAATCCTTCCCCGTTTCGGCGCTCGTATCTCCTCCACTCTCTTGCCTCTCCTCCTCCACCGACGCACCCCGCCCCGCCTCAGGGCGGTTGCTCCCATAAAAGAGACGTTCAACCCCTCCCCCGCTTGCTTCCACCACCTCGATATCTTCCCCGAAAATTTCCCTTCCATCTCCGCGCCAGATTCGGGCCACGTTGTAGTGAGTGGGAGGGAAGCGGGGGGGGGGACGGGAGACCTCGTAGTAAGGGGGCTGAAGAAGAAGCCCTTAGCATCAACCCCTGCCTACTCCTCCTTCCACTCGAAACTTGCTCTTCCGCGCCCCGGCGCAAAAGGATGAGGAAGTAGTAGTCTGTTGGGGGAGGATGGTGGTGGTGCAAAGGGTAAGCGTAAGTGGGGCGGCAAGGCGAAAAAGGGGTCACAAAAGGATGTGGAAGTGGGGAGCTAAAATGAGATTCCTTTTCACCAGATAGATCGACTCCACAAAAGCAAGGCAGCGCGTGTGATGAGAAGGTTGAATTCAGGTATGTATTCCTCACGAGTTGTGAATAGAGATTGAGGCCGTGAAAACTTTAAGGAATTATCAATGCTGAAAACACTTAAGAAAATTATTATTTTAGTCAAGCATAAAAAGATGTTACTATTTTTCGCTGAATCGATTGCTGGCTCTCCCACTTTTCGCGTCAACTAACATGATTGTTCTTTGATACTATCTGGCTCAATTAACGACTTGTTCGCCATTTTTAAGTGTCTTATTTCAGTTTAATAAGAAAGTGTTCATTCCATCGATGGATTTCAACCTGGCATTGAATTTGTATTATCTTATTCTCACGTAGTTAACTTTAGCTCTTCCAGAGAGAACAATGACAATGCTTAAAAACGCCAAAGTTATCCAAATGCTTATTATCACATTGAATATTTTTAATCTGTTATAGATTGAATAACAGAGTAAACGTAAATAAGGATGGCGCTGGTGACATGGGCGTTCTCTGTTGATAGAGCAGTGAAAGGCGAATAGGCGAAGGCCGGGACATAGACATTGCATGCAGAAAAAAGGACTAAAGGAGTGTAAAATATGGAGTTTAGAATGGTTTGGTGCGGAAAACCGAGCTTTAAGGAAGAAGGAAGAGAATATACGGCAAAAATTTACTCTCTAAAAATCTTCGAGTGAAGCATCACTCCAATTGAGTGAGATTTCCCGCCAGCTTCGAGACAAAACTACGACCTTCCTATCGAGTGGAACGTTACACATGGCTTCGAGGGAAAGATTCACTCGAAGAATCACTCGAAGCGTCGAGTGCTTGTTCTCTTGTTATGCTTTGCGAGTAAAACATTGCGAATAAATATTTTTAAAGGGGAATGAGATGATCAAAACATAATTTCTGAATATGTAAGTGAAAAAGGATATGAAAAAAGAAGAAAAGGTATTTCCACAACTGAGGTTCGAACACCGTACCTAACATTCCACAGTCCACCACCCTGGTCCCTGTGCTACCAGTTACTTGAACCTGATGGCAGATAATAGGTTTTAAAACCCCATTTCATTTTTATGAATTTAGACCGGGAATTCTTGTGAGGTTATCCTGAGGGCTAGGTAGAAGCGAAAGGTATCAAACTTTAGGCAATTTTAATCGCTACAACATGAAATAGTCAAAACATACTACCTATCTATAGATAAATATAAACATCATAACGCAAAAAAATGATAAGGAAAGAGAAACACCACTGTTTTATTGGAAGGAAACGTGGGTTTTTTTTAAGGACAATTTCAAGGACTTCAAAAATAAATAGTGAATAAATATAACACCAAATTTACCTCTAAGATATAAAAAAAACACTATATATTTTCAACAGGAACGAATAACCTGTGGAATATTTCGTTGCTGTTTTCATCCGTTGTGCTATCATGTTTATATTTCCCTAATATCGCCGACCTGCAATCTTTGATGACTTAGGTATGCCCGGAACCCTGGATTTGAGTGAAGATTTACTCTATCGTTGGTAGGTTGGCGTAGTTCACTCGCGCCGGTTGAGTGAAATTTTCAATCAAAGGGCACGAGTGAAAATTTTTCACTAGAACGGAGTGAATCGGAAAACTCGAAGCTCGAGTGACATATTTCACTCGAATACTTTTGGAGTGTAGGATGTGAGCGTGCAGAAGAATGAATAAAAGTCAGACAGATGGAAAGGAAAATCGATGTGATGAGTGAAGAGGTGAAGGAAAATATTTTTTATTCCAGAGTAAATTAACAATTTTTGGCTTTGTCATTTCCAGCGTGTAGAAAATGATGGATATCGATATTGAAAAGGCAAACTATGTAGTCCCCACAAAGTTTCTCATACTGTCATGGCGCGGGTTTCACCAGAATGAAGCATAGACGGGTCATGTCGCGACAGCGTTGTATGGTGCAGTAACCTGTAATTTGAGGAAAGAGATCGACTATGCCACAGTTCGGCAAAATCCACACCGTGTAGAAAAATGAAATTGTGTGAAAATTACAGTCTGTTCTTGCAATATACATTTTTTTATGATGGCCAAACACGTTTAAATTCACAATATGAAATATCCACAAGAAATACAAGAACGCTTAATCCCCATCAATAGATGTGGGGGGCGTATTGATGGAACGGGGGGGGGAGGAGTAATGGAAGAGTCGGTGTTCGGTGGCACTAGGGGGTAAGGTTGGAGGGGAACAGAGAGGAACTTCAGCCGGGAGAGAAGGAGGGGGGGGGGGTTGGTTTTGAAGTTTTCGTGAGGGGGTAGTCAGGGTTAGGGGAGAGGGAAGACTGGGCACAGTAGGATGAGAGGTGGATGGGGAGTTTAGAAAGCGAAAGTTTGTCCTCAAGTGACGCTTAGCGAGATTAATAAAAGGAGAAGTGAAAGGGGGGGGGGGTTGGAAGGAAATGGGGAGGTGTGCCCTCAGACGGTGAAGAAGAAGCCTTAGTTAGAGGGTAGCTAAAGAGTGGGATAGGAGAGAGAGGTGGAGAGTTTCTTTGAGAGAGGGTGGGAGTTCTTGTGGGTGTGAGGTTCTGGGAGATTAACGGCAGAAGATGAACCGGGTGCGATAATGCAAGGAACCCTATGATAACCCCTTAAAGAGGAGGGAACTCCTGCTAATTGCTCCTAATGGAGTCCCCTGTCGCGGAACATAATCAGATAAAGTCATGCGAACCAAATATCAAACTGTGCGGGAATACAATGGGCCGCAAAGTGCTCTTTATACATATATATATATATAGATCCCGCAACCGAGATGTCGGATTCGGTCGCGTGGTGCCCCATCCCCTTTAGCTCAGATGTTTTAATGGGCGTTGTCTCGCGGTCCCCACGCCCCTGTTTGAGCAATCTACGATCACAGCGATGGAGGAAGGGTCACAAGAATTATGCTGCCTTTGTGAGACAAAAACGTTATTAACACAATCGGCATATGATAAGCTCAAGAATGTATGAAGCAATCAATGGAACTACGTCTCCTTCTAAATCCATCCTCTAGCTAAATTATTACATAATCATAGATAATATGTGGTAAAAAAACTATTGGAAAATTGAGTTTCAGAAGTATCTACCTGTGGCTACGACAAAAAATAACCTGGTGCACGAATATTGTTTAATGCGCATCATAACGTTTACCTATCTTTAGAATAAATTGCAAACGCCAGATTTGAGGATAATTAATGTTACCCAACTAAAAATCAATTTCAGTGCAAATATGGTGGAATAATTAAGGCATGCGTATATGCTACGTTGTATTTTAGTGAAATATTCCAACCGGATGAAATTTCATAGGATTTTGCACCAATTGAAATGATACTATATTCCTCGAAATGAAAGAAAAACAAAGACATGCAGTCAACAATAATGTTCTAGGTAGTAAATAAATACAAAGGGTAAATTATAAGTACATCGAAATGAAGGACATTTACGGGAAAAGCGGTTGGCAAGTGTATTCGAGAGCTATACAGAAAACCAATCTTCGGTTTGATGGCTGATGATGACGATATGAGAATTTTCCTGTAACGCTCCATCCGCCGATACCTCGACATCTCCCATTCATTTATCCTTTCATTGTTGTTTTCAGGAGGCTTTAATGTGGTGATAAGGATGTTTGAATTCTCATCTTAGGGACGACTTTCACTATTGAAGGTAGTAGTTCCAGCGAATATATCTATTTCACTATGCATGGTGATCAATAATTAATTTAGCAAAGAGACCTTTTCAGGAATAAAGAGGGCTTCACTATGCTATATTTGAAGAGTAGGTCAAAACGTTGGCACATAATGAAGTATTCTATTTTCTGTACTTATACCTTAAGAAGCACAGATGATAAATCGTCTGGCTTAGTCATAGTGGCGGTTCAGAAAGGAGTACTGCGGAAGGAAAATTTGCTTGCGTATGAGATTTTTCCGCAATATAATTTAAGAAGACGTAATGTGTGATTATTAAATATTTTTTGCGAGCTACCTCACCTTAAAAAAGTGTTAACGAACATCGAAAAAGGGGCCTAAGGAATCAGATTCTTCGGAAATAAACTTTTTGACTTTATCATGACATAAGATTCTCTTTGACTTATTGCAATCACAAAAGAAGTTAGTTTTACGACCGAGAAAATCATTTTGAGTTTCCTTTATACTATTTCACCATACGACTATAGAGAGGTCTATAATTACTCAACTAATAAATTTATCCAACGTCAAATACATTTAACATACCAAAACTTTTATTCAGTAATGAGAACTCCTAGCCATGTATTCTATACAATTACTCTATCCCATTTCAGACGGCGATTTTGTATTGCTGGCTTACAGTTTTCTAGCTATTAAATAACCTTCTTAATTTAGCACCTACGACAGGAGCGGCAGACAAGTTGAAAACGCATTGTGAATAGATGTTTTCCCTGTCGTGTACTGTTGTTGACATAATGTTTGCTGGATAAAGATTAACCCTGAAAGAAACCCTGTTATAACGACCATGTCATCCTAGCAATTTCAAGACACCATTACTCACACCAACTGATGGCTTTGCATTCCATGATTCATCGCCTGTTCAACATTCCACTATCAAGAAAAGACTTCAAGAAAGAAATCAGCACAATTAAACAAATTGCTTCAGCTAACGGCTATTCACCAAATTTAATACACAAATTAGTTAAAAAAAACAGAGAAGGCTGGCTATCGACCAATTGTTTACCGAGAACGAGAGTAAAAAGAAACAGTGGTGCGCGGTGACATACCTGGGTGCAGTGTCTCAGAAAATGGCACACCGTCTACCTAGAGACGAATTCCGCATGGCTTATAGACCTAATGCCACTCTCCGGAGGCTGCTAGTAAAATGCAAGGACCCGATAGAGCAATTAGACCGATGTGGAGTATATTCATTGAAATGCAGCGATTGCAATGGTGTCTACGTGGGGCAGACAGGTTTCTGTGTCAGGAGAAAAGAACATTTAAGTGCTAACAAAAAAATCAGAGAGGCTAAAAATAAAAGTTTGCTAAACACTTAATATGTAGCAGCCACAGGAGTAATTTTGCAATGAATATCCTAAAATTATGCAATGACCGCCGCGAATTAGATTCAAGAGAGCAGTTGGAAATTTTAAAAATTTTGAATAACCACGACAACACACTCATTAACGAATACTTTTACCCTTCATTTTCCCCTATTCTGGCCTCCGTTTCAAACTTATTCTCCCCTTCCGTCATGTAACTACGGAAAGAATAGGATAAACAGATCTCAGTTAATGCCTGATGATGGTGATTATTCATTGAAACCCGAGTCACTTAATTTAAATAAAAGTGGTATTAATTACATATATTCATCGACAAGCATTAAATTACTTCTGTCTAAAGGAACGACCACTAAATTTACCCTTTCTGATATATTTATTTTCCTTTTGTATAATCACTTGCTCCCTTAAAGAGTTAGAATCAACTAATATTTAGGAAATAGGGGTTTTAAATCAGGATAATCGACTTAGATAATTCAACAAATCCTTTAAGACATAGTTCTTTCTCGTAACTGGTTTACATTTCACTATGGAAATTAATTTTTCGGGAACTTTTTGTACATGTATTTAGGATTATTCTTCTTTTCTTATGTGTCGGCTTCGGTATTCGGTATAAGTGGCTCCGAAAGAGTCTCTGTGTGGAAATGCATTCAAACGCATTAAATCTTTCGTAATATTTCCTTAGAATCAAATTACGTATCGAAATAATTGAACAAATAGGTATTATTTTATTTTAGCATACATAATGCTTCCATTTGGGGAGAATAAGTCGTTTCTTGAATTGCTGCCCCAGTTTACGCGTTCAAATTAGCGAATGAGTTTTGAACAGGTTTATTAAAGAACATACCACCGCGATGAGACAGTAACTCGTATGCATTAAATTAGTTCACCAGCTAATTTCTCTCCCGAAAATGGTTATTTCATAAGAAGAGTCTTACCTCCCTATAGCCACCATCTTGGTTAAAACCGACCGTTAACTTTAAGCGAAGGATAACTCCCGGTCGGATAATTGGCCAACAGCCGTTGAGGACACCGAATTAACGCTGCGTTCCACATCCTCGCGAAATATTAGGCGAAGGCGCTCCTCGTAATTCGCAGCCATATTAGCAAATTAGGAAATAAAGGACGCGTTTTCTCTCTTCGCTCCTCTTTAACTCCGTCTTTTCCACCCTCTTTTTCATCGCATCATTCACACTTATAAGCTCCCCTATTTTGGGGCGAAAACCCTTATACCCGTGCAAGATTGCCGTCCGTTTCTTGAAAACCGACGCGCTCCATGGCGGCGGCAGCGGCGACGAGGATGTCAGGCGTCGCGTAATGAAACGAATTCGTTTTCGCGGGCGGAGCGCCCAAACCTCTCCCCGTGAGCGTTTTACGGTGGAATCAACCTCCCTCCCTCAACTCCCCCCTGCTGCGTCACAGCCACCGCCCGTACTCAACGGGGCCACCACCCAAGAGAAAGCGTCAACACCGATCCATCTTGTCACCTCTCCCACGTCTCTTCGTCTTAGTTTACTTCCCTACTCCCTTCACTCAGTTTTTTTCGTCAAGGATGTCAGTCTTGTATGATTACCCCTTCTTCACCGTGTATGCAAGTTTAACTAGGCATTAGGTGTGGTAATTCCATCATTGAATTGACGTTTTAGCCTCAATCTCTCCCCAGTAAACATGGTTATGTACGGGAATAAGATTTTCAGACGAGACGCTAAATAAATTTGTACTTTCTCTTTCCGCACTTTTTATTAACGACCATCGTTCCGACATTTATCGTCATTATTAAGATACCTACAATAGTCATCAGTCGCAGTTCTTATATAAAACAACTCGAGGAGGGAAGTTAGTTTTTCAAGGGGGAAGGAGGGGGAGAGATAGAAGAAGAATTGATTAACTGGAGACAAATAGAAGGGTAAGGCAGATTTGTTTTCCAAGGTAGGAGAAGAGATAATTGAGCATAGCGGGGTTTAATGCAAAACAGAATTCTGTTGGAAATAAACAGTGAGGAGTACTCAAAGTACAAATTCATTTAGTATTACGTTCCAATTCGTTAAAGTTGCGCCAGAAACCTTAGGTTTTATTTTTAGACGATAGCAGGTTATATCAGTAATTAATGGATGAGAGTCATCACTAATTTCAGCCTCGAATTATTTTTTATACGGCTCGTTCAGACATAACTAATCTTATTTAATCACTCATTACGATTAGCTGTGTCTCTTTTGTCTCATCAGCTCCCTTCAATGCTTATTCTATGCTCACACTACTAGATTTATACGCTAAATATTCACACGTATAGCAGAAAGTAAGCCGTGTAAATGCAAATTTTTGTTTTATAATTTAAACTGGGAGTCACAAGATCGTGTTACCATCTTTGCCACTTGTTAGACTTTTCGCGTGCGAATGTAATTTAGTTTTAAAATGAATTACCCAGCAAGAATATTTGTAGCCATGAAGTAGGATAATACCTATAGGGTGTTCAGAGTCAACGGATGATCCTCCTGATGTGCCCATCCCTGTGGCCATTTTGTGAAGAAAATGGTAGATAATAGAAAACCCTGTAAACTAGCACAGCTATTTTATCTTTTTAATTTTCCTCAACGAGCCATAAAATGCATCCAAAATGTTTGGAATTGTAACTGGAGAATTACCAATAGCCTCACAAGCCATTATTATATTCCCGGGGTATGAGCGGGGCATCATAATTTGCAAATTCAACTCAAAACTATTATTTATCTAGTATTTTGCAGTCATCAGATAAAGTAATGACTAAATAATCTACCTACGTAATTTCTTTAGGAGTTCCGCCATGTTATAAATATGATTAAGAATTAGAAAATTTCGAATAAGCACTTGCATTAACTATTATGGAATTATTTCCGAAAACGAAGTAGGCAAGCAACAGTTGAACTTTTGGATAGGTTCATATTGGGGACCGAAGCTTACCTCTGTCATTGAAACGAACAGGAACGAAAATATTAGGAAGTTTATCAATATTCCTGCATAACAGAATCCACAGATTCGACCTTCGTGATGAAATTAACAGAGATAAAAATTAGGTACGAATGCTTACTATGCACATTTTAGGATTCAAATAGAATAACACACTACGTTGAAAATCAGAAAATTCGGGTAGAAACAATATGTCAGACAAATGTATCGTTAGAAAGGTACATAGTAATAAAATTAGAACATTCTGCTCGATAACGATGAAAATCTCGATTTATTTACCGGTTCAATATTTGTGAAATATACTCACTCCGGAAACGTTTACTTATTTCTTTTTTCCACCCAAAACTCGTGAGCACTACAGAAGAACCGAATAGCATGCATTAATCTAAATACCTGCATGACGAGTGCATGTTCGTGGATCACTGTGTCATTCATAAAAAAAAGAGTGGCGGAAAGCGTCCTAGAACCTCATTTACAGGCTCCCTTGTGGTAAGTGCGCCTTAGATGAAAACCGATCCATCTTCCCACTTCTTTCCACTCTCCAGGTTTTTCGTCTCGTTTCCCCTCCCTCTCTACTCTCTTCCCTTTAATCTTCGCAGCTTTTCTCCTCGCGTACTCCACCTTTCTTCCTCACGGAGGGTGGGACAATGGAAACCGTCCCTGAACGCGACACACGCCTTTCCCTGCAAGCTAAGTTGTCTTCATCACGATCTGGGCTCATGAATCAAATGAAGTCCGGATTGGGGGGAAGGGGAAAGGGAAGGAAGGAGGGAGTATGTGAAAAATAAGGTCGTGAGCATGCCGTGGAAGTGGTGCCGGGAACAAAGGCGGCGGCGGCGTGAATACCTTTTTATGACGGCCCCGTGGGAAGCGGCCCCACGTGCGGACAGCTGATGAGGGAAATCAGCGCTCTCCGCGACACGCGTTTAACGATGGTTTAATCGATCAGATGCCGCACGTTTTGAGGGGTAGGGGCGTGCGAGATGTTATGTTTTTACCCACACACGGAAGGTGGGAGGACGTTGGGGAGTGGGCTTGTCACGTCGGGGCAACGTGGTGCGACGGTTAGTGTGTGTTCTTGGCGTGTGGGAAGAACTTTTATTATCGTGACATTGATGTCTACGTCGAAAAATATGTCCTCAAGCATCGTGTAACCAATCGCCAAGGAGTTATGATTGAATTTTTCGCTTTTTGTGGTGCTATTTCATAGGGATATATAGAAATGCATATGAAAAATTATGTTCTGTGGACGGAATGAAGAAGGGTATGACGTACGCGGAAATGAAGAAAGAAATACTAGCAGTAGGTAGGGCTTTGCCCGTGTAAATTACTGGATGATTTTCTCTGGCTTTTAATAAATTTTCTTTAATTAATTTTAATTAAAATAAAAAAAATTTTAATTGGTTTTGATTGGTATATCAATTAAAAATTTTGTAAATAGTTGTCAACGGCTATTTTTCAATACCGAAAAGCCTTGAAAAAATTTTTCCTGTGCGAGTTATTTATTCCGGTAAGCTTTTTCCCCGTGCTTTTACCCAAAATGTTTTACAAGTATTGAACGTCAATTTTTGTTTTACTATAGATATAAATAAATAGGATGGAATCCTTTTATGAAATAGAATTGGAGAGAAAATTCATAAAAATACGCATTTTACCATATTTGGTGTGTCAGTTATTTAGTTATTTTTGGCCAAAAACCGTGGTAGAGCTTATGACTTTTCCTGTCGCTATGGTAATGTACCTGAGCGTAGCAAACCTTTTTTGTTAATTGAAAAAAAGTCGCAAAAAACCATGCTATTTAATTTTCACGCAATGTATGCATGCAATTTTTCAATATATTTTTCATTTCATTTACAATACGCAATTACATATCTCTAAGACATAGAAAGACAAGCAGGAAGTAAGGAAAATCAGTGAAAAGATAAATGGGTAAATTTACCTAACAAATTTGATTTATTTATCAAACCCTGTGGTCTTTCTGGTAAATGAACGAGTACTCTTTTCAAAACCATTCCATTATAAAGAATTATGACTACGATGTAAGCAAACCAGAGGGTTAATCCAGGATGATTGTGCAGCAAAAATTTTCTTTTAGTCATCAATATGAATTTTTTTTATGTTCTCCCGGTGGTTAACTTGTGGAAGCAAGTTTGTGTCGACGTGCCTTGCCGCTGTAATCCTGCAAACGCCTGAGGTTGTCAGTCAATGGGGTATATGTATATTGACACTGCGTCCTTTGCATAGCCCCACATGGATAAAAAAATATCAGAGGGGAAAAAACTGGGGACGTGGGAGATCTAAGTGAAGGGTTTGAGGTGTGCTCGACTAATCCAAACATTGAGAAACTCTGTGCTCCGTGAAATTTTCTCGCCTCAAAGAAAACATGTCGGCCTTCAATATCCCTTGTGGATACGTCTAGCCGTTTTCTGAGGGTAGGCAGAAGCTCCTTGCTTGCTTGGCTGATGGATTTCATCAGGTTTCTGCCCGTCGGCAACGGCAGCTTCACGCGTAACGTCAGAGCGGAGCGATAGGCGGTGCATCCGACAGCTGTTTACCTGTTGGAGAACTGTTACGTCAACTAGTAATCCGCTGGAATGGATTATTTTGTGTCCAACCGATCTTGTTTATTCGATGTCCCAACATCAGACGCTGCTGACACCTAGAGTAGGATGCTGCAGCAGTAATTTTTAAAATTTAAAGCTGACTATCGAGTAAGAGCGGCACCTTACCATCCACCCGGCAAAGAGTAAGGTAGGTTATGTTCGACCTTTTTTTACCATCTTTGACGTTGGTATTGAAATAGACACCCAATCAGGCGATATAGGTATTTCTAGTGATCAAATAGTGCACATGTAATTTGCGTGATATCATTTACTTAGAACCGTCATCCATAAGTGAGGATTATTGATTAGTTTCCATGAAAACCATTATGACACATTTCCATTTGAGATGGCGGCAAATTTTACAAACCTCCCATAGTGTTTTCTTGAATCTGTTCCTTTTTCGAAACGTGGCCCTCGAAACGTGAATTCCGCTCTTGGAGACGGCTTTAAAGAGCACATATTATGTAAGAGCAAAGGCGTAATCATTTGCCGGCATTGCACAAGAAAAGCCCAGAATATAAGCCGAAGGAGTGCTGTTCATATTTAGAGTTCATCGTGAAATATTCGAGGAAATTGCTCTAAAATTCATCGCCTTAAAGCTTTAAATGCAGACGAGTAGTACAAAATGGATTAGGTAATACTTTTTTAAGGTTTTATAAAGAAAGCGAATGCCATCACATTTTAACGAGATGTAAAAATACATATATTGGGTTGTTTCCACAAAAATAAATCTGCAAAAAGGTCATTTACGCAAATTAAAGCTCGAAACTGTGCTGGAAAATGCTTTTATTTCAACTGAACATGATTTAATCCCGGATTTAAATGTATTGTTGGTAATTTTAAGACTTACTTTACACCCTCATGCGCACGTAACATTATCACTATTATATGCACTTTCTTCTCAATCCTTAGTCGCTATCTGCCTTGCTATAAGTTACCCCACGTTAAAACCTAAATGACATTTTATTACCAAATTTAGTTATAATCATCTCTTCAATGTATAATGTAATAGAACAAGAATGAATTTAATTGTGTACATGGTGAGGAAGACATTTTGAATCACAAAAGTCAACTTGTCCGTCGTCTTCCTCACTGGTCAATATTATTCACGACGTAACATGATTACATCCAGGAATTGAACATGCCTAAAAATAGTCGGACCATCGTACTAAACTTTGTTCTACCATGGAAAGTTCTTTCTGTCCCTTAGCAATACACTCAGACTGCGATCGCTCCGCTATCCAATCTGTTACCCCAGAGACAAAACAATTTTCCACTTTGAAAAGCAAAATAGGCGAAGGAAACGTCTCGCTCCATTTCGCGTGAATCTTTAGCCTTCGTAAAAACGCTTACGAAGGCTATTGACCTCTTTCCAGCGCTGCGGAAAATGGCATGCTGACAACTGCCGGCAAAAAACTTCGAAAAACTCATCCATCCGTCTCCATACCCAGGACATTTCCACTACTATGGATCGCAAAATCTATCGCAAAATGGATCGTTCTTAAACATTCTATCTTGCATGTTTTCTTTGCAATTCACGCATTTACGCATATTTTTTCAACCTTTGGTTTTTAAAAAATGTCATATTTAGGACTAACTATAAGCATTAGAATTCTTTACGGAAATGTTTGTTGCCGGGCACGGTTTAAATTTCTAAAACCTTGCAATTCAGTCGTAGCTTGCATAACATAAATTACATTAATTTCATTAAAACGAATTTACCCAACAAAACACAAATATTTAAGGAAATATCATCGATAAATGAAGGTGAACATCTTTTTTCACATTCCTTATCATTCTCAATGAACATTTCCAGCTCCATGGTAATATACCTAATACTCGCTTTCAAATTTACTTGTAGCAGCACCTTCCTGGGTTGCACGTAGTAAAACGATCTTGATTATATATATATATATATATATATATATATATATATATATAAATATACTTTTAAAACACAGGCACACGAAAATTAGAAGGACACTCACAGAATAATTTGCGGACGTTTCGACGGTCAAGCCGCCATCGTCAACGACAAGAGACTAACTAGTGGTCTGTTACCTCGGGTGGGGGGGGGAAGCGGAACAGGAGAAGGGAAGGGGACTGGTGGGGAGCGGGAGCAAGGGGTTGCTATTGGTCAGTGGGCCAAGTTAAGCCCGGGCGATTCAAATGCTCTTAAGCACCAGATGAAAGCCATCTCGCGAGTCCTCAGTTCAATATTAGTTGCTGATTCGGGGAGGGCTTCTAATATAGAGAGAGAGAAACATTTATTGAAGGTCTTACGATGGGAAGCGGTATGTTTAGGAATGGGATCAATGAAGGGAGGACATGTGGTGGAGTGGCGGTGCCCATTCATTCGTATTGAAAGCGGGGTAGTACATTCGCCAACATAAAATGCCGGGCAGAAATTGCACGAGAGACGGTAAACGATATTTGTGGAAGTACAGTTGGCTGCTGAGGAAGATTTATTGGAAGAGGGCGTAGCAGAAGAGCGTAGGAGGGAGCAACATTTGCACCGAGGACGGTTGCAAGTTGTGGAGAGTGGTGGAGAGGGGGCGGTCGGTTGAAGGGAGGGTTTAGTAGATTTTAAGATATCTCGCAGGTTTGCGGGACGCTTAAAAAATACTGTGGGACATGAAGGTAATAGGAGGGCAGTGGAATTATTATTCTTTAAAATTGGGTATAGATCGCGGAGGATGTTTCTGATTTTATGGGAGCCAGGGAAGAATGTGGTGATGAGGCTGAGTCTGTCAGGATGGTGGGTTTTGGCCCGAGGGGTGTAATTGGCAGAGGGGGGCAGGATTTGATTGGTAAGAAGCTTTTTGGGGTACTCGCGTTCTCTGAGGGAGTGATATAGGTTATCGGTGTATTGTTGAAGGGAGTGGGCGTCGTTACAAATTCTGTGGCCGCGGACAGAGAGGGAATATGGAATGGAGCGTTTGGTATGTGGTGGATGGCAGCTATTAAAATGAAGGTAAAGGTTATGGTTAGTGGGTTTTTTATGGACGGAGGTGATGAATTTGTTGTTTTTTAGTAGGATATTAACATCCAGAAATGTGATGGAAGAGTCAGAGACGGAAGAGGTGAAAGAAACCGAAAAGGAAGAGTTTAGCACAGAAATGAAGGAAGATAGAGATTCACGACCATGAGGCCAAAGAACAAAGATATCATCAATATAGCGGGCCCAGAAGAGAGGTTTGAGGGGTTGGTTTTTGAGGAAAGTGCTTTCAAGATGGCCCATGAATAGATTTGCATAAGAAGGTGCCATGCGAGTACCCATGGCGGTCCCTTTGATCTGAAGGAAAACTTGATTGTTGAAGGAAAAGGCGTTTTTAGTTAATACTAATTCTGTTAATTTAACAATAAAGTTGGTGGAGGGAAGATGTGGTTTAGGGCGTTGGGAGAGATAAAAACGGAGAGCTTCAATTCCTTCATGATGGGGTATACTCGTATAGAGGGAAGTGACATCTATTGTGGCCATAAGAAGGTCAGTGTTAGTAGGGATAGGGATGGCGTGCAGGAGGTCGAGGAAGTGGTAGGTATCTTTGATGAAGGAGGGGAGAGACATAACTAATGGTTGCAGGTAATGATCAATCAGTGCTGAGATCCGTTCAGTGGGGGAGTTGATGCTAGAGACAATAGGACGACCGGGATTGTTGGTTTTGTGAATTTTAGGAAGCATATAGAAAACCTCCTCCGGTTTTCCCAAAACGCCGCCCCCAGCCGCATGGGGCCCTCCCACCTTCCGCCCCCACCGCTGACCGCGAAGTGTTAAACCTTTCCTCCTTCCCCCTCGATGCAAACGAGCTTTCAGTGCTCCAAAAGGGATTGTCTTTTTCCCCCACCCCAAGAGTTAACCCAGTGAATATTCTCACTGACGCCCTTAAGTTCTGCCGAAACTTGAGATGGCGTGCTTTCTGGAAAGCCCACCCTAATATCCCGTCCACTCCTTCGTCTATTCGACAGCCCCTCTCCAAATTTCTCCCGCCGTCTCAACGGGAACCTAAAGCACTCCATGCTAATCACCCAGTTGAGATCTTCATTAAACTCTTCCTAACTAAATTATCCGAAAAGTCATTTCTCCAATCACTAACTCCACCAAGTAATCTCACCCGTCCAGAAAAACTCGCGTTAAAAAAATTATCCAACAACAATGAGATCATCATCTCTAAGGCAGACAAAGGATCAACAGTTGTCGTACTGGATAAAAATGCCTACATATCCGAAGGGCTTCGGCAACTTAATGATCCCTCTTCTTATACTGTCCTCCCCCAAGACCCAAACGCTGATTTCCAGAAAGATATAACTTTATTCCTGGAGGAATTCGGACCAGCCGAAGGCCTCACTCCCTCCGAAATCGCCATCCTCTCACCCTCTAACTTCAAAACGCCCCATTTCTATATGCTTCCTAAAATTCACAAAACCAACAATCCCGGTCGCCCTATTGTCTCTAGCATCAACTCCCCCACTGAACGGATCTCAGCACTGATTGATCATTACCTGCAACCATTAGTTATGTCTCTCCCCTCCTTCATCAAAGATACCTACCACTTCCTCGACCTCCTGCACGCCATCCCTATCCCTACTAACACTGACCTTCTTATGGCCACAATAGATGTCACTTCCCTCTATACGAGTATACCCCATCATGAAGGAATTGAAGCTCTCCGTTTTTATCTCTCCCAACGCCCTAAACCACATCTTCCCTCCACCAACTTTATTGTTAAATTAACAGAATTAGTATTAACTAAAAACGCCTTTTCCTTCAACAATCAAGTTTTCCTTCAGATCAAAGGGACCGCCATGGGTACTCGCATGGCACCTTCTTATGCAAATCTATTCATGGGCCATCTTGAAAGCACTTTCCTCAAAAACCAACCCCTCAAACCTCTCTTCTGGGCCCGCTATATTGATGATATCTTTGTTCTTTGGCCTCATGGTCGTGAATCTCTATCTTCCTTCATTTCTGTGCTAAACTCTTCCTTTTCGGTTTCTTTCACCTCTTCCGTCTCTGACTCTTCCATCACATTTCTGGATGTTAATATCCTACTAAAAAACAACAAATTCATCACCTCCGTCCATAAAAAACCCACTAACCATAACCTTTACCTTCATTTTAATAGCTGCCATCCACCACATACCAAACGCTCCATTCCATATTCCCTCTCTGTCCGCGGCCACAGAATTTGTAACGACGCCCACTCCCTTCAACAATACACCGATAACCTATATCACTCCCTCAGAGAACGCGAGTACCCCAAAAAGCTTCTTACCAATCAAATCCTGCCCCCCTCTGCCAATTACACCCCTCGGGCCAAAACCCACCATCCTGACAGACTCAGCCTCATCACCACATTCTTCCCTGGCTCCCATAAAATCAGAAACATCCTCCGCGATCTATACCCAATTTTAAAGAATAATAATTCCACTGCCCTCCTATTACCTTCATGTCCCACAGTATTTTTTAAGCGTCCCGCAAACCTGCGAGATATCTTAAAATCTACTAAACCCTCCCTTCAACCGACCGCCCCCTCTCCACCACTCTCCACAACTTGCAACCGTCCTCGGTGCAAATGTTGCTCCCTCCTACGCTCTTCTGCTACGCCCTCTTCCAATAAATCTTCCTCAGCAGCCAACTGTACTTCCACAAATATCGTTTACCGTCTCTCGTGCAATTTCTGCCCGGCATTTTATGTTGGCGAATGTACTACCCCGCTTTCAATACGAATGAATGGGCACCGCCACTCCACCACATGTCCTCCCTTCATTGATCCCATTCCTAAACATACCGCTTCCCATCGTAAGACCTTCAATAAATGTTTCTCTCTCTCTATATTAGAAGCCCTCCCCGAATCAGCAACTAATATTGAACTGAGGACTCGCGAGATGGCTTTCATCTGGTGCTTAAGAGCATTTGAATCGCCCGGGCTTAACTTGGCCCACTGACCAATAGCAACCCCTTGCTCCCGCTCCCCACCAGTCCCCTTCCCTTCTCCTGTTCCGCTTCCCCCCCCCACCCGAGGTAACAGACCACTAGTTAGTCTCTTGTCGTTGACGATGGCGGCTTGACCGTCGAAACGTCCGCAAATTATTCTGTGAGTGTCCTTCTAATTTTCGTGTGCCTGTGTTTTAAAAGTATATTTATATTTGTGATTTTATTCGCCGAGTGCGGTTTCTCAGAAGATATTATATTGGCTGAATAGCCCACTTTCTTCATCTTTCTTCGTCGTCGTTGTCTCATCAGTTCCGGTTCTGCCGTGGTGACACAAGCTAAGTGTTCTGTTTCCTTTCCTTACCACTGTTCTCTTTCTTTCCTTTTCCACTTATTTTACCTGTTACTATGGATCATCCCAATATCCTTCATTATTGGTTACGGCAAGCACGTAGACATGCTCACAAAGTTGCTCAATATGGCTGTCACTCCGAGTTCCTCTCTTCATGCCTTTCTCTAGGAATCATACCCAAAAGTCTTATCATTAAACTTCCTCTTTCTGGCACCCCACCTAGTTCTCATCCTAAACTTCACACCTTCATCTATCGTCAATCTTTGGAATGCACTCGCATCATCCTTTCCGAATATCAGAGTCTCTACAAGAAGCACCTTTGCGACCTCCTCTCGCTCGTTAAAATTATATCCCTTTCATCCCCCGAATCAGTAACTCTCCTTAATGATATATTCTCTTCTGCACTGCGAAACCAATGTCGTAGACGTGCTACCCACTTGCAGAAACTTTCCACCATTTGCGTTGCTTTTTTGAATAACGGCATTTCTTTGCCCCTCACTGAACTGATGCCCCCTCCCCCTCCCAAGCCCCCTCCACTCTTTCTCTTTAAGCCGGACCTTTCCACCCTCTACAATCTTCCACCCCCCCCACGTGGCCCTCCGGTTTTCCCAAAACGCCGCCCCCAGCCGCATGGGGCCCTCCCACCTTCCGCCCCCACCGCTGACCGCGAAGTGTTAAACCTTTCCTCCTTCCCCCTCGATGCAAACGAGCTTTCAGTGCTCCAAAAGGGATTGTCTTTTTCCCCCACCCCAAGAGTTAACCCAGTGAATATTCTCACTGACGCCCTTAAGTTCTGCCGAAACTTGAGATGGCGTGCTTTCTGGAAAGCCCACCCTAATATCCCGTCCACTCCTTCGTCTATTCGACAGCCCCTCTCCAAATTTCTCCCGCCGTCTCAACGGGAACCTAAAGCACTCCATGCTAATCACCCAGTTGAGATCTTCATTAAACTCTTCCTAACTAAATTATCCGAAAAGTCATTTCTCCAATCACTAACTCCACCAAGTAATCTCACCCGTCCAGAAAAACTCGCGTTAAAAAAATTATCCAACAACAATGAGATCATCATCTCTAAGGCAGACAAAGGATCAACAGTTGTCGTACTGGATAAAAATGCCTACATATCCGAAGGGCTTCGGCAACTTAATGATCCCTCTTCTTATACTGTCCTCCCCCAAGACCCAAACGCTGATTTCCAGAAAGATATAACTTTATTCCTGGAGGAATTCGGACCAGCCGAAGGCCTCACTCCCTCCGAAATCGCCATCCTCTCACCCTCTAACTTCAAAACGCCCCATTTCTATATGCTTCCTAAAATTCACAAAACCAACAATCCCGGTCGCCCTATTGTCTCTAGCATCAACTCCCCCACTGAACGGATCTCAGCACTGATTGATCATTACCTGCAACCATTAGTTATGTCTCTCCCCTCCTTCATCAAAGATACCTACCACTTCCTCGACCTCCTGCACGCCATCCCTATCCCTACTAACACTGACCTTCTTATGGCCACAATAGATGTCACTTCCCTCTATACGAGTATACCCCATCATGAAGGAATTGAAGCTCTCCGTTTTTATCTCTCCCAACGCCCTAAACCACATCTTCCCTCCACCAACTTTATTGTTAAATTAACAGAATTAGTATTAACTAAAAACGCCTTTTCCTTCAACAATCAAGTTTTCCTTCAGATCAAAGGGACCGCCATGGGTACTCGCATGGCACCTTCTTATGCAAATCTATTCATGGGCCATCTTGAAAGCACTTTCCTCAAAAACCAACCCCTCAAACCTCTCTTCTGGGCCCGCTATATTGATGATATCTTTGTTCTTTGGCCTCATGGTCGTGAATCTCTATCTTCCTTCATTTCTGTGCTAAACTCTTCCTTTTCGGTTTCTTTCACCTCTTCCGTCTCTGACTCTTCCATCACATTTCTGGATGTTAATATCCTACTAAAAAACAACAAATTCATCACCTCCGTCCATAAAAAACCCACTAACCATAACCTTTACCTTCATTTTAATAGCTGCCATCCACCACATACCAAACGCTCCATTCCATATTCCCTCTCTGTCCGCGGCCACAGAATTTGTAACGACGCCCACTCCCTTCAACAATACACCGATAACCTATATCACTCCCTCAGAGAACGCGAGTACCCCAAAAAGCTTCTTACCAATCAAATCCTGCCCCCCTCTGCCAATTACACCCCTCGGGCCAAAACCCACCATCCTGACAGACTCAGCCTCATCACCACATTCTTCCCTGGCTCCCATAAAATCAGAAACATCCTCCGCGATCTATACCCAATTTTAAAGAATAATAATTCCACTGCCCTCCTATTACCTTCATGTCCCACAGTATTTTTTAAGCGTCCCGCAAACCTGCGAGATATCTTAAAATCTACTAAACCCTCCCTTCAACCGACCGCCCCCTCTCCACCACTCTCCACAACTTGCAACCGTCCTCGGTGCAAATGTTGCTCCCTCCTACGCTCTTCTGCTACGCCCTCTTCCAATAAATCTTCCTCAGCAGCCAACTGTACTTCCACAAATATCGTTTACCGTCTCTCGTGCAATTTCTGCCCGGCATTTTATGTTGGCGAATGTACTACCCCGCTTTCAATACGAATGAATGGGCACCGCCACTCCACCACATGTCCTCCCTTCATTGATCCCATTCCTAAACATACCGCTTCCCATCGTAAGACCTTCAATAAATGTTTCTCTCTCTCTATATTAGAAGCCCTCCCCGAATCAGCAACTAATATTGAACTGAGGACTCGCGAGATGGCTTTCATCTGGTGCTTAAGAGCATTTGAATCGCCCGGGCTTAACTTGGCCCACTGACCAATAGCAACCCCTTGCTCCCGCTCCCCACCAGTCCCCTTCCCTTCTCCTGTTCCGCTTCCCCCCCCCACCCGAGGTAACAGACCACTAGTTAGTCTCTTGTCGTTGACGATGGCGGCTTGACCGTCGAAACGTCCGCAAATTATTCTGTGAGTGTCCTTCTAATTTTCGTGTGCCTGTGTTTTAAAAGTATATTTATATTTGTGATTTTATTCGCCGAGTGCGGTTTCTCAGAAGATATTATATATATATATATATATATATATATATATATATATATATATATATATATATATATATATATATATATATATATATATATATCAAGACAGAGCATCCGGCGCGAAATCGGAAGGTCCGAGGTTCAATTCCCGGTCTAGACGAATTTTTTTCACTTGGAATCGGCCATCATTCCATCTTCACATCACCATTGTGTCATCACATTTTATGTGTTTCCTATCCACTTTCTTTCACCACCTGTTTGAACGAAATATTATATATATATATATATATATATATATATATATATATATATATATATATATATATATATATATATATATATAACATTTTCAGCTTTTTTTGCATTCCAAAAAGAAAACGTTTTGTGTTGAATGTAATTCTCCACTCCCACTCTACTTTCCTGATCTTAAGCCGCGTTTACACTTTGTAGCAAAACCTTCTGTATAATTTTTGCTATATAAGTAACATTGTTATATAACTTTTTCTGTATCACATTGTTTTATTACTTTTGCTATAAAAAAGGTTACTAGCATTTTTATACTCAGTGCTTTCGGTGCCCATGCTATATGTTATATATAGCATACAACCGCATCCAGTATCAGAAATGTCGCGGAGAAGAGATGTAGTGCTCACCGCCGCCGGCACACGAGGCTACAAATCTGAATTGATGACAGAAAATGCTACATATAGCAGATGCTAGAAGAAAAGCCTGCGTATAACATTGCTACATATAGCAAAGTTAGATACATCACGGATTTTTTTTTATTTATACCGACTCCCAATGGATAGCACAATTTTTGCTATAATAGCATAATCTGCTAAATATAGTTATGTTATATATTATAAAAATTTCAGAAATGACTTTTTCTACATTTAGCAAATATTATATAAACTTGCTAAATATTATACAAATTTGCAAAAAAGCAGGTTATGCTGCATAGTGTAAACGCGGCTTTACCTTTCTCCCCCCCCCTTCTCCATCCCATGAAATGAGGTAGAGAAATAAAATTATATCAAATAAAATATTATTTATATTATAGACACTATATTGTTATTATCAAATTTAGTCTATGTCACGAAGCCATTTAATATTTAAGTTTTTAGAGATTTGCGTCAAAATTACAAATTTTTAATATCTATGCAAATCATCGGCAAAATTATTACAATCTACGAATTTTTGTTAGCATAGAGGTGGAAAGACATGAAAGACAAGACTGGCTATGCGTACAGTAAAAAATATGCGCCAGACATAGCAACAAGTGACCTCGTTTCTCGCCAGTAGAGTGTGAAATACATTAAGGTCAGCCATAGAGAAAAAATATAATATTCAATGCCTTCATAGTCTAATTTATTTCAATGAACCATAAATTCCCTCTCATTAACAGAAGCAATAAATCTATAACATCTGGTGACAAAAACTAATCAATAATGGGCGGTAGGCTAAATGAAATAAATGGTTGACTAACGCATTGGGCAGTTTTGTTTAATATTTATGGACAGTCATTTTCGGATAATTGGCATAAAACTATCTTCATTTAATTTTGGTGAGTTTGAAAATAGATTTAGCATTTAGCAGCAATCCACTTTCGCAGTTTAACTTTTCAGATTTTTTGCTACCAAATAAAGGCTTCTAATGAAAGAAATAGGTCAATACGAAAGAATTGGAGTTAATTTGCAATAACAAGCACTCCCGGTTCTATCAACGCCAACCTGACACATTATACACATAGGCAAAGGAGTGTATTATGAATTTTCTTTACATAAATCAAAGTCCAACATCTTTTGATGCGTGTAGTTCAGCCAATGAATGCATCTCTAAATAAATTTACTTCCAGTGAAGCTAATAAGTTTTTCTTTGGCTAATTGCTTTGGTTCCTATATTTGATCAGGTGTTCGAATTATGAAGTTTTCGATATCGAAAATAATTTATTTTTCATCGAGGGTAGAGAGGTTAGTTAGTAACTCTGTGTCAAAGGCTATTCAAATGAAATTTCCTTATCTAAGTACCATTGCCTTTCTCGCTTTTTCTGGAAAGTGACACCTGCATGTATTTCGAAAATCTAAAGATTCATCGGAGTGTTCTGCTCACGTTTCTACAGTGCGGCAGCTCAAATAAAATACTATTAAACACTAAATACGCCAGTCGTGTCTAAATGACTTTATAAATTACCACTGATTGGTGATTATGTTAGGATTAGTTTAATTTCACCGGTTCTTCAAATGTATTGAGGTGACCATCTGGCATATAACTGCCTCTCTTCTAATTATCGAAGTGCTAGGACCAAGTGATGGCATTCGAGAATCCCATAGCCGTTTCCATGTGTCACTATCCTCTTCCCTATCTAATTAATTAAAACTGCCTGAATGTCTGCTGCAATTACTGCCCTTGTTATTGTTGTTCTGGGTAAAATGTTGCCTCTTTCGTTGGAAGATTTGTTTGTTCATCAAGTATTGCATGGAGGTGCGAGTAATCATAGCTCTAATTCAAATTGTTAGCCGCTGGACATAGCGACAAGTTCTCTGCCATTACTTTGGGAATGAATACAGATACGAGAGCTTAATAAAACAATTAGTTGAAAAGCGAAAGTTGCAGGATAAAAAAAAACATCATAAGTATTTGTCTTTTTAAAAGTATATATTTTAGATAGCTATTATTTACCCTCGCGGGTTCATGTACATTTCAATATATGCGCTCGGGAAATAAATCGTTATACAAATGGAGTAGGTACTGATTGCTTAAAATTTATTTACTTCACCTGTCACTACTGCCGACACCAAACACTGGGACGACATTTTAATGAGAAACAACAAGGGAAATGAAGCGTAAAACAGGTGCAAAAGGACTGCATCGGGGACAATCAAAATGGCAGCGATAAAAGGGAAGGACTGTATTTGGGACCGTGGGAATGCTACGAGGTAACACAACGGCTAAACTTCTGAGTGATCCGCTTTCACTCATCACAGGTCGATCAATGTTGCATTCCATTATCCCCGAGTATATTTTTACCCTAGAAAGAGGGAAAGGGACGCTTTCTCTCATGTTTCGACGCGAAGCAGGTAGGAGTTGCCAAAGATAATACTTGATTATCTACAGCAAACCGAGTTAACACTCTCTTCCACCGGGATAAATTGGCACCCTATCACTTTTAGCTATCTATAGAAGTATCTCACGTTGCTCCTATACCGAGGAAACCGAGTTAAGTGCTTAAATTCACTACTACCTTACATTCTACTGGGTCTCATACCTGATCATCCTAAATCCAAATAGAAAGGAGCAGTCAGGAGAAGGAGCGTATATGCTCTGAGCAGTGACAGTCGGATAGGTTGTGAGTAGGTTTCTTGTTAATTAGTACCTGGCCATCAACGAAGCCCACGGTGGGCTTTTCGTGATTGTGTGCCATGGGGGATTTTGTCTCATTGAAATATTTTCAATGCATAACTCTCTTTCGATGGTAATGCACATCACAGGTGTAATGAGTAGTTTTCAGTGAAAAACTAAGACCACCAAGTGGTACTGAAGGCCTTTTTGGTTGGAAGAATACTGGGAAAGAGGGAGGAAGTGGATAAGAAATTTATACGTTTCATGCTGTAGTATGTTATGAAGTAGATAAGAATTATGTTCACATTAAGGGAGTGGTTGTGTGAGGTGCTAAAGTAGCCCTAGCCATAAGAATATGTAAGGAGAAATGATCATTCAAACTCCTGAAACCTACCCTTACTGGTGTATTAACAAACAATATTCGGCCACAATTTGAAGAAATATCTTTGGAGTACATAGATTTCGGGAGAATAGTAGAAACGTGTCAGTCTAGGTTTACTTTTGAAAATTAACTCTCGTCTTTAGCTATGCATAAATGAATTTAGAGTTAGCCATTGGTGAATTCAATGTTATTGACTTATTCCGGAAACTTTTATGCACTTCAATTAGTAATCTATTTAGTGTACTCCATTACGAAATATAAACCAAATCGAAAGTTTTAAAGGTACATGAGGTGAACGCTACATTCTAGTAGTACAAACTCCGCTTCATTTATTCGATTTAAATGAAAATCTTGCACGTTCATTTATTATTATATTATATTTTGATTTTTCTTGATATTGAAATATATTTTCCGGAATCAGTGACTCCGATTATATTATTATTGGCATTAATAAGCTAATAGAAGAGATGAAATGATTTACTTAATCTATTCCTTGTACAAATATGTTACGTAATTTCCGCACAGCGCTTCCTATCAAGTCGATTTCTTCTCATGTTATACTATTTCTGCCCTAGTCCTCGTTCCGTCGCATTTTCATCGGTAACTCGTTAAGGGTGTCATCCTCTCATTCTTTGATAGCCCCTCTCATTGAAACCCTTTCTTCTCTCATGGGTACTTCTCTCACGGCCACATCAATGGACATGACTATGAGCCGCAGCTGCAAGCGATACAGAAGAGCAATGGGTGGTGACCCTGAGAGGGGAATCTCAGGGGCGGCGATGAACACTGATCGGCTTAACTCGCCGCACAGCACCGTCAATGGCAAACATTTTGGGTCGCAGGAGCGGCGATAAAGGGGGGATGGTAGAGAATTGCTGGGGTGGAAGCCGGCGGAGTAATACTCGTTGGTGGAATTATGGGAGAGTTGTTGAGCGCCTTGGAAGGCCGTGTGGCCAAGCTTAAGGCGGTCGCGGTGACTGTCGCCTTCAACCCACACTCTGCATTTAAGGCAGAAAGTCAGTAAAGGAGTTCACACCATATCTATCAATTACGTTCTATCGGCTATTTTAGATTTTCAATGATCGCCTCGACTCATATTTGCACCTGGAAACGTTTATCTCATCACAGTAATTATCTTTCCCACTTCGCTTGCCTCTACTCACTCACACAAGTTCCATCTCGTCTAACATGACCATCCTTATCCCACCTCTTCCCCGCTTCTCCACTCTTGTGCAGTGGTGGCGGAACTTTGTGGCAGTCACCTACGTCAAGAAGGGAAAAGTTTGCGTGGATGGGGTTGGCAATGAAATGCAGGGGAGAGCACAGCACACGATAGGAAACATTGACGACATAGTTGCATTTCAGGTGGCTGGAGCGGTAATCGTGGTTCATTAAGTGCACGTATTAACATCGAAAAAATATTAAAATAGACAAAAATTACATTTTATTTTTTTCCCTTTATTTAAGCTTGCTAATGCAAGAGCACTTGGCGTAGAGTTTGTACCGTCGTAGGGTCAAAATTTGGACGAAATTACATTGAAATATATTTTTTTCAAATATTGGACTCGGTGTGACACCTTGATATTTGTTAGTAACAGTTACAAAAATAATAAATATATTGTGTCGTTCCTAGAAGAAAATATGGGCACATACAATTGAATTATTACAAAATGTATCATGTACCATAAGGATTTGTGTTGAAACAGCATTGAATTACGAAATAATTTATCAGTATGAAGCAATTTTTATATTTTTCTCTATAGTCTAATATTTTTCTCTCTCTTTTATTATTTATATTTCCAATGAAAACACGTGTTCAAAATTTAACGAAAATCTGTAAATAAACAAAAATCGCCTGAACCATCTTAACTTGAGAGGGCGAGAAAGTATCAGCAGCGCATGTAGAGACAGTTATTACCATCCAAACAACGCTGGATCCAAAATGATACGAAATTGTTTGCAAACAATCGCATCTATCTATATATCTTATACACAATAGGTATCTAGATCCCTATTGTGTATAACGAGTGGGGGATGTATTCACTGATACTATAAATTACGCTGCATTTCACCTAAATGAATGTGTTAAAACAGTTTATTGTATCGATTGACCAGGCAAAACACTCACATCAATGTTTTTCCTAATTGTTCAGTGGGTTCACCTTTAAACTACAGCAACAAATATTTACTTATTTGCTTGGTTTTTATAGTCCCCATTCCACCATGTTCCTGCCAAATCAGTGGTTTATTATCGAACGAACAATTATTCTATTTTTTATTTAGTTTTTCTAGTCGACGCATATCTATCCAATGGTGACCATAGGGAAGGTCAGACCAGGTTACCACCGAGTGCCCAGTCCCTTCGTGGATTTTGAAGGAATGCCTCAGTGAGAAGTGTCGTAAAATATTTCTTTAAATGAGTAGTCGGCTAAACTAATCTTAAAAGGTAATGCTGTAATCCAGTTCTGCTCTTATGAATAAAACAATATCATATCCTATGCAAGAAAAAAATTTCATCGGTATAGAGGTTAGTTTTATGTCCAATAGAGGGTAGGCCTGTGAGTGGATTCAAAATACGCAAAAACACTCGTTAAAAATGATCATTTGCTGGTTTACCTAAGTTTTTAACTGCCATAATAAATACACATTTTAAACGTATCAATAACGGTATTTTTTATTGTTCAAAAAAGCTCTCTCTCCTTTACTTGTGCTATAGTTTTGCTAAAAAGTCACAAAAAGATAAGTAATATTTAAAATATAAGTGCTCACATAAAATTTAATATTTATCAACAAAAAACCATTTTAGAAGCTACACTTGGCTATGTCAATCCCTACTATGTAGATAAGGGTTACAAGTACACTAATGAGCAAATTATCCTAATAACCGTACATTAAATCAGTATAATAACGGTTGGTGTTTTCAGATTAT
Organism: Pyrrhosoma nymphula; assembly: GCA_963573305.1. Taxonomy (NCBI): domain Eukaryota; kingdom Metazoa; phylum Arthropoda; class Insecta; order Odonata; family Coenagrionidae; genus Pyrrhosoma; species Pyrrhosoma nymphula. Next base: position 14,564,210 of record OY754333.1, on the reverse strand, counting down.
TGGGGACAATAGACCTTTGGTACCGTGAGGAAAGCCTGGCTATTGCAAATATCATTTCCAACTTCATACTGAAATACTCTTTGAAGATACACGGTACATAAATAGGCCGTTGAGATTGAATCGAAATAGCTCCGAGGACCGTATACGTTTGTTTCAAATCACAGGGCACGATACATATTGCAGAGTTAGGCTTTATTTTATTTTTTATAACACTTATGATCATCGTCATCGATTTTTCAATCATGTTCAGTGCATCTCAATGCAGACCGTAGATATTGTTATAATATGGGAAATTTTCAAAGTGAAAAGAAACGAGTGTTTCAGTGTTTTACCAAATTAATAATGCAGTTCTTGTCTAAAGATGTCCAGAAAAAGAAATTTCGTGTAAAACAGTTTTGTTAATCCGTTTAATTTTACATTAAAGTACTTCTAGTAACATTTATTTTATTGGTAAACCTTACTGGATCACTTCGTCTGAGGGAAGCAACCCTTTTTTTTATTGGAAGCTAATACTGCCTACTCATCGCTCGCATGGGAATCCCGAAAATATATTTGTAAAAAAGGTACTGCAATCATCCATGGAGGTGGTGAGGAAAATAAAATACGAAAAGGATACGGAGGCAATAACAGCTACCATGCGTGATGCTAAGAGGGATAAAATAAAACCTGAGAGCATGAGTGGTGAGTGGGAAGGTACCTGTACAGGCATGAATTTAAATGGAGATAGACGACGGAGTATTATGGCTACAGAGTGGATGAGAAAAACGTATCGAATCCGAGTGAAAAATTTGCTTCCAAAAAGTAGTGTGGTAGGGCGTATCGGAGGGGAGAGAGAGTACTGGGGACTCCCACGACGACGCCCCGTCATTCGGTGGCAGCGAATGGATACGCGCACAGAGAGTTTCACGAATTAGATTTCGGATTTATGCGTTGGAGCGACTGCTTTGAACGTAAAATTATTGGTAGGCCTAAAGGCTGGGAAAGGCAAATAAACATTGGGTTATCGGTTTTTCTGATGCGAGAGGAGGGGTGAGGGAGAGATATAGTGGAGATGCGAACGAGTCTTAATGCGATTCGATTGCTGCGGCTCAGCTTATGATGTAAAAGGTGAGGCAACGCGAGAGGGAAGAAAGTATTGAATTTTATAGGCGCGAACTAGCGCTGCCACCCGCGTGTAACGCGAGAAGATGATTTAATCCAGAGTCGGGGGTTATTTCCAATGCCAATCAGACAGAGTGAAAAACACACAGCATACGCCGATGGCACTCAACACAAAAACAAAATATGCTCTCCTAATAATATACATATAATTCGTGAACTAAAATCATATCGGCGATAGTCGATGAGTTATTGATACAATCATAGTTTAAGATAAATAATAATGACAAATTGGGTGTGTGCTATTGTGAATCCATGTACAAGAGGATTCTCATTTTTATTATTCACCAATTTTGATAGCAAAAGTGCATCAGATTAATGTGTACCACATAGTTTTTTAACATCTAGTGATATGATTGTTAAATCATTCTAATATCACTGGCTTTAGATGAGCTCAAAATAAATTATGTTTGCTTCGCTACAAATGCAGACATCGCCATGTTATCACGATTCCCAGTTGTCCTGAAACCCCTTTTATCTCCTGTCCTTTCTCGCTTACCTAGAAATCCTCCCTAGTCTAGTAGGCACTGTGAATGATAGGCGAAAAAATATATTTTCGTGATGTTACCATTTCTTTGGTGCCATTGGAAATGGATAGCTCTTTTTCCCAATATAATTTAGTGGTTTTAAGGCCTCGGAAGCTGCATCGCGTCAAGGTTGTAGTTCATAGGGAAGGACTCCTTAGCCACCCGGCCGGCTGAAAATACCTTGTATCGCACACACGGACGCACCCTGATCGCGAAATTTGGGTCTAAATATTGTAAAAGATACCTCTCGCTGCTATGTCACATCCTTTGCCGCGCTTCAACAGCTTTGAAAAAGTAAAGAGCCTCCTTCGTATTCGACGCGTCCCGGGTTACAACGCTTGTTTGCTGCCCTCATATCCCTTTGCCTGTTCTCCCCTATCCAATCACACACCACACCCGCTATACAACCCCATCCGTTTCGATCCACTATAACGTAACACCCCCTCCCCCTGTTCCCCACTCTGAGCAGTTTGGGGGTGCGGGGGGCACTATTGGTAAGGCACACACAGCTCCTCCTCCTCAGCATCTCGTAGCTCTCGCTTGTTTCTCAGTATTATTCCCTTCCTTTCCGTCCGCCTTGGCAGGCCGTCGCTTCGGATATTGCCGCCCGGAGGAAGCATCGACCCCTTCCCTCCATCTCCCTCCTTAACCTTTTCCCGTCCTCTCTTTGTGGCGTCATAATATTGCAGGGTCGAATAAGGACGGTGTAAGGGGCATGCGTTTTCCCCAGCAGTGCCTGCATGGTAACTTGGAACCCTGGCACGCATGAGGCAAGAGGGTCTCCGGCATGGATGTTGTAAGAGACTGGAGAGAATTCCACAGGATAAGGAGGCAGGGGTAGAGCATACCAAAAGGAGCACTGTCTTATCTCGGGGCATGATATATATATAAGGTCTGCCTCGGATTAGGGGAATTTTGCTGATACTTTTTCCTCCCTTCTCTCTTTCCTCTCCACCCTGTTGTTACCTCTGGGCCAAGTATGTGTACGAAATGGTAAACTGAACTTAACGCAAGCGTCAATATTCTTGCTCATAATATACGCGACTTTTTAAGATTATGGGAAACGACGCAAATTGGACCTGCCGAGTACGCTCGTAACTCCGTCAATCCATAATTGCAGCCGGTGTCATTACCTGCGATCACCTTTCCCTTCGTCTTTCAGAGTTCAATCTACGACCTTTGGAATTAATCCTATCATTTTATTTGTGTATTTTTTCAAAATAGAATTTCAAATAAAGGTGATAGATGAAGTTATTATGGGTGAGCAGGGTGAAGCATCTGCCTGAATTTAATGCTGCTTACATTAGAGTGTATAATCAAAATTTTTTTCAGTTAAATAGTAGTTTTAAGTGATTATAAATATTCCATGATCTGATATTGGTATTCATTATTAAACTACTAAATATAGGCTGTTCTCTATGAGCTTGACCTTTGGATACCTCAGGCCGAATTCTTTATTGTGTCCTTCCATTCCTCATCTTAAAGTTTCGGATTTTTAAAACTAAGCTCAGTAAAAAGAATACCAATACTTTTAATCAGAGTATAATGTTCCGTTCCATTTATTGAAATCAAGTCACCGTTCCATTTATTGGAATCTATGAAAGAACAACGATAGGAAGCACAATATTCTACAAAGTTTTACTTTCACTTAATTATATAATTTCTTTATTCCCGTATTTGTTCAACTTCTTAATGGAATTTGTTCAACTTCTTGACTTAATGAAAAACATAATTTTGCTCTTGGGAGAAAGTTATAACCGAGGACAGTAGTATGATGAAATCCTGCCCATTTGTTTCAGCCATGGTCCTAGTTCGCAAATATTTGGTATGATAGCTAGTACTGATATCCACCGTTGAAAAAACTTCCAGTATGGTCTATCTAAGAGGTAATTGGAGAAAAACCTCTCCGTATAATGTCTCATTCTTCGATGAACTTTTATTAAAGACTCGTTAGTTGCTCGTGTGAAGCAGTAAAAGGTGTTTTTATCGAGTACCTAGTTTGATAGGTTTTCTGCAATAATTTTGCTAACTTTCTGTTCTTTTCCTCTTCCAAACAGTTTAAATTATACTAATTTCATTTGGACCAGAAATTGCAATTAAGATACAGCTTCCGATTATTTTTTTCACAACAGACACCTTACAAACATCAAAATGTATGTAAGATTAATCGTGTGAGGTAGCAAATGTTTCATCAAGTAGTTGATTTTTTTCTACTATTTTGATTGGGTTTTTTCAATGATTTTTCAATTTCCTCTGCTCGCATTCCAACGATAATCCGTTTTTAAATGCACTACTTTCATTTGGACAGAAAATTGTAATTCTCCGCTCCGTTTTCTTCCAGTTTCGTAGATTTGTGTCTCGGTTCCATTTCTCATTCTCCTTTCTACTCTCTCATTCCAGTAGTATCATATTGCTCCCCAATATGGTCCATATCGGCCCCGACTAATCTAAAATCCCTTGATTGCATCCCTCATTTATTTGTCAAAATAGTCAAACACTCGTCCCACATTTCCGCAATATGTCCTCAAATGCTATTTTGTCTTCTCTTTCCATTTCTAATCTACAAAACCACAGACTTGAAACTGATTTAAAACTCCTCCACAACACCCTTAACTCGACCATTGACTGCCCTGAACTGCTTTCTCTCTTCAACTTTAGGATACCAACTCGATCCACCCGCACGCATTCACTACTCCACCTGCCTATTCCTAGGATATCACTCACCCAGCGCTCAACATTATTTCGCCTCTCCTGCCTTCTTAATTCACTCCCTCACACTGTCGATCCTTTTTATTTATCATGTAACCATTTCACCACCCAAGCTATGTCCCACCTGTCAACAAATTAAATATTTCCCCTTTCCATGTTGGGCTCAGCGTTGTTGATTTTTATGTTGTTACTGTATTTTTGTCCTCCGTCATGTTTATTGTTAAATGTAAATTGGCGCTACTGCTGTATGTGAACAATGTTTTAAATAAATAAATTCCAGAAACCTTTCGTTTACCATTCCGTTCCTCCCTCAACAATTCCGACTCTTCCCCTTCAGCTCCGTTGATCCAGTTCTACCGTGGCACGAAAGGGTTTTTCCTCTTCCCAACTAGTCCCGACGATTCGTCACCAACGCCTTAGAAACAGTCAAGTCAGCCTTTGCCTCTCACATACACACTGCTTGATTTCCTCTCTCGCATAGGAGCATTATACCCACAGTCACATTCAAATTTTCCGTTCGCTTTCCCTCATAAAATATTTTTCTTTTCCTTTCCTCTCTCTTTTCATCACTCCGTCTTTTCACCACTTTCCTTTAGTAAAACGGCGTAAAAATGTGTCCAAGGTAACAACATGTCGTTGGGCGTGCGCGTGTTGAATCCCATTGGTTTAAAAAAGCTAAAAAAGGAGATGATTTTTTCCACTAATTTGGTAATATTTGAGCTTGAAAAAAATATAAAGCTTTTAGCGTCGGCTACATTCCACAAAAGTTTTTGTTGACATTAAACATGAAAATGTTTGGAAATCAGACATGTATTCTTCTGAAATGCTTTATGATTCCAAACTGCGTTGCCTTTTTCGATTTCTGATATAGAGAAATTAATCATTTAAAAAATATATTTTCTGAATAACTATACCTTTGGCCGGAAACTTTGAGAGCATTGATACTCCATTTAGTCATGTGGATATTTATTGATTATGCTTGATTACATGAGTTACAACGATTGAATACAATGTCATTGCCTCCATGGGCATTAGTCTTTATAAGTCTGTCAATTGTATTGGGTTTGGGGAATGTCAATGCCAAATTAACAGTAAAGTTACTTCCAACCGAGCATTCTCACACGGAAGATTTTGTGCATTACAGGAATGTAACCTAGGGTAGCAGAAACTTGCATGCAATTCTCTGGAAATTTTAAAATTGGTATTTAATTTCAACAACTGGAAGATACCTAAGAATATATTCTGAATGCTCACATAATTTCTTATTGGTTTATAGAATTTAAGTAACTCTTTATAAACTGATTCAGTAAGTGATGGAAATTGCTACATCATTGAAAGCGATAATTGACACAAAAGATGTGACTTTTTCATGTACAAACTTCAGTTCATATTTCACGAAATAACAACCACGGTGTCTTATTTAAATAATTCAATAAATAGTATTTAAGTTAGGTATTTTGTGGGGAATGAAATTCCAGGGTCTGATACAATTTTTTTTATCCGTGACAATCTTACAATTCATTATAAGGGATATCAACAGAATGAAAAGATGACAGTGAAAGTTTTCAAAAACAAAAAATTATGCGAATTTCACAAACGTTGGTTTATTCACACAACTTTTGTGAAATTCGCATAATTTTTATCCTTCCTAACATGGAAAAATTTCACATAATACACCCTGAAACCGCAAATTTTCTTTAAAAAAAGTTATATTATCAGTTTTTGCGATTAAGTTTCTGAAAGTTCTGCTGTAAGAGTTTGCACAGGAGTATTCACAAACTTTACAAAAGTAATGGTTTATTGCTCTACATTGCGCATACATATAATACTAATTGAATATATTTTTAAAATTGTTTACTTAATTTGAGTGAAAATATTTCAATTTTATGACTAAACTTCAGAATAAAAAAATTATTTACCGCATGATGTACCCAAGAGACCTAGAGATGATAATAGAAAACCTATTATATACATATTATAGTATTTAGCTATTGTGCTACATTATGTTATGCAGAGAAACACATACTTGAGTTAATTCTGTACACCTGGTTCGAGACTTCGAGTTTTAATCTTAGATTGTAAAGGTCAAAGGGAGAATTATTAACGATGTAACCCTAATTTCCACCAGAATTGAACTTTTGTAGTTTTACAGTTTATATATTTTTTTCTTTCATTTCCAGACAATATTGAAAAGTAGTCGGGTCATGACATTTTTTTCCTTGCTCCCAGTATATATTTATGCCCCTTTTCTTTCTTTCTCCTCGCCTCCGGATCACATCGGAGGACACATCCTATTGTCTCGATATCACCCTGCGTCTTACAAAAGGCATCTATATCTCCAAACTGCCGATAAGACGCGGGGTTTTAATAATTTTCTCAGTGTCACAAGGGCGTCTTGTATCGACCTCTTGACTCACTCCTCCAACCGCCCGCACTTTCCATTGTTGCCTCCTGGATCCCCTTTCACCCGGCCCGCAGAACTCCCCCCGTCTGCCCTTCTAGGAGGGAGCATTATCCCCGCACTTAGCATCTCTTCCCTTTTTCTCCTTTAACAGCACCTCTCCTTTATTAATTTCGCACCCAAACCGCAACCCGATCTTTCATTTCATCCCCCATCCCCCCGGCCAGGGGGTAAAGGGGAGGAGGTGCTCCTTTCTAGGCTTCAACGTTCTTTCTTCCCCGCTACGCAGAACACTTTTCGTGGCCTCCTTAGCCCACATCTTCTTCTCTCACACCCCCCATTGTGTACATCCCATTTCGCTTTTGTCTTCCATCCCAGAAAACCACCCTCGTCTTACGAAACTCCTATCCTCCCTACCACACCACACTCCTACACATATACTATATAAACACACGCAGACTCCAACTCCTCTCTTGCTCTCCCTCCGTCCCTCTCCCTGTCTCTCATCCCTTATATTCCGAGCTCCTCAATCTTGTCGAATTCCTCTCACGTCCCCACTTCCCCATCCACTCTTCCCCCTCACCCATCCGCTTGTACTTCTCGACCCCACCACCCTCCCCCTCCTCCTCACATTCGCCCTTTCCCCGCCATCTCTCTCTCTTAAAAAATCCTCATCCGAAGGCCTTGCCCACCAATTCCGTGCATTCCAAACACAGTGCTAGCACTTCCTTGCCCACCACTGCCAACCGTCCAGAGACGCTTACTCCATTCCATCGCTCTCTGTCCGGTCCCTATAAGACATCAAGATAACCGAATACCAATATCGCAACGAAGCACACGATTATAAAAAGCATTTGCGCAGACAAACAAGGTCCATTGGGGCCAGAGCTCCCATCCCCCATAAATTTTGAATTTACATATAAGAATAGCACGAAAGGAAAAGGTTACGCGTGTTTTTAGCAAAAGATGTTGACTTTTATCATATATTCTGAACAGCGTTCTCAACTATTAATATGTTTGTAATTTTTATACCTCCCCTCACCCGAAAAGATATTCGGTCTTCGTCACTGCTCAGATCCATCGCTTTTTGTCCCGTCCCTTAAAGGTTCTAAGTTATCCGAATATGAGTATTGCAAGGAAACACTATATAGACTATGGAAACACTATGAAGATATATTTTAAGAATAATTTTAGGTATCAGTGAAGCTTACGAATTATCGATGAATGTGAAAAGGAGCCATACATTAAGAAAAAAGGATACTTTGACAAACTTCCTGCATGTGCTTCCATCAAAAATGACCTTGAGTATATCGAAGCTGAGGCTTACTCATAACAATCTTCATAAAACGTACATTGAAAGCTACGATCTAAATGGTTCCTTCGTGAGCATCCACGTGACCATTGACAGGTACTGTGGCTAAAAGTGGATAATTATTTCCGGTTAAGGCAACACCAACCCACAAGAAGTAGGCATAAAGTAAATAATCCCTATTAACCCTTATACTCTTAAAAACGCGAATCTTTGAGAAAAATCATGTTTTAAATTTGAGTTGTACGCGGGAAAGGAAACTACTCTGTGAACAGGATCATTCTGAAACTCCAGAATATCCATATAATATAGTGCGCTTTCAGAAACCACAATTGGCAAATAACTCTCTTCATTAAAAGCGTCCGGTTTTAAATTTTGATCACACTTGTGAATTAGCTAGTGTGAGTACAAGCTAGGACTATTAAAAAAAATACTATTGGATTAGTACAATTATTTTAGCAGGAGACCGGGTTATTACACAAAATAGAAAAGAAAATTGTAATTGGCAGTAAACAAACTACAGCGGTGGAGTAAACATTGTGGGCTGTTTCGAGCAAATGCGGTGTTACGTCTGTTTTTTGCCACATTTTTGATAGGTGCGCAAACGCCTTTTCAATCTTTATTCTGTTTTTTTTTTGTGAGTGATGTAAGTCTATCCTCAGTGTTTTTCTTTCACAAGAAAGCAGCACTTAAAGTTTAATTTTTAACTTATCCAACTTTTAGTCCCATTTTTCAAATGGTGACAGTTCTGACGTACACCAGAGCTGCTCTCAACGGCTCACATAACTTGAAAATTTTTATAAGAAAACAGAAAAAGCCATTTTTCGGAAGCCAAGCGATAAGAAAATCATTGTTGAAATTAAAATGAGAAAAAGCTCGGGAATCCGGAACCAAATTTGGAATTCTAATCCAATTCGATGCCTCGGATCCTGTGTTTATGCGAAGCTAATTTCAGTTCATTTCAGTGTCGCTGTCTACACTGTTGTCGAACTTCTAAACATAAATAAACAGTGCCGATAATTTTGGCATATGTAATACAATGCCAACGAAACATTTTTAACCAGCTCCAGTAAACCAGTTCTGTTGGGCTGTTTATATTACTTATAGTGATCCGACCATTCAAGATCGGATAAATGTAAAATGGTAGATTCCAGCTCCACCACTGGTAATCTCTCCAAACTATCGTCTCTTCTGATTGCCTGTCATTGGTCGTTGGATCAAAGAATTAGATGGAAGATAAGTAACGTACTTTTTTCAGTTACCAGTACTGATAATCGAATTCGATTCTTTTAATGGCTACGATAATACTCTACACACGGTATGATTTTAAGCTCACGGAAATCAGTTAGATTTTCAGCACTGAGTTAATAATTGTGATTAAGAGCTTTTGGAGCACAATCCGGAATTGAAAATGAAGAAGAAGATTTATACCGGAGACTGTCCTTCGAACTAAATCTCAAACTTCAGCATGTACCACAGATATCGCACATTACCGTCCATGAATCGCAGTGTCGTAAATTCCTAGACCAGTAGACCAGTAGTCAAAGTACCAACACAGCCCATGAATTCGATGCTCTCTCAATTCCAGCTATTTTACTCCCGACCGCTCCCCCTATCCCAATTCACCGCACCTCTCCCGCAATACTCTCCATCTCCCTCCATCCGACTAATCTAGGACCATCCAGTCGGTCCCGCGGACTCCTCTATCATTCAATGTCCACCATCAATTTTCCGCGCCCGCTGCCTGACTTGGCGCCACGGACCGAAGCCGCTGCCGCCGCCGATGTGGAGGGTTCCGCGCCGCACCCCCCCTGTGGGAGTTGAGAGGAGTGGTACGGGAAAGAGAAGCCTAGTGCTTAACGCAGTCTGGGGGTGAGGTTGAAAAATCAGCGTTTTCCCCACGGTTTCGGCTCCTACACTCTTCAGATTCTTCTTATTTTTTTCCTCTCCTGCCGTTGGAAAAGTAAGAGGGAGGAATGAATAAAGAGAGGAGGGAAGACGGGAAAAAAAATAATGAAAAATAAATCGTTCGATTCTCGATGCCCTTTCCTCATCATGATTTTTCATCCCCGGATCTCTCTTCCGATTTTGATTGCACTGCAGATTAAATGTCAGAGGGTAGGACGCGAGGAGAGGTCTTTTTTCTACATTATTTTTTCTTATTCTTCCCCGGATAAAAATACGTGCCATTTCCTTTTTCTCTCAGATGTCATCGGAAGAAAACTTTAATCAAATGGACATAAAAATCGGAGAGCGATCTATTTCATGACGATGATGTAACGGCAGTTCGGGGAATTGCGGTGGAAATGAAGCTCTGCAATTTTGTTCACGGGCTGATATTTTCGGTCGGTGGAGAATTCAAAATGTACCTTAGGCTCTGCATGGTCATTTAAAATGCTTTTTGTAAGAGTCCAAAGCCTAGAACTTGTATTATTAATATTCACACTCTCTTTGTTACTACACTTTAATCCAATAACATTTATTGGTAGTGGTTTTCAGTGTAACCTTGAAACAATTTTTCAAGAATATTGTGTCCAACCTAGAATGATTATCTATAATGAATTAAGTTAATATTATAAAATTAAAACTGAATAGGATTACTATGCCTCTTGGATTACAGAGGTCTATGAGTTATAATTGCCACAAGTCTTTAGAGGACAATGTTACTGCACAAGAAATTAATTATCACAATAGTCCTGAGGCTCAAAGTTTGTTACTGTGATTCCATGTGAGTTTTTCACTTATAATCTTCCCATTGGCCTTAAATTACTCAGCTGATTACTGTCGTCTGTTAATTCATTTGGAGAGAGTAGACCGTATTGAAAAATGGTCCTCAACTCATGATACTTCATTTTCACAAAAGAGCTGAGCTGTCAATTTTATAAGTTGTGACCCGCTACTTACCAACCTATAGCTCACATAAAATTACATAAAATATGGGTGAAGAACATTTTCCGTCACAAAAATCCTATCGCAAAGCTCTCTGGGTTTCAAGTACGACAGTCATCACTTGACTCAGGAGTATCGTAAGAACGCAAATACGAATCTCAAATAAGCAGGGTAAATATTAGGCCGTATTAATTGTACGGATGTAAGATTCTTCCTGGATTTCTCTCCTGATATACCCCTTTGGGATGAGGTAACATTCTTACAGTAATACATTAAGAGTTAAATGACTTAAAATTGCATTACATTAACGTAGTATGGTACTAAAGGTAATGAACTACAAACTGAAAAGAAATATTTTGATTAATCTTTCACAAAGTCTATTTCTATTAGACTAGAGCTCTAAAATATTCAAATTTATTCCCTTACAGCGTGTTCGGAGTTGCATGATCTTCACTTATAGTGATAAGGGATCCAATGAAGCAAATTTAACACTTCGACTTTTATTTGCTTCATAAAAGTCAGTGGCTAATCATGAGTATGCACTGACAGTCATCGTAATACTTGTGCATAATTCATATGTTTAAAATTTACTTTCTTCTTCACTACTGTAAGATAAACATGTATCCATATGAAATTATTTGAAACTTGGAAAATGTTTTCTGAATTTCGCTGAGTCATTAGCAAAAGCGACACCATTCTTGCAAGATAAATTGTTTCAAAATATTTTATCTGGTGCAGTAATATTGAAAATTGATTGACTAAATTAGGTGACAAATATAAGAATGATAACATTTTGTCTCTTTCATATTTGGAATATAAATGAATTAACACATTCATGATGAATCATCGATGAAAAGAGTCCACGTGAACAGAAGCTCTATATATATAGGCATAAGTGCAACTAATTATTTTATACTACTTATTGTTAGTCCCCATTAAAATACGAGAGTTGTAGCTTACCCATTTCAATTTGAGAGGAGAAACACTTCCAGCCTATTTAATTTTTTTGATAACCGTAAAAACGTCTTTCCTGTCGGTGTTACTCGCCAAGAGAAACGCTTTCCATTTCGAGCGGTAAGGTTAAATTGTCAGGACCAAACTCCCGTTCTGCCAATCCATTTAATCAATGCAACGGCACGGGGTGTATTGGAATTTCTGGACATACCGGATTAAGTAGTACAGCCGCAGCTGGTGCGCCATCTGCTCTCACCGATTAATTGTCGTCGGAATAATGTATTGTCAATAAGCCGCCACCCGAATGGATCGAGTCGACAAAATTTTCCCGCAACGTCGACTTTCTTCCTTGACTTCCTCCACTTGAACATGATCCCAGGTCCCACCGCTGTCTTTTTCCCCTCGCTAACGTCATTAGTAATGGTATAAGGGAGGTCAAAGGGGAGAGAGTGAAAGGTATGGGGATATGGGTTCCGTGGTCCGTCATGCGAAGGAAGAGGATCATCCGGAATTCCTCACACTGACATTCGAGCCAACTTAATACCTATAAACTGAACCTATAATCATGTTGCATGAAGTTTTGCGGTCAGCTTGTAATACAGAGGGATAACGCTAAGTGAATTTCGACCCTGAATTCCTACTTTTATTGGAATTCGTCCTCATACATTACATTAACCATTTAGGATTTCATCTGATTATACCTAATTGAGCAAGTTTTCAGGTGATATTTTAGGGAAAGAATCGATCTTCTGTAGAGGAAAAAATGGATGCTACTCTTAATATACCTGCTATTTTAATAATTACCGACGCTATTAATTATTTTACGGTGAGGAGGTTGATAGAGGGAAGGATGGTGGGGAAGTGTGAATGAGGGTAGAAATTTAGGGTGATATTAGAAGAGGCTTAGGAGCTTAAATAGATTTGATAAAAAGAAATATGAGTCAAAGTGAGATTATGTTCCATAAATGGGGACGATAGGATAAGGTCTGTCCAAAAATCTACTAATAAGCTGGCATAATACCAGTGATGATGATGCTATCAATGAATTTCGTTAACATTCTCACTCTTTTCCAGAGTAAGAGAATATATGTTACATATCGTTCATGGAGGATATAAATTCTGTATTTCTCACACGAAGAATCATAAACAACTATAATGATGGCAAAAACGGCTTAATTGCAACATACCATGGACATTAGTAGTATTTTTAAATTGATAGATGACGATTCTTCCGTTGTGAAGTGTTGTAAAAAGAAAATAGAATTTATCCTCCAGTCCTAGAGAAAATACAGGCAAGAAGATGTAAACAGTGCGTAGAAAAATATACAATTAACTTGAAAATTAAAGATTTGATATGTTATTAAATTATTTTCTCATCAGGGCCTATACTTATTTATGATCATAACCCTACATGGAAAATCGTATAGCGGAGTTAAAAAAAAATATAGGGCTAAATTTAATAAAGGTAGTGATCTACCATTAACTAAGCACGCAATACTCTCTGTTTTTGCGATTGCACAAATAATGTGGTACACAGTCACGCGTACGGGTGCAGAGATATACATGGAAGACGGTGTGATTCGCCTTGAATAAATTATTTTCATGGCGAATTTCACCGTCTGTCGTGTAACCCTCCTCTCAGCCCTAATTAAAACATTTTTTATAATAAGAGGTTTTTTAGGCAATGCTCAAAGTAAATTTCAATACAAGTTTCACTGGTTGCAGTAAATGTGAATCATGTTTTTCAAGCAAAACCAATTCTCTATAAATGTGAACCAATATAAAATGGCAAAATTTTTATGGCCACCCATTACATTATAAATGGAATCCATAAAATCTTTTCGCTAAGGCTTGGTGAAAGTAAAGCCATTCGAAAATCCTATTGACTTAAACCGAATCGCTTTCCGAAGAGATAAGTTGGACCGAGTCGAAAGATTTTCTTTTTCCAACCCCCGACGAAATCGGCTCCGCTACCCCATAGGTTGCGAGGGAAAGTCGATAGACAAAAGGAGTTGGAATTTGTCGATTAATCACATTAACCAGGGAATCGACTTCGCTTCGGTGTAGGTATATATATTTGAAGGGAGCGAGGAGATTAGGGTGACAGGTGGAGATGGGATGGCGGGGGGAGGGGTCCGGTAGAGCCCCGAAACGGAAAGGGTGGGGCGCGCCTGTTCGGCTTCAAACAATGGAGCGAGGGGGATGTCATGCCTCCGGTATTAGGGCGTGGCGGGAAATTGAAAGAACGGCCGAGAGATGACGCGAGGGAGTGGTTTATTCTTTTTTAGTCGAGGTTCGTGGCAACCGTGTGTCTTGTTCTGTTTGGAAGAAGAGTGAGGGAAGGGGTTGACAGAGGGGAAAGGAGGATTCGTGCATCAAAGGCGAGGCAAAAGTTTACAGGCAAAATGGGGAGAAGAGAGAGTTAGGAAGAAGAGCTGAGCTCCAAACTCCCTAATCATTAAAGTTGAAGTCGCGGAAATCCGTTCAATTTACGCAGGAAGCGAAGTTTGGAAGTGTTTTCATTTTTTTAAAGTGATTGATGACAAAACAGGGGTGGGAGTAAAAAGATGACTCCCGTCCTTCCCTTTCACAATAAGTAATCTTCTCTACAAGAATGTAAATTTGCGCGTACATTTAGCCCTTAAATCTTCTAACATTTATACACACATGAGCCCAAAAAATTGATTTATATTTTGCTATTTGACAATCTTTTATTCTATCCCGTGTGTAAAATCACAATAAAAACTACACTAAGCGTATGCTGACGAGTGACTTTTCAGTCTAGTTAACCAGAACTGACAGTGAGTTAATTGAGATAAAATTGAGTTGAAGTTAGATAGAGGATTGTGTTAAAATCAGGTAAAATTAAGCGGACGGATCTTCCTCGTAAGTTTCAAAATGTGTACCGGAATGAAAGGCTAGTTGCATAAATAAAATTAAAAAAAACATTTTTTTATCGATTCCTTGCGAAGGCTGTTAGGTCTGTAATACCAGCATTAAGAATACCTGCGGGAGACAACTCGGTTGTCAAACATGTAACATCAGCATTAGGTACACTGGGAAGGCATTTTAAAGCGTTATTTAAAGAAATACCATTGCGAATTGGTGAACTTGCCAGAAATTTTTAATATGAATCGAGGAGATGATGTTGCTGTAATCGACTGGATGCTACCAGTGTTAAACCATGCAAACTATTTCATAAACAATTACGGACTTTACTTTAGGCCCGAAAATAGGTATCTACTTGAAATATTCAGGCGTAGCACAAGATAGTTTCAGAAATATCACGGAATAAAATAATTTTATCCCGCACTGTATCTGTAGAGCTGACATAAGCTAAGACAAACAAAGAAGGATACTCAGTCAAACTGTTTGGAAAAAAGTTGTTATCCCCGCGCACCAATAGTAATTACTGCTAAAACGGAGCGTGATCCTGACACAACTCGTTAATATGAAATTAACTTTTGTCATTACCTTCTTCCGCTGTCTCTTCCCCGTTACCTCCCTATTTCATGGCTGCTGTCCTAATAACCCCGTTAGTGGCTATTCAAATATTACGTGAGACGTTTTGAGGGGGGAGGGGAGTTGAACTTTTCTTACGTTGTCTAACATAGGGGGGTGAGGGGGTAGGAGACAATGTTACAGTTACTTCCAAGATCGTATTTATCAACTTATTAAATTATCGTCGGACGAAAAATCTTACTTTGTAAGATTACCGCTGCGTTAGTAGGCCTGAATATATGGTATGATCAATTCCTTGCTTTCTTTAGTTTGGGGACACCTCATTTATGAAAATCTAGTTTTTTGCAAGTCGTGCCAACTGTGAATCGCGAAATATCGCAAAGCGTTATCGAAATCTAACTAAAAATTCATGTATTTTAACGTTTCTCATACGGGCATATGATTTTCTAAAAAAATTTAAAAATCGGCGGTGGTAAAGTCAACTTTTGCACACTTGGACATGGAATCGCCCTTGTATCATTATCTATGTGAATTGTTCCAAAAATGTGTGTCAACTTACGTAAGATTGGGACTGGAGGAATTCATGAAATTTAACGATGCCTTATATGGGGGAGGAGGAAGGTCAAAAAATTGCCAAAATCACCTTACGTAATACTTGAATATCTGGTCTGGCCCCTTAGTGCGGAAGTTTCCGCGGCGTCGATCATTTGGCGTCTTACTTGGCTTCCGTGGTATCCTTCGGATTCGTACAACAGTTCCGCTGCCATTCCATTCAGCGTCCTCAGATCAAAGGTGGTGGGGCAGTAGTTCAGTGGATAAGTCAGTCTGTCTTGTTGCTGCCATATTTCTTAGTTATTTTTTATTGGAGCCGTGAAACGAGTAACCGTCGTTTTTGTTGATATTTTGTGGTTTTTTTAAATTTATTTGGCTTCACGTAAATAGGTTAGTAACGGTTCTCCGTGGTGATTACTTTCGCTCATTCGGAGAAATTTTCATGTCCCGGATCGCTCCACGCGTGCTCCGCGATAGCCGAATGTTGGGATTGGGTCTTCTTCCCAGCTCTGGCGTGCTTCTGCAGGTGGATGGTAATAGTACGTAGATGTGTATGTAGATCGAGGATAAAAATAAATCACGTCTGAGGCCAGCACGCATCAGCGTTCATATGTGTAAACTGCGGCAATGCACGAGGAGAGAGAGGACTAAATAATATGAATGCACGAATATTTAGTGGCATGCATAAAAGATCTTAGGGGGACAGAGGGGGTACACCCAGGCTGTTCGCCGGCGACCAACCGCCTTCCTTTACGGGCCGCTGGTTTCGTCTGCGGAAGAACAAGAGCGGACGAAGGGCGTTCGGGTGGGCGGGAGGAGAGAGATGGAAAGGACGAACGAAGACAGGAGGAGGAAGAGCGAGAGGGCCGAGGGCAAAAGGGCGGAAG
Source organism: Pyrrhosoma nymphula (assembly GCA_963573305.1). NCBI lineage: Eukaryota > Metazoa > Arthropoda > Insecta > Odonata > Coenagrionidae > Pyrrhosoma > Pyrrhosoma nymphula. The sequence goes on along the minus strand of OY754333.1, from coordinate 14,547,362 downwards.
GGAAGGCGTTGGCAGGGGGGAAGGCAGGGGGGTGTAAGGAGGAGGAGGCTGGGTATGGAGAAAATTAATTGAACATCGACCGCAATAAAGGAGCAAATAAACCAGCGAGGTGGAAATAGGGATCGGGAAGGGATAGTCAGGGTTTGGGGGAAGGGAGGAAGGGTTTCGGAATGGGTGTGCGCGCAAGAAAAGATGAAGGGAGGGGGGTGAGTAGGAGAAGGAGGAGGGAGGGAATGGCCTTACCCTTTTCAGGAGAAGGGTTTCCGGCGATGGCGAGAGAGGGATGGGGTGGTGGATAGTGGGCGGTGTATCGGAAGGAAGAAATGAGCAGGGTGTAGGGAATGGGAACGCGGAGGAGGTAGTCGGGATCTTCCGGCCAGAGCAGGGAGCCAATAAAGAGAATCCGGGATTAGTGGCTCGGGCTTGTTAATATTTATTTCAGCCCCCGGAGTTCTGGCTGGTCTGTGTGGGGTAGTGATTTAGTATCGGGCAGCAATGGGGGGTAGGGTATGCACCAGTTGGTGCGCTCCTTAGGTTTGGAAGAGTGTGGGAAGGCATGGAGTTTGAGTCGCAGATGGGTATGCTAGGGTATTGTGCAGAGGAGTAGATGTGGTTGTTAGTAAGGCCATGGCTATCGCCGAAGGGGACAGGTGAGAAGGCCCGATCGCTATATAAACCCTTTTCAAAGCTCGCTTTCCCCGGCTCCCTATCCGGAGACCTCCCTCCATCCAGATTTTAAAGCGAAGAATTTTCTTAAGGGAATTGGCCGGGAGTAATTTCGACGGATATACGTTCTGCATTGAAGCCTTCCTCAACGATTCATTGATTACGGGACGTGGGAATTTAGGGATACAGCTTCGTTGAAAAGGTTTGATTGTCCGTGGTTTGGCTGCGAGTGTGAAATTTTCACGAAGGCTTGAGTTAAATCTATGTCTCTGATTGATTCTTATTGCCCATAATCGTTTTGCGAATTAGCAAAGAAATAAACTCGCAGGGATATATCACACCTCGGGTGAAAACTAATTGATTCTCATTAAATAGAATTTAACGAGTTTTTTTGGAGCACAAATTCAATCCTATTAAATACTATTTTATAGAATGTTGGTGACTCGGTATAATCAAAATAAATGTTAGCTTATTTATTGTTAAATACTAGGAATAAAACTTTTTATTGGCATTAGATATTCAGTTATAGGGATGGGTGCTTTAAATTGAGCTTTAGTTTCGTTGGAAATTACAGCACTTGAAATGCGTAGGTCCTTTCAGGTGTATGTATTATTTAATTAATTGGTTCTCGTTGAAAAAGAGAAATAATCAACAAATATTAGTGGGAACACGAAGCGTAAAATCCCACCTATATTCCTAGATAAATTTTGAACATGAAGGATTTGAATGAAAAAATTCGAAATTCATCGCCAACTAAATGTAAAAAATAAACAGGCTTTAGTTTTGGATACTCTCCTTCCATTGATCGAGATGATGATCTTTCATCCCAAAAACTGTTAGTAGATAGTATATTTGTATCTCAAAGGTTTTTATGTTCTTCAAACTATCGCTCCTGGCTGGTCAAAAACTCCTGGTAGATACTTGCGATTATAATACCTGGTGGCACAGTGAAATATGCATATCCATTCTGCACATGCCAAAAACATTAGTGTTACTTGGGATTAATTCCGATTACATTGATGTATCACGATTTGGGAGGCGATGGGAGGTGTTTTGATTGTCCAATTAAAACTACAGAACACGATGGATGATGATGATAGTGTAGTAACAGGATTTACCGAAGGGTGAAAGGTGTCAAAGATTTCTCATAGCGCGACTAAACGTTTTGCAATAGAAGATTCCTGGTATTCACGTCCATGTTTTAGCATTCTTGGAATAGGATTTGTTCCTTTCAAGAGCTTCATAAAATTAGGCTAAAACCCTTCCGTTTGAAAATGGATGAATTATTTGAAAAAATTTTAACTCAGTTTTTTCATATAGGTGTTTCATAATGCAGGAGATATGACATTATATGGATTAGTTTTGCGGATGTTGAATGTTACAAAAGAAATTTTCACTTCCATGACTAACTATTTCATTCGCAGCACGACGATGATCTATAGGGAAGCAAGGATTTTCTTATGCTCAACTTTTTGTTTTGTTGTATAAATAATTATCTTTAACAAAAATAAGTAGCTACTCGCTGATGAGCCGTACTATTGGTATGTACCACCGAATAGGTATAGGAGAAATTGGGTGTAGGCAATGAGATGGTCTATTGGGCATCAAATAATTATGATTGCAAAATTGAGGATGATGAATTCTTCATACCGGCCGCTGTTAACTTCTACGTCAAGCTCTTGGTCTCTAAATCGGAATAAAAACAATAAGAATTAGCTTTATCAAGGTGAGGCATTTTCTAACTCCTTTAGATTGCCCTAACCCAATAATTGTATTAATAATCCAATGGCTAAACCAGGATAAATAGTGTCACGAATATTTCTTTTCCTTGCGTCAAGAACATGAAAACTCAAAAGGGCTTTTAGGGAAATGAAGGAAATTGCTCTGAAACCGTTAACCCTTAGCAGAATACGGCAATAACGTAGAGCATCTAAGTAAGCACCCAAGCAGTAGCCTAGCCCCAGCAATAATTGTGTACCTATCAATGTGTTTAACCATATCCTCAATTACTTCACTTTCATTCCATGAATCGTACTGGTTGGAATAATTACAAATACCCTAGCCACGGATTGCATTTTAGAATACAAAGAATTAAAGTTGCAACGTAGACGTAGCCAACTGAATTACTATCATTCCCCAAGCGTACTTAACGGCTTCAAAAAAGCAATATTTCTCCTTAGGAATAGACTTGAAGCGATAAAACTCATGCTTATCTTCCATATTTTAAATAATTTCATTTAATTCATCGGACAAATCTAACATATATGTGAAAAAGAAAAACTTTGCAATATAACAGACGAATCACATAGTTATCCCTTGAAATATAATGCTGGTTAGAGCTGCACACGAAAAAGCGGGACAGATAAAAAATAGCGTAAACTATACGTCTACCTGCAGGCAAAAAATACCAATCTCGGGTGTCCAGTTGCGCATCCTTCCCTCCAATTTCTTTCGTGGAACTCTGAAATCTGATACGTGCTTCCTGGCATGCCACTGCGGAAGACTCCGGGTAAAGAAGAAGCTTGTACGCGCGCGACTTTCATTTGTTCGTTAGTTTCGTTCGTTGACCGTTAGGAGGAGCGAGTGGCGAGGCGGGAAAAGAGAGGGAGCTGTCCTCAGTGTCAAACGTTCTGAGTTAGTGGGCTCCTCGATCAAGGAACTTCGGAATGAGTTTGTCAGTCAGTCTTTATCTACTTGTTCACGATGGTCGCCATGACCGCGGAAGGAGAGTCGGACGCTTATTTCCCCGATTGGACCGAATGGGGAATCGAACTGTGGCCGGCTGACATAAGGGATTGCGACTATGAGTATTTGACCGGACATTGCCTTTCTGCTCGGACCTTGCCGCCTTACTTCCATCAACGCCCAGGATCTGCGTCGCAACTGTGCATGAGCTCCAGGTATGTTATTAAACTTGAACTTGGCCAGTGACTTCCACACGTGGTGTGAAAATGTGAAGCAACGGATATCCACCTTGTCGTGCATCTGCATCTACATTCGACCCTGAGAGCCACCGAAGCCATGGAAGGGGAGAGAATAGGGAAAGCTTAAGGGGGAAAGAGCAGAGGTTAACTGTGTGTTAGTGGTATCTCTTATGTCACTGTCATGCCTTTTCGTCAGTAAAATATATCGTGCAAGGAAAAAAGGAATTTTTAACCAAGCAGTTTTGCAGTGATTCTCTCCAATACTGTCGCTTCTATCGTTCCAGAGATATAGCGCGGGCCAAAATAATATTTTCCGTGTCGTACAGAAACTCGCCTGATCTGATTTTTTAAGCAATTGAAGTCTAGCGCGTAACCTCGGAGTCTCTAACCTATATCCCAACTTAGTCCTCTCATCAGCTGTTCATGTACTGTAGCACTTTATGTTCGCTCGTAGTATTTTTTGACGAAGTGTGTGGTTTTCCTTTGTATTTTATTTGCTTTACGAATTAAATCTTTGTGTTCAGGGTCTCACATGAATTGAGTATCATTCCGTAATTTATGAGATTCTTAAGCATTAGACTAATTATTGTCCTGTTGGCATGCATGACATCGGTGACACCTTCCATACCAGCGACCGTATTTCTGCGAGAGTATATGAACTGTAGGTACGCTCCATCTTTTGCCACATAATCACTTTATGCCGATTGTGATAACACGATAAGATACAGCGCTCAATGGTGCAGTACATTTATGATTACGCAAACCACATCCCCGATTGCTGTTGTTTAGAAATTCCATCAATACGTTTCAATTCAGGATTCGTAAAATTTGGGTTTCTTGAGTCATTTCCTTCGTGGCTGCCGTGGAAATTTCCAGTTTTCTAAATTATTAAGACTTGTTACTCGATGTTTAATACAGGTATTTTTTTAAAGATTCCTAAATGGTTTAATTAACGAAATGAATGCAGAAGTATTTACAACAGTATTACCATTTTTTTCAAGAATCCATCTCGAACCTGAGTTTGTTGTTTGACCACTAGTTTTCCTCGATAAGTTTGCATTATTGGGAGTCTTGAGCCGTCAATTCTCCATGCGCTCACCTTTGAACTTGATTATTTCTTTCGCACTTTCGTTCAACTCGATTTATTTTCTTCCCTTGGTTATTTGACCAATGTTTATCCCTTTCTCACTATTTAAACCGCAGGTAAAACTTCTATTAAACCCGCAACAAATCCCATTCCAAATATTTAATCTTTACACTTAGCACAGCTCAGTTGTTCGCTCCCAGGACTCGAGTTTTTTTTATGACTGGTGAAGGGAATAGACGATCGCCATCATTGGTCATCACTTGGCACTGTTAAAATGGAGAACCTTTGCAAGAAAGTTCTGTCACAGTGAATATTTAATTGTCTACTCTAACGGAAAACAGTACCCTGCTTACCCGATGTCCTTTCTCCCCGCCAACCGACCCGCGAGATATCTTATCTTCATTTTTTCTGCATGCAGCGTTAACAAATTATTAAGAAATGCAAATAAAGTTTTAATTGCCAGTTACAGTTTCGCGATCTGAGCCCGCATCTCTATCTCAGTGTGGTACACCTCACAAGACATGTTTACTTGCCTTATTCATATCGGCAATATGTTATTATCAATATTCTCCGCGCCTGTCGTGGGAAACATGTTGCTAACATAATGCAAGGCAACCTTGTAGTCAATGGTTTGTCACATAGGTAGTGGTTCCCAAACCTTTTTTATTCCCCACACTCCCAAAAAATGTTTTATTCTCGCACCTCTCAAAGTAATAATTATGAAAGAAGTGATGATGACAAAAAAAATGTGTATTTTCAATTTTTATTAATACATAAACTTGTAAAATATATGTAAAAGAACAAAATATGACAGCTAATCAAGTTGCATAAATCCTACAAAAGTTTACCCATAAGATTTAACATTAAGGCCATTTATGTACTTCCCAATATTACTAATACAATTCCTCAACCAATCAGACGTACGTGGTGGGCGGAGTATTGGCTCTCATAACAGAATGCTTGAGTTCGAATCTCGGAAGAGGCAGAGGTTGTTTAGTTAGGATTACCAATCTTGTGCCATGCCGATATTAACGAGTACTTACGTTATTCATTGGTAGAATTAGGTGTAAAAATGTAGACCTTGGTGCTATTTCTTGTGAGCTGGCTGGCCAAAAAAGTACCACAGTCTGGTATCCCTAAACCATAGCTCTAATCCCAGAAATATTTTTTAACTTACCAGTTCATTTTACTGTTCTACTACCCTTATGAACATTGACATCCTGTATATATTACTTGGTTTTCTCCAGCACGCTACCTAAAATCCTTTACGGTCTTTCCAGTTGACCAGGTTGCTCACCTGTCTTAAATGACGAAACAAACCTTATTTTTCGGTCTCTTTACCTAATAACTACTAATGCTATTGATAGATTTGATAATATTGATTGTTAATACTGTTAATATTTATAATCTGCCGCTTAAATTTGACTCTGAACTTCAGATTCCCAGCATCTGACTACCACTCTGCTTCAGTCTTCTTTGACAAAGCAGAGCTTTAGTATTTTTTCCCTGCGAGGGAGGACAATGGGCAAGAAGAGGAGTCAAGGGAGAATCCATGCATTGCGATGGAAACAATAAAGTCAAGAGATGACCGCATAAACCGAAAGGGAGGCAAAAAGAGGAAACGGCCGATACACCGATCGAATGAACATCAGCTCGTCGCGTGGGGAAAGAGAGAAGAGCGGACGGTATGTGGTGCGGGAGAGTCGAATGGAGGGGAGGGGAGGAAGGGGGAAAGTGTGTTTGTGAGTGGGCGGGCGATAAAATGCGAAGTGTATTCCGACGGTGGCGCGGGAAAGTGGTGCGGAGGGAATTTCGCCCGCCTGGCGATATGGTTTCCCGTGGATGACATGAGGGGGCGGGCGATGGGGTGGTAGGGTGGTTTATATGGGGCCTGGCGGAGGGTCAACAGGGAGATAGAATGAGAGGTTAAGGGTCGTGACGACGCGAGCAGAAGAACCAAAAAGGCCATCCGGTCACACGCATTGAGCCATCGAGTCTTCTCCTCTCTTTCTCATGAGGCCGTCTTATTCAATCTCCTCCTGTCCTCCCTCGCGTTCGATCAAATAGCCACCGCTATTTAATTGAATGTGGTCAGCAGCAATCGTTATTCTACGCCGTGTAATGCTGAGAGAATCTTTAGCCTCTCGCCGAAAAAGAGCTAGGGTCAGCAGGTTAATCACGTAAATCTTAGATCGACAAAATATTTCACTTTATACCCTAACTACGCGATAAAATGATTACTATGAAAAGACATTATATTAAGTAAGAAATGGAGTATCAAACTGGTTTAGTTAGTTATAACAGATAAGTCGATCTTGATTAAATGAAACACTGAAATTCCACATCAGCACTAGATTTAAACGCATGCCATCATTACTAATAAGCCAAAAGCTCTGCATTATCAGGAGAAATTACGATGACACCATTAGTTGAAACGTAGTCGTGATTATACCTTATTCGTGGAATTCCATAGTGTTTCATTTAATCATAAATACCTTTCACCAAGTAATTCTGGAAGCTAACTCGGGTATTAATTGATCTTTTTTACTTGTGTATAATTTATTTGTAAATGATAAACATTAATTTATTCATCATGGACGTGTGGCTAGATGTTTCAGATAAATCATTATTTTTGCAAAAGTTTGTGTATCTGTTATCATTTATAGTTACGTCTTAGAGTGATGGATTCACAGATTATAGACTCTTACGACCGACTAAGTGCCACATTAAAGTACTATTCAAATGGTACGGTGGTGGAATTAGGGATTCCTCAGAAAATTTTCCACTACTGCCGGTATTCGAACCAGACGCCTCAATATGGAAAGCCGCTACAAGCACGCGATCCCACTCAACTAACTGTTCAATACTCTTAGGTTGTAAAATATATGACTACTTATTTTGTTCGATTGACAACCAATGTAAATAGGTACTCCCATCGATAACGCTCGCGTCAACCGTCTTTTTGATGTATTGCAACAAACCCGAAATCTCCGTTAACGCAAATGTTTAGTCATCTTGCGATAAACAGTAACCAGGGGACATGAAACCGAGCCTTAGTTACATCCACTTTAAGATGAACCACTGATAAAAGCATTAAAATGGAACCCGTTAGAAAATAACTTTTGGAGGCAATCTTGCAAAGTGTAAACCTGAATTTAGTGCCTAGTACATGAGTATCCGTTTATTGTGCACTTGTATTTCATCCCGATCACTAAAAATAATTAATTTGTGATATAAAATTAAATTTATATTTTATGCGGAGCACAAAATATCAATATTAGGCATATTTAAGTAAATGAACATGATGCCGATATAGTGTGTCGTAGTACTAAGAGAGCTAATGCGTACGATGCTATTGGAAAATGGTAGTTATTGAGATTAATCTAATACCTGCAATGAAACAGCTAATATATTTTTTTCTGTATTAATAAAATTCTGTACTTTGAAAATAGCTTGATACGTTCATCCCAAAACGTATCCATTCACATCCACATAATACCTTGTATTTCAAAGTATAGTCTTTACACGAGGATGAAATTACTCAAATGGCGTCCTACTGGCCGAAGTAAATGTACCAGAATTGTACATTACAAGCTTGCTGTTCCTCAAGCAACAGCATGACGAAAGTATTGGTTAGAATGCTGGGGATTTAGGTGATGAATTTCATGCAAAAGGTGACCCACTTTCAGATCCAATTTACTAATGCACACCTGATTTTTAAGCTACTATTACGAGGAAAGGTTTTTGCGAGGAGTCATATACCAGCGCCGGCGCGTCTACATTTATGACCCCCAGTCGGATTACTGCGGACAGATTAATGGCTCGTTGTGCTATCGTTGTACCACACTTGGAGAATCGCCTTATTGAACAGAAGTGGCTTAAATAGTGTTTTGCGCTGGTGTTTCACGATTTATTTATAACATACAACGATGATTGTTATTCCATGTATATCACTCACTAATTTCAAGAACAGTGGAATCGATTTTTTTCTGTCCAGATGAATTCATGATGTATGAGTTGATAATGATTTATATGTTTGGTATTTTTTTTAGCATTTAATTATGTCACCATATAATAAAAGTCAAAGGTATAAACTTCCGTAGATTTGTCATTAACATCACCACTTCCGGGCTTAGAACTACCAATGCCTATAGAAAGTCATGATATCTGTAACCAAAACGCAAAGTCCTGTCATTAATCAGTACCTAGCAGGTAAAGATACAAATAAAATAGGAGCCATTTGGCTGTAAAAAAGAATTTGAAAATTTTCCCAATCGCTACAAGTAGTTACCTACTATTATACTACATTTTTTATTATTTTAACGTCCTTCGATTATTTTCTTTAAGCTAAAGCCAACCCATTGAAGAGGACACAGAGGAGTCAAAGAGGCATTTTGTGAAGTAGAAGAAACATTACACTCAGTTATTATCTTATCCTAAAATCTTGAAACCTTACTAACTTGAAGGTTGAGTTAAAAACACCTAGGTTTTTTCCAATAAATGATTTAAAATTAGTTTGCAGCACTGGTGATTTACAACAATTTATTCTATATTTAATGAACATAACGTAACTTTTCGCCGACGCACCTTCGTTACGGCAGAACAAATGGTGACAGTAGTATAGCAATGGCATACAAATTGAGCATTTTTCCAAAACCTATTATCAATACCGGGTTGAATATGCTAAAGATTTATCGATGGGAATAAACCTAAAACGTCAGGCATTCAGTGATTCTAGTTTTGGATTTAAGATCAATATATTTGTCATAGATACTATTGCAGCCGATACTGAGGGATGTGACAGCAAGTGCAACTGTATCTGTCGTTATAAAAGGGAAAATCTCAAAAAGAAATGTATTTAATTCCGTCAGTGTACCTATCTTGGTTTCAAGTTCTCGATATCGTTATAAGAGCTAAGATAAACGTATTCTGCATGTGTCACTCTCTCATATTTCCCAACGTTTTCTGATATACCGACGTGGTTTTTGACATGAATTGAATTCCCGCTGTCACAAAAAACTCTCTTGATTGGCATTGAATACATTTTCAATGAATTAAATCTCCATTTAAATATCCTAGCGTATCCGGAATATCAACCTTGATTTCAACGTGTCGGTGCCAAGCTTTTATTTTGAACCGAGCGATTTTTCTCTTGATACGGGTTATCTTCGCATTTTGTCAACTTTTCGAATACACATCATGTGGAGAGTATCGCAAATCCTTGCATCTTATTGAAAGCAATGGCTTCGTAAATATGTTTCAAGCTCTTTCAAGGCAAAATGGCGTGAGTGATTCCATCTAAAGAGTATCTCATCTAGATGACCCTGTATACGTTGATGCTATGAAGAAAGCATTTGAACTGCAGTACTTAGTGCTTCTCGAATACAGTAATACTTTCTGGTCTAATCCCTAGAAAAAATTACGCCTCATATTTCCTTAAATGTCGCACAACTGAGAAATTCTATAGAGCATTCCACTTTTAGTAGACATAATGAGCTTTATGGACAGCGCTATAGAGGCCGGATGGAACAGGTTCGACTCTCAATCTGAGGGTCGAGGGTTCTAGACCAAGTGACTATATATTAATTGAAGTAGTGAAGAAGTGATCAAGTATATTATATTAAATTAACAAAAACTAACATTAACAAAAACTTCCGCCAACATGTGGGATACATCATTTATCCTTCCTCAGGGCTAATATAAATGATGATAAATTATGAAAAATATGTTGTCTGCAATCCTTTTTTGAAACCAGTATGGTTTAAAATATATAATAAATAGTGATTTTAAAGTAAAATATATATTGACTTCTTCAAGGTTTCGTTACTTTTTACATTTGTCGATTATAAGGAATAAAAAAATCTCCAATGGCCGTAATAAATTGACACCACTCGTCAAAAATACGCCACAATTGCTGTGTTGGTTTGCGGGAAAAAAAAAATTGGGGGGAAAAAATCCACGCCAGTGACCAACCACAACCTCTCGACCAGAAAGACCCCTGAAAAACCCCTGAAATACGCGTATCCGACGCACACCCTAGTCTTTTCTTGTTTTTGTGCCGTTTCTTGACAACGCTCTGTTGAGCTAGATTCTCCCAGAAGTTGGGCCCGTTGAGTGAGTGAGTGAGTGAGTTCTTGAGTGCTTGTGAGTGTGTTTGTGTTCATAACCCAGGCATTCTTAGTTGGGTCTCATTAACCCGGCAAAGAATCCCTCATTGGGTTGAGTGTGTGTGTAACCCAGGCATCCTTAGCAGGGTCTCATAAGCCCAGCGAAGTATCCCTATTCGGGTTGATTGTGTGTGTCTGTGGTTGTCCCTGGCGAGGAAGTAACATTCCCGTAAACCACCACAGGGGTTTTTCTGGTCGAGAGGTTGTGGTTGGTCACTGGCGTGGATTTTTTCCCCCAATTTTTTTTCCCGCAAATCAACACAGCAATTGTGGCGTATTTTTGACGAGTGGTGCCAATTTATTACGGCCATTGGAGATTTTTTTATATCTTACAACTTTAAGAGGCCGTAGAGCTCACGTTCCCTAGTTTTACATTTGTCGATATTCAATTAACATTTGTTATTTCGTTGCTTGGATAATTTCTGTGTTGAAAAATTATGATTCATTCATTCAATTACAGTGATTTTTACTTAGGTTGGAGATTTCTGTCCTTTTATTACAACCTTTTTATGGAAACATGGAACATTTCATTGATTAACCTTTTTGATACATTTTGTTCTGAATCTATAATTATATCATCTTCGAAATTAAATGTGTGACCATTGCTAATGCCATGATTTGCTAATGCACAAAGTTGAACCTTAGTTTTAATCGATGTTTAGTGTTGGGGAATACTGTTACTTACATAATTTGATAAAAGAGGTTGAGAAATCACATCTAATAAGTAAATATACTTAGAAATAAAAATTGGAACGAGAGTACGAGAATTTTGTACACCCTGCATGTTACCCAAACTACTCGACTACACTGCACGGCAGCAGTCTCAACTGAAGGCACTTATGGTGAAGATCAAGAAGATCGGTCCGGTATTAAATGCCACAGATTAGAGCGAGAGTGAATTTTGCGGAATCGGTTGGAGTACTGCGATATGGAGTACAACAGGAAATAAAACAGATTAGTCTCCCTATAATATTCAGCCTTGCGTTCATATGACGTGATGGCATACCTCCGGGTGAAATATTCCGGAGTTAACATAGCCCCCCAATCTCCGGGTGAAACTTTTGTCAGGGGAACATCAGTCAGATTAGAATAACGCAGGATTAGGTCAGGGAGAACGCTATTTCCAAAATTAAACTCCGTGTGCTCACTTTTAGACCACGTGGACAGCTATTTCAAGCATCGCGCTAATTTTTTCGCGATACTTTAGGGGATGATATTTTCATAATGTAAGATATCTATATGTGCATGCAGTATAATGCAAAGCACTATGTTAATTTACCAGCTGGTATTGGCAACAACGCACTTCCGGCCATGTTGAGATTTACACAGGAATCGAATCTCCATAAGAGCCCATACTTTCAAATTAATGTGGAACGACCATACAGGTGCCTTATTTTCTTCTAAGGGTCACTTCTTTCCCAAATTTTGACAGGTTTTTATCTACCTTCATTTATATTTTTTAACGAGTGGTGGTGGTGTTTTGGTGAGCTGACCAACAATTGTGGTCATTTGCGCCAGGTAGGTAGGTAGGTATTAAGGAGGTTAGAAAAGAAATGGAGGCGACATACCACTTGATTCTTGAAGCCAATTCCGCCATTGCAGTCGGCACTGTTTAGACCTTCCTCTGGCTTACGTGTCCAGCGGTCGCGTTCGATTTTCGTCAAATCTAAGTTAAAAACAACATACAAGGCGATGTTTTGTGACTGGTATGGCAACACCTATTCGGCACAAAATCCTTCCCAAGCGCCCCTATTCTCGCTTCACTTTCGCCCATGAGCGTTCACGGTCAAGTCTCCCCCAATACATTTGAACCTCCTTGGGTAGGTATAGGCTTAGGGAAACTTAGTGGAACTCGCCAGTGAAGAGTCTGAGGTCACTGATGGCAAATTAAGTGTTGATTAGAGGGCTGAAGTACCGAAGGGTTCAGGTGGGAACCTTTATAGATAACTTTAGCGTCTTTATCCCTCCTCTCTTGCATGCTTTCCTCTTCATGACTCTCTCCTAGAAGCGAGTGCCAATAAGTGTTGCTACTCCTATAGGGAAAAAATCATTGGAGAGCTGAGGAAGAGTCGAGAGAAACCCGGCGGCGGCATAAGCCTTCTCTTAGTATAAAGCGCAAATATGACCACGGATTAACCCCCAATCCCTAGGGGGGAGTACTCTACCTGAATTGCTCTCCACATAACATTTAAATTGGAATTGCGCTTAAAAGTTTCCACCGCTGCCGAGATTTGAACCCTGGCCCCCCGGATACAAAGCGGGTACTCTAGCTATCCCACTAACTCGTTTGCAGTTTTTGATTCATTCATAACAGAATAGATGTAACAAGCGTCCTCTCGGCGCCTTTTGTTTAGTGGGTGGTGCCCACACCGGAATTCTCTCGTTCCTTCTTCAATTCACAAAATAACCCTTCCCCTACCATCCTGCCTACCTATAATTGGCTACGGTTCAAATGACCTAATCTTACGGTCGCCCTCCACTCCCGAAAAAATCAACCGGCCAACCAACGAAAGAGGAACAGTTTTCTGCTTCTGCAATCTGTTCAAAACGTTGACGCACTTTTATGGATGGTGGGGTGGAGGTAGGACGAATTTAGGACGAAGTAGGGCAACCGAGATCGTGGGGAGGCCATTACGGGAACAAGACCTTTTCCCCTCATTTCGCATCCTCCCGCGATTTTCGCGACTCACTAAGCTGCGGAAAACACTCCCGCGGGACGTGGTGGGCGGGGTTGGTAGATGGAAGAGAAAAAAAAAATCACGCACAAAATATCGGGGTGGGTGGGGTTGGGTACCTCGAGTGACACGGTCAAACTGGAATGTCTGCCTCCTCCCTTGGGGGTAGGTATGGCGAGAGAACAAGAGAGGAGGGAGTCTGGTAGGAAAGGAAAAAATGCCAAGGCAACGACCCCATTAGATCCCCTAATCACCACTCCACAACCCTCGCCTGTAGCCCACCCTCCCCCACCTTCCACCCCTCCCCTAAAATCCTTCTAACTCTCCCTCGCTCAAATCCCTGAATCACTTCAGGATACCCCTTCCCCTGGAACACACACACGCACACCAATACACCTCTACCCTCCATAGAAACCACCCCCATCACCATTAATGTCCCCTACGTTCTTTCCATTTCACGGCTACCTGGACCTCCTGTTGGCATTTCCAAGACCCGTCGTTCGGGGGAAGGGGTTGGTGGAAAATGTGTGCGGGAATTTTTTTTTCTTTTTTGAACGGGTTAAAATATATAAAAAAAGGATTTAAAAAATAGAGAAGCCTTCTCTCACTGTTCTGTATCTTCGCATTAACCTCGCCTCCAAACCCTTTCCCTTAAATTTTTTCCTTCTCTCTCTCTCTTGGCCACACCCGATTGATTGCCTCGTGTAAAGGGCACGTCTTGGAAGACGCCTACAAGGCCTAATCCCAAAGGCGCAGAATGGTAAGAGGGGAAGAGAAGGGCGGACTTAAGGGACAGCGGTGGATTTTTTAGGTTATGCGAAAGGCCATCCACTCGTTTCCGACCCTCAGGAAGAAGGTCATGCCTCGTTCGATACCATGGAATGGCTGAGGTCGAAGTGAAGGAAATATAAAAAGGACTGAATATGCTCTAGTGGTGGTGGCATGTCCAGTAGAAGAACTCGAAATATGATCGCTGATGGTGGCACATCCAGCAATGCTAAGAAACCATCACTCAGTTACGAATAAGATACTGTACGTTGAGGTGAACTTATTGAGCGCCCAGCGATCCCTTTTTTACAGGCTTCCTGCCTTGTACAACACCATTTCATCTGCCTGCCCTTCCCTCGAGCTCACTGCTCCCTTCGGATCATTCAAGCGTCAGCTTGGAAATGTTTTCCTTCTGATCCCCTAATTTTCCGTGTTATTGTAGTTTATTGATTCATGTTCTTATGTATCTTTTTTATTTTGATACTATTTCCCAACCCTTGTTTTTTCATATTCTATTTTTGTTACTGCTGCAGATACTAAGTTGAAAATTGTTCTATCTAAAGGGTGACATCAGCTGTTTTTTAATATTTAAAATATCAAATCAAATGTCTTTCCCGAGGCGAAGGATCCGATGTGACGATTCTCCTTTGACTGAGAGACATATTCTGACGGAGTGTGATAAACGTCAAAATGCATGCGAGAAGCTTAACATCAGGGTAGGCCTAGAGGAAGTCCTAGGTTAGGTTCGACCGATTGTTAAGTAAGACGAGTATTAAACATATAACTGGCCTTTTTACTAAATTATGAATTTATTACATTATATTAATCATTGCGTTCACTCTCAATCATGTAGCTCTCTGTTATTGTTTTGGTGACTCTGCTAATCCGAGGGACGCGGGTTTGAGTCCCGTGTGGGTCGGTTTTTCGCCTGCCCAGGGCATTGGTGTTTCTGTCTGGATCTGGTTTTTCGGCCCCTGAGAAACCTGAAGACAACCACCAGAATCTTCGGAGAGCAAAAAAAATCCTTCCTGGGTTTACAGAATAGTCTGCTTATTTGGATCGAAGTCTTCAGCAGTTGCTTGATATGTTGCATTCATTTACCTCTGGTGCAACCGCGCGTGTCAGCGTTTTGGTGACGACAGTTTTTCCTCAATTACAGGAGGCGTCTTCAGGTCAAAGTGAAGATAGCACAGGAGATGTGATTGTGCTTACGAAGCCACAGTCGCGGAAGATAGACCCAACACTGTCGCTTTAGAACGATTACCTTCTGACCATTTCCAAATCACTGCGAAACCGATTAGCCAGAGGGAGATTGAGAGAATTCTGGTCAAGTCAAAAATGACTTTTTAATGGCCAACTTCATCCGCTTTGGTGTGTATTATTGCACTGTTTCATTTGTGCATTTGCATTGATATGACTTTTATGTAGGAATCCTTCTTGGGTTCTCCACCGGATCAGGCTCTTCATACTAGCTGACGTTTCGATGCCCAACTCGTGCATCTTCACCACTCAACAATCCAAATTACGATCCAGGAGTTGGGCATCAAAACGTCGGCTAGTATGAAGAGCCTGACCCGGTGTAGAAACTAAGAAGGATTCCTACTTCACGTACGCCGGGAAAATACCAGATAATTGAACTTGACTGGTAAATTTTCTATAAAATGGTCCGTTTCAAATCAGCATCATATACCCTGTCGATAGAAGTTAATGTAGAAGCAAGATAATTAAATATTTCATAATATTCTTTTAAACCGCCGATGGCATACGAGGCCCTAGATAATAAAATAAAAAAATTGATGGAGTGGGTGGTTACGAAAGATTGGAAAATTGCAAAATAACAATCAAAGGTTTGCAAGTTTACGGGTTGTGAAAAAAGTCCAAAAAGGAACACTACTATTCAGGGCAAATACTCGCACGTGATGCGATTGATGAAAATTAATTGGAATCGTGTAAAATGAAATTCTGTCACACATTCATGCAATAGTTTCACCATCCATAGGAAATCCTCCATATTCACAGCTATTTGTTCAATTCGTATAATTTTCATGATAATCCTATAATGAAGGAACCCATAATCCTTTGATGCTATGGCATCATACATTTTTTATGCCATGATAATGCGATCTGAAAACCTTTTCCTGCAAAGCTAATTCTAAAATGACTTCTATTTCAAAAACCGTAAATGCAATAGGATGACGCGTTTGAAATAACGTTCCAAAATAAGCCGATTAGAGCGAAGCACGCTCTGAAAATTATCGTCGGAACTACAATCACATTCGTGTGTTTGTTCGGGTCACTTCTCTGAATTCGCCAGTAGGTGTCGTTTTCTCCGTAAAGTCGAAAATAACAGCCGCTAGGAATTGAAACACTCGGTGACAGCGGTTTCCTGCGCTGGCGCGAAACGAAATTTTGGATACACTGAATTTCGAGCGGTCAATCAAAACGCCGGGGAACGTGGGAAATAAAAGTGCGAGACGAAAAAAAATTCGGAAAGAAAACGAATTTACGGAAATAAATTCGGGAGCAACAAAAGCGCGTCCCTGTTATATCAGACGAGACCATGGTTTTGATGAGATTCGGAACCCCTGATGCACGGGTGTCGATTTTTCCAATAAACGAACACGGTTGGGGACTTCGATTGGCTCCGATAAGCTGAGTTGAAAGATGAGGGGAGGACCTTAAAGCCGATCCCCCCAGACAGGGGTTGGTCGGCGTTCTCTCTTTCTTTTTGGCTTTCTGGGAAAACGGGAAGCACCAACTGGAAGCTGGGCATCGCAAAATGAACGGCGGTTAAGGGATTGGAAGATGGATTCTCTGGGCAAACATGAAAGCCAACCCACAAATATCGCCGAGTATCTGCCTTTACATTTCATGTACGATGTGGTTATACTACCGAGTCTATTTTCGTTAAATTTATGATACTCATTACAAGCAATCATTAACCGAAAGTATGGTTTTCTGCAAATCTCCGCTGCGATTTCCTTTGATTTACCATTTTGACCTGCTAATTCTCCTCAAGTGATTATTTTAATGTCCCTCATAATTTACCAAATCATTTAATCTTTGGTCTCCCCCAGCAATTATTCCTTTAATAGTTTCCGCCTATTGGTCCTTTTTAAATATTGACGTAAGACAGAATAGAATATGTTTAGTAAATTCTCCTATAATATTTAATGATTAATTATGAGTTATTTTTAATTATTAGGCCTAGTTAGTTATCGATAAAACATCTTTTTAACTCCTAGCATTTATTCATTAGTGATTCTCTCATTCGGTTGAACCATCAAAATTCTTTGGTATCACCTTGTTTTAATTGGTTAGTACCTTATTACTAATAATACTGATGCCGTCTAAGTTTCCATGCCATGAATGGCCATGCTCCTTGCATGTTCCGTCAGCATTTTCAAGCTAGTTTTCCTTACTGGCTGTGAGTTCTAGAATAGGTAGAATTTCTCACCTCACCTCTCTCCTCTGCCCAATCTCACCTCTGCCCTGAGGACGATGCTCGACTCGAGCATCGAAACGCTGGCCGCCATGGACCTAACTACCCGGTGCAAACCCCGAAATATCCCTGATATAGGTAGAATTCCTTGCTACTTGGAAATATTCCGTTCACATTTTACAAAATAAAAAGCAAGACCAGAACAGTACAGGCAATAAAATGGTTAAAACTTTAAGTACTATTTATTGGAAAACTTGTATTGTAACACTGTTTTAAAATAAAAATAAATTTCATGATTTTCGAAAGAATTAAGAAAAGTAGGGGCATTTGATAAAATAATTTGGCGATGTTATGCCACTATTTACGCGCATAAAGAAAAGGATTAAAGAGGTATTTTCAGGTGTGGGAATGTACAGGGAAAGGAAAGATGAAATAAATATATCGGTAGGATAGAGACGAAAACAATGGAATATTTTTGGGAAATCTCCAAGACGATGAAAGAATTGCATGATGGGGATTTTTAATATTCCTTGATATTGCATGTGCACAGCATATAACTATACGTGTTGTAGTTAGTGACATGCATGCCCAACCGTATTTTTGTGATATGAAGGCGATTATCATTTGTGAAGCCGTTTCAAGCATCGTTTCAATGGCAACAATGAAATTTGGAGTAAAGCGGTAAAGGTTCAGGCATAATATGATTATGTCGTGATAAGCTGGAGTCCACAAGCACGCATAGACAGTTATCCGTTCCGTCTGGTACGCTTTGCATCCCTAGATGATGAGTATTATTGAATTCTGTGGCCAATGAAGTGGATCATAAAGGACCACGATCTAATGTAATTATTGATGTATTCGAGGCACTTATTTCCCATTAACGTTTGAGGCACTATCATCTAATGTAGAAAACAATCATGAACAAAGAGAATCAATTTGCAGTATTGATGAAATCATCAATGAAATTATGAGTTGATTACGTACTAAGGTATTCGTGTTTAACGGCCAAATTTCGTTTAACTATCCGCGTTAATGTAAGTAGGGCCATGTCTTTTACCCGTATTTTGCAACATTTCACACTAATATTTTAAGGTGCTCCTCCTTGGATCTTAATGAAAACAATATTGGAAGGAGAAATGAATGAAAAATTACACAGGGAGACCAAGAATGGAATTCATCAGGAAAATCATGCAGGGCGTCAAAGTGAATAATTCTGTAGGGATGAAGTAGTAGGCAGAGAGGAGAGTGGAGTGGAGAGCTGCTGCAAACCAGTCTTTGGATTGATGACCACAGATGATGATTCTTGAAACACAAAAATTGCTTAATCATCATGAATTCTTTCGTGGCTTGAGCTATTCTGTGCTTCATGTCCGTGGAACTTCTTCCATCTAATGCCATATGCAGCCTCCAAGGTGGATGAAGAATTCTACTTTTTCTATCAACATTTTAGCACATGTCTATCATCGCCTTCGACCTTCCACACACTAGGATTTTCGATTACTTCCTGTGAATCTTAATGTTGTATATTTTTAATACTAGATCCGTAGTGTAAAAGGATCCTTGCAGTTTTTCTGGTTTCTCTGACATGACTCTTATTTCAGTGCTTATTTTCTTTGGTAACGAATTTATTACACTCTTAATTAATTCCTCCGATATCTATCCAATGCTTTTCATAATTCCCATTTTTACTTTTACCATTCTGGATCATTCCAGTAACTATATTACGTGCATATTTCCGGTTATGTTGTATGTTCTGGGGGCATTGTTTTTCTTCAAATCTTCTGTCGAACCCCAATATTTGCTCCTAAGGATATCAGTATCTCAATTGCCTTCATCCACGTTCTCTTCTTTCTTCATAACTTCATCCTCCAGCAGGTCTAGTTCATTAATGCTTACGTACATATAAAGCTAATCTTGAATCGGTAATGCAATTTTTTTCGCTTTGGAAGAGGTTTCTTGGGATAAAATGTTTGTAGAAAAACATTTCGTCGCGAAAATGTCGTCGAATTTGTGATTTTGGACCCCATAAGTCGTGGGATCTAAACAAGAAGGTCTGTGCTTGGAATTCACAGCGCAAATTGTAGAAACACGTTTAACCTTTACCATTTCTTTATGGATTTCCTTATTTATCATTCTATACACATAAAAGGTCATTTAAAATTTGAAAAAGTAAAAAAACATTCCCGCTATAATTGCTTCAGTACCATTCGATTATTCTATAATATATCTTACTCAGGTCCAGCATCACTTCCGTACAATGCTTTTGTAGGGAGATTTCACTGGTTGATGGTGGGTAAAAATATCTTTTTTATATTCATAATAATAAAAAAGTTATTGGCCTACTCTAGTCGATTTTCGCATCGAAAAGGATTGCTTCACATCATCCAACCTCTTTGAAACTCGCGTCCTCATTGACTGAAAACACTCCGCCACCAGCGGTGGGAAGGGTTAAAGGAAAAAAATCGAGTTTGTTTTTTAAGTTTTTCAATAGCTCAACCCTTTTCTTTCTCCTTTTTGGCCTCCGATCCAAACTTCCTTCCCATCGCGCGCCTGTGCCCCGCCCTCTCTCACCCTCCCCACCTTTCCGGTACGCTTTTGGCTTGCCCCCTCCACCCCCTCCCCTTCTTCCTTCCACAAAACCCCTCTTAACTCCTCAACCCACCACGCGCGGCTCTGCGGGCACACTAAACCTTTGGGGAAGGCACCTCCGTATGTTTCTTTTATGGGTTGTCTTAGGGACAGGTGGTGGGTTGAAATTGTTACGAATGGGGCAGAAGGCGCGAGGTAGTGGGTAAGATTTTTTTGCTTGGAGCGTGTTCGGTGGTGCGGGGGTGGGGGGTTGGAATTATGAGGGCATCAGGACGTGAAAGGGTATGGTGTGGGAGAGGAACTTAACGGAATGAAGGAACAAGTAAGTTTCACAAGGTATCGATACGATGGGCGATCGGGTTATAAAAGTGGTCGTCTTTTTTTTAGTGAGTTAAAATTAATAAAGGATGTGAACGTTTTTGTATGATTACTTAAAATAAAATTGATTCTATCATATGCGAATTTGTTTTGACGTTACTTTTACTAAAACCTCGTACAAAGTATGAAAAATTATTTTCGAACCGTCCCCTTTCATAGCTTATTTTAAATTAAAGTAATCCCACCTGCCACTTTTATAACTCTACACTCGGGATTGATATTTGTGCAATCATTCTTTCGATATAATACGAGACAAGGATACGCTCTTATACATATAAAATACACTCAACACTTCCTAGAACAAAAGTCACAGTTAACATCATATTAACGTAGATGCTATGTCATAAATATTTTATGGAAAACAGGCAACTACTTACCTAGAATTATTCCTTCGTTAGGTATTTTCCGAAGTGATTCCACCTTTCTATGCTACTTACGTAACTAATGTACCTTATGACAGAAAGCCTTTTATTTATAAAGGCTTTCGATGACGCCTAATCTCCGATTTGATTTGTTTTAGGATTTTGTAGTTTGATGCCACTAATTTGTGAGTACTTTTTTAAATTAATTAGTTCATGGAGAAGAAAATTTTGTGAATGAAAAAATTGCTTCTTCAAAAAAAATGCATAACTGGTTAATGAATTTATGGAATTGCGTTAAAAGCTGTCGTAGATGAATGCATCGTTCTCGATTTTAATTTTATTCCGAGTCTTAAAATTTCATAATGAGTACCAATAGAATATCGTATATCGATTAAGTCTAGTTAAGCCATAGATAACTTTTATTCTACTAAATGTTCAACAACCGCTCGCACGTACTTTCTCTAATGACCTTTTTCTTCGGTGTACTAGCCAATGTTCACCAAAAAAGTCAAATTTTATTTCTGACGACCTTATTACTATCCATGCATTACGGCCTTAGTCAAACTATTGATTTTAAAAATTGACTTTCTCAATAAAAAGGAAACTAAATTTAGGGTAAATTTTGCTGTTCCATCAGATTTTTAAGTCATTAGTACCTATTATTTTTTTTCACCGATATAAAAGTTCAACAGAGTTAATTCTTATCGGTTGACCATTGTGGTGGTGAAACCTGAATTGGATTTGCAATGCTTAGTTACTAACTAACAAACCTTGTTGCTAAACTAAATATTTTGTATAAAATATTATTAATAAATTAGAGATAATCCTCTTATGTTGTATTGATCGGGCATATGGTTGAAAATAATGTAGCCAAATTGAAAAATAATAATAAAATAATTAATAATTATTATTTTTTTATATTTTGATATTAAGCTAATTGCATAAAGATAGATTGAGAGCAATTGCAAATGTCACAGAGGAAAATCATTTGCCTTGACCGGGACTTCCTGGATCCGCGCTAGGGTCCAGGTCAAGGCGAATGATTTTTCCTCTGTGAAATTTCTCACTTACGTGACTTTCGGGTGACTCCGTAAAGGAAATGCCGTGGCTAGTCCTGGTATACTCAAAAAAAGTCGAAGAGAGCAATGCTTATCTTGTACTTCTGATAGATGATTGTGCGTTGAGTAAACTACCAAATTGCATCCTATTCATGCTGGTTATCTAATTAATCATGCTAACGAAAGGTATGGAACAAATTCTGCATTTTTCTCAGATATGCTTATGCTGCTCGCTGTTCCTACGTTTTCGGAACAAATGTCGTTAAATTTATCTCAGTCATATATGAGAAAATAGACATGTTTAAATACTTCTCTCAATTTTAAACCGAGAAAATTTGCTCATTTTAGTTCCATATATTCGTACCCTGGTATGGGATGATATCATACATGTTACTATCATAGGAGTGTTTATTTGTGCTTTATCACAGCCCCTCGATTCATGATTTACGAAGGTGATTTTTTCAGGGATCAATTTTTTGCAACAATTCTAAGTTTTTTATTAAGAAAAATTCTAAACTCGTATTCTTGAGAAAACCACTGCTCTTACTATTTGATTAATATATTGACGGTACTTCAGAGGGCCAAAATGTCTAGAACAGCGTTAAGTATTTTTCCAGTTGAACTTGTCTTAGTAAAATAATTTATCTGGATTTATTAAGAGTCTCGTCATAATAAATTATAAATTTAAACAACATGCCAATTTTTTTCACCATGAATTCAATCTATTCGATCACATTTTAAAACATTCAAGAGACATTTAAATACATGCACTAATCTTTTACTTACATAAAAAGCAGATTTTCAATAAGACATGGCTTTGAAATATAATGCATACAGAAAAATGGTCTCTTGCGTGATGATGTAGAATGTGGACGAATTTCTTGCAACTTTCAATGGACTTATGATAGAACATTGCCTAAATTCTTTAGTCAAGCTAGCAATGAACTTCATAGTATCTGTATTACCTTTTATAAATTTTTGTACAATTCAGTATCCTGCTCTTCGTTATATTTTATTTATGACTCAGTTTTTTATTCTTTCAAGGTTAACTAAATTATACTTTTTTCAAACTTCAGCCATTCAAACTTTCTGTACCTTACGATGCCGTAAATCGGTGAAATGTGTTGTACAGTAAAAATAATTTGTAGAAGAGTACTAAATATTTTCATTAATCATCAGTACCATCATATTGAACTCCTACGAAGTGAAGCCTGCCACTGTCTAGTTTATTCAGCCATTCATTTTTAATAAATGCTTTTCTTATCATTCAGCGATATCCAAATAGATTTTCGCTTGGGAAATTAAGCAATTCACGTTCTTTATACCAGCGTAATTGATGAATAATAATGGAATGTCTTATTTTTACATTATTTTTGTAATGTGAGTGTTGAAATTCAGTTCGTTAAAATATAATATCTCGCAGTAGTGGTCTACTTTTAATCAGATTGTAATACCATCGTCCCAATTGACATTTCAGCTTGTGCAGTGCTTTATTTCCCCAAAGAGTATATCTCCCTTAAAACTAGTGGATCGCTACTCACTTCTGGTAGAGTACAGTCTCTTTACTACGCAACAGAAGATATATATATATATATATATATATGGAGAGAGAGAGAGAGGGAGACAATCCTTCGATGAGGAGAACCCTCCCTACCTATCCTTCCCTAAAAAAAACACAAACAGACGACGCATAATGCTTTTCCCTCTCCTCTTCACACCCGTGAGTCCTTTACGATGCATCGAGCGAGAGGAATAAATTTTCCTCGTCACCACGTTTCCTCTCCCCTCCCCCCCTCGCCCATCCCTTTCACCCTTTCTCTCGTATCATTCCCCTCCATCCCCCCTCCCCATCCTTCCCCATTTTGCATGACGCTGTTCCCTCATTCCGCCCGATGACGGCTTCCGAACGGCATTTTCAGCTGCCGCCACCACGTTGCCCGACTACGACACTCCCCCGCTCCCTTCCTGCCAATTGCTTCCCGCGTGTCCCTACTCGCGTCGCTGCTCGAGTGCATACTCCCCTCTACTGCTGCGTTCTCAGCGGTGCACGATGCTTCTTCTTCTCTGGAGGCCTCTTTGTGCCATCTCTCGCTCGTTGGAGCGGCGTCGTCGTCGCACAACTCCATCCGTGTGCGGGGTTGAGTCTCTTTGAGTAACATTCTCACGTGTATGCGACTGGTGGGGGGGGGGATGCAGTACTCGCTTGCGACTACTTGAAGGCTCGATATCACTTCAAACGCATAGCCACTAAGAACATTTTCTATCAATCAAGGCCAATTTGATGGTAAAAACCATGGGGAAGTCAGAAGAGGTTTTGAGAGAGGCCTGATGTCTAAGGTCTAAGGCCTAAGAGAATGGAATCATTTCATTTAATCTTTGTGCATGTGGATACTTAAATTGCTCCTTCAAAGTTAATGTGTATCTTAGCGTATGCCAGATTAATATTTAATTGTACTGATAATAATTGCGTTTGGATAATAATTGAAATTATTTATTATTTTAACAACTTCAAGGAGTCTTCATTATTTAACTTATTTCAACGAACAGCTTTAAAACAGCTTAAGATCCTTAACACTCTCTTAATAGTGGTGATCGGTGTAGATTTAGATGTAGTGGAGGCTTAACATGGAGAATTAACTCGGAAAGTGATCGGTGGCTTATGAGACGAAGATGTAAGGTCTGCGTCAATGATGGATCGAATGAAAGACCTACGAATTAGACCTTTGCATAGAATAGGATGAAAGGAAATTCCTTGTTAAGGTAATGCAGCGTCATAGAGTATCAACTAGGACAAGGCCAGGTAATCGTGGTGCAAACATTAAAGAAATAAATGAAGAAAAATAAAAACCTGTCATGGATAAAATAATGAAGAAAAGTGGGTACAAAGGTTCGTTTTGAAATAGGGTTGCTGAGAAAGAAGTGAATTGAAAGTAGAATGCTGAGGATTTGAAAATAATATTTAGACAGGGAATGTATGCTGAACTTAACGTAGAATTTGCATATGCAAGTAGTGCAACTCTATGAAGGGAGGTAGAAGAGTAGTTATGATCCATTGAAACCTACCCTAACTAGTAGATAACTAAATAATAAGTAATAATAGAGACCAATCCTTACATTCATATTACCGTTTATTCATTAGCGATGTTGTGAGGACGCTGGTGACGACGTACAACGTAATGAAAACGATCCTCTCGCTTAAGTGTTAGTGAATGCTACTTTATCAGTGTGTACGATTTGATGGTGGCATATCTATTAACTATAAAAACTGTACTATACTCCTGACCGTGGTCGTGGATACTATTTTCCACAATGGCTACCTCATGCATGGAGAACGTCGTTATCAACTGTGGTGGTCGATCGCTCACCATTTGAGAAGTATTTCAGTTCTTGTTCTCTGTCATCACTTTGCTTGATTTAACTGACTAATTCAAATTTATTTCGGCCCGTTTCAGCAGTTTTAGTCAATGGTATCTGAAGGCCATAAGTTTGGATCGGTGTCGTCTCAAGCCAAGTTATGCCGTGTTAAATCGTTGTGAACTAAGTCATACCTTTGATGGGCCGTTATAATTTTCATCCACCATCGAAGCAATGAAGTGCTAAGTTATTTATTTTCAAAGCTAATTACGTCGTATTCACTGCTTTGGAAACCCTCTCACGCTATCAAGGGTAACGTATAACGTGGTGCAATCGATTAAGTCGAATTTTAGAGGCTTCTTCCTCTAAAATGGACACGTGTCTGCAATGGTGGAAAACCATTTTCCTGAAGATATTACGACGAGGTAGTCGATGCAGTGTTACTTAGAGAAGACAAGGCTCTTATATGTGTCACATAGGAATGCAATTAGATCTACACAGTGTTAGTGAGCAAGCAATCTCTTTTGCATTTAATCCGTGGAATGGTTTGAGCTAAAACCAAGTCAGGTGTTTAACATCGTAGCCTGTTCGTGCGCAGCGTTAGGTATATACCTTGCAAAGCAGACAATACTATTCCGTAGGAGAGATGGATGTGAACAAGAGAAACATCTGTTACTGCCGCAGTAGCAGAAGTTTTAATGCTTATAGCGTCTCCAGACATTCTGGCGAGAAGAGCATGGAGGAGATGCACGTGAACTCGGAACCTAGGGAATAAATGCGCTGAATAGAGATCAAGAATATAGCCCTTGTACTCTTTTATGTGAGTTCGCACAATATGGCACCCGCTCACTAATAGTCTATCTCCTTATTCTCTGCTCCTTCACTTGAACTGGAAAGGTAACTCGCATTTATACGCAAAATATTACGCATATTTTACCATTTTCCCTTTTGTTCGACTGCACTGCCAGAATCGCTAAAGTGATGAACTCCAGTTCTACCGTAGCAGCAACATTTGTTTTCTTGCCACAAGGCCCTTTGGTTGACGGATGGGTTAGCCAATCTGAGGACTACATGTTCATATGCATAAGTACCTAGATATGTAATAAGATCTATTTATATTCCTCTGATAAATTTCTTTGCAAAACTTATTTATAGTTTCAATTTTTTTCTGCCAAGATTAGGAATGGAATCATTTCATTTAATATTTGTGCATGTGGATACTTAAATTGCTCCTTCAAAGCTTATATGTATCTTAGCGTATGCCAGATTAATATTTAATCGTACTAATAATAATTGCGTTCGGATAATAATTGAAATTATTTATTATTTTAACAACTTCAAGGAGTCATCATTATTTAACTTACTTCAACGATCACCTTTAAAACAGCTACAATCCTTAACACTCTCTTAATAGTGGACAGGTTTTTCAATTCTAAGAGCGCAAGCTCCAGGGAAGCGTTACTGTGGGAGGAATAGGGGATGCACAGAGGAGGTGATTTGGTTAGAATGGCGACGTCCCTCCCAGTCTCATCGAAACTTCGCGTGCACCTAGAATGTGATTTCAAGTCGAGCCGATAGGGTTTCGCATGGAGGAGGAAGCGTAGCTCCTCGGACGCTTTAAGGAGAGAGTTTCTCCCCCTCCTCTCCCGTCTTGTTCCCCGACTTCCCTCACCCACTCCTTCCCTCCCTACTCGGTGACGAACGGCAAATAAAAATCCTTCTACTGCCCCCCCCCCCCCACCCCCACCCCACTCCTAACTCTAGGAATTTACGGAGATTTAGTGCGACGATATGTCGACAACCAGGCGAGGCAGGCACGTTGCTCGATCCGGTCGGTATGATTAATGCCAAGGGGATAAAAAGAAAAAAAAAAACAAAAATGAAGGGAAGAGGTAGGCTATTATTTCGGAAAATGCCTTGCGTACGTGTTATTTTATATTTCTATTGTCTTCTTTTCTTTTTCTTTTTTTTTAATTATCCGAGTTTTGATGGAACGAGGCGTATAATGTTTCGAGGAAATATCATGATTTTTTTTTGCCGGGGCTCCTTATGGAAAAAAGGGAAACGTTAAACATGTCTCCGGTAAGTACAGAATTGGGTCATAGCGGAAAACGAAAGAAATTAAGCTGCCTTGCTCGCGGAAGCGGAAGTAGTCGTATCCAATCAAATCATGAATTGAAAAAGATTTTATCACATGAACTCTTTGCTAACGCAAGCTCTATTTAAGGCTCTGAGAGGATCAGTTAAACAATTGCCGCATCAAAACTAATTTGGCAGCAGTGTGTTAAATGGTTATACATTAGCTTGTAATACGTGTATATGGGGCGTATTGTGAAATAAATAGTAGTTCGCTTGATCATTTATTGACTATAACCGGCTTCAGTGTCGGTGGCGTAGAATGCCTTACTTAACTTAAAGATTTCAATGAAAAAAAAACTGTAAAATTCTACTAGGTATAAAATATAATATTAACTTCAACCTAGGATATATTAGGTCATCATCTGATGATAAAACATGCGGAAATTCAGGTTGAAATAAATTTTATTTATGGAAGTGGAAATTAGTTCTTATCCCTTTACTTTGTGATGTAGAAACTCCAGAGAGTCGAACCTTAAACTGTTCATTTCGTCACAAACTTAGCCTTCGGTCGCGGATATGATAGCCGCCATTTCTTTTAACGTCCAATGCTGTGTGTTTGTCAAAACAAAATTAGCCCTAATTATCGAATGCTGAAGTCAGAAATAAATTATGATAAAAATATTATCAATAAGGTATAGTAAAACATTTACAATACTAGTATGTGTCATAACACATTGAGGTTCATCTTTACCGATGAATCATTAACCTGAATTTGAACAACAAGTGTACGGCTACATTATTGATGAAGAATGTATCAGATTTTCATTAGTCTCGTAGGTATTATATTTACGAAATTTTCAATTTCTTTGTATATGTTTGCATTTTACGGTTTTTATTCGCAAGTTGCCTTTAAGATTTTAGATTAAAATATTTTGGAACATGAATTAATACAATGAAAACTTTCCACTTCCGGCCAGGTAAATCATATACCTCGATAGGTTTCCAAATAAAGGGTTCGAATCATATAGAGTAAGAAGATATAAGCTCGCAGAAAGATAAGATATATCAGCATGGGTTTTATATTTCCTGAGTTTTGCTTCGTTTAAGCCGGCTTTGTCCCCCCAGTTCCACAACGCGCCGCACGAAATATATGATATACCGCACCCGTTCAATTTGAAGGGAACGCCACACGCAAAGGAGTTTCTTCGCGGTTCACGTTGGGGTCAGGTTGACGTGTTTTATCCATCCGTTAAAGCTTACAAATCGCCACGTTTTTCGGAAGAATGGCCTCCCGACACCGTCATTCTCCCACGACCTCCAGTATTTTTCTTTTACCCTTCCCTACGAGACAAACCACCTCCCAGTGTTTAACGCGAATGGGGAACCTTGTGTCGCGCCTTGCGCAGTCTTTAAGGGTGGCACGTTGTCGACAGCCAGGGGTGTGGGTAGATTGAAAGCCTGTGGGGGGAAAGGAAGGGAAGAAACTACCCCTTCTCCTTTTTAACCCTTCTCTCCGTCTCTCTCCAACCCAGAGTAAAATAAAAAAATACGGATCCAAGAAATGCCCCCTGATCTGATCCGCAACCCTAAAAAAGGGCTGGCACTCCGAACCATTTCCGGTCGCCGCCCGCTCCCTCTGCCGTACCTGGGCAATTACGTGGTCAATAAACCAGGCCTAACGTCGCGATTAAACCAAATCACGTCTCCACTGTTTCCATGGAGTCTTGTTTTCGTACCCTTGTCCCTACGCCTTTTCTTCTCGCCAGTACCATTCCCGCCTCCTACTTTCCTTCCTCCTCGACACAAAAGAAATGTTGACGGTGCAAACTAGGTGGCATCCTTCTCATGTTCACCACAGTTCTGCTTCTACCAAGTCCTATTCACATTACCTTGTCTTGTCCCTGCCAGTGACGTATCCTTGGGGGAGGGGGGGTCCATGTGTTTCGGAGCCCCTTACCCCAAAATAATTTAATGACTTTAAGAAAAAGCAACTATAAAGGAGGAAGTCATATTTGCTTTTTACAAATAATCTTGACTTCATATATTCCTCAGTCCTAGCAAATTTTCAAATAAACTTGTTTCTAATTATAAAAGCAAAATAGAGGATGAAAAAAACTGTAGTATGGCAGATGTTTACAGAGCTGAAATACAAAAATATCGGCTGTCACATTGCAGACAAAATGGCATTCTTAATTGCCTAAACACAAATGTTCTCAACATTTTGAGAAATGTTACCCACCCCCCTTCGCTGATACTCTGCATGACCCCTCAAAACGAAATCCTGGCTGCTTCTCTGGTCCTGGTGAATAACTAGATGGTGTGAATTCGATGCATGGTTTTCGCCGGCCCGTGTTGTGCTAGCATATTTAATAATATTTTCCTGGACCAGAATAACTGGTCACTTGTGTGCGTACATTAATTTAAAGAGAATATTTTTAACAGGTACCTAATAAACAGGTTTTTTTGAGCAGATTTAACTTTGGCAAAGGTTTCAGTAAAGGCGAGGGGGTCAATTGGTGAAGGTACTATACACTAAGGGCAATGGAGATCATAGCCATCATCATATTTAGCTAACATAGCAAGCTAAGCAAACACTATTTCGTTAGTTTTATTATCCTAACACCGCACCTTGTTTTAATTATGATATTGGTGCTCTTAGGGGTATTGTACCTAGAGATAATAAATATTTATTCATTAAACTTTTCCATCCTCTATACCCATATCTTGAAGGGCTAAGGTATATTCTCGTATTTTTTTTCAGTTTCAGTCCATGTTTCTACCCCATAAAACGCTACTCTCACTATTTAACTCTTCACCAGCCTTTTAATATCCTTAGCCAAGGTCCATATCATCAGTTTCCACTTTAAAATTTGAATAGTGTAAAAGAATCCATCATATAAGCTTGATCATTTCCGGCAAAAAATTGTATTCAAGCGTTCAATCCCTTTCATATAATTCGGACATGTCTAGTGTGGTTTAACATCAAAACGCAAACTAACGATTTCGTCGATCTTTGTGCAACTCATTTTTAGAGAGACAACGACTTTTTACTCTCGCCCTCACCCCCTTCTGCTACTGTTTTCCTTCCTTCTTTCCTCCGTGCACAAAAGAAATTTTGACGTTGCAAACTTGGTGGGGTCCTCCTTCTTACGTGCGGTGCGGTTCTACCTTTCTGCCGAGACCTTTCCGGCTTACACTGCCTCGTCACATATCCCGGAGAATAGCCAGGGAGCTCGACGGCGCGAAATGCATTCGAAGATATTACCCGCGCGCGCGCCGCCAACCCGTGAGGCCTTACGCCCGATGGTCGGGGAAAAAATCTCTTCCCTGCCGCTTTATGACTTCCACAACGCGAGGATGGCGGTGGGTTCCCCATGATCCCACCCAATGCCTTCAGACCATAATTTACTATTGTAACGTTCGCAACGCTTAGTTCTAACACCGTGTACGTGACTGCTCAGCCACAGTTCTCCGGGGTTTCACAAAATCCACGCGATGGAAAGTGTCATGCTGAAGTATGCAGGCATGTGTGCGCTTTCATATGGCTCTTGTCTTAAGGTGAAAGCTTTATCGAGTCCATAGCGATTTCTTGAATATAAATTTCCCTAGTTTATATTCATACATTTTTACGTCCTATATTGCTACCTATCACCCCTTATTTGCCCATTTTAATTTAAAATATCCATTGCCATGAATTAATTTGACTCAAATTGATCGCAGTTGCCCACGCAATAAATTGCAGTCTCAGTATAAATGATAAGGATGATGAATTCTTATTATGGAATTCCTCATAGATCGGAATTCAAAAGTTATACCTAAGTAGATGAACAAAATTCAAGTTTCTGCATCAGGCTCCACGATTATCAAGTATGGTAGCAAAGAGTAATGCACAAACCTTATTTTGGACTCGTAGATTTCCACGGAGTTTTACACACTGGATTCCTAGGTCTTCCGATCCTTTTTCCTGTAAAATAAAAAAAGTATTTATTATTTTTGGTTCAATGGAATCTTGTTCATTTTCATTGCTTATTTTTACATAAATATATTTTATGATATCATTAATTCTAATACAATACTTTAGTTAGCTTAATTTCATTATTGCAAAACTGTAAAGATTATGATAAGAATTGGATAACAAAAATAAATAGGCTTTGATTGATCCATCACCAAAAGTTAGCTTGAAAGTTTAACTTTCGGTCTACATTATTTCCAATGCTAGAACATTATGTAATATAAATGCGTTTTATTAGACACCATCCCCAGTAATTTGACTGTTCCAATTCATCTTGTAAACAATAATTAATTCTTTCTGCCCGGGTAATTCCGACTACGATTATTATATTTCTCAAATCCCTAAGGCCATGTTTCATGAAAAATACGGATTTATTTCGGATCATGCATGTTGTTATCGAACATCGTATCACAGGAAAAAGTAATTTTTTCTAAAGAATATTTGATATAAATGTTGTTATTGATATCCTTGCGCTTGAATACTAAAAAAATTGAGAGTCAATATTTCACGTGCAAAATATCTCTGGGTAGGAAGGATTTTTTATTAATGCATAACTGGAATAATGTTGCATTAGGAAGCTAAAAAGGGTTGAAGTGGACCAGAGGACCACTAATTCGTCTAAACCAGTCAAATTTTGTAAGAGTTAACCCTTATTGGTCAGAGTTGGACGAAATATCCATTTTGAATATTAAAACTTATTATTCTTCCACACTTTATTTAAAATTGCGACGGGTTTCACTTTGATAAAGTATCTCCTGACACATTCTACACATTCTAAATATTCAACCATTTTATATATACAGAGAGAAATTTGCTCAAAAATGGGGATTTTTGGTTTGAGATGGACGAGGGGAGCAGAGGGCATGGCAGAGCGAGAAAATCTGAGAGAGAAAGATCATTGTTTAAACAATTAGCAGGGTTGTGGCCGAGGACTATTGGGATTTACTAAAGATTAGAAGTACACCGACCCAAGCCTACGTACAGGATGTGGACGGGGGGGGGGGATTAGGAAAGGAAAGGAAGGAGAGGGAGTCGGGGAAGGACACCTGGTAATCGGGTTCTCCGCGCAGGGGACCCTGGCCTGCGAGCGTTAGCTCATCGCCTGTGTGGGAAGGGCTGCGGGGATAGGTAGGAAACAAGGGTAAGTCAGGGAAGGACAGTGGGAGGAGTAAAAGGTCACAATGATACAATGTTTTCTATTTTTTAAAGAGTGGAGTGCAAGGGAAGAGGGGTTAAAAACCACCGCCGAAACATCTGTGACTTAAGGGCAAGGAATGTTGCCTAAGATTTGCCTAAACAAAGGTTCATAATATGCGCGTGAAGTGAAGAGCTGGAAAAAGGAACCCGTGGAACCGGTGGAATCCTCGGGTGGATTTATGAATGGGCAGCGGACGGAGCGTTATATGGAGGAGGTGGAGGGGAGACCTGGAAGCAGAAAGAAGCGAGACGGAAAGGAGAGGAAGGGGCAGAGAGGAGATTTGATGTTGGAGAGTGACAGTGGGAATTGTGCGTCCATCTCTTTATTTCCATGAAACACGGAACAAAAGAGTTGGACGAAGTATGCAAATTCAGGAGAAATTTGAAACATTGACTGTTAAGGGCTCGAACCACGTTGTAAGTTATTTGCCATGAGCATAAAAACTTACATGTTTGTTACACAGTTTATTTGAAAAAAATATTAGTTAAGCGGCCAAATAGAGGGAAATAGAGTGTGTTTTTTGTAGAAGAACTGGATGTGAGCAATATTTAAGTCGATGTCTTTATTATCATCAGTTTGGTACAACTGGTTAACTGCAGCCCTTCATTACTCTCCATTCTATGGTCAATATTTGATGAATTATGTGATTTTTCGGTCCTAGACCCTTTTCTTTGCCCTAGATTAATCCTCGGTTCCGTATGAAGAGATAAAAAGTAAAATAATGCCTTTTCAAAGAAAATAATGACTCGTGGAAGCGGTTAAAAATTGATGGAATGGAATCAATATTTTCTGTCACAATTCCTAACCGGAACACGACAATGCATAAAAATAAAGCAGGATTGAGGATTGTGACTGGAGAGGGAGTCAGTTAAAAAAAATATATTTCGTTCATTCAAGCTTTAAATGGCTTCCACATTCTCGTGGCCCTGATGCCATATTGTTCCTTCATACGGGTGAACGTAGATAACGTAAAGTGCGTGGGGGAAGAGTGTGTTGGCGTATTTTGAGAAGCTTCAAGGAACCCACGAACGGATGAATAAAAAATTATGATGCTGATGAAAGAAAGGACACAATGGCGTGGTTTATGTCGCTGACGGGTCGCTTCGGTCGGAGCGAATGGTGGAAGCTGCGGGGAGCACTCCTCAATACTGCACCGTTGTGTGCGTGAAGATCACGGCATCGGGCGGAGGGTTAATGGACGGTGAAAGGAAGGCGGAGGAGAGGGGGATGGAGAGAGTTTTTAAGCGATCCCCGGGAAGGTGTCAAGGAGAAGGGAGGTTGAATGGATGTTAGGGGTTGTGTGCGGACGTCGGTGAAAGAGGGCTCCTGGTGATGAATCGGCGCTCGCTCTATCGAGTGAGAAACTTTGACGCGCTGAGCAAAGCGGAAGGAAGCGGAGAAGAGGGAGGGGATACTGAGGGTGGCTCACTCAGGCTGCACGATGGCAGGTAGAAAGGGTCGGTTGGAGAGAAAGAGAAGGCTAGGTATAGATGTTTTTGTAACTCAAGTTGAGAGCAATGGGCAAGTCAATTTAAATTAGAGATAAATCCAAATCGCATATAAAAACTGAGGAATTTAGTCTCCTCTGCATGCATTTCAGTCATTTAGGTGAACATTGACAGGAAGTGTTTAAATCTCGTAAACATTTCCTGTCGATGGTCACATGGATGACCACCAATTAAAAAAGATGTTTTGGTGTTTAAGTGGCTTTCGTTTATGGAATTCTGTGACATTTGAGGGTGCGTTAATTATGCTCGTGAATATTCCATTGCATATGAATTCTTCAACGTCATTTATCAGGAATCACTTTCTAATGCAAAAGATAAAATATTTGTGAAATTTCACCGATTTTTCGCTCCGATTGTTAAGAAATAAAGTGATTGAGTTTGATAGATTTAGGCTCAACTCTGTGATATCTCGGAGTAGTACAAAAGATGAAGAATTTGTAAAATCTAATTGAATTTTTAAATAAATGACCAGTGCCATCCAACATCGGACATCATAAGGTGTCAACATTTGGATTTCCCGGTAATGGGTTAACACTATTTCCTTCGTTGTTTATCTGCTATTGTACATGGCATTAAAACAATTATTTAAAAAGATATCATTAAATGGAGATAAATTTATAAATATCCTATTTCAAATTATTATTGTTTATTCTAGATTATACATACTATGATACATTACAGGCTTTTGTTTTTGAATCAGAACTTAATTGAGAAAAATATTTGGCCAACATCAAATATAGTGATCAAATAAACGAAAATAGAAATATTTTCATGCGCTCAGGCCAATCACGATCATCTTTATATCAGATATAAATTATAGGTATTGTCCGGAAAGTTTAAGTCCAACTGTAACATCCCTGCTGAAACTGACAACGTTGAATGTATGTTTGAATTTTTGATTAAATGACACTGAACCTTACATAAACTCTCTGCTGCCTCAAAGAAATTGACATCTAATTAAGCCGCAATCCATTATGATATTAACTTAAGGTGTGTATTCCATCCTTTGTTCAAATTCTGGAGAGAATGAAGAGGATGGAAAGGTAGACTCGTTTCAGGAAAATGCTACATTTTCGAAATTTTATTTCCTTATTTTTTGGACGATTGTGGTTTCGTGTACCGTTCCGGGTATTTTGTCTAAATCTTTAAATTTCATTTCGTTGGAGGCATTCAGGACTCCTTATCTAATTTAAGTTGCCAACTCCTCTCAGTCTCTTCCGTCTGAGTGTGTCTCTGGGGGATGTGAGCGAATGTAATTACATCCCATCTCACGCGCACTGCATTCAGCTCACTCACGCGCTCAGATGTTGGCAGTCTCTTCTCACAAACCGGAATTCTTGCTCGCATTGTGTGGGGGGCGGATTCGTTGCTTCCCCAGTTATGGCATCCC
Organism: Pyrrhosoma nymphula; assembly: GCA_963573305.1. Taxonomy (NCBI): domain Eukaryota; kingdom Metazoa; phylum Arthropoda; class Insecta; order Odonata; family Coenagrionidae; genus Pyrrhosoma; species Pyrrhosoma nymphula. Next base: position 14,511,705 of record OY754333.1, on the reverse strand, counting down.
CCTTCTCCGCTTCCCGGTGCCGACCCGTCATTGTCACCACCATCGTCACAACAGCAGTCCTGCTTGCCCGCCCCTCTCCTCCCCTGCCCCTCTCCTCCCCCGCCCCCCCTTTAACCTCCCCCCTGCCCCCAATCACACGATGACATTCCCGCGTGAGCTCCCGACAGTTCCAACTCTCCACCAACCTCCACTGCTATGTGGAGTAATTGACCTTATTCCCCGACTGTTTTCCCAAACAGCAACAACAACGGCGCCAGCGCGACAACGTCAACAATGTCGAGTCCTCCTCACAACTACTAATACCCGCCCCACCCCTCCTGCTAACCTTAACCCCCCCACCCTCCTCCTCCCACATTACCCATCCCTTTAGCTCCCTTTGTTGCGCCACGTAACACCCTTCCACCCGAAACAGGTCGTGGGAGTCGTATGAAAGAGAGGTGGTGTGGGTGGGGAGAATGGCATAAGGGAAGAAGAGGAGGTAGTATAACCAGGTCACAACTCCTGCACCACCTCTCCTTTTGGCGAAAAGATGTGAATGGATTACGAATAATAGAAATATATTTTTTTCTTTTTTTTATAACTCGAGCTTCCACTACCTTTCTATCTCCCGTGTTTGTCTCATTCCCTCGGGCAACACATTTTTATTATTTTTTCATCATTGTTATTTTTTTTTCTCCGCGTCTTTTTAGGTCGCTTTTTTGCGAAAAATACATTTCCATTCTCTTCTTACCTCTCTTTCTCTCCGGTTCGACGTCGTAATTATTATTTCTCTTTTTTTTGTTCATTGTGCCATCGCGTAATAAAATTGCACTCTCACGAGAGAGGAATAGAGATGTTTGGCGAAGGAGAGTTTTTCACAGCGTTGAGAAGAGAGAGAGAGGAATGGGAATTGATGGAGGAAAGGCAGACGCCGTGGGAAAAAGAGGAGCGTGTCTTTGCAGTAAGGGAACGCCCCCGACGAAGAAGACGCGTTTGTTTACACCCGAGGCGATGTGCGACACGCGTTCCGTTGTTAAACGAACTGTCTTTTAATTGCGTTTAAACCTCGGTGTAGGTTGGTGGAGTGGGGCAATTTACCGAGCATAAAACGCCGTTGTCTAAATAAAAATTTTCCCTAATTTCATCGCAGTTTTGACTACTCCAGTCATCTTATTTCCCCAAGCCATGAAATCTTTTCAGTTCTTTTTTTCTTCATGGATACATCTGTCACACCGAATTGCCAAAATGTATTGAGAATTTTGTGTACGTTCTATAATACGACGCGTGTTTTTAAAGTAAGTACCGTTTTCAAATAAGAAAAAAAAACAAGTATACTTTTGTCAACAATTTTATTTTTACATGAAAGCCTGTACCTTTATCTTATTTTCTGCATAGATTCCACTAATATAAAGGCAATTATCGTATCGTAGAACTAGATTCTCATAGAATTCTGCCGCCTGATTTGATAACCACAGCAACACGGTAGTTTTGACCTCATCATCGTCGTCGTGGCGCTGACCACCTAGCTACATCTTCAAATGCGAAAACAGGTGGTAGTCAGTGGGCGCAAGATCAGGACTGTACGGTGGGCGATCACGTTGTTCCTAGCCAAATGATCCGATGAGATCTTGAGTTTTATTAGCCGTGTGTGAACATGCAATGTCATGGAGCAGTCAACATTTGCGGTAACCAGCGTCGGCACAACTTTCGATAGTTTAAACTTTTTTTGTTGCCATCTCTAAAACCTCTGACCCGTTTCCGCATCATTCCATCGCTCGTAATGTTTTTTATGTGACCTTAACTGATCTGACTATAAATTTCTGCCACTTTCACGCCTTTACCACAAAGAAAACGAATCACATTTCGCGTAGTTCACGGTCGGCGGGATTCTTAATTGGCGGAGGCAATTTAAACAGTCACAAACAAAAAGAAACACGGTCGAATATTTCCATAATAGCGTCTGAGGCTTCCTAACAGATGTGGGTAGTCAGCGCACATGCACAAAATGCCGACCGCAGCACTGCAGCGGCCGAATTTCAAAACGGTACTAACTTAAAATACATGCTTTATGTTTTCAAGAAGAAAAAAATAAATTATGCGATGCCTAAATAAATCGCAATACCCAATAGAAGACTAGAATTTCCAGAAAAAATACTAAAGTACGACATTATATATATATATATATATATATATATATATATATATATATAAAACTCATTAAAAAAAATTATATATATATATACTATATATAGTATAACGTATAGTGTGAGTGTTCTTTTTTTATGAGTCTATATTTAATTCCGCCCCACCTGTGGCATAGTTTTTATATATATATATATATATATATATATATATATATATATATATATATATATATATATATATATAAATAAACTATGCCACAGGTGGGGCGGAATTAAATATAGACACATAAAAAAGCTCACTCACACTATACGTTGATATTTCGGTTACTATAGAACCTTTCTCACCTCACCCTACCTCTTGTCCCCTGCCTTTCCATCAGTATGTATCCTTCTATCTTTGAGAAAGGTTCTATAGTAACCGAAATATCAACGTATAGTTTGAGAGTTCTTTTTTTGTGTCTATATTTAATTCCGCCCCACCTGTGGCATAGTTTATTTATATTATCGCGTGTGTGATTTTCCACGAACTCGTATATATATATATATATATATATATGCCATGGTTTAAATGTTTTGAACATTCCTGAGTGTGATCACATACTAAGCAAAATTATTACGATGTGAATGAAGAACATAAAGTCACTGGGTGTTTCCCAACCGTCTTACCATTACCCCTTAATTCATTTGCTGTCCCGGTCTGTTCAGGGTTACAAGAAAAATCTTGCATTATGAATTATTCTTTTTTGACCCAGGAATGAACACGAGTTCTGGATTATATTTTTGTAGCAGACCAGCATATTTTGGCAATGTTTGTATGCTTTCACTCGACCTGTTTCCCACGGAAATAAATTCCCTGGAGCTTTTCTATGCACGTATTTATTCCCTCTGTAGGAGCCCTCAGTCATTTTAAGATTAGTTAGGCATGCAGCCGTGATTTGCTTGCGCATTCCCGCCTCGAAGCAGCCATATTCACACCGAGATGTCTTCTCCATGATTACAGTCGTCTGAATCCGAAGCGTTATAAGGTAGTTTTTTTCAAAGGGAGCAACTCAGGGAGAATGCAGGCTTCGCTTGACGTGAGCAAATAAAGAGAGCAACTTTTTGACGCAAGCATGGTGCGTTGTTACGTCCGAACGAGATCATTCACGATGACGATGAGAAAACATTGAAACGAATTTCACTATGTCACGCCCAAAAGTTTGTGGTTACGCTTCCAGTGTCATAGAAAAACATTTTCAATCACGAATCAGTTTCCCTTCGCAAGGCTCATAATCTTTTTACCCTTCTGCCTGCGATACCAATTTTCGTGAAACAATAGTATCTGCTAGTTGGGGAAAACTTCTTTTACGTGCATTGTATGTTGTTTCACCATTTAATCTGTCCTTGTCCCACTAACATAGCATGAAAAGTTTAGTACGCCGTTTTTTGTGTTGCGGATTTTGATTACAAGTTGCATTCATTTATTTTTTCAAAACTTCGCGCACATCAATGTCAGTGGTCCATGTACTTCCACGCTTTGATGCAAAATGTAAGCACCCTTCCGAAAGTTCAAACTATTGAAAGTTGCTTCCATAAAACTTTTAGAAGTTCAAACTGATGAAAGTTGCTTCAATAAAACTTTTAGATAGTATACGATGGTTAAACATGTGTTATTGGGTTTTTTGTTGCGTAAGTTTTAAGATTGATTTATTTGCGTATTTGGAAAGCTCATTTATCTTATGGCCATTTTTATCAGCATCACAAAGAGGAACACAGACTCTAGTGAATCTCATGATGGGATACCTCTGGGAATACCCATGGGTGAAAATGATTTATGGCAAGCCGGTTTTTGATATAGTTTACAAGCTGAATTTTTCAATGTATTGGAAAGTCACAGTAAGGATGTGGTAAAGATGCACTAAATTAAGAAAGGTACTGCTCGTCGTAATAAAGGACCAAGGAATAAATTATGCAATTTTTTATAAAGCAATTAAGACTGCAATATTTAGGAAACTCAATGAGAAATTTAGTTAACGTTACTCTTGTAACTGTTACACGCTTGGGTATTTGTGCATGGAAAATTTTGCAATTTAGGTTTTAAACAAAAACAATGTGAGGGCTTTGAATGAACCAGTTGCTAATCCTTTGGAATCAGAAAAATAAAGGGTATACCGTTCAAGTATGGAGATATATTAATTATAATTTTATTTGGTACGTTGATTTTATATGCAGATCATATTATTCCTCTAGGCATTGCTTTAAGGCTCATCTTGGATATTTACGGTAATTAGCCGAAACTAAGGCTACATAATGAAGTTGATAATTTAAAACATCAGAGAACGAGGCTTAATTTTTCAAGATGAAACACTACGACATAACTGCAGTTCCTCTTTAATGAGACCTGGAAAATTAAAAGAATAATAGGAGAGTTCATAAAAAATAGCGCTCAATACACTGACAATGAGACTTATAGCGTGAAAAATAATCTGTTGATGAGCTGAAAAGTACTAAAATTATTTTATTAAGTTGAGGTGTATTTATTAATTATTTCTTGCTGCATTATTCTTAGAGAACATTTCAAATCACGAGTAGTTTTTTGATAAAAATACTAAAACGTTATGCTTATCCTTCAGAAAAACACGCTTATTCTTCAGAAATCATTCTTATCCTTTAGAGTGAAAATGATCCTAGTTTTTGAGCCCTTTACAGTATCCAGATCCTTAGCGAGTTAGTCTGGAAATTTGGGGGTCGCAGGTTTCGATCTCTCCTTGAAGGGTAGACCCTGTATTAGGATTAGTGGTTTAGCCTCAAAGGTCGATACCTACAACCTTTCGTATTTGAGCGCCTAAAGCCGAGTACAATTCCTTGCCAATACGGAAAAGAATACTTCTATCGTCTCTGCCTGTTATCTCCTCGACCAAGTGATGTTGGAATTACATTTTAACTTACTTCTCAATAACCTTAGTAACATGTCTCGTTCGAGGGTTAAGCTTCTCCCTTACTTCGCATAGTCTTCCATTTATTACATACCCATAACTCCGTTCCCTTTCGGGGTAGGCACATTCAAAAGAGCATAATTCACGGTCCTGTAAAACTGAAACTTCTTTAATAGTATTTCGAATACTGTCGTATTCTGGCTAACCTATATTGCTTCATTTAAATTTATCTCAATCGTCTCAGGCTCAACATTGTGGAAGTTTATTTTATAAATGAAAAGAAAAACTTTGTCTTATTCCACTAATTTATTTTCCAGTACTACTAGTTTCAACGCAGCAGCATCATCTTCAGGTACAAAGGGTAAAGACAAAAACATGATCCATATATGCCATCCAGGGTAGGTAACCATCCCTTCCTTTCCCCAACGCCTACCATGGATATTATATATGAATCAAGTTTTTGTCTTTACCCTTTGTACCTGAAGATGATGCCGTTGCGTTGAAATTAGTAGTACTGGAAAATAAATAAGTGGAATAAGACAGTTTTCCTTTTAATTTATCATTTACATTTATAAATCTTTGGATACACGCAAATCACTTATTCATTGGATCAATTATTTTTACTGCTAAATTTTAGTCGCAAATGTGAAGTTATGGCATATAAATATTCTAAGATCACTTATTTTGTTAGGAAAAACTTTTATGGTACAATTATTTAAGTCCTCATCAAATAATTGAATTCAACATTTATAACCATGGATGCCAAATACATGAAGAAATGGAGAAACTAGCCATGGCAAGCCAATTAAACGCGCGAGAGATAAAACGACCCACTTGATAGGCAAAAAGGCTTTCTGCTGGAAAGCCAATAGGCAGAGTTGGAAGGAAAGACGCACGGAGAAAATGATAAACGAGAGAAGAGGCAGAAGGTTTCAGGAGAACGCTGGAAACGCAGACTTCCACTCTCAGGAACGAAATAAGCCGGTGTGTGATAAATTGCCCGGGCTAGAGATATACGGCGAGGAATGGTGCGTGAAGGGTGCAGAGATAGGAGGGGCCGACAGGGAAAGAAAGTGGAGCGCGTATCTTGCTGGATTGGCGCGCGGAGGGAAAAAAAGAAGAATGACGATGAGCGCATCGGTGGCTCACGGGAAAATGTGTTCGGAGCCTAACGACCCAGAGGATCGTCGAAATTTTAAGGCTTAAGAAGTGAGATCGACTGGCATAAGGATTGAGTGAAGGAAGGGGAAAAAACTGAAATCGGAAGGCATCATTCGCAATTCCCAAATATGTTGAAGCGGAATGAAAACCAGGAAGGGATGAAGGATTTGGATTAGAAGAGAAACTAGCGACAAAAGTTCTCCAGCCAGAGAGCAGCAATAGAGACCGTGAAATGAAAACATGCTCTTTGAAAACATGAAACCTTTGTTATTAATCTTCTCTGCATATCTTATTTAATCAAGTACTCGTTTTATTATTGGTGCAAATGGCGTTATTTTATTGCTGCTTTTCTGCAATACTAAACTCATTCCTCATAAGAACATCAAAAATATGATATTTTCTAGGACAAAGTAGGTAAGGTAAGGTTTTTCGTTTTCGCCATTGCTTTTTACATGCATGCCGAGGAAATGGTAAGAGAGACGTGGGAGGCTTTGTGGAAATCAATGTAGGGGATCAGCTAATAAATTTGGTTGGATAGCGGATAATCAGTCATTGGTTAGTCGATCATCGTAGGGCTTGCAAACTTTAAAAGATACATATATGGAGAGGGAAAATATGGGAAATGCGATATGAAGATAAATCATAAAAACAACAGTAATAAAATTATCCTGTACAAATAAGTGAGGTTGCCGTAAAAGTAGGAGGGCTTAAGCTTCAGCACGTAGAAGAGTTTATTTCCTTGGATACGACGTTAAAGAAAAACGAGCATCGCAGTCAAGTTATTAGAATGAGATGAGCGTTAGCAAAGAAGGCGTTTGCAAAAACGTGAGAATTGATGACGGGGAACTTGAGTAAGAATATAAATGTACCTAAGTCATACGAAGAGTCTCATATGGAGTGTAGCGTTGCAAAAACGAGAACTGTAAGGATAGAGGCAGAGAATAGTCTGCAGGAGTTTGAGATGTGTGAGTGAGGAGACTGGACGCGGTCTGATGAACGAATAGGATGGCGAACAAGGAATTGCTCGGGTGAGGAGAGGAATATGAATTTATGAAATTAGGTGTTAGGATGTGTGTTTTGAAGAGATAATGTTGAGGGCAAATGTTGCTGAAGGCCGTGATAAAGGGGAGTATGTTGGGTACGTGGGGGAGGGGAATAATAGTCTTTATAGATGGGTTGAAGAGAGGTAACACGTATGCCTATCTGAAGTACGAAACAGTGTTTGGAGACAAGGACCTACCACGTAAAATACTTGTAGATGTATTTCTACTTCTGTTTGAACCTACCATCACGTGTATGTCAACTCTTATAAGTTACACCAATTCAGAAAGTAATAAAAATTTATTTACAACGCTTTTTCTTCTGCATTTCCAATGATTTGGTGAATTCTAATCAGGGGACTGGGAATGATTCTCATCGTGGCGCTGTTGATCTACGTGACCAATTCAAGTTTTTCTGAAGTCATCCATATTTTTTATGATATATTCTGTTTAATGCAGTGAGTGTCGAATCATTTTAGCTAGCCAAGGTAGTGAGGGAGTGACAGGACACCCTTTAGCTTCGGCCTCGAATCATTTTGAAGATTCGTTATGTTTAAATCTTGACTGCACTATCCGATTAGTCATCGGTTTTATTCCTAAATTAGACTTCACTTAAACGCCCTTCATAATGTGGTGATGTATTCAATGCAATCTTACCGTTCATTTCTCCTACTATCATTCTTTTAGACAATATTGTGTCACAGAATATGCCCAAATGTGTTGGTTTACATTTCTTGATAGAGTTTTCAATTTAAAACTTCTCCAACCAACTCTTCCGCGGATTCCTTCTATTCTCTCCGTTCAATTGAACTTCACCTTTTTTGGATGACACCACATTTACATTACTTCCGTTCTTACTTGCTCTGCGGAAGTTACCATCCAAGACTCTTTGACTTATGGGAGCATGCTTCATATATGACTTTTAGTGCATCATGGTATTAAAAGCTAGCTTATGTTACCAGCTGTTTATTAAGTTGGACAGGCTGTTTTTTTAATTTCTCCGCGTACCATAATATTGGTTTATTAAAGTCTTCTACTTCTGGTAATAAGTTTTATAATTTCATCAAATATATCATCACGCCATTTTAAATGTTATCGTTTTACAAAATCCCCATTGCGTTACTATAAATATTGGAAATAACCCTTAACTTGCAAGTAATGGATGTTGGGAGATGAGCAATAAAGGAGAAACAAGTAGATTTGTACACTTTTCAATGGCTGTTTGAGCTGCCTGTTACTGTGAAGCTTAAAAATAAACTAAAACGTTAAATTTTTACCCAAGAAAATAATATTATTTTTTTTATCTTGGCAAAAGTTTTTTTCATGTGAAATATGCTTGGTTAGGACCTTGTTCTTAGACTTTGAGTTAAGGCTCCTACCAAATTTAACTTCTCAAGTAACTTTGTGGCGGAAAGCCAGCGGTTTAACTAGGATGTACGAAAAGCCTAATGGTATACTGAGTCATCAACTCTCAGCGTGGCTTTCATAAGGTACCGTAGTAGAAGATCGAGAAGTTTCTCTCACGCAGGGAATATCTTAGTTCAACCTTCTAACCTTTACGAGGCATAAAAATTTTTAGATGTTACGCGTTACTTAAACATTCCGTGATGTTGAGGTGAGTTAGAGCCATGCATGAGAAAATACATGGCTTATACAGCAGAGATAAGTGTAAAAAAAGTGATATGACAAAAAAATTCCACTTTTTTCCCTCCACGATAGTAGTAGTTGGTCCCTTTACAAGACCTTTTTCGTTCTTTCGTGGGATTCTTGCGGACGCTGTGGAAGTTTAATGAAGCAGTGGTAGAGTATAAAGTTGAACATTATGGCTCGCAGTAATGCCGTTGAATGGTAAAAGAAAATTTTTATTCCACCTGCCCAATGGTGACAAAGTGCACTAAGTATGTATTATGAGCCCTATTTAGTAGTTCAAAAAGACACTAAACTCAAAAAAGTAAGCCGTGTTAAAAATAACCTTAAAAATGATTTCTATTTTAGCAGTACGAATGTATTCGAACTTGATATGTAACAATTAAGTAAAAAAATTAATAAATTGACTGGAATGAAGGCTACTCACTTTCAGAATACTACTCAAATACCTACTCAGATACCTCCTAGAAAGTGCCAAAACATTAAAATAATTTAACTCACAGATATGAACCTTACTTTTAAATCAGAATGTAAAGAATATTTTAAAATACAAAATAATATTAATAAGCTAAAGAAAAGTATGAAATGGATCTTATCTTAAATTATAATTCTAAACAGATAATATTATCTGTAACTCCTTTTCGTTTCACTTTTTGGTAACGTACTGTAAAGTGTACTAAAAAGTACCTACAGGTAGGACGCATTTTACTTTATCTGAAGTAAAAATGTCGCAAAATATAATTGACTACCTCAGTAATTACTGGACCTTGATCTACATATCACCTTCCAAGCCGCTGCAGGGTAGTATGGCGTTAATACCACATCCACGAAATAAGGAGAGATAAGGAGTAAGGAATTGGAATAGGGAAGTAACAAAATTGAACTGTTTACTCGCTGAGTGTTTTAGTGTTTCACTTTTTGTATTTAATGAGACTAATAAAGCAGGGAAGAAAGGAATTTTTGTATCTTTTAAATTGATAGAGTATCTCTCATATGTTTTCTCTTTTATCAGATCTAGATATGCAGTTAAAATGACATCCTCAGTGTCACCCTTGAAACTAGCTGATCCTGATTTACCCTGATCTTGATTTTTTCAAATCTTAGCCTACAGTGTAGCCTCTGAGTTTCTATTGGCTCCTATCCTAGTCCTGGCCTAAGCTCTGTTATTCTCTCTGTTCGCCCGTGGCAGTTTAAACGAAGCGTGCGGCTATTCTTTATTTTCAGTTTATTACGCCTACTAAGTCATTGTAGGTAAGGCCCCAAATGTTCGCGGCATACTGTTGTTGTGGCGTAACTAAAGAGAAGTATGATTTATTTTTCACTTTTTTATCCGAGGACCTTCCAACTGTTGTTCCCTTGTCCTTTAACTGCAACCCCGGAAATGTTTTGCATGAGTATTCCCTACGATATGTTTGAAGATACGGTGACATGGTGATAGTATTTGACTGAACCTAACACGTTTATAATGCCTCCATCCGATACAAAGAATGTTGTTACAATTCCTTTCGCAAGATATGTACTACGGTACATATACTAGGCTATTTATTAAATTCGAGCTTCCACTGAAGACACCACGACTTAAAGATGTTCGCAAGTTTAAAGTCTGCATCTGTGGCAATTTTTCGGTTGATGGCTACTTCTGCGGAAAGTAATCTAATTTTGCGACTAAGTGTAGAGCTAACGATAGGTCATAAATATGATTAATAACATGGGGCCGGTAATGCTTCCTTGTGGGATGCTGAATGTCACTCTCAAAGTTTTGGATCTTGCCGTATTGAAGTGAAGTATTCCATTCACATTTTGTCATAAAATTATCATTTTAGTAATTTTAATTCTATTATTTTCAAAGAAACTTTCCGAACGCTATCTTGAAATCCTAAGATAACACATCGAATTTGATTTTCACATGATATGAAGATGTCGTAGAGGAAGAGGTCAAGTTGCATTTCACATCACCTACTTTTCTGGAATCCATGATAACTGTTTCAGGAGAAAAGAAATAGAGCCATACCCGTGGAGAGAAGAAAAAATAAGAAAAACATATTCCATTGTCAAAAAATTGTCCAATCTTATGTAATTATCTAATGTATTCTAACGTGAAACCGGAGGGTGGGAATCTTGTTCCCTAGCCACTACACTCATTCAATTTTTACAGAGAGTGTAGAGACGAGGAAGGAAGAACTGTGGGGGAAAGAGAGAGAGAGAAGAAAAGATAAGAGAGGATGAAGACTCTAATTTCTCGGCCAACTGCGACGAGTGGTTACCCCGGATAGGAGTACCTACATGAGGCTGGAGGGGGAGACGAGGGGGCTTTAAGATGTGGGAGAGAAACGTTAAGAAGAGTAGTGCCGGGAAGAGAAAAAAGCTGGCTTGGAGGGAAGTAAGGCATGAAGAGGGTGGTGTGGGGATATAATGAGAGGGATATGGTAGAGTGGCACGGGGAGAACTTGGCTTTAGCGGGTTTGTGGGAGGGAAGGAGGGAGGGGACGCAAGTGGTTTCGCGAGATGGCAAGAAAGACGAGGAAAAAAGTGTTTTTTCTTCTTTCGCTCTTTTTTTTCAAGGCGTGCCGATCGATTTTGAGAGGCATCTGGCGGATGGAGAAGGGAAGTAGTAGGGTGTAGTGGGAAGAGAGGTCAAGATGGCGCCTGCCGTGGGTTTTGTGTTGGCAGAGGTCGGGAGGGCAAGCCAAGAGGTGTAGTATACCGGAGAGTTTTCATCGCTAAGGGTATGTGACAGGAAAGGTGGGGTGGGAGAGAAGGTTGTGCGGGCGAAGGACAGCGGAACCTAGCACCTGCATCTTTGTGCGCGTTATTTCCATGTTAAATTAACATTTATTTTTATCAGTCTTTTAATTCATGTAATACACTGCCACTAACGAAAAAATAACTCATACACCCGCCATATGCATTATTTACAATCATTTAGCTATGAAATATATGAGTTACTATCTTAATATTTTACTGTATTAATGTTATTATACCCCGACAACCATACAAAGTTTTTAAAAGAACAAATTTAATAAATGTAGTTCTAGTTGCTTCCTAGGTAGAAAGCATTTATTAGCCTAAAAATTTGTAAGCTTAAGGTAGCCATAAAGGTTATTTCTATGTTAGCTGCATTCAATTTACAAAGAAATTGTGTACCTGTTAGATGACATTTATCAAAGGTGCACAATGGAATATAAATTTTCCTGTTCAATTATAGTAAACGTGTTAATACGATTTTCCGAAACAAAGTTTACATTTTGCTGAGAAAATATTTGTATTCTATTAAATCACGAAATATGAGAAAATCATTTTCTTTTCCCACTAACATTCAATTCAATATTATTGTATTATATCATTTAAATTACCATTAAGAAGGGATTATATTATTTCAGTGGGCTGATTGTTCTTGAAGGCATGAAAAGATATTTTTGTGGTAATGTTATTTGTTTTATATCTTTAAGGCATCAATGTATAGGAAGATGCAAGCCTAATATCGTAACCCACCTCTCCTACTACGTTTACACGTCACGAAGAATGACATAAAATATTATTTACCTCGTAAACAACTAAACCACAAAGATTCGAAGGATGTATTAGAAGTAGTAGGAAAGAATTTATAACTGCTTAAATAATGTTTGGGCTACCAAAGTTACTCATTTTTAGATTCACAATAATACATTTTCAGAGCTGAAAAACAGGACGCTACTAGCCCAGAGTAAAAAAAATAAAATCATATCTTGGTCCGCCAGCATATTAAATCAGGACGAAAAATGCATTATCTAATTCTAACAGAGAGAGGTGTGGTCCTGAAAACAGTAGATATTTTCAGTTTTGGCGCCCTATCAGCGAAGAGACAGGAGGTATAAAAGGTGTTAAAGATATAAAAGGAAGGAATATGCCTGTGAATGCTAGTGAGTGGCAAGGGATTCCTTTCTAAAAATCGTGGTTTTTGAGTGCTTCAAGAAGAGCAACGCACGGAAAGGGAAGGGTGTAGCAAGACGAAAGAACAAGGAGTATAAAAGAGCTGAGAGACTTGAATGCGGTGGCAGGATAGTCAACCGAGGTGATGAATGTCGCGTGAGGAATGTGTAGAAGGCAGGGAAAAAATAGACAGAGGTGTGTGTGCAAGGTGTGGGGAGGAGGGTAGGTATCTCCTTCGGGGAAATGGAATTGGAGCATTTTTTGGCACTTTTTCAAGACCACCTGCGCATGATTAACGCATTATGATTTAAAGCGGGATGTGGGAGAGAGAGAGAGACGTGAAGACGGGCATTAGGGAACCTGGGGCATATTGCGCATATTTCAGGTAACGTTCCTCGGGGAGAACCTACTGTCTCCCTCTCCGCTACCTCCACTCCCATCGCCGAAAGACTGAGAGCGACCTCTGAAGCTCACTCACTCTTGCTTCCCGAACCAAGATGCGGGATATTAAAATATGTGCGCGGTTTCTGTGTGTTTGTGCACTTTAGGCGGGTTAAAACTTGGCCCGCGAGAATTACTTCAAAGCTCGGGGAGGAAGGGTCTTCGTGTGTGTGTGTAGAAGGGGAAAGCTAAGTCGGAGGAAAGTGGGGGAAGGGTAACGGCGTAGTGCGTCGCTAATGCATTCCTACTACCTATGTTGGAGGAGGGGAGGTAATTTTACGGGCTAAAATCAATGAGTGCGTTCTTTGGAAGCTCGGGGAACGAGAGAGCATCCGGGGGAGCCCGTAATTTATTCACAACCGCCAGGATTAATTAATTAACAAATTAGCGCAAGGAAACGGAAAATTTCATTTTAATAATTGCTTTTCGTGTCTGTAAATTATACTACCCGTGAGTTTGCGAGTGGTGTATGTATATATATCCTCTTCACTTTTGCTTTCGAAAATCTTCCTGAATCAATTATTACACAGGTTTTTATTTCACTTTTAATTTAAAATTTAGACTTCTTCAATATTATAATCTCCCCCATCGACTTAAAAATATTCAGAAGGAATTATTGCGGAGTAATTTCATTAAAAATTCTCATACTTCTCAAATTAGCTTATGATAATGATGAGTTCTTCCATGGATGTAGCAAAATAGAGCTGAGATAATGAGTAGAAGTTAGAGAGAATTTTAATGTTTCACAAAAAAATACAAACCGTCTTAAATCTTGAAATACTCGCTTTATCTTTGGAATTTATGGTAAAAGCCAAGATTGGAGAAACATGGGACAACTGCCGCGTTAGTAGCACCTCAGCAGTTTTAGTTAAAAATTGGTCTAAGAATATCCTTCACAGGGTGCAGTCGTAAAGGAACGATCATTTAGGAGTAGGTCGTCGTTTGGTACCTACATATCCATGCACGGTATCTAGTATTATTGATTTTATCCTCCATGGAATTCATTTATGACGAGTAACTAGGCCATAGACGGCCTTTATTAAGTGATTACCAATTCGAGAACGGGCAATTCGTGAAATTCTCCGAAGAAGCGGACTAGAAATTTGAAGAATGCCGTATATTACCAAGGGCAATTTCAAAAACATTTGAGCGGAAACTCAGACGACTTATTCATTATATCCTCGAGGCTGCCGTCGTAAATTGACCGAGCAATCATGTCACCACGCTCAAGCCGACGCAAAAGGGTGGGGGCAGGGGGAGTTAGGAGTGACTGAGGGGGTGGGACTTGTACTGCGAGTGGGTCTTCCCTTTGATCTCTTTGTTTGACATTCTGCTCATGATTCTGTTGACCTTTTATTCGGGATGGAAAACACGGATCGCCTTTGCGCGCCGGTACGCCCTGCTAACCCTGTCGACTCCACCTCGACGGGTCCTCCCATCCATCCCTCCGCCTACCCTGAAAACCCTTTTTTACCCCTTTGTATCCTTTTTCTCTCTGTCTCCCACTGCCCCACCCCCTCTGTCCCTAACCCCACTCTCCTCCCTAACCCTCTTCTGCTGCTATTTTTTGTCTCACCCTCAATGCACCCTCCCCTTGTACCATGAAACCTTCGACCTCTTTCTCCCAGTGATATTTAGCCTATCGTCAGTATTTACACCCACCTACACATGACAACGAAGGAGGTCTAAGACATTTAATAAGCTTAATTAAAGTTTTTAAATTAGATTATAATTACATATAATACATAGTGATACACTTGAAAAACGCAGACACACGTTAAAGGGATGCATAAAAATAAACTTAGGACATTTCGACGGTCAACCTGTTATCGTTGGCGGTAGAATAATGCTATGCATATTATATAAGATATTAGAATGATATTATAGAAGATTTATATTTATTTCGTCATATTAGGCGTTGGCGTTTATAATTTGTGCGATTATAATGCTTTCATCTCCTGGCACAATAAAGCTTTCGATATGAATTATTTTTGTTTTTTTTTCATTAATGATAAATAAAAAGGCTGTGTTTTAGGATTGGTAACTGACCAACCCTCCAAAACAGCTTTAAATATAATCTAGTGATAAAAATATAGCTCTCACCTAACGATAAAGTCTTTGCATAAGTACACTAGACTATTTCAGACCAGACTCATACCAGGTTGATGAGATACCGACATTAAAGCTGTGAACCATTTTTAAGTGTAATGAAGCTAAACTCGTCCCAAAGAATAGAAATGTTGCACAACATCGCTAGTAGTTGTAAATTTACTTTTTTTCCTTGCTGCTGTCTTTTGTAATCAAGCAGCCATTAAAATCTGGTTCAGGTTAATTCAAAAGAAACTGATTAGTTTCATACAGTTGGCGTAATATCGGTTTAGAATTCTGGCGTTTACTATTAGGTACGTGGACAAGAGATTCCGGAAAAAAACTTCCTAACGCTATGAGTGTCTTAGAATATGTTAAATAAACATAAAACTTCACATATGATATCCTTTTTATTTAAATATATGTAAAAGGCCGTTATGATAATTTCGTTAGTGTTACAAGCCTTTTGCTACAACTGGGATGGGAATCGCACTCAGATTTACAATTAAAATTTTTACATAATTGTAATGTTAGTTACATGCCTATCAATTTTCTGATTTTATTATTCATCTATATGTAAAAATAATACGGTAGATCAAATCATCGAAATAAAATTAGGAAACTAGACTGCACAGCGGACCGGTTTTAAATTTCATTTTTCCGAAAACGAGAAGAGAGCATAACAATTGCCAATGAGGCTTTTAACTAAGTATGTTGATAGGTAGTGTAGCTAGTTAGTTTATTTACTCTCAAATACTTGTATTCTTATCTGCTACCTAGTACTATAAGCACAACGTGTATTTTAGCAGTAAAACTATTGTAAATCTCTGCATTAATGTATTTGCAAGATACATTAATACAAACAGTTTCTCTAAAATTGGTGGTATTCCTACAATGTAGTGATCGTTTGTGAAATTGCACCCCTAACAAGTATTTGCAGGTATTTGCTGATACACCAATTGTCGTGGCTTCATTAGCTTTATTAGGGCACAGTGTAGTGCATGATGGTGGTAACTCACCCCCCAGCCACACACCCTTGAGAAGGCTTTCAGGGTACAGTGAAAATTTAGATGTAAAACTGGGAAACTAAAGTATGCACAACTTTCTTAATTGAAAACGTAGTTGCATTAGGAAGAAAATGAATAAAAGATCTCAATTTTTCACAGTGAAAATTTTTTAATGGCGCTTCAAATAATGTAAAGGAGGCATTTTATTTTCCATGATTACAATTACTCTAACCAATCCATACTATCTCCTTTATCGTATACTAGACTACAGCCTCTCTCTACTTCACAACACCTGATCTTTTCCGTCCGACCCGCGAACGCATACCGAGTAACGGTTGTTTCCATGTTTTAAGTTGATTGACAAAGTGTACTTCATAAAAGTGAGTAGTGTGGCTCAAAATACGTCTCGACCATTGTAAGCGAAGACGACACATGGGGGTGAGAAAAAGGTTCGCAATGTAAACCGTGAGGAGGTTAATCATGTGCTGCTGAGGCATGCGTGACTGCGAAACCGAGTAAAGTGATGCTTGTCGACATAAATATTTTCCGAATAAACTGTTAGTTCATGGTGAAACTAGCTACAACAGAAATAGTTGATAAATTTCTATTCATAATTCATCATGAACGTGGAATACTCTGGGAATCTCATTGGAATACAATTGTTCAGAATAAAAGTATTGTACTTTAAAAATGTCTAAAATTATAGATATACAAACGTAATAAAATTCTTTGAAGTTTTAAATTATTTTATAATATTATTAATAACATAATACAGCAATTTATCTAAAATTAATTAATTAGCCATTTGTTTTAATTGAGTTGATAAGGGCGCCAATTTTAGCCAGTACCCCTATGTGACTTTTCTCTATCTCAAAGAAGACTAGGGAGCACCAAATCCGTAGTGCAAACACTTCTCTAAAGAAACTCGTCATGTCTCTCGTGTATTTAATACATTCATGCCATGTTTTATTTTAATAACTAAGTTCCACTATCCGTTCCCTCAAGGGAACTGAATAATTCTTCACCAGCAAAATCAATAAACACCACCTGAATATTTCTTGCATTCGCAAGGGAAGAACATCAAATGCCATAGTCCCATTTTATATCAATCACAATGCGAGTCATTTCTTTGCCTTTAGGGATTATGCGTCACATTTTTCACCATCAATTCTGTAGAGCATAGACAGAGCCTCTCATGCATTCTCATAACGTTAGCAGAAGGGCTTTGAAAAGGAGAGGTGACTTCGGCAGATATTTTATATCCCGGTGGCACGCCAAAAAATCAACAATGCTGAACTCTAAAAAAGAATGTAAGAGTATAGTGATCCCTTGCCTCCTATTACGAAGTGCTTTCACCGAGATATGTGTCGTCGTAAAGTTACGAAGTTCCAGCTGAAGACTCGAAATGCAAATGTGCCACTGCGAAAAAAGGTTCATGTTCAGTTCACCCGCCAATCTACTCGCTATTAAACTGGGCAGGAACTTTAAGAAACTCAATTTGACATGGAGGGTAAGGGGTTCCTTTTTTTGAAATGAGAGCTGAAACTTACTCGTGGGAAGACAGGCGTTACGTGTAGCCTATGGTAAAAAAAATTACGCCCACAGAGAAGTGGAGAGGCTTTAGAATTAAATAATAATTTCCTGACACTTTTAAAGTTCATTGTCTCTTTAAATTATGTCATCAAATGAAATAATATCACACAGAATTATTTCGCAAATGAGTTAAACATCGGTGGATTTTTATTTAGTACGAGGTTAAATTTTGTGATAAAACGGCATTCATGGCTGAAATACTAGCATTTTTGTTTTCTTAAGTTTTACGGAACAATTAAATTTAAAATACGGAATTTAATAATAAGAACATTTGCCAAATAGCCACCCTTTTCCCATCCTTTCCAATGGGCTACGCAATTCACAAGAGAATTGACTCTGCCTGTCTACCTATTCTGTAGAAGAAATATGAAAATAAATGAAAGCAGGAAGTGCCATAGCTTGCGGGGCTGCCTAGGCCATAAAAATTCACCAGCCGCAATGTTGAATAGGACAACTTCGCAGTTAATGTGACAAAAATGAAGTACATACCACTGAAAGAGTCGTCACGATGACATGGAAATGAGGTACTAACCAATTGATTTTCCACCGGTAAGGATAGGCTTTTGATGATTCAATGTTGCTCTCATATTACCCTTGGTACAAATAATCTATTTCTGTGCACGAGGTATCTCTTAAATGAAGTTATGTTCCCTCTTTTCCTCAACATTTAAAATACCAGTCCTTCTTCTTTCCCTTTTTACAGCGTTCTGTACTTCGAACCTGCCTATAGTATCCTAATCCGCAAGCTTATTGCTCTATCCGTCTACTTTACCTCTATATTTCCTTTATTAATTAACATTATATTTCCCCCTGCCATACCAAGAACTAAATTGTTTTCCCTCATTTAGCCCATCATATATCATTCTCCTGATGTGCAAAAAATTTAATAAAAAATGCATGAGAACACATGTTTTTCACAAATAATTTATGCTGACGAATCATCAAATAACTTCGCGTATTTATTTGCTTGGAGAATAATCTTATCGCGAATAAAACTAAATCCTTTCTTTCCCCAAGACGCTACCTTATTGTGACTAATCCCTTATTGCTGTAACAATTTCCGTTAATCCATTTAAGTCCATCTACGTTCCACTTCTCCACGTTTAAACCGAGGAAGAGCGCGCACGCAGAACCCTACCCGAAACTATAACAACCGCGCAAGCACCACCTCTCCGACGGAGCACACGAAACAAAAAACCCGCGCGCCCCGGAATCGCCCCCATCATGGTTCTCTCTCTTTCCACATCTCTCGCTCAAGGGCCTCGAGGATGGGTGGAGCGAGCAAGAGAGAAGACGGAGGAGCGAGATGAGTGGGAATAAAAGGGGAGAAGAGGAACGGGGGAGGGGTGAGGAGACATACTTTCCCCATTTACGAGCGAATGACATCAAATATGCGTCCTCGTAGGGCAAGGGGGAAGAAGGAGTGAGTGTGTGTGATGAAGGGAGGGACAAGGAAGGAAGGTTTGGAAGGGCTAGGGAGGAACTCTTCCATTCCCCCCCCCTCACTCCATCCTCCACCTCCCAAAGCCCCGCCCCCCTCGACGACTCGGCCCTCCACACGCCGCGTTACGAGTTTTGCCCCAGGGCTGAGTTCTCATTTCGGGATGAGAGAGGTGGGGGTGAAGGAAGGGAAGGAGAGAAGATGGATGAGGGCATGGGGCTAAAGGAAGAGGGGAAGAAGAGAGAGGGGAAGAAGGGAGAGGGGAAGAAGGGAGAGGGGAAGAAGGAAGGAGGAGAGATGTGTGTGGAGAAAGCAAGAGGAATAAAGGTGGAAAAAGGAAAGGGCAAGGAGAGAACGAAAACATTTGCAAGAGGAATGTGCGGCGGGATGAAACGTGGGAGAAAGAAGAAACCTACACGGGATGAAACATCCGAGTGGGGATAGAGTACAAGGTCATCCAGTGGGCCTACGCCCTTAAATATCGATCAATTAAAGAGATTATCCTTAAACTAGAAGTTTAAAAGAACAATCGGGCCCGGTTTTATAAGGCGTTGCCTTCGTTATAATAAAAACACACTTGCTCATATCAATTCAGAAATTAACATTTTGCATTATATGCTATGGCGGTACATATATGAACACATTATGTATTATGCATCGTAGTATGGATAGAAAAAGGTTAGAAGGTAGGCTTACGCCCAAAAAATTGAACAATTAAAAATAAATTATCTATTAACTAGAAGTACAAATAATATTCATTCCCTGTTTTGTAATGCGATGTTAACGTTAAAAGACGAATATATCTGGTCCTTCTTAGTTAAAAAATTGCTTAGTACGGCGTTAATTACTGGGCCATGTAATATTTATTATTACCTCAAAACATTCACTGACCTTTAAAAATAAATTCAATCACAAATGGCAAATATGCAAAAATATTAAATATATTGTGATAAACGATTACGATGCGCACTAATATCCATTATTCGTATATTTTAGAATGCTACCGCTAAGGTATTGGTATAATTTTATGGCTCTGTGAATATTTTATTCACTGAGGAGTGGAAATATGCCAGAAGTCGAAGACAAGTATCAATATAATTTAAGATGTGAATTTGATTCTAAAACGCTGAAGTTAAGATCTTGTAAAACAGATTTTTCCTTATAAGACGAAAACATTTATATTACTTTCAATAGTGAGAAAAAGATGCAAGTGAAATGGTAAATGAAAGGTTTGTATCTTACGAAATCGTTGGATTCTTTTTCTGATTTGTATTAAATTAAAATTTCGATGCATGCAATATCTCAAAAAGTTAAATGGTATGCATTAACCGTTGACGGTGGCTTAACTCAGACAATATACCTTAGAGCCCTCTGAATGCTCTCATTGTTAAACATTTTAAATACAATTATGTGATGTAATTCAAATGGAAGTAAATTCTTAGTACCATAGGTAATTAATATTAACCGCAAGATAGCGCAGCAGTTATACTATTTCGGTGCTGAGTTTTGAGTAGGTATTACATCGGACCGTTGTTTAGTTGGCTTCTGTTTTACCAATAGGAGAATTTACTATATACGATTTAAATTCAACCAGTGATTATAAATTTGGGCCTTATGTATGATTTTTATTAAAGAGCCAATGTGAAGCTACATCTAAAAAACGTATATAGATAAATAAAGCTTCATTTTTCTATTGAATATAATATTAAAAACTTTCTTTTAATATCATTCACATGAAATTGTGTTAAAGCCAAAATTTGTTTAGTGTTCTCTTCATGTGGATGGATCAGCTAAAGTTACTACACATGCTTGTCTGATACACTTCCAATTTATTTTTTAAACTATTAATAACAAAATGATATAATTCGTCAATTATAGGTATTAAATGTAGATTATGCTCCAAATATCTTTGTAAATATCTCTCATGTTCCCTTACTTTAACGCTGTTGGACAGAATTCCATTTAAAACATACGTAAATATAAGTATTGTAACCTATACCTTGTAAAACTTGAACGTTACCTATAGCCATCAAAATAGTAGATTAAGAATGCGGGATGATATTTCTCCATTAAATTCGTTCCGGTGACCTTTATCATGGTTAAACGAATGTGGCATGTATCATAATATGGTAATATCTGTCGTTGTCGCGTGGATAAATTATATAATTATTAATTTTAACCTTTTGAAATGAAAATCCTCATTACTGAAGCTAAAAGAGTCAAATTTATTCGTGGTTATATATTAAATAAAATATTATTATTTATTCATTTCTTTGCTTTGACTGAAAAAAAATTAATATGTGCCAATCCTTGTTAAAAACCGATGTACTCACTAAGGCGATTTTATATTTATGTCCAGCTTTGAGACAGATGGCGTGATGATGTGTCAGAAACGCTAATTCCACGAATCCTGACGCGTAAAACCGTGACTTGGCCGATGTGATGCCTTTTCCGGATGTCATTTCGTTATCCCATCTGTATTTTATAAATGATATGAATTAACCTGTGACCTGCTCTTTTTTTAATAGAATGTCTGTATATTTTATGATATTTTTAGTGTTTTCTGAGACATATATGTAGCCCAATAACATAGACATACTGCTTATTTTGAGAGATTGTTTGTCCACTCGAAATTTAATGTTTGCGTTTGAAAATGTTGATGAACTTTAAGAGCAATATTCGGTATTCTTTCCACACAGCAATGTAATTTTCAAATTTATAGTGATTCCTTTTGGAAAATTTTTCTTTTCCGCGTAACGACCGGGCAAAAATGTTTTTATACGCGGAGTATTACTATTTCTACACTGTAAGTGCGGGTAAACACTACTGGTCTGAGAGAAAACAGAAAACATAAGTAAAACTTGCTGAGTAGAAAATATTAAGTAGTGGACCTTAAACAGAAAGTGTGCATGAGATTATCATATAAATCGTGTGTGAAGGAAGGATAGTAAAAGTGGAAATGGATAATTTAAAGATGGCAAAAGACCTGTAGTAAGACCACATAAAAGATTGATAACCTTACCATTGAACAATTATGAAAAAGGAGTAACGAAGACGAAATTACAGGCGATCTATATTTCTATATATGCACGGAGGAAGAAAGAGAGTAATAAATTTAGAGAGCATGGCTAATAATATCAATGGAGGCAGGCGATACTTTGTGGAATTTAGTTGCACTGAACATGTTAAATGAAAGACTTTGTACTATTCCACGATATGATGTATATGAAATATACATCATATCGTGGAATAGTACAAAGTCTTTCATTTAACATGTTCAGAGTATGGCTAGATTTTCGCTTTTAAATATTAGAGAAAAGTTGTGCTTGACTATAAAATCTTATAATGACCTTGCTATTGATGAGAGTTGTGAAAACCAAGGGCTCGCAAAAAGTCACAAAACGGAAAAATAGTTAACTATAGCACTGAGTCCCACAGGTATACAGAAAATAATGAAATTGTTTTTACCGCCACTGCGACAAGAAGTTTGCCTACTAACGAATTCTCAAAAACTGGTTATTATCAGGTTTCATTTAAATTATTAAAATTTTTTCAGTCGGTGTAGAAATATATGAAACGACCATAACCCATTATTTTAAGAAATCCATGCCGCGTGCTATCCAACATTTAGTTTCTAGTGGTGGTTTATCTTGACCAGAACTGTATTATGAATAACTAAAGCAATTCATGACTCAAATGACAACCGTAAAATGACTCCGGGTTAGAATATGTTATATCTCATCTCTACGCTCCAAAGAAGCAGAATATTGGTAATGTAGAAATCGGATAATTAATATCGGTCGTTTATATCGGATATCTATTGGATAATAATACCTGATAATTAATATCGCTCGGTTATATAAATTTCTCCTTTTAAATGTAATAATCCAATTTTTCATTCGAAAAACGCCATAGCCTAGTAATGAACTCTTAGGTAATCCCTTTATGTTTTGCATCCATCCCCTGTATATATTCTGGTGCCGATATAAGCTTTTACCATAGCTTGCAAAACTGCAGTAAGGTAATGTAGTCTCTGAGACGTTAAATTGGTAATGCATAAAGATTTTAACATTCACAAGGCTCAATAAAGGCAATTCAATTGTTCGTATGCAAATAAGCCTTCACAACAAATACGCTCCTCTGATATCAGTTGTGGAAGAAGACTGGTGTTTTTCGAACCACCATTTCGTAATCATATGTTTCACAGTCTAATCTGACACCCCATATCTGAGACGAAAATACCAATCATACCCGAGGTGGGATGCGAACCTGCGACCTTTATGTGGCCAGGCAAGAATGTGGCCATCGCGGATCGCCCCACCGTCTTACAAGGGAGGTCACCGTTCATACACGGCTGATTTCATTGAAACTTGGGGGT
Organism: Pyrrhosoma nymphula; assembly: GCA_963573305.1. NCBI lineage: Eukaryota > Metazoa > Arthropoda > Insecta > Odonata > Coenagrionidae > Pyrrhosoma > Pyrrhosoma nymphula. Next base: position 14,487,962 of record OY754333.1, on the reverse strand, counting down.
TAGATTCTCCTGAACTTCCCAGTATCAAAATAATCCTTTTTAGAGGTAGACCGCCTACAGTTATTGAGATATTATCGTTTAAAGATGGCTGCAGACGCTTGGTGCTTGATGATATGGTAGCATGGCGTATCGTTGGACCCGAGGTCCCAAGTTCATTCCTAATGCACCGAAAAATTTCTTTTATCGGTATTGTTATACTTTTCATCCATACTGTTGTGAACCCTTCAAGTTTTTCAATCATTGCGTTTGCACAAATGATGTGGTACGCAGTCACGCAAACGGGTGCGAAGTTATACACCAAAGACGTTGAAATTAGCCATGAAAAAATCATTTGATTTGACCGGAATACAAAGCCAGATCTCCCAATTGCCGGTCAGGTGTGTTAGCCAGTTACACCACCATGCCATGCCATCTTAATTCAAGGTGAATTTTAGCGGGGGCTTATACGAACAAGATATTCTCGTCCCCAGTCTAGACTGTAGCACAGGAGACGTGGTCGTGCATGAAATGCCACAGTCGCGGAAAATAAACCCAACATTGTCGCTTTTTAACGACTAACTTGACAAATTTCCAATCATTGCGTTGGGGAAAATGATGTGGTAAGCAGTCACGCGCACGGATGCAAAGTTAAACACCTAAGACGGTGAAATTCGCCATGAGAAAATCATTTGATCTGATCAAGATTATTTCATTGCAAATTTCACCGTCTTTGGTGTATATCTTCAAGTTATATTATTTATCCCTTTTCATTTTTTCCGTCACCTGGATGTTACATATCAAATTCATATCTATCTTTTTACATAGGTACTTAAGTATTTTCCCATTTTTATAATTCCTTCATTCTTCTAAACTATTGCATTTCATGTTTATTTTCGCATTAGAAAGTGTAATATTGATTGCGATAGCAATGAAAATATGTCAGTGCTTTATTAATTAGGGGCATTTTGCATAACTGCTTCCCACGGTTACATTTGCTTCTTTGCACGTTTTCAGGAAAAATTGCCAGATTTTCGTTGCAAAGAAATTCTCTTGCGTGCGACAATGGTGAAGCAAGCTTGATATCGCAAGTTATTTTTTTAAATACCAATTCCGACAGATCGGGCATAATTGGATCAAGGCATGGATTAAACAACGCCCATCCAGCTAATAATACTGTGGCTGTATGGGAAATTTGTTTAAGATTTACTTGAAGTTTTTAATTTTTACGCAATTTACGATGAAAGTTTATTATTGACGGTTATAACATACTCAAAATTTTGTTCCATACTTTACATAGTATCGTTTTTCGCGCCCCGTGAATTAGGTGGCATTTGCTTACTCTCGAGTCCGTATTTATGAAACTACCTGGCGAAAATTGAAAATATTCGAAATAACACATTTAAATGTTTAATACTGTTCTTGGTAATAATGGCACTTTAATAAAGTGCTCTTTAAAAGACAGGAATAACTGGAAAACATCAAAATATTCGAAAATATCTAAAGCTTGAGTGCGATGTGGCACGTCTTTCCCTTATCCGATTGCAATAATTTTAACATATTTTATTTTATGTTTTAGGGGAACAAGATTAGGTATGTGCTTAAAGAAATTCAAATAAAAAAATAAGGACCTAAGAATAAAATAAGGAATGATAATCATAATTCTCATATTAAAATATCATTATGCTCCATGCATTCTCCGATATGATCAAGTGTCTTCTGTATGAATCTATGTATGTTCCGAGCCTGAAGGTTGGCATTAGGATATGAGTAATATTTACATTTATAAGGAGTTATGAATCCCGTCAATGACATTTCTATGTAATTTTCACACTCACTAGGCAGACTAGGCTTCGTACTGGAGTTAAATAACTTTACATTATTACAAACACCTCAACCCGCTAGAAAATTTCCTGCATCATATCCTTTTTTTTGCAAGAATAAGCATCTCGTAGCATAGAGAAATTACTACGATCAGTAATACTAGTTTGTAGTAGTATCTTAACCCATGTAATCTATGGCAACGTTTTCAGCAATGTAGTAGTCTCCAAGTTTCTGGTATGCCAATGCATTGTTCTCCTGACTGTATTTTGGCCCGCACCAACCGGCCAGGGGAGCGTACCTACGGGGTGAAACCTTGGATTGCCCCGAGTATTACTTGCTTTGTGTGGAATAACTCCGTGGAACACACCCTCAAGGCGGCTTGAACTGTACTTCGTTGGTGTATATGAGCCTGCTGTTAACAAGGGGAGCCACGTTTCTACCACTCATCCGATGAAAAGATTGCAGTGACTTGGAGTGCCCTTCTAAATTCATGCAAGTGGGGATGGGAAGAAGAAAACATTTTAGCGCCTCTAAAACTTCAAAGCCGGGATATGTACGTAATCTGGAATGCCAGTACTCTAGCCACCTCTCTTACCCGACCCTTTCACACTAAAACCGTTAAGTTGGGACAAAAAGAACGGCTTTCTGTCAAGCCTGACTTTGTACTATCCCACATAGGCCAACTCGTGGTTGTCGAATTAGTCTACAGGCAGATATGTTAGCTTTAATTCTAAAATTTGAACCACAATAAGTACACCTCGACTACGATTCGAAGTCTGTCTTTTACAATCATCCATTCAAGCCCGAAGACTTTTTTGTCGAATACGATCTTTGGGATGCCAAAGATAGAGGAATGGTCATGGATGATGGTTAACTGGATGCAGTTAAACAGTCAACGGTCGTGCTCAAGCTATGTGGTGTTCTGTAGGTATGTACGTTTCACTACTTTTACAGATATTCAGCTGTCTGGCGACAGTCAGTCGCCATACAGCTGACAGCAGTGGCGATGAGAGTCGAAAGCCAAGACCGCCAAGAGTGGGGAAGGTGGGCGCGGTAGGGAACAACCTCCGTCTCCGCTGCCTACTTGGGAAAATAAGTGAAAAGGGTACGTTGGGGAAGAGAGATTAGGGTTGGATAAGAGGGTGGTTTACGCTCAGTGCACCGGCGGATGGCAGAGAGGGGGTTAGTGGGGGGGGGGGGGGGGTTTAACCAGGGACAGGAGGGAAGGAAACGTGAGGAAACGGTATGGACTTTTTTACAGACGTCCGCAATGTAAAAAGGGGGAAGGGAGTTGAAGTTTTAAAGGGTTGCCGTGTGTTCTCCTTCTCTAAGGTGGAGGTCGGTTTTTAAGGGGCGTGGCACCCCACAAGAGTTCTCCAGTCCTTTCTTTTCCCATTCCTGTCCCCGTCTCTCTCTCTCCCCATATCCTTCCTGCCGTCATTTTCCCCCTTCTTTTCCTCCGTAGAAATCCCTCAGCTACCCTCCCACCAAAGCATCCCAAGGTAAGGGGAGAACTCCACCCCCAGGGGCTCAACGGAGTGACCACAATGGTGGCTGATATCATGACGGAGGGGAGAAGTGCGAACGCTTGCATCACTTTCCATCTCCATAAAGAACTCGCCTAACCACTAAGCCTAGGAGTTTGTGTCGTGCATTTGTATTTTCAGAACTTTGAGTAATTCAGCACTCTCTATTTTCATACAATAGAGTACTGCTGTTCAATTCACCTTCTGTAAATTATAGAATGTCTAATATATTGGAATATGCTAAATATATGGTTCCGGAAACATAAAAGATTTCATTTTCAATGCCAACATATACAAATATCTGTTATTGTCAACTACCTCAGATGATAAAGCCATATGATCCTTATTTTTTATTCTACATTCTACAATCAATTTTACTGAAATCGTCATGCCAAATGATTCTAGCCACAATCACAATCCGAATCATACGTATCACGTAATGATCTATGGCCTCACCTATATACGCCAATCAAATTGTGAATTTTGCAAAGAAGTAAATACTGTTAAACTCATTGCTAGCGGAAACAGTTCAACACGTCCCTAATTGAAAATTATTTGAATATACGATCCCAAAAACTGCTCGTTTGCTTACTAAACTTTCTTCTCGCTAATTTTCAAGCATATTTTATAACATTATTCCCAAATACAGAGTTCAAGGTTGCTTGTACAACTCTGTAAAAATTCGAAAACTTTGTTTACATTCTAGAGTCAAGTACCATGATAATGACAAAATGGGTTTGTACTTGCTTTAATGTAACTCATTCGATTGTAAATGTTTTTGTGTTGGACAAGTTAGGAGAAATTAACTGCCAAAATGAGATTAAAAATTACTTTAAATAGTTTTACCGACAGTGAATCTTAACTCCACAAATATCGAAATAATAATTATGTATACTGTTATCTGTTTTTAATCCAAAAGGTTTCTATTATTTACGTGATATCGAAAAGGACTACATAGAAAACTTTTAAATAATAATGTTTCCAAATTGTGTGCATCGAATTTGTTAGAAGATCAAATTTCTATACACTTTACCCCTCTAAATCATTACATTCCCCGATCCTCCCAGCTCTGTCTACTTACGCTAATGGTGAATTTGTTTATCTCAGTTTCTGTTTACCCTCTGAGAGCACACACTCATCCTCATAAGTGAGTTTATAATTCCTCCCTCCTTCCATCGAAAACAATCCCGACCCCATGCAATCAGGCAAGCAAGACAGCAAGTGTATACAAGACATTGCTGGTTTCTTTGCAATAATCTTGATACGGACGCATACGCGACCTCAAATCGATAATTGACGTTACCCAAATTAATTGATGGAATATGCAAGTTATTATTTATAAAAAATTAAACTATTTCTCCATTAGGCCAAGTTAATTCGCCAAATATCACCTTAATTCTTCTGTGAATTAATTGTTTTATTCATATCGCACTTTTGATCTTCAAGATCATTGCTGACTTAGAGGAAAACTACTAGCGAACTTTTTTGATCAGCTTTTCCAGTGAACCAATTCTCAAACCGATGGAGTGCAACAGTCCTTAAAAAGGATTCCCCAAGCTAATTACGCGTACCTAAACGATTTGTCTTTAAATAAAATTGTTCAATCTTGGGTCCCCTTATAGTTTGTCAGTGGTTCCCAAATAACTTTTATTTCCTACCCCTTAGTCAGCCAATGCCCATAATTGTACTTTTAATTAGAAACATATTTAAATAATTACATAATTGCTGCTAATTTTCCATTTGAGTGTCTCCATAAAATTAACCTATTCATGCGGAAACTTTAATAATGGCTCTTTTGAGTTGAAAATATTGTGAAATTCATCTGAATTTAAGATGTTTTTGTAGTGTGCTCCTGATAATTTTTGTTTTGCTATAAGTTTATGTTCTTTCTATTACTAATATTTTCTTTCCAGTTGATAGTTGATCAATGTTATACATTGGACATTTTCCAGTAAGATAAATGATCATTTAGAAAATTTGGTATGCGTAAATTAATCATTATAAACACTAGCCAATATCGGGAAAAATGGTGGGTGGTATCTCAAATCAGTTTTTCACAAGGGGTACCAATGTTAGATATCAGATAATATATATTTCATAAACTTTATGTGTAATCCAAAGTTTAAATTCAAATAAAACTTTGAAATGTCTTCTTTCAACTACAAGTCCTCCACTATTCGAGATTCTACCGCTTATCTCTAAGCAGCCAAACGTGTGTCACTAATGGTACGAGGACTAGCTTGTGCTAATTTTCATCAGAATCCTGTCGCGTTTCCTAAATTCCAAATAATACTACTTGTAAGGGTATCGTATTTCCATAGCGCTGCGCTGCCTTCTATCCTCACTGCGCTACATCTGCTTTCTACTTACATATTCTTAGATTTTCGTTCTTAATATAGTTGAATTCCGTATTTTATTTCTTGATTCGTTTCCTCAATTGTCTTCAAGAATTCCAACATCCACTGTAACTCCTACATTCTCAGTGATTACTGAAACACTTGGTTATGATGACCTTAATGAATACGATTTTTTGACTTCTCATCGTAAAAAGTGGACGCGAGTATACTATGCAAGCAAAATACGTACTGATGGTCGCGTGAATAATTCTGAACTTCTAAAACACATTAACTCCTAATTCCACTAGCCCATTTCTTCGGAAACGTTTCTTTATTTTCACCCTTGGTTTCCCTCTTCCATAAATTCCTATAGGTTAATTTCTTTGCCTACCAGTCTACCGGCTTCAGCGACATTTCCCGTTGCACCCTTTTGCCTAGCCTGCCTTTATCTCATTGTTCACCAACCCCGTTCCTTTTCTTTCCGATTTCTCCTCGCGTGGTGCCTTATTCTCTTCGCAACATCAATCGAGTTCGATTTCGTCTTTTCTTCGCGTTCAGTTGTTCCACTCCTTTCAGGGTAAAGGAATGAAGGAAGGAAATTGCTCTCACTGCCAATGCGGAAGGTCTCGCATTATGTCTCCCCTGTTGGAGGTAAAAGTTTCTCTTAAAGGTTTACCGCGAAACTTTTTCCTCGGGATATTTCTTTTTCTCATCTTTAAAATCACGAATATAATATTTCTTGTTGGAATAACGCTTGTTGAACATTTTTTGATCTGTTGATACTTGAAAGAGGTTCATATAGTTTAAAATGTTTACGCAACGTTCAATGACGAAAACTTAAAATAAGTTTCCTTATTGGTAAATTTTCATTTCATTCAAAAATATTATTTTACTTCTATTGAATGCATTTACTTTTACATTTGGCTTCATGCGTTTAATATCAAGAGTGATGCCCACTTCGATGATGACATGTTAAATGCAAAACATGACATGTAAATCCAAAATAGCAAGGCATTTTAGATAATAATTTATCACAAACTTCGCAAAGGCATACGTTTAATTATATGCCATAATTATTTGTATTTTTCAGAGTAATTTTCCGATACTTGGAAGTGATGACACAAGAGTTGTAAGTTACCTGAACTTCACTGCATAAGAGTTTCAGTGGTGCTTCTGGCACCAAAGAGTGAATGTTGAGGATATGTACATTTGAATTATGTTTTTAAACATAAGTCGATAGTATATTGATAACATAATTTAGCTAATGAAATCAAAGCTTTCTATGATTCAAAAATGTTATTTTTTTGCTAATGAGAGAGGGAACTAAAAATGGATCATCCATAGCATATATGGTGGAATTCACGCTCCAATTTTGGCAAAATTTATGCAAGTGAATAATGGCTTAAGTAATTGTTGCTACTATTACTTTCATATCTTATATTAATAATGTGTGAATTTGAAATCATTTCGTCGCATCGTGGATCTATTTATACACTCCTACTCTGTTAACCTCTGAGTTAGATGACTATCGGAAGAAGAGAAGAAAACATTACACCCCCGTCGTCTCAGAAGCGTGCAAATTTGGTGTCTTTCTAAGCACATTATTAATGTGTAAAGCCTCACCCGTATGGAGCTTAGCCCAAAAACCAGTACAGCCGCGCCCTGCCATACGGCGGCGCACAGATCCTCTCACAATGGAGCCATGCCCTTCGTGCAGAATGGACACCGCAAACGCCACAGTGAGCCTGGCCAGTGATTCACGCGTTCCCGCGGAATGCTGCCACCTCTCATCAAAGTATAATGTAACCGTGCCGCCGTGAAAACCTCGCTTACCAGGCCGTGCACTCTGCCACAGTGTGTTCCAAAAGGGTTTGCTCGTGCAGCCGAGCTAAAAGATTCACGTGTTGACCCTTGATATTTCCTCGCCGTTCCTTGGTTTACATAATTCGCGAAGCCTTTCTTCTTCCCTCTATTCTCTAAACTCTATTCCTTCTATTCTTGTAACCCCTTTTCGAATATCACACACTCCCCTTTACATCCCTATTTGTCTGTATCTACATCACTAGGAAATTAAGTCGTTGTGGTGACTAGAGTACTGGCTTCCCATCACGATGGTCCGAGTTCGACTTCCTGTCGTTGTGGAGTTCGTGGAAGTGATGGAGTTGTCACAGATGCACCTCGATCCCTATCTGGGTGCCATTTGGAATGCACCTCAAAGTGCAGTACTCAGTCTGACGGATTAGACGTTGGTAACTTTCAATAGAGTGTGTGGTCTAATTCCGACGCAGGGGTCTCCACCCTTCCTATATTCCCTAAGTAAGCCTTCTCTTTATTTACCTCCGTAAATATTACCTTCGAACCTACCTCGCTGAATTTGAATTAAGGAATGATCCAAATTTCCATAGAAAACAAAGAAATATTTAATCATTTGCATGCATGTCATCCAGCTGACCATCGATACTGAAAGTTAAAATCTCGTTAAAGACGTGCGTGTTACCCAATGTTCTAATTACGACTCACTGTTGAATCACACACCAACCATTATGCCTGGTGTTATGATCTCAGGTGAGACATTTTCTCGGAATTAAAATAGGAGTTCAAACGCTCCAATTGATATCAATCGAATCAAGTCGTTTCGCCGATAGTCTTATGAAATATAATAAATTGAAATTTTAGTTTAGGATAAACAACATGTCATATTGCAGTTAATGTCAACCATACTTATAAAACCAGGCCTTAAGTTTGCATGTATTCTTACTGGACAACCAGTTACATACATATGCAATCCACCCTTTGGGTACGTGGCAGTGGGTTATTTATTTTGAAAAAACATCAAAAATATTTTATGCTGCGTAAGTGTTAAGACCTACACGAGTTAAAGCATCAAGCATCTACTTACACCCACAGAGAGTATTGATTTTAAAAATAAAGCAGTCATGTGAGATGTGCCGTTAGCACTGGCTAGAATACTAATGAAAAATTTCCATTTAGAAATTCATATGAGCCAGTCTCATAAACAACCTACATATCCAATTATAATGAGGGTATTACGACGCCTAATTTTTTGTATAAAATTATAAAATTTTAAGCCTTTTCAATCGGGGATATATTTCTAATCGACAGGAATATTTCGTGGTTCGCGAATAATTTTTAACGCAATCAGAAAAATGGCTGCGTGTTTACTTGAGAGATATGGTTTAAACAAAAATATAGGAACTCAAATTGATTTCCATATCAATTTTTGTAGCATGCTTGTGATTGAAGTAAAATTATGATAGCGTAGCTTTCGATGGACTAAATGGATTCATTCAAAAACGTATTTGCATCTGAAGACCTAATTTTGGAAATACAAAGCTAAAGCTTTGTTGACAAGCGATGTTGTTTTATAAAGATATATTTCTAGCCAAAGGAAATTCACGCTTTATGGTGTAAAAGTACTTTTTAACCACGTCACTGCGCAAGAATTCGGGAATGACGTCACCATATACGCGAGTAATATTTCATGTGGTTTCATATTACGGTTCGACTGGATTGGCCTAAGTTGTCGAACTTAATCCTTCTACTCTCTCTCTCTGAAAGACAACAATCTTGTGTGATTCAAACTTACATGAAATACGTGAAGAGCGTGGAAGATATACCTAGCAGTGATTTAAAAGAATTGAGAGATGACTTTTTGATCACGTTATGTAATGCACTTATAATAAGTAATTATTAATGATGGTGGTTGAATTATATACCTATTGGTTACATATTGAGATAATAAGTTGGCTGGATGAATATTTGGGGTGACGACGGCCATATTAGATCATGGGGATAAGGTTGATTATGGAGGGGCTGGTTAAGAAGTGAAGGAATAGTGAAGTGATACCCATCGTCGAAATTAGCACAGCCTATTAAAGAAAGTCGCAATGTGGACCTCGGCTTAATATCTCATCAGACAGACGGAGTAGTATACCTACCTGAAGTAGGGATCAGAAACTCCAGTGTAAAAGTTCTGCCTTTCTTGGAATTCAAATCCAGATCCTCATCATATGATATCATTTAGCCAGCTACCACTTCAACCCGATCCATTTCACTGCTCAAATGTGCGAAGTAAATTTTGTGCAATTTAAAAATATGACCAACCATGTAAACCCGAATATAATTAAAGCAATTTCTTCCTATTTTTGGCCAATGAAAACCTACCTTCCACTAAGTCTAGTCAGTAAAAAAGATGACTTTTTGGGATCCAATATTTCTGCATATTAGCTGCATAAAAGCATATGTATCTCTGTAATTGATAAGCTACGGAGAATATTCACCGATAAATGCATTATATTTAAGTTCTTGCTTTCGTTTTAGGACCTATATCTACCAGATACACTTGGTACTTCCGCTTTTGTGATATCAATAATTTCCACTAGCCCAACTTTATTGCATAAAAATCGCATAGCCAATGCGAAACAAAGAAATTTAGCATTTTTTTTCTTCTTGGATTATGCTCGAGTCACTGGTTTAAGGCGATATATTTGGCTCGAAAGGATGACATCGACTTATAAATGAATCGACTTGTGCTTGAAGATAAACAGTGCATAAAAGCGTGTTCTTGTACGTGTATAGGTGCGGTGCTGGGTCGGGAGGGTGCCAAAAGCACGCCTCGACGAAGCAACAAGTAATTTCCTTCTCCTCCTCCTCCCCCCTTCGCCCCCCCCTGGGATGCCCCGCTTAGGAACCTCTTTATTCTCCGCCACGAGGACATTAAGCAAATTAAATTTCGGGACTCCTCACTCGTCTTTTTCCATGTCTTCGGTTCTTGAAACACCTTCACGCCTCCCTCCCCCTACCCCCTTCTCTCCCTTCCCTCTCCGTAGGCCTGATGAAACGGCAGTCATTCTAATTTTCTAAACGTCACGCGACGAATATTTTCGGTGCTCCTTCTGACCTCATAAATTGTACGAATGTGTAGTTGGAGCGTAAAATAATGAAATGTCGACCAGACGATTCGGTGTTCGGCACGACATTTGAGGAAGTGGAAATGGGAAAAATTTGTGACCCGCCAGTTATAAGGAAAGAATTTTGTGCTTTTGTGAATGTAACTTAGTCATTCCTTGTCTGTAAGGATGAGTACAATGTTAACTGCCATGGTAGCTAGATTTCTATTGGAACCAGCACTACGATAATAGTATGAGCCAATTTGGATTAATAAATTACAAATCCATGTCTCCAGAATTATTTGGTGATCCTCTAATTAAAACACTTCTGATGTCTTAATTGTGGATGAAATTTTATGAATTTGTGTTAAATTTGGGGTAATTATTGTTCTTAAAACAATACTTTTTTGACTTATGCCTTTAATATATCAGACAATTTCAGGAATACTCCGTTATAACATATTTTTATGCTGCGTTACCTACATAAAACCAAGTTAACCGAATAAATCTAACCAAAAAGAAAACTAGGCGATTGTAAACGTTGTCATTAATTTATTGTTGAACTTAATTGATAGCTTTCACTTAGAATAGGCAATGATTATGTATACACTGATATATTAGCAGGTTTTCTAGATGAATGATAAAAATTTGTCTGAATGTGGCAGAACGAACATAGGTAAAAACGTCAAAAAAAGCGATGCACTATTTTCCAAAATGGAAAGGAATCAAAAGTTATTGAAAAACGTGTTTTGTAAAATGGGGTTTTTGGTCTTACCTCTAATGCATGAGACGTAGACAATGCCGATAATTTATAGGCATTAGTTTAAACCCCACGTTATCACTTAAGCGTGAACAACTTTTTAGTACCGTTGATTGCTAAACTAATTATGAGCATCAAAAGCCAACAAAAAAATGCAATTTTCAAACATACCAAAACCTCTATATACGAGTATTTTATGAAATACCTAAATTAGAAGAGTGGGTTGGTTGGGATAAGAACCCAATATTTTTCTTAGCTCCTCGTACTATAACTAAGGTAACGTCTATTTATGATGCTTTTTATAATCTAGAGGATAAAGTTTTTGTTATTAATCTATCGTAAACTTTTCATACCAAGCCTGAGTACCTTGCCCCGGAAAATATAAAAACAACTACAAGACCAGCCAGAGGCCCATTTCACTCTCTTTGGTTTACTTTATTAGCGTATTAAATACTATTTGATCCTAAAGTTTTATTTTCTTTGGAAGAAAGCTACAAAGCAATATGCTAAACGCTTCCCATCCTTTTACTACGGTATTCATGGATATATTCTCATTGTATATCAATAATTATTAGGACATATTTTACTTTAGTTTGAGAGTGGGAAATCATAAACAAAAGCTGAATTGTATACACAATCTTTCGTTTGAAATTGTATGCAGTAAAATTTATTTGTTCTTCCTCTCGTTTTCCCTGCCGCAAACAAAATATTTTTCTCTATTTGCAAGCCAACGCTATTTGATTTGGATATTTAGCTCAAAGTTTTCATGTGCAACGCCAATCCCCGAAGTTAAGTTATTCCCATGCACAAATAGGTTTTTAGGCTAATCTAAGTAATTATCTAACCGGAGCCTAATGCATTTCACAGGCCTCTGACAATTTAATTCCAGCCATAATTCCGTCCTATTCTACGCACTGCGAAGTAATGAATGCACTCAGTGCAAACAAATTCGGCAGTATTATGGAAATCACCTCTATGAACATTTTATGCAGAGTTGATGATGCGTGACGAATTTTCTTAGAAAATAATTTAAAAAAGCCCAATGGACGTGATCAGTTAAATAGAGAATTGTTCTTTTCATATTGTGATGATCAAATCTCTTTTCTTACGACCTCAATGAAGTTTTATTGTGACCTGCGCTTAAACTAAGCTTAAGGAATGAGGGGCACGAAATACCCCTCGCAAAAGCTTATCTCATGTAATTACTTCCCTTGTCCACATAAACCGTTCTGGAATGAATTTCCGGACTTTCGGCAAACCTGTCACACGTAGGGAAATTGTTGACCCCATAGCATGTGGTACTATTAAGAACGAGGATATTAAACCCATTACTTCAAACAGAAATCTTCACCTGAGCTTGGTGGAGCTAATAACCGAAAAACCGAATTAGGTGGAATTTATGAGCGTTCTCTGACAAATCCAATTGGATGTCGGAAGGGACTACGACATCGCTCTGATGGCACATTCGAGGGAAACTTATGAAGGGGGTTTATGTGATGAGGGGGAAGGGGTATGTATGTTTGTGCATTGGAAACCGGCGCAAGGATATCTGGCGAAGGAACCAGTTTGTTCTCGTTATAATTGGGCCATAAGAAATGGTGGAAATTAGGCGGCCAAACATGAGTCAAAAGTGGTAAAGGAACAAGCAAAATTATTTCTATTCCACTGAAATTCATTTCCTTCATTAATACTGGTGAGTCAGAGTATGCAATGTCAATTACTGATTAATAAGCTACGTTTTACATTTCTAGGAATGTAAGAAATTGATTCTCTTCATAACCTTTGATTTTTACTTCATAGCATATATAGATCACGCTTTGAGCAATTAACATCAATTAATCTGCTGAATTGACGTAACTATCTAAGGGATAAACTTGTGAGGCAAGTCTGAATTATGTAGAAATTGATTGAGGCTTTGAAATGAAACATGTAAAAAAACTCTTAAACATAATATCATATCATTATCGTTCCCAATTTCATGAGCTTTCCGGAGTTTGTGAGATGGGATTTTCTGAGAAATCGTTCTTTTGGTGTTGAGCAACCCTATAGTTAAAATGCATTATCCTTGGGTATAGGAGTTTCATTTTTCTTTGGGTATCATCTAACCTTCGATGTTTTTACTCCAGTTTTGTGATGTAACAATAGACTGCATGTATCCAATCCACCTTTTTGGGCAGACTTGTGCATTTTAGAACCATGAGATGGCTAGTACCAAGATAGAGAGGGGATCACATATTTTTAAGAAGACATATGTAAATTTACATAATTAATGAATAAAATGCTAATTTTATATTACATTCATTGAATAAACTCTTATAACAGTTTTAAAAACAAAAAGCAGACCTGAGAAATGTTTTAAATTCAAAATAAAATTTTTAATTGCTGTAGTGACGTATGTGATTCAAGCATAAATAGCCAACTGTATAAACTCTTTGAGAGCTGTACTTACTTAGGACAAAAGTGCACCAGGTGGTAAGAAATACTTTTGTATTTTCTTCCTTAAAACAATTTACATTAAGGCAATTTCAGCGACAAACTAATATGCTATTTTTAGTTGATAGAAAGAAAGTTGTCAAAACATAATATAGAAGAGAATGCAACGCGTAGATCTAGTTAAAAATATATAGGACGAACGAAGGACGTGTTAAAGTAGAAATTGGAGGAGCGATGAATGGTGAGCTGTTTAGAATAATAATAACATTTATTAATGTTCTGTGGAAAGCCACCTAAGAACAAATAAATAATTTTACAAAGGAAAAGAAAACACAGTCGGCACTCATAAATAAGACCAAGGACTAATGCTTAAATTCCATAAATTAAAGGTATGCACAATTTTTCTGTATTTCTTTCATTCATTGAAGACAAGAAATTTTGCAAAGTATTATAATGATATTTATAAAATAAACAATTCACATTAGGTATCTTTAAACAAGTAGTTATAATAGTTCATTCTGAACAACGACAAACGTTATGGCACTAACTAAAAATGAATGTTCATACACCTTACTCTTTAAGAAGGGGGCGTAAGATACCTGATTATGATTCCTAATGTTTATTGTACACTCAGTAGGTTGTCTTTTGATAAACATTCAATAAATAGGTTGGTCGCTTATTTTGGAACATACCAAATATAAACAAACCAAGAAAATATTTTCTCCTGAAATAGGCTGTAAGCCAACCAAATTCACGAAGGTAAGGGCTAACATGATCATATTTTCTTAAATTAAATATAAATCTTGCACATGTGTTCAATAATATCAGCTTTTTTACATTAAGTTCCTCAGTAATATCATTATAAACAAAAAAAACAGTAATCTAAATGAGGAAATATTAATGAACATACCAATTTTTTTCTGTTAGCTTTTGGTAAGAAATGCTTTTTAACTTTCAGCCGATACAATTTTTGGTTAATTTTGTTGGAGATTTGCAAGACATTCTCCTTCCATGAAAGATCATTGCTAATACTTAAACCTAGATTCCGAACATTTGTGGATATTTGATTTAATGAGTACAAACTCTTATATTTGGTGTTGTATTAATATCAATACGACATAGCATGCGCGAGCTTCATATGATTAGGGCCTTTGTTGTAGTAGAAGTTAGGGTAAAATTATTGGATTCCTTCCATACATTGCCTTTGTACATATGAGTTCACATTGCTGATAGCGTGTATTAAATCATACGGCTTACAATGGAGGTAGATCTGCAGATTATCTGCATAAAGCATGTACCTGCATTATTGTTATTGCTTAGGTAAATCTAGAATATACAGTGAAAATAAAAGTGGTCCAAGAACCAAGCCTTGGGGAACACCTTGGGTGACAGCATTCCAATTATATAACTTTCCATCATAACCCTTAACTGCTTGTTTCCTATTTTGAAGGTAGGATGTAAACCAATTAAGTGCATTACAGGACAGATTTAAGGACTTCATTTTAAGGAGCTTTGCATGATGAAAACGATCGAAAGCCTTGCTAGAGTCAAATAAGACAAGATATAGGTATCATTTTATTATTTATGGCCAGTCGAATGTCATCAGTAATTTTAAGGAGTGCAGTTGGAGTGCTTTAGCATTTCCGGAAACCGGACTGAAAAGGGTCACAAATATTCTGATGCTCAAGGTATTGTAAGTAGTAAGTCGTAACCAGTAATTGATTATAGACTATTTTTTCTAAACATTTCGACAAAAAAACATAAAATTGAAATAGTGCGGTAATGGGTTACATCTGATGTATTTTTGATCTTTTTTATCGGGTGAACGAGGCTGGATTACCATGCTGTTGGAAATACAGACCTTGTTAAAGAAAAATTAAGAATATCTAATAAAGCTGGGAGAATTATTGGCATTGATATCTTAATGTTTCTTGAGGAATATTGTCACTCCCAGTTGCTTTTGAACTGGATTGAAATAGATACTTTTTCAAATCATCCAGTGTTACGTGGGAAAATAAAAATATTTATCATCAAAAGTTATCACAGGATCGATTTCACAGTAGTTGCTGGATTGTATAGCACTATGAGATGATGGTGACGTAAAGAAGTCATTTAGTTCATCTAATGATATGTTAGGAATAATAGTATTTTCTGCGATTTTAATAAGCCCAATTTGTCTTAATTCCCGCCATATTTCACTGGGCTTTGATAGAACAGTGAGCTTTGCTGTGTAATAACCACGTGTTGCTGTCTTCACTTGTTGATTAACGTAATTTCTGAGAATTTTAAATTTCTCATAGATATTCACATTTCTAGTTCTAACATACGCATGATGAATCTGATCTCTTTCTTTCATTTTTTGCTTAAGTTAAATCGTCAGCCATGAAGCAGCTGGACGCCGAGGTCGAATTGCAAATATTTCAGTATGGTTATATACACAATTGAGTGTATTATCGTTAAAAGCTTTTACTTTCTCATCGATATCATGAGATGTAGGTACTATGGACCAGTTTTTATCAGCAGGATCTTTTTGTAACTCATCAATATTCAAGTTCTTAAAATTTCGATATGTAAATTGGGCAAGAGGTGGTCTAGGAAGTTTGACTTTGTATGTAATATGGATCCAGACTTTGTATTTAATATGGAATACAATGTCATTGGATTGAAAATTACTGATCATATTGATGATGAAAAGCTATCGTAAAAATGAAAGCAGGAATGCGAAGGTTTTCTCATTATAAGTTGCCTTCGATCTTAGTGTAACGATTATTCAAAACATTTATCCTTTCCTCAGGAGATTTTGGTCTGAATTATAGCAGATTACGGAGGTGAAAACTGTCGTGGGCATACATCGTGGAGTGGAAAAATGGGATATCAAAACTGGCCCACATTCAGGCACAAGTGGAAAATCTTGACTAGGAATCGTAGATGAGAAAGAACAGTTTTCCCCAAAGAGCGTGGTGATGTGCGATGTGAAATATGAGCCTCGACGGGTTGAAGAGGATGATACGGCCGGACCAGCGCGGTGCCCAGCATCCGCGCTGCTCGGTGAACCAGAGAGATCAATCCCAGTGAGTCGGTACCTCAATTCTTGATCCGAGGCAATTTACACACGGCAGAGCACATGCTACATTCACGCAACAACACGCGGCTCCACGTGTTAGGCGTACGTTCCCCCTTACCCTTCCACCCCCCCCGCTCCCGGTACATAATCTAGAGACATTGGTTTCTCCGCCGCTAATATCGCTGTCCCTGTGTCCCTGACCCCTTTTTGCCGTTGCGCTCCCATCCTCTTCCATTTGGCTCTGACCTTTCAACTCCCTCCTATCCTCCTCCTCCTCCTCCTCACCACTCACACTTCACGCGTCTCCCTCAACATTCCCATCCCTCAAAAAAGAACTCTTCTTCCCTCATATCCCTATTCCCCTTTTCCCATTCACTGTCGCACTGCTGCTCACATCGCCAATTTAAATATTCATGAGGTGACGTCCCCGTGTTTACCGACGTTGTTAGATGGCACCTTCTCCTCTCCTTCTCCAATCCCTTCTTTCCCATCCCTGCTGTATCTCTCTCTCCCTCGCTCCATTTCTAATTTTCTGACTTTCCTTTGTGTGTCTAAAATCCACATGTGGGCTCTCTCTCTCTCTATCTATATAGCTTTATGACATGTTGCCTCGGCCGAATGATAGTGATGATGCATCGTAAGGTTGTTCCACCATAAAATAACTTTGATGTCATTTAATTCATATTCTGGATACTTGTACATGCACTCCATGTGATCAAATTTTGCCTTTCCACGAAATTTTTCTCGAAAATTCCAAATGAATTTTAATGGTGTTAAATGCGAAAAAGAGATAAAAACGGGGGAAAATAGTATTAATATATCTATAAAAAATGCCATTTTCACGCAAAAGTGTTTATAAGAACCAAAAATTCCCTTAAAAATTAATAAAAATAAAATAGATGCATCCTATCACCTTAGTTATAGATGTATTAGCTGATTATTGCGATAATTGAAGTGGATATTCCATAGAAATGGCGCTGCAGTAGGTGTCAAGTGCTATAAAAAAGTGCGAATTGAAATATATTCGTGGAATAATCTGCATATTTTGTACTTAAATTTTGGTTTTCAATAGTTGACGCACGTCATCAGTGAAAGCATGAGTTTTTAAACCAATTAAATAAAAAATTGGAATTGAGTAGGCTATTGTGTTGTCTCATACAGTCATGATGGAACCACCTGAAAAGGGTGACAATCGTTTTTGTGTATTCTTCAACAATGAACATTTTAACAAAGGGGATAATACAGGATAACTCCATGAATGTGCTGTAAGTTACTGTAGGCACATTTTTATTAATGGTTACTTTGGAATGACCAACAATAACCTGCATAGGAGAAATATGTATCGTCATCTAGGTCTACCTAGCATATTTTACATTTTCGAAATATCTGCAAATATTTATTACGAAAATATTAATATTTCAAAGAGATTTGGACCAACATATTGAATCAGGCAAGTGAAAACATTAACTAAGTTAAAAGCATTGGACGGCTTGAAAAAACTCGAGAGCCAATAATCATTTTATCTATGTCGTGAATGTCACATGTCGTATGATATTGTTTAGAATTTTTCAATTCAACCTTATTTGATAATTTTATAGTACATTTGGAAATCAGTCTATCTATTACCAAACCCAAACCATAATACCTATAGGTAAACTACACATTACAATTTATTAAGTTTCAATAATTTACTACATTGAGACTAACACTATTATTATGTCTTAATTGTATAATATGGTAAGTTAAAATATTAAGAATCTCGGAGCAAAAGAATTGATGCATATGCCTTATTGCTATGAATATTATATGCCTCAATCTCTGAGGGTTTCCTCTCGTCAAGCCACGTTTTACTGATCGTAAAAATTCGTATGTCACTTATTATCAATTACGACCTATGCGAAGGAAATACCTACTCTAGCACAATTTCCTCCTTGTGCCTTGATGTAAATGATTCCCCCAAGGAGCATATGGAGGTGCCTGCTCATACATATATATAGTCTTTAAGCGTTCATTTTTGTAGAGTACGATTTAAGAGGTCATTGTAGAAAGACTGAACTCAAATAAAATTCGAAGAGATGGCCAGAAAAAGGAAAGAGTAAATCTGTTGTGGTGTTTTTCTTATTAATAGTTTTCTGTCATAACATTTTTGCCTGCCGTTTAGCATAAATAGTATTGTAAAACAACTAGTACTGAAATATGTTTTCGATTTTACCATGCCCCTTTAGGCTTTTACCATGCTTTATAAAGGAAGATGGTGAACTAAGATTTTATACCCGTGTTTTTTCCCTGCGGTTCGAAATTAAAAATGGAATATATCTTGGATTGTGGGTAGTTAGTTATTTATCAAGCATTTTCATTTTCCAACTCCATTCCAAATCCATGTAAATGAACTTATTTTGTCATTACTATGGTATCAGCCTCTACTTTTGTGTAATTGTAGGTTGGTATGCCCTTTACTCTGTCAAACCCTTCGATTACTGGTTTAACTACTTCACTCGGATTTATTTACTACACCTACTAATTATCTATTTACTATACCTCCTGATTTTACTACCTATATACTACACCTATTGATTAATTTTACTTATCATAAAATATGAATTCATATCTTTGCTCTCAAAAAACTCTTTTGACACTAGAAGCGCCGGAATTTTCCGTGCACCTAAAAGCGACGGCAGTGGTCATTTTGACCGCTTCTTGTTTTCTTTCTCTTTTATAAATGTTCAATGTAATGCATATGACATTATTAGTAATGACATAAATATTTCAATTATAGTGAGTTTAAGCCGTTTAGTGGCATATTTATTTATTGAAAACAATTTAACTGCACGCATACATTATAGGTACACAAATGAGATTCCAGTTTTACGGTGTTCCATCAGATATTGACGTTTGATATTAAAAATACCATTCCTGAGAACGATAACTGTGTTTACACATTTTATTGTAATCAGTAACAATAAGTTATTTTTGAAGTGAAGTTCATTAATTATTATTATGGGATTATTAAGACAATAATTACAAGTGGGACTCCTTCCTTATCATGCTTTATATTTTACATGAGTAAACTTTTGTCATCTTGTTAAAATCATCTGGGGCCTGATCACGAATCTCAATAACTCGCACGCTCGCGTTATCTTTGTATTTAATTTACACTTTTGTAAGCAAAAAAGTGATCGTCAGTCTTCAAATTATGTCAGATTATTGAAATCACTAGTTTAAATTGATGGAGTGCGTTCTTCGGACGGCAGCTGTGTGCGTTTGGTGTAAAATTCTAAATCTGTTATCGCTTTGGGCAACAATAACGAATTATGAACCGAGAATCCCACCCAAGATGTTGTTGCTTTGCAGCGAAACTATGATCGTGATCAATAGAATACAGCGTTAGCATTTAATCTTTCGTTACCTCACCCAATTTTCAAATATTTACCAAATGTTTTCTCTCTCTCTCTCTCCGCCCTCTACCTCATCTCCCCTTATGACCCTTCCCCCATCATTTGTGTCCCCTTTGACTCCTCTCGTTCGTCACGCGAGAAGTTCCGTAGGGTGTTGTGAGCATTACGTATAGGTGTAGCGAAATTTGGTGTCACTTGCTTGTGAAGAACATTACGTAAAGAAGAGGAAAGCATACTTGAGATGCGGGATGAAGCGGCCGAACCTTTTTCCAGAGGACCGTGCGGGAGTGCGTCGATAATTTTGCCCGCTCACCAACGCTTGGCTTTCGGTCAGTGTCCACTAATCCTCCGCTGGTGAGTGCCACCAAGTATCGCTATATCTATACGTGGGAGGCAAAGGAGGGGGGAAGGAGTGCATGGTGAGAAGTGGGTTGTATATAGTTTAGTGAAATAGGCAGGATTGAAATAAAAGTTGGTTGAAAAGGCGCCACTGTGTACAGTATGCTGAATGAGTCGAGAAAAGGGAAGGGACACTGTTTCAATCTTTCCAAACAGTCGGCTCGACTCATAAATGACGCGTGTAATTGATTTTGCTGGAAGGGGGGCCAAAAAAATGTTTTGACAAAAGTACACTCGCTCAGCTTGTTTGCTCGGATTGGGTGTATTGGAAAACGGAGGTGTGAGTGAACTCATCTGCTTTTCGCGCGCCCTCTCTACTCCGCCTGACTCTGACCCCTCAGGGGAGCTAGCGCTTTCTATTTCGCCCCTTCTGTTATCCGAATTTGTGTATCGACAACTTGTATATTTTCATGGAAAATAAATGAAACGAGTAAAAGTTTGGAGAACGACCGAGCCAACTTACTTTTTTTTTTAAGGGTTGTAGGTTTGCTTAAAAGGTTTTTTTAAGGGCACCGAATCGGGCGTGGAGAATGGGTGTTAAATTCTCACCGAAAGTTAAATCGGCGCGAAACTTCAGCACTTCGTGAGGACTAGGATTTCTCACTACTGCCTCGACGTTCACAAAAATATTAATTCCCATCTTGAATATACCATGGTTAAAAAATAAAAAATAAAAATATTTTTTTAAATTTACTAATAAGGTAGCAGGAATGTGATATAGTTCAATTGAATTTTCATCTAAAGTTCAACTTCAACATATAACATGAAAAGTATGCTCTTGAAATAAATTAATCGCGTAAGAATTAAAAAAAAAAGTTAGATAACACAAGGACCGGGAGATTATATGTTTTATATGGGAGCAGTACCCATATTGGAGAACACTCACAGAAACACTTCGTAAATTTCCACAACAAGTATATTTAACCGACCTAGGGTTCATCAAAACATTGCCAACTTGACAATTCCAACTTGATAATGGCAATGCTTTGCTGAAAACTAGGTCGGTAAAATAAACTTGTTGTGGAAATTTACAAAGTGTTTCTGTGATAATGCTGTTTGTCGCACATTTACACAAATTATCGCCTGATACTTTAAAATCCGACAAAAATAGGTATCTCACAATGTCTCATTCGTAAATCAGATATGTATTAGTGTTGTATATGAGAGGACAATATTTCTTTTGAATTGTAAATGGCTGGGGTAGACGATTTGTTCATTGATTATGCGTACGTAGACCTGATGCAATGGTGCCACAAACATAGCCTTAACACAATTTACCAAACACTAATTTGCTGCTAACAATCTACCTGCAACGTATCAATACTGGAGAACGAAGTAAACTACCTTTGATGTATTTTTATGGACGTGAAGTTTTGCTATCGCATTTCTTTCGCACATATTGAATATGAGAGTGTATACAATTTCCAAGTGTAATGTGAAAATTGTAATGCTGCATGCATTGTAGTGTTTTGTTGTGATGGCTTCTCATGCTGTATGTATGTGCACTAGATATAGACAAAAAAGTACTCTAAGTATTTTGTCTTCTGGTGTATTATATATATATATATATATATATATATATCCGGCTGCAGCGAAAAATTGAGTTTTAATACATGTTTTTCTTCAAGTTGAATCGGTATTATTTGTTTTCAGAATCTCCTGATTTATACTTCCAATTACCAAAATAAGCGACATGTATGTACTTACATCATATTCAGCTAACCAATCCTCTGTTTCCTCGTAGGTAATTTCCACTCGATGATGAGAACTTATAATAACAATAATTGAAGGTAGTTTGAGTGAGATTATTCTCTAGTCATTATCGAGGTGATATTCGAATATTTATATTTTTAGCGTTTGTAATAAGTACTAATCAAATATAAAAATATTTATGACTCACCAACATTGCTTTTAATCACAGTATTTAAGTAAATTTACATGTTGGAGTTTATTAGACTTATTTTTTTCGATCTTAACCCTAAAACCATTCTTTAGTGAAAGTTTTTTTTTAAATATCTAATTAAAGGATTGCAGCTGTAAATAAATTTGTGCATTGAGACAATCGATAAAAGGTAAACACAACGTATTGACATATTTATGACGCAATATGTACGTACGTCATATTTCATTTGTTAAACGTGTCTCTGGAGCCCACTTCCGTACCATATGCTAAGGGAATCGACTTATAATTTAAGGACCTCATCTCAAGAAGTAGTACGGTTAGTTGCTGATAATTTGGCATAAGAAAGATGAGATATTTTAATTTATCACGAGGTCAGCTTCATTACATTGTATATGAAGTGATTTCTCACTCAAACTACCACGGTACATGAAATAAACTAACTTAGAGGCATGAATAATGACATATGGATAAGGAAGAACATAATTGCTATCTGAGGTGGATTGAATATAATTTACATTCTGGCGTAAAATTAATCAGCAAATAACAAATTCCATAAAAGATAAAAGAAGGATATGTATTATTAGATTTTTTTGGAATTTAGAGAAAAAATAGCGGCAGGATCGCGAATTAAAAAATCCATAAGACTCCTTTAAATAAATAAAGAGAGGGAAGTCACGTGAACGGCAGCCTAAACTGGGCCACGTCATCCAAGGGGCATGCCGGAAGATCCCAAGCCACGGAGAGAAAATATTTAGAATTCCACCCTTTAAAGGCTAGAACCTCTCTCTTAAATTCCTTCAAGATCTCAAATCTTTGTGGGGTGGACTCGGAAAATGCATGAAAACTAAGTGCTTGGTTCAACGCAAGTAGAGAATGTAAATTAATATTCAATTATACATTTTATTAATCCATTTGAGAAATCAAAGAAAACGTTCCATGCAATAAAATGCACAAACGGATAATAAGGTCGCTTCTATTAAGGTATTCTAGAAAGGATATTCATGCCTAATCACATTGCCAAAGAACGGTTAGAGTTTTAGCAATGTCACTTATATTTTACTAAGCATAAAGAGCACATGATGAGATCATCTAGTTCAAGTATTAAAATAAGTTGTCGATGATGTCAGATGAAAATGCATTTGGGTGAACTTGATTAAATGGTATATTGCGGCGTAGGTTTCCGTGGGGCTTGAATGAAGGCTTGTCCATTATTCGGGTTCCCACTGCCTTCATCGTTCGACCTGAAGACGCTCGAAGGATACCGGGATAAACTGTTGTCTTAAGTCAACATATAACGAGGTGGGAACCCGAATAATGGACAAGTCTTCATTGAATAAACGGTAATGTATATAATGGTAAAAATGGTATTTACGTTCGGTACTCTCAGTTGATATTTTCGAAATTTCCCAATAAATAATCTAGGCCCGTGAAATGATTAGTCGTTCGTGTATTTTCATATATTGCTACGCAGAAATAAACATCTTCTTACATTAGGTTTTCTTAAATTATGTATGCTACCACATCTAAAGTCAAGTATTGGAACACAAAATAGGGAGATTAAGATACATAGGTATTTATGTTCATGCATGAATGCATGTCATTTTTTGTAGACATATGTATGTCTCTGTACCGACGAAAGAAACGGAGTGTTGGGCTAGGGTGTTGAAGAGACGAGGACGCATAATCGCCGCTCCTTATGCATGCGGAGGTGAGGGGGCAGGAGACGAGTTGGTTGTGGTAAGATTTCCCTTTTTGTCATTTTTTTATTCTGGTGGATTCCACTCTCACCTTAACATTCCAGATTCCGTCCGCGTCCAACCGTCCTTTTTCCCTCCACCTTCCACGATTCTCCTCGCCAAAAACTCGACTTCCTTTCACCGTCCTTTGCCTTCCCTCTCTTTTCTAGAGATTCTGGTATCTCTTCTCATACTTTACTATATCATTTCAGCACGTCATATTTATGATTGAAAATAAATTAATTAGGCTAGAAAAAATGTAGGCCATGAAAGCAACGATGGTGCAAGGACATGGGAGATCGATAATATTGTTGGCTGAGTGAGCAAAGGAAGTAATGAGTGGAACTACCATGTAAATAGGATGGATAACAATGGAAGAATAGATAAAGCTTGCTCGATCTAGGCATAAGCTACGACGAGAACCCACTGGCGTAATATACAAGAAAAGAAGATGAATAAGAATTATGTAAATCTTGTCCATATAGGTGGATTTGTGAGTGTACGTAGAAGTTAAATATTACAATTAGAATAAAATACTTACAAAGGTGGGCCCTGTATTATATTCTAGGTTTTGCCGACGCATCAGGTCATTTAGAAAAGGTGTTCAGAGTTTTTGTAAAAAACTTACTAATATTTGGCTTGCATAAAGTCATAGCCGGTTCATCTTTGGAGTTACAAAGAGTGGCACTGCCCAGTGGGTTAGAAGTAGAGTAGGATTAATCATAGTTTATGGAGAGAATTTTTTAAGACATTCCGAATGAATCTCACTCTTTTGCCATGGCATCCACTTAGGACAAGGTTGTTATTTAATTAAAAGGTAACAGTTTATTTATTTAAAAAGGCCCCAAAAACGGCACAAAGGCATATTACATTGGTCGACAAGCAAACAAATAAATAGAAGTTTTAACAAATTATACCATAAAAAAGTAAAAAATAATAGTTTGTATAGGGTAAGATGACGCCTGGATTATACTTCCA
The DNA here is from genome assembly GCA_963573305.1 of Pyrrhosoma nymphula. NCBI lineage: Eukaryota > Metazoa > Arthropoda > Insecta > Odonata > Coenagrionidae > Pyrrhosoma > Pyrrhosoma nymphula. Next base: position 14,462,722 of record OY754333.1, on the reverse strand, counting down.
TTATATTGACTGTCCTTTCTATCTTGTTTCTCCTTTGGGGTCACAATCCACTTAATATGCCCATTCTATCTCATTAGCTGAGTTTTTGAGCTGCTAGTGCAAACGAGCTTTTTTCACTTTTTCCGCAACCTTTATGACCTCCTCCTAAGGCTATAAATTCTAAGACTCATAGACAAGAGTAGAATGCTTTCTGCGGGATAGTATAACCCTGTGATTAAGTATATTCCTGACCATTTCCTGTTTTTCGCCTTTATTGCCATCCACTCTATTGATGTTCTCTAGCACATATATCCCGACATCCTTCTTGCCCAACATCGCTAACAGAACAAACAGGATAGCAGTAAATGCTACCTAAGTCGCAAATTAGGCCATCACCCTTCTAGGTAAAAAGTAAAATCAATGTAATCTTCCCTGGAGGACTATGTATTAGGATTATATGTTAACCCCTCTGCATGCATTTCAAGGAATAATTGTAACTACCGCCTCCAAAAGTTGTATGAGTTGAAAAAAGAAGGCAAACAGGACAAGAGAGCGAAGATTTCTCCTATTTCTCTATTTTTGGACTTTTTCCTCATATATTATCAATCAAAACCATTTTCGCTGATTTTTTTCATTATTTCTACCCTAAAGCCTCAATTAAAAAGATTAAAAAATGTGCAACTATTTTTCTCTCTTTTCTCTCTGGTCGATGATTTAATCTGACGCAACGTGTATAAAATTTGCTGGTGGTATTTATTTATATTTCCTAACCTTAACGCACATTATTTCGTTTATTTATAGCTTTTGTGTTGTTTATGTTAGTGTTTTTATATTTCTTATCAGTTTAACGGCAATTGACTCCTCTGAGAATACGTGGATGAATCTAACGCATGCAAAATCCATACAATTCTCCCTTAATATCGTATCTTGGCACAGGTAGAGGAACTGTAAAGGTCACAAGGATGCAGATATAGTAGTGCCTTGGCTAAAAGATGGTTGGGAGAAAACGACATCGGTATCCAGGAGGATCGTTGTGAATGCCACAACTATCTCTCCCGATGGCTTCCATTGGGGGAATATATCAGCAGGCTACATCAAGAGAGATCTTCTCTTTCTATTCTGGTCTCGTATTCCTCGGGGGAAAAACGATCCTTTAAATCTTTCGAGGCTGCAATCTCTTTCTCCCGGTGAGCTTTCTCTCCGATCGTCCTCTCTGAATAATTCCTCACCCGTACCGTTGCTTTATCTTGCCCTTCTTTCCACACTCCAGCAGTCTCGTATACTTCATGTACTATATTGCTCTTTGCAATTAGAGGATTAGATCTCTGGTCAGTAGGTGGTAATAAAACGTGAAGTATTGGATGCGCATTCATTGTACACCGCTTTATTGAAGAACCCGTAACTGAATCTAGGTCTATTGTGTTTCAGACATATAGTGGCACAAGATAAAAATATGCATTGCACCTAATGCCTTCCTGATACAACAGGATCAACTTCAAAAATAAATAATATTTCATCCACTGCAGTTAAAATGATAAAATTTATACTCACCTCATAGTGGGCAGAAATAGGAGATGGCAGAAAAGATATCCAGAACTGCTTAGCACTTGAGATGCTAAACATTTCCTTCCTTCATTTTATTGTTTCCAGAATGCCAATTGATTACGCGTGGAAACGCGCGTGGCTAACGTACACAGCTTCCTCAACACGTAAACGGAGAGGAGAACGCTTTTTCTTTCTCCTGACGTAAATACTTCTGCTAATTTCTTCACAGCTAATATGATATAGACTTTCAAAAAGAAGAAGGCTGAAGGATAACACAAAAAGAGTAAGGGGTGATAATGTTTGAATGAGACATGATGCAGTTAATCATTGTTGCCCGTGAAGGGAAGAGGCAGTCAGTTCCTTCTTTGCCTTCCCTTTCACCTCGTTCTTTCAGTACAGTTGGAAATTCGTAAATTATCTCAATCGCCCATTGAGACATATTATTATTCAACCGTATCCTGAATACAATTCCCTCACCTTCGATTCCAGAAACAGTCTAACTAGGGCCGAGCCAAGCCACTTAAGATGTGATTTTCAAAGTGAGGGTGAAAAACTGGTAATAAAACGCTGAAAAGTGTTTTATTATTGTAAAGAAAATTATACAAACTGGCTACATGCCATGTGGTTACATCGTTACGGATTTTCAACAAAACTTACCTCTTATATGTATCAAAATGATGATCTCACGTAAATAAATTGGAGTGAGCAAAATAATTATCGTGTGGGTCCCACACTGTTGACACATTTTCTAATATTGGTGGTATCGTTTGATTGCAATGCTCCCACTGGGGTTTCTTATCACCATATACCTGAAACTTACCTGAAGTTTATCATCATCAAAATAAGGTATTCAATCCCATATTGCTTAATCGCATGCGTATCATTTCCCGTGGCTTCGTATTTATACGGTGTCATGTCTCATTTATCTGGCTGCCTTAGGTATTCTTCGATCTTCTCTCTCATATTTCTCAGACTATACGTAAGTTTTCATGCGTAACTTGGTTCTTAGTTTAAAGGTACTCTTTCTGTAATTACGCTGGTAGATGGAAGGAATCCGGAGAAATACTATTATGATGGTCTAGGTACAACCACCTTATCACATATTCGAATTTAGGAAGTAGCTGAATAAAATTTAACAGGAATAAATTTTTTTAAAAGTTTTCTATTGCTTTGATGTAATGAAAATTGTCCATAATTTAAGCTGTAGAAAATTTGAGAATACTTTGTATCATGCACAAAGGTGAGGCTCAAAATATGTGACACACCTAACCTGCATGTGAAATAAAGAAGGAAATTTGCTCCCATAGTGACTGTTGGATTACCCTCTAGCTTCATGTCAGTAAATATATTTTAAATAAATCAAAATACGTTGCATTGGTTTCATTTTTCTAGCCGAGGGATAAATCATTTTTTATATTTAATCCACTAATTCATAATGATGAAGCTTCATGAACTCAACTATTACTCTCTATTTTAGTGACATCCGGATATAAAAGAATAACTATGAATGAATTAACATCATTTTAAATTTTATTCATATGCATAGTCACTATTTCCAATTCTTCGAACAACTGTTTAAGGGTTTGAAATATTTTAAATAAAGTATGTCTTTAAGCCTATTAAAACGATACATTGATATTGAGATTGAGAGCGGTCATTGTTTTATAACTTCAGTTAAAAGAAAAGCATGTAGTATATTTTGGATTTCTTATTTTTCTTGGCTGCTCTCAGTAAATGTGATTCATCTAATATTTTCATTCCATTCATTCTATCGTACAGCCTTTCCGTTTTACACAGCATTAATTTTGATACTAATTAAATTGACTTCCGACTTTGAAACGCATCAAAACAAGTACATATTTTAAGTAACCATAATGTAATTTGAGTTTTCTGAAATGCATAAGGTACCTCTTTTGTAATGAAAGGCACAGATGATATTCCGGAAAATTAGAAAAAAAACGAAGCGCTCTCTAGTGTGACCATGGATTGAAATCGTGCGAAATGGAAAGATTTCTGACTTATTTATTCGAATAAAACAACCGTTGGACCCGGGATTCAATTAATCCATTATTTCAGATTATCCCTTTCCTTTTAAGTGACGCGCAGTAAAAGATATTGAATTCGGTTAAGGGGTGGTGAGATTCTGTTCGTGTGCGCATGGCATGTGTTAGCGTGTGAGGTATCATTGTGTGGGTGAAGGGTGGGTGGGGCTGAAATTGTGGTTTGTCCGAGGAGTAGGTGGAGGAAATGGTATGACTGTTCCAATAACGGGAAGAGGACTTGGGACGAATGGAGATTTCGACTGATTTGATTGGATCGCCGAATTGGAATGGGCCAATGGGCGAGAGGGAATTTGGAGGACACCGTTAAAATGAAATAGGATTCGAATCAGGTGGATGTTGGGTTCGGGTGGGGTAATGTGGGTGGGTTAGGAGGAGGATTTCGGAATGTGTTTTTGGGTCGGATCGCCGTTTGGAGAGTTTTCAAGAGCCCCACGGGACGGTTTTACGCAGGCGAAAGATTTCGATGCGATCTGAACGATTCCGACAGAGCGCCCGCTCGATAAAAACGTTGGAATCTCGATAGGTAGGTAACTCCGCGCTCCACGCGCGATGCCCAAGGGACCGTTCCCCGCAGGGTCGTGTCACGCGAGACACACGGAATGTAGTGAGGGCGGGTGAAGGGCAGGAAGTGAGGGTGGCGTAATGGTGGAGCAATGCGAGGAGTTCTGAAAGTGGAAGGCAACCATGAGATGATTATCGTGGAAAGAGCGAATGAAAATGGACTTTCTGTTGTAACTCGATTGCATTCTAGGGAACTTGGACGTCAACACTCTTTCCTAACTCTACTCAATACTATGTCAAGGAGCGTAGAATCCAAGAATATATTCCTGAATTCTGAGCCAATAAAAACATACTTACCGACATAATAACTGACATTGGATGAAATTTACAGTCACGTATTCTATATAATTTGTAATCATAATCTTTGCATCAACAGAAATCAAACCGAAAATTGGGTAGCATTAGCTCTTTTTCTCTTCCAGTTAACCACTTAATGCGTCTTAATTGATAAGATTTACTTATACATCCCTTATAATATACCTCATATATCTCCATCCTCAGTGTTTCTCAGATGTTCTCATTCGTTTCTCATTTACTACTGGTTTTCAAGAGAGAATAGCAGGTGTTGACTGATTTTTTTCTTTCTAAAAGTGTTTCATTGAGGTATTTTATCGCAAATTCTCTTAAGGAATTCAAAAGTAGTGGCTTTCTCAAGCCTTTCATCATTTATCTATGTATAGTATAAAAACCAAATGCCTCTGACTTACTGACCTTTCGTGAAATATGTGGGAATTTCAGAGAAAGTCGGGGTAGTAGTGACGAAGTAGTTTATTATAACAATATGGATGAGTTATAAGTCATGCGAAGCCATGGTTTTCAGCTAGTTCTTATATGAAACCTAATTAACTTTCATTCCAATTTTCTCTCTCCTGCTGCAGTTATCTCACAAGAGTCACTGCCATTTAATATTTTGCTCCTTGGACATGTTTCAAAGAAGCCCTTTCTTCAAAGGTTGAATTACTGATAAATTTCACAAAGCAAAATGCTTCATTTATTGCATGGTATTTTCACTGCACGGAAACATTGCATGGTATTTGTTTATTTCGCTCTATAGTAAGAGTTAATTGGGTTTTCATAGCAATCACTGTATTTTACGCTCACTTTGAATTCGGAAATTATTCCATCGACATTAATACTGCTACATTTCTCGATCGTTATTCAGAGTTAATGCGTCACATCTGATTAAAAATATTTTCACTGAGAGAGGTATCCACTGTGAAAAAGTAAACGAAATAATGGAAATATCGCTGCTGTATTGATGGCAAAATATGATCTCGTTTGTTCGTACAAAATAGGATTTCAATAACCCCTTCTGACTGATTTCGAACATTGTAGGTATATTGTTTAGACTAAGTTCATTAGGTACCTAAATAAATTCTTATAGAAGTTAATAATTTTCCATTATTCCGTTCTCATCACGTAGTGTTAGTTCTAAGTCTATTCAGCCGGTTGAGTCAATTGAGCATCATGTTAAACGCAGATACATATCCCTTGCCCTAGCAAAGATCGACGACACGGATATTCATGATATTTGTTGGATAAGTATGATGATCGAAACTCATACTCACGCCTGATTTTGGTTTATCCAAAACATCCTCTAAAACTATGTTTCTGATGAGGTTTGACGCATAGTTAATTCATTACCATTCCCTACCCACGCATAACAAACGTAAGTCAAAACCTTTCGCTTGTATTAACATACTATCTAGCACGAGGCGATGTCTTGATTGCCGAATTTCGTATAATTTTAGGTAATTGAGAAGCCCTTGCTTCAACCAACTAGGTAGTCATTGCTATATTTGGGGCAGCACGTGATAAAAGCCACCGTGTATTGCCGATTTATGAGTTCAAGTTATTCTTTGGTGACATACAATATTGGTGAAAGAATACACATGAATCCTTGCCTCTCTGGGTGACTATTGATTCGTGATTTTTCGGAAATGGCATAGAGCCAGTCAACTCTTTCCTTAATCAAGAAACAGAACGCCGGGCTTAAGACTGTGGCTCGAGTAACTTGTACTTGCTGGGAAAGCAGAGTTATGGCTTTCAGAATTTGGTGGTATGTGACACATAAATGTGAAGTTTTGGTGCGATGAAAGGTACATTTATATCTAGATCAATAATTTCATATCCAAGCGGTAGAAGCTGGATGTTTGCTTATACATTTCCATCCATAACTAGCTACAGGATATCTACAGCTTGATAGAAAAGTTTGAGAAGTCTGGGGAAAGAAAAATCTGATAGTGATTGGAGACGGGAATGCAGGGGGAAGGAAGGGATGGGTTAGAAGTGGGAGGGTATGGGTGGGAGACAAAAAATAACCGTGGTGAGAAGAATTTATAGTAATGCGTAGTTTTCTTAGAAGAATGAAGTTAGTAACAAATAGAAGAACAAATACTTGGTTTAAATATTTCCCCAGAGTAGTAATACATGAAAAATTCTGGGCTGTACTGGAGTAGTACTTTTGTTCAACATGCTTCGACGGCTAAGATCATTTCGCACATACTGCCTGCCACGTGCAGACAGGGGCAACAGTACTCGGGACGAATTGGAGGATCAGCCCCCCCCAAACTCTAGCCGAGCCCAGCGATGCTTAACCACGGTGACTGATCGGGAACCGAAGTTTCCATCGTGGATGGCCGTTGCCCGGTTGTACTGAAAGATACCAAGTTGATTACATTAGAGTTGGGCAGAGATTCAGAATCAGAGTAAAAAACTTGCGAAGCTATTCAGGGTGAGATTCGGGCTCAAATCATAACTTATTTAGGGCGAGCGGAAGGTTAGATTGAAAAGGCTTTGTAAAAGTTGGGGGATGAAGTGAATGAAAGTGGAAGCCTTGAGAGAAGTAAAAAGTAGGTGATTTCAGGAGATAGTGGAAAATAGACGCAGGTGAACCTAAGAAAATAGGAGCAATCTTGGATAGATGGTAGATTGCATAGTAAGAGCGGCAGGGGAAACAATAGGAACAGTGGAAACGAGGAGGGTAATGAAGCAGTGGGTTACGGTAGAAATGATTAATTAAATGGAAAAGATAAGGATGTCGTAAATGTCAACACCGACCTAGGTGGAGGAGAAACGAGGCCGGAGGAGATACAAAGAATTAAATAATAAAAGGGAGATAGACAAAAATCTGAAGGATTTTCTCTGACTTTCATTAAAACCTGCCTTACCCTTAAGATTACTCTAATGAATATTCCCAGCATTTCCTTTATATTCTCGGGTTCATAACTAGATTTTTATACTCTAAGCTATTCCTGTTCACCAAGTCGTCTCCAATATTTTCGTACTCTCGGTCTCACGACATTCCTTACTAAATTCTATCCACTTCCGCAATTACCAGACAAGCTTCTCTCTCTTACTCTTTGAAGCAGATCCTTATATCTTAATGCCTGCTGCATCCACTTATAGCTACCTCCTCAAATATTTTCTCTCACGTTCCTTTCCCTCCACTAGGAAACAAAATATTTTGTTGTTATTATTGCACACTGCCAAGATCTCTGTTCTATTCCGCGCCCTTATCTGAAAAAAATTGTCTAGTCAATTATTATTTGACCAAGAGACTAAGGTTTCTGCAATGCCAAGCTCAACATGAGAGTTTTTATCAATATTTTCTTAATATTTATGCTCAAGAGCTCCCTCCTACCTCCTATTTAAAGTGTTTCCTCGGCATTTTCGATTTCAATTATAGATGGAGAGGAAATACTCAGAGATAGAGAGAATATGGAAGATATGCAGCCGAAGGAAATACAGTATGTGAAGCTGGGCATGGGAAAGTTGAGGTTTGGGCAGTTGGACAGGACACTCGAGATGAAGGATTGGATAACTGCGGCCGGTACGAAAATTCTTGGAAAACTCCCAGGTTGCGGTCGCAGAGAACGGACCAGAGGCTTTCGCGAATTCAGTCACATGCTGCATACGCATATATATTCGAAACTTTTTTTTTCGATTTTACTTTTGGCCATTCAAGTTTTTTTTCAAATTACCGGCATTTATGAGGCCGTAAAAAACCGGACACCACTACCACCATCTAGTTCTCTCTCCTCTGATTCCCCCGTGCAACCACCGATCCTTTTCCCTATCCACCCATATCGAGGTAGGCATTAATGCAACGCCCGATATTCCCACTGCGCCCAACGTTTTTGGAAATCTCCGGCTCACAAACGGGGAAAAAATGTATTCCCCCATCCGGTGGCTCATTCCGATTAAAATCGATAATTTCGTCGTTCCATTTTTTTTGCGCGATTCGTTTTTTTTTAATTTCGCGATCCACTTTCACGCCGCCATCCGGGGCCCGTTCCTCTTCCCCAACGGTGCCTCATCTAACGTGCCTCTTCCTCCATATATTTTTTATCCAAATAGTTCGCATCCCCCGAAGCGATGAATAATGCTCGCTATTAGCGAGTGAGAGGAAGAGAGAAAACGATATTATTTGGTCCATATACGCGGTGGTAGTTAGGAAAAGGGTAGGAGAGGGAGGTAACGATGGCATAAATGCTTTTCCATATTCCCCAAATTGAGTTTTCCCAAAATCTGAATAAATACTCTTTTTTGTAAAAAAATAATACTTTGGAAACGGTTAGGTGTATTAATGCTGATGATACCGTCGATTATTTCCGTGGAGAGATAAGTGAAAATTGAAAGTGTGAAAAATTATTTGGTCGGCTACAGAATGAATATATGAAAATGATAATAAAATCGCACGAACGATTTTCGAATTTAAGGGATCTTATTCGAGCTATATTCGTCGAGTTCAACCTTTCAAAAACGAAGCCATGGTGATAAATGACGCAACGGCGATAAGGAGGGAGGTGGTAGATAATGGATTAGTATACGCCAATGGCTTTGAAACTGCTGCATACTCCCATCACGTGGTTTAGGTCGTCAATCCCTTTAAAAAAAAGATGGACAATTGCGTGCTAAATGATTGAAAAGGCTCTTCGTTCGATTGCTGGCGAGCAGCTTTGTGACTGATTGTGAGCTGAATTCTAATTCATGCCATGTGGGTTGGCAATTCTAAAAATAATATGAATGCGAACGGAATTAACAAGCCTTATTATCGTTAGCTCTCATAATTATATGTGCAGATCTAAACAAACCCCATCGCTGGAGGCATAGCGAGAATTTACGAGTGGAAAATTCATCATCGGGAGCTTAAAAACGGCATTTGAAATGCATCCTAAAACGATTGCGTTCTACGCAGGAAAATTAATGCTGGAAATTTGGTTCACCTCTTAAAATAACTCTCGATTTTTTTTACTCCTGTTTAATGTGAGAAGCTCCCACAAAGTCACTTTGCATATAATTCACGAAATGAGGCACATGTGTGAATGAGTGAGATCAAGGGCGAATCAACACACTAAAAATACGCTAGTTGGTAAAATATGAACTAAAATGATTATTTAAATATGCTTATCCTTGTAAAATAATTATCTACCCCTTACGGGAGGATTGTTTAGTCTGGATGATTGTAATACCACTCCAAAGTTGGTTTTGAATTTTTGAGGCATGGTCTATGAGTACACAAGGTAACAAATTAGTCGGCGAAAGAAAGTAATAAGACAGATGATCAGATTTTAATTCAATTTAAATCTTAAATTAAATGTTAAATATATGATCTAAAGCTAAAATTTAAAAAATATTCGAGAATGATTAATACAGTGTACGCTGAAGAACTGTTTATTTGATATACTCTGCTGTCTCGGGCGTGACTTCGGGGAATTTGCTTAACATTTCAAATGAAAAGTATAACTTACACTTAGTTTCCCCTCATGGATTTATTAAAACAAGATGATCTAGGTTTCTACGAAGCTCGTCATCATCAAGTCGATTTGAATATTGAAAATCAAACTACATTATCAGAGACTATGGGTCCATTATTGTATATATCATGGTCATTTAAGCGTATTCTTTACAGATTAAGCGCGATCATTTCTTTTGCTCGGTTATATCATATCTTTTTTACTAGTGAATATTCTTAGTTAAATGCTAATTTCCAATCACCTCAAGTTTCTATTTTCAAATCGGTAGCTTTAAAGTATTTACACAGTTTTAATAAAGGCATTGGTAAAATCAAATAGCAATTACATGAAATGATTTAGTGCACTGAGTAATCACTGTTTAGCGATCTTTGGATAATTCAATGAGTGAAAATGTTTCTTCACCTCAGTAATGTATTCCAAATTTCTGTTTTGAATTGAACGGTTTTTTTAAAGTATTACTTGAAGGAAGTGTGAAACTACATGTGTACATTAGTGTGAACATTTTTCATTAAGTTTTATTATACCTTGTTATTCATTGAATCATTCGCAAAAACTGTCAGTGGTAGTAATACTTTCAACTAATCGCAGTGAATAATCTCGAGTGGAAATATGGCATCATCTAAATTTTAACCGCGGCCGATTATAATCCGCCGCTTCTTCACGTCATTAGTCACGGCAGGAGAGAAGAAACGCGGTCGATGAGGACGTTAGGGAACTTGCCAAAGACAGCGACTTCGATTTCCGCCATGACCGGGTTGCAACTCATTACGGAAGCCGCGGTCGCCGAGCTTATTACGGCCGCAAGAGTGGCGATGGAGTTTAGCCCGAGATCTGTGATATGCATGCCCCCTCCCTCTTAGCCCGTCATATCCACCGCCCGATTCTCAGACGGGGTCAACGCTGTTGAAAAAAAAGAGGAATGGTGGTCTGAGATGACGTGAGAATTATCACTAGAATGCCGGCAGTGGCCAAAATGACTCTTAGCACACAATTTATTTGCTGTCTCTCCCCAACTTGGTACTTGCGTAATATTGCCTTTCATTGCCCTGCATAATAAGCACCAGTTAATTCCTCTTTTTTGCATATTGAAAAGATTTTAATTACATTTCCAACCAAAAGTATATATGTACCAGCCTGGGTGGCTTTCAACACTTACAATTGAAAATTAGCTCTATGCCGCATAACGGATGTTTTTGCGCTTTTGAAGTCAGTTTATATAATTGATACATATTTGCAATGCTTTTTCTATAATGGAGAATGGCAGAAATACAGAATTAATTATAGTGAAGTTAGCGCATTTCCTTGTAAATTTCGTTTTCGTCCAATTCAGGAAACGCAACACTATTTGCGCCAAATTCAAAATGGAATATATCCTAGAATGTATTGCCAGCATCCTGCGGTGCTCGTGGGAAAAAACAATCCCAATTATTGAGCAAAAACCCTGAATTTCCTAAAATTTAAAGAACGGTCACATTTGACCTAGGTAAAGATAAAAGAACGAATAATATCAGGCATTCTAGTGCTAAATCGAGTCACGGAATGGGAGAGGCGTGATTAGAACGGTACGAAAACATTCGGAATAATGCAGAAAAAAGACGAATGGGAATTTATTTAATGGGGGTAATTATTTGGTAAATGGGTAGAAGGATGGAGGGAAAAACCGACGATGGATTTAGACTTCTCTTAGCCCAAGGGGTACGCAGTTTAACGTTTCATCTAACGGACGGAGATAACGGAACACGTAATGTCCTCCACCTACTACCATAAATAAGGGCTGAGATTTCAATGAAAAATGTCTGCCATCACCGGGAACCATACCTAGACCCTCGTGGTAGGAATCTTCTACTATAGCCACCAGACCAATCCGTTTCCTAAAATTTTACTTATTTATAGAATGCAAATGGGTTTTCCCTCTGAGAAGTGTTCATGATATCAAAATAGGCAAAGAAAAATTTCATTTTCAAGAATAACTAAAACGTACAGTGCAAAATAAAACTGAGTAATACTCATGTGAAAACTGCTGTCATATTGAGGACTTATATAGTAACTTCAATTTCAATTGGAGGGTGCTATTGAACCATGGTACAATAACCATTGAGTGTACCATGTACCATTGCTCTGCTTCTTGCAATATCTGCTTCCGGCAAATGCCTCAACTAGCCTTCTAGGAATAGCCATATGTTTGAGTAAGAATATTTGTGGAAATTGATCCGGAAGAGTGAGGTACTTCCTGAGTGTGTTACTGAGAAAAGTAATATTATTTTATATTTTATTTAAAATTTATCACTTTGTTATTTTCCCGTTTCGAGATACCTAATCAAAGATGGGTTTCTGTACTATATAGTACTACTATTCTAGGTTGCCAGTTCTCATGGATGAAACAAGTCCGTTAGTCCGTTCTTCACATGGAGTCACCTGTAGAAAGGCTAACCTGAGGGTAAGAATACGTTTGAAAGGTTATTTGTTCTTAAAAGAGTTTCTTAAAAACTGGACTTAAAGCTGAAAATTTTACTGAGTAAGCAGTAATAAATTTATCTATCGATAAATTATGCGGGCTCAGTGGGACTGGACTGTTGGGAATGGCATGAGGACTAGGGTACTGGCTTTCCATTCTGAGTGCACAGGTTTGAAGCCCGTCGCGGCGGTGATTGAGATATTCTGCAGAATTTTGAATCCTTTTTGATTAATCTGTGGTAGACACTTCACGTGTGGTTCCCCTTTCGTTGAATTGGACGTCGAACTGTGGATAACCTCCTCCTTGCTACGAAAGAATCATTTATGCTTCCGGAAAATTGATTTGCATCTTTATTACTGTCACAGTACAGTCTTTTTGATTTTAATTGATACTTAATTTGTTTGTGTTTATAAAAATTTTTCTAGCAAATTTGGTCAACGTATTATCGGTTACAAAGGTGGGCACTACCATCATAGCAAATATCTTTGAAATCTGAGATGGTGAGGTGACGATCATTTGTCAATTTAAAATGGAAAGAGAAGTTGTTGTAATGAATTTATTGAAAAAGCAATCAGTTGTCTTGTGTCAGAAACACGACATAATACTGAGATAATACCACATTTTTCTCAATTCAAGTTTTACGGGGAAAAACTTAAAAAAATGATTAGAGACAAAAAGAACTCTCTGCAGTTTTGCAATGAGTAATATTTAATATAATCAAGCCTGGGTAGTCAAGGGGTGAAAAGAGTTCTATTTACGTCATATATAAGTTCCACCGCATCAGTCCTGAGACAACATTTAAACTAGGCAATAAAAACCAATGTCGAGGGTGAAGGAATGCTGAAATGGAATGAAATGAATGGAATGATGAAAAAAACTGCTGAACCGACACAGTTCGTCATGGTGTCATTTTATTTGTATAAAATCACATATATCTGAAAAAATCCCAGAATTTCCTTTTTTTTACCGAAATAATTTGTACAATGGAAAAAATAAAAGTGCTCAAACTCATAAGCCCTATGTTAAATTAGCATAGTAATTAGATACCGTGAAAAATGTTGTACTCTAGCATAGTTGATTTTTATTTGGAGAAATTTGCCCAAGTCCTCCATGAATTACATTATTAGCCGTGAAATAGCCTACGCAAAATATGTTTAAAACATCATGAAATAAAACCTATACTTATAAGAATAAGGAATGTAGCGGATGGTAAAGAGGAAAATTGGATAGCTGCTTCACCAATCTTCAAATTGATGACTAATGATGATGGTGATACTTGTATGACTGGGTATTTTTTCCCGGTGTTATCAGTGCTGAATACAGATTTTAAAAACATATTGTAAAATTTTAGATGATATGTTAAATAAGTAAAGCTTGCTTGGAAACCCTATCCGTGCCAGATTTAGCAATAAAAGCCATGCCTATATGAGTACCGCGGTTTTCTGGGCTGGCGGGGTCGGAAACTTTCAGCACATAAGTATTGTATAATCGTGGGGCCCAGCGCAGTTTTCTTTTCCTCACCCAACAGGGAGGTTGGAAAGGTTGAAGAGGCAAGGAAAAGAACGACCCGCATGCATTAAAAAGTCTTTGTCACTCTTCTTTATCGCGACAAAAGAATTCCCGGGGAGAAATTCAAATATTTTCCTCTCCCAACCTCCCTATCTACCTCAACTGCCCTCAACTCCATTGCTAACCCTCCTCCGCCTCCCACCTCTTTTCTGCACCCACATTTTCTTATTTTAACACGAGGTGAGACGGGAGAGAAGATGGGAAAACATTTTCAGCGTTTTTTTATCATGCTGGCTTTCTATTTTATTTTAAAGTAATTTCTCCCCTGGGTGTCTCTCTTTTTGAGGGTTTTTTTCCCAAGAATTGGAGGAAAAAGTGATGGCATAAAGAAGAGTGATGTATTGCGCGAGATAACGCCATAAACAACTCCAAATTCACACATTCATTTGATGTTTTTAAGGGACTTGATTCTTCTCCCTCCATGATGTAATGGCGCAGTGCCTCGTAATTTATGCTACAATGATTCACCGAACGTTTATATCACCTACTGTATGTACCTACTTCAGAGTGCTATTTTAATGCTTTTTGAGGTAGCATACAATGAAATTAACACGTTTTTTTTTTGTATCTTATTACTAGGATTTTCTCGTAAGGAAATTAATATTTACGAAAGGTAAATCATAAACCATTCTTGGAGATATTTTTTTCAGTAATGTAATTATTATCACTCACTATACTAATTTTATTAAACAAGCCTGATAAATACTGGGCCAAAATACTCCTTCATTGATATTAGGAACACTTTTTGTTGTTTAGGCTGTTGCAATAAACTAGATGCTAATAGGTTTGGATCACATTTATTCGTATTAAAAGAATCACTAGCCTTGATTCCAGCGAGGCTCCCTGACACATACCTACTTATCGTTTTGAAAATAGTAAAAATATCAATTCGGGATGAGAAATTACTGGTTAGAGGCTGAATTAACTCTCAGTCACAAGCCCTTGCGGTGGCTGGAAAAGTAGAGTGCTGGAGTGGATGATCTGAAAGCTCTTATGCGGTATGTGTGTCCTTGACTGATGGATTTGCACAAAACATGAGTACCTGCAACCGATTTACATCACTACATGTAGCATTTAAGGTTTACATAACTTTCCTATGTTTATGTATTCGTTGATTGTGTGAATTGGGTCATGATTATCAATGTTAAAAGTAAATGAATCCTCTTCTCAGTACATATGAATTTTATCAATGCCCAAGTATTCGAGATTGAGGCATGGTATTGGCGTTTCTTGCTAGTCCCAATTCAACGCCGTCGGAGAACTGCGTGGCTGAAATGTAAAATGGTGGGCTTTGACACACTGTCCCTCACTACCTAGCCGTGCTCAGATACCGCGTGTCCGGTGTGTACCGAGGCCCAGCGACAAGGCGTCACCCCTCATTGGTCAATATTCGATTTACCACGCGCCGAGGTGGGAATATTAAAGTAGCCGTGTCTCCGGCAGCCGATAAGTGAGCGCTTGACAGCCTCCCTCGGGACGCGCACACGTCTCGGCAATATTGCTTCCAGTCCTTCGTCATCCTGTCCATCTTCCATGCCGAGAGTTTGCGAAAATATTCGAATTCAGTGACCCGAATGTGCTTATCATTTCGAGATAGTTCGTTTTCCTTCACTATCAACGGAAATTATTTTCAATTTTCAACTGTATGCCTTAAAATATTGTGACCCGATAGCGATAGGTTTTGTCAAGTAGGAGTGAATTTTCCAAATGCATTGACAAAATTAACCTCTGCTCGC
The DNA here is from genome assembly GCA_963573305.1 of Pyrrhosoma nymphula. Taxonomy (NCBI): domain Eukaryota; kingdom Metazoa; phylum Arthropoda; class Insecta; order Odonata; family Coenagrionidae; genus Pyrrhosoma; species Pyrrhosoma nymphula. The sequence goes on along the minus strand of OY754333.1, from coordinate 14,447,055 downwards.
GGAAACTAAGTCTAAAATTTGTAAATACTTTTTTTAATGCCAAAAGAGCAGTTTTTATTGGATTAATTTATGCTTATTATATATAGCTAAATTATTATATGCTTTCATTCTAATGCAAAAATTATGTTCATTACCTCATGCATGTGAAAGAGATGAACCTCGTATGAAAAATATGCCAAAGATGTTGGAATTCTAACGAATCCTGAAATTTTTCTCTATGCCTGATTTAATAATCCTCTGTAGTGAACAATTGAGGAGTTTGCTCGAAGCAATCATAAAAAAAACATTGTGAATCCTTATGAATTCACAAAATCATGCGATGAAAGTAGTCAAGGCAATCGTCACCTGACCCATAAAATATTTCACAATGCCAATACTAAATGGTGACAACGTGTTTTTCATGACTATTGGCAGTTGATGCTGCATTATCTTTAGCAATGAAGTGGTCATAATTTTAACTAAGAATTTGCTGATACTCATTAATGAATGATAATAATTACTTTACTCGACTGAAATTCATCATGATACGTGAGCTTTTATTTAGTAATTCAAAGGGTAAGTCGGCAAAAGTGTCTGTAAATTTGGCCTCAATAAAATGTTGGAATACCATAGAATAAAAACCTACGTCCTGAAAGCAGTGTCGTTACAACAGGGAAATGACGACGTCAGTTAAAACGGCTCTGTCGCTAAAAGCCAGGTAATTGCCGTGATTCCCAAAGCAATCTTTGCGCAGCTTAATCTTGGATGATCCGGTTTTTGCAACGAAACCCCAATGGAACTTGAGTATATTTACTGCTTTTCTTTAGAGTTCCTCCACCTCCCTGTCTTCCTTGGCGCTTTGCTTTTGAGAAAACCTCGTTCGCCTTAAATTTTCATCTCACGGCAACCGAAGCTTCTTGAAAAAGTCCCACGATCGAAGACAAATCTTTTTTTCCCCTCTTCTAACCTCAATTTATTCCCGACTGTTCTCCTCATTCCATCCTGAAGTTTTGTATTTTTTTAAAGGGGAACTATGAAGAACAACGGGGAAGGTACCCAATGCACTTTCGGGCAGAATGTAAAAGGTATTTCAGGAGACAGGAGGCGAAGGAGTTTCCGCATTTATGTTTTCTTTCCCTCCCGGTGCCTACCCCCTCGGCGCATGTTATTTCATTTAATAGCAGATGCTTCCTCGGTGGCAAAATCATTGCACGCCCATCCACCCGCTGCCGCAATCCTAATACGAACGCATGTATAATTTTCTTTCCCTTCATCCCTTAACCTGGTGGTCCTTGCTTGCTTGCCATGGTGCGTGTTACTCTTTACTATACAGTTCTCATTCCTCTCTGAGCTATGGATAAGCTCTGCGTACCTACCCCTGTTTCAGGGCATCACTTTTACTATTTAGATGCATGAGCATGAGATAAACTGAATACAGTGGATGACCGTCCTTTAAATTCTTGGCGAACTTGATATTGCTACCTCAGAGAAAAATCCATAAACTCTCTTTGGTTCTGAAATAATTTGGGCATGCATCTTTGATTTTTCATTATTTTATTAGAGCACGGCATATTGCCCGATTTATTACAAAATACCATGAGCATGGTACTATGCAATGCTTTTGTGATCATAATATTCTTTCACGACAAATTATGAAGTCTTTTAACCTTTTCGTTTCTTACCATATCCTGATTTAATATGATATTCCCTAGTATTGTATCAAAGAAGTTACAAAAGCTTGGTTGATTAAGTGTTTTTCAGTGTTGTCCATAAAGAGGCAGTCCTACAACATGTATTTTTGCCAAAAGAAAGGCATAAATGTATTACGCTTATGACGCCATGTTATATGCAGTTCACATTTTCCCTTGTTTGAATGTTCCTAGACTTAAATAATAAGTAACAAGTGGTCACCCTTAATGAATGAGTACATGTTTCAATGAGCATATATTGAGGAGCTCGTAATACTCTTGAAAATGGAATAGAAGAGAGTTGCTTTTTCCATTGTACGAGTAATGCAAACATAAAAATAGTTTTGCATAAAATTCACTAAACCTCTATTATAACATTTGAATAAGTGTTTGGAATGATGAAAATTATTGTTTTATTTTTCAAATTTCAACTTTAATCATGTAGCATCACATGTATCATTGCTTTCGTTTTGTCAAATTTACATGTTATTCTTTGCAGGACCTACATATCATGAAGATCCGACCAGCAAGCTCGCACTCGACAAAAAACTCGTCGACATCCTGAAGCACTTATCAAGAGTACATTTGGAAAATGGTGTTCACGCTGTGTATAGAATCAGCCCCTTATTTACGTGAGTACGTAAACTTTTTTTCCTTCTACGTTTATGTTATGCGCATAGTGTAACTAATACTTAATTCAGAAGTTTTATAATGTTTTTGATTGGTAACAACGTAAGTTATTTTTACCGTCATGTGCCTATCCTACCCTTTTATAAAATGTAAAATGTACCAGAGTAATGGTTTGTGGCAACGGAAACCGTGGAACGTTATCTAATGCTGGAAGTGATCTGTCGTCAAGGTACCTATAATTTTGGGTGGGTCCCGGAAAATCATGCGATTCCGGGGAATAAAGGAGGTATAATTTTGGCATGGTACCAAGAAAAATAATCAAACCTTGAAGTGGGGCCAAAAAAAACAGTCATCTTTGCAAGGAATTTATGGATGATACGATCCAAAAACCACACACCCAGCGACCCTCACCCTGTCGGGAAACCGCCCGCGAAGGGAATGTCACAATTTGTACCCCCGCATAAAGCAGTTTGTGAGCGCCAGATCTGGGCTCCCTAGTAATTTTTTCCCGCCTTTTAGCCGCCATCGAATCTTCTTTTGCTCGTCCACCCGCCATAATATACCTACCTCCCATCCTTTTCCTTTTTGCGATGATGCCTCACCCCCTTTCCACGCTCCAGAAGCATCCTTAATCTCAGCCTCTCATCCACGCACATTCAGAGCAATCCATCAAGTTGGAGGACTTTGTGGAAACCTTTCGTTGTCACACGCTGGGACGATTAGTCGTTTTTTACCCTCCCTGAAAGCGCTCACCTCTAAATGTTTTCCTAACGTCGCACGTACTCATTCGAGTTTCATGCCCTTTTTTATCTCATTTACCTCCTTTTCCTTGCTATGTTTGCCTGATAAAAATAAATCCCGGTGTTGTATTGAAGAGAAATACTGCGTAATATTCTAAATACCACAGTTCGTCAGTTATCGGTCAGACTCTAGAGTGAAGGGAATGTTACTGAAAATATCCACAAAGAAAACTAAAGTAATAGCAATCCACATAAGAAAACAAAATCTAACTAAGACCTAAAATTGTAATTGGAAGCGAAAATGTTAAACAATTCCATCTCTTCAATTATCTTTGCTGCAATGTTCCAAATTTATATATTCACAACTCAGAGAAAAATCTGCTGACTTTTTTTGCACATATTGGGTGCAAGGAAAAGGCCTGTACTAAATCAAGTCACAAAGGAAACGAGGTCGTTTCCATTGTCCCGTAAAATTTATAATGTGATGCGGGTTCGTTGGTTGTTGTATGGTTCTGGAATCTGGACAGAAATGAGACTTATAAGAAGCCTTGCAGACTATAGACTACAAGACCGAATAAAGAATTCATAAATCAGTTAGGTCAAATAATGACAAGGTCAACTATGTTTAAATCCACAGAGTATTTTATTGGTACAACTAGTTTCAACACTACGGCGTCATCATCAGGTCCGCCGTAGCGTTGAAACTAGTTATACCAATAAAATACACTGCGGATTTAAACATAGTTGACCTTGTCATTATTTGAAAATGGACTTCCACAAAGTTACGCCAGAACGGATTGAATTCAATCAGTTGGGTATTGTAGGAATGTGTGAAAAAATTGAAGAATACGTAAGACAGTGGCATTTTCATGTCCTGTAAGGATAGAAAAAATGTGTTCCTAAACACGGTTATTAAAATAGACCCATAGAAATAAAAAATCTTGGGCATCCTAGGAAGGAATTGAGGTTCAGTTGTGAAATGCATTGTCCGGAACAGGCAAAGTTTCCTGACCAGAAAATATTTATGATGATATTAACTCTCAACTACTCCAAAACTGTTAGTCGCCACTGTTGATAGTGAAATATTAGGTCTACAACTATAGGTTATGTGGTTATAGCTACGCTTTAAAAAATTTATATGGCGTTAAATGTTAATGTATCTCCTTAGATTAATATCCTACTTTTAAATTATTCATTCTACTAACACCCGATGGAGCTTTGATTATTGGGGAAATAATAAGTATCATTGGAGTGGAATAAATATGTAAACACGTCGTCAAGTATTATTAAGGATATGACTGCAAGTGCTAAGTTTAAGGTCCATTTTCAGTCCACTCTCCTATGTTACTTCATGCGATGCGGTTTTAGGCCATTCAGTTTTTACACCATTGCTTCATAAAAAAAATCATTTTACCGCCTCTGAAAAGAGTTTTTATGAATGAGTTTCTCATATGTCCTGCAGCTTGAAAATGTGTATCTACGTTGTTAATCAAGTCATGACATTAATCCACCATATTGACTTTTGTATAAATCTGAACACGTAATAAAGCAAGGTTGAGTTGGAGGAGAGCATTAATTCTAAAGATAATTAAATTGATTCCTTCATCATATTTTATCAGAGGCTTTTCAAAAACTAATTAAATACCATAGCAAACGTATCTCATAAAAAAATAAGATGCTTTCATTAAAACAAAGTGAAATTTTGGAATATACAAACAAAAATAGGCAACTTCTCTCCCACCCTCCTTCACCCAAAAGTTGAATTTGGACACGGGGAGTTATAACAATCCAGGATCCACATCTCAAACGCGATAATGGCAAGAATAGCTTTCGTCACTGTAAAAATTTGATTATAAGAACTCGGATACTTCGTGCACTTATTTATGATGAATGCAAATTAATGATTTAATCAAAAACCTGATTGAAGAGCTGTAAGATTGAAATTGGATTCTTGGATTTCTGAAAACGATGAAAAAAGTCATAAGTTTTGGAGAATTTGTACCGGTATGAAACCCGAGAGCTCTTCATGCAGTCAATCGGGAAAGCCTGCAGTCATACATGATCATAAACGTGTTTACGAGAGTGTACCTCATTATGAATGGGATATTATTGGCACAATCTCATCGTAACAGGAAGTGTATTTTTACCTATTTCTACTTTATCCATAAAACGTAATGAAATTGAGTATGCAGTTACTCTCCAACATCCTATTCCCTTCGTTACGTAAGTATAAATATAGCTATCCTCTAATTCTTTACCCTCCCCCCCTGCCTTAGGGAGCATTGCCATTGTTTCCTCCTTACATGCTGAATACCGTTCGTATTGGATATATTTCCAAGGTTCTCATCAACTGCATAGTGTCATTTCATCTGTTGGAATTAAGTACAACAAAATGTAATGATTCAACAAAGTGATTCAACGGTCGTAACATATTTGTTCTTGCTACAAGATTTACTGTGCTCATAAGGCTCGGAATGTTTTCATTTTCATAATATTTTTTTCATGAACTAGCTAGAATGAGAATCATGTAATATTATGATATATTTTAGTATTTTTGCCTCCTTTTTTTGGAGGAACTGTGATCATCATGTTGTTAGAGCAAGTAAAAGGGATGGAGAAGATCCCTGGAGGAACGCAATATGCGAGGCGTTCCAGCTTATTCCAGTAGAGGGCGATATTTTGGGGCCAATATGTTCAAGATGAGACAAGGTAAACCCACTGAGAGGCGCGGGAGGTTTGAAGAAACTTCAAGTCACTCAACGCAAAACTTTTCTAATTTTATGGCGCAATTTAATATTTTACTTTTTCGAGGCGAAAAACTAGTTACATCTCCCCAGCAATTTCTTGTCCACGGACTCGTTCTCTTTTCTGGAATATAAGTTTTCAGGCGCACCATCATTTCCTGCATAGAATCTTTATATGCATACACGTCTTTGAGATGTCCCTTCATGAAAACCATTGTACTTTTTTAGAGGGATCCCATTAAAACGAGCAATGCACATTACTTGTGCTCCGATTTTGTTCTGCTAGTTTTCCATACTCTCCGTACTTCCATAAAACATCCCAAATTGGCTATTTTTTATAATCTCCTGTTTTGCCAGCATTATTTCCTTCATCCTGAACTTCAACTTACTATAGGATGAAAATACACCCATAATGTGAATGAAATGTGAATATTTATCCCTACAATGCATGTTTATTCTTGTACTATCTAGAATAAATATTTTTTGCTCCACATGAAAATTTATCACTGGAAAAACTTTTTAATAATCCTCCAGTATAAGTATTTTTTTAAAAGATTTTTAACTTAATTTAATAGAGTTTAACGAAAAACACATCAAATTGGTTGTGCCATGTGTGGCACAGTAAGCAGTGTAGGGCTGCATAGTTCTCAGCAAATGCAGACTTTTTCTTTGCCTTTAGTTAGGTAATGCAAATGATGGAAATTGAAGTTTAGATACCCAACTATAATTAATTATGAGAAATACCTGTTATAACTGTGGATTGGTTGTGTTTGCGATGTCTATTTGCTGCAAGCGTACTCAACTTATTCGAATCCGCTGTAAATGCATTATTTAAATATGTCTAGTCTTACTATACTCCTTCAATGCTAAAGTTGGAGGATATAAGCTTAAGCTTCTTTATTTATGGGAATCATTAATTAAAAGTTTAACTTGGTTAATATTTTATTCCGAAACGTTCTTGCTTGAAAAGCTTGAAAAAACATTTTGATAAAATACTATGCGTGCACACGTCATTGAAGATTTTTTCTAATAGTCGTTACTTGACGCATGGATATACGTTTTTTCGATTTTATGGTGATGTCCACATTCATGTAATCCTTTTAGTTGTCATTCTTTAATCATTCCACTTCCATTCACAATCCTTTTCGGTTATCCTTTACATTTTCTTAAACCATTTGTATTTTTTTTATTCTATCCATCCAAATCCGTAAATCACCTATGGTCCTTGTCTCGCATAGCCAAACTTTCCGTAACTCCTCAACAGAACAAAATGTCTTTTCCAGTTCTTTAAATCATAATTAAGTTTTAGATTACCTCGTACCTCGTCCTAAAATATCTGTTTATTTCTTTGGGCATGTCATTTTTTGTCCAAGTATAGTCCCTCTCTTGTTCGTAGAGAACTACTATTACTCTGGTTTACTCCGTAATACCTTTTTATTTCAGCTGAATATTGTGAATATATTTCGCCCATTAATTCAGATAGTAAAAAGGTCTTTTGCCAATGCTCTACTTTATTAAAGCTTTTCATTTCCTTTTTGCCAAAGCTAAAATTATGCTACAAAATCCTGCGAGAATTCATACTTAAAATTATACTCTTTTCTGAGAGATTGATAAATAGGTAACAATAGTTTCATAGTTCCTGTATTTCAATAACTGCGTCTATTTAAGATACCTATATATGAATATTTTTATAGTTATTAATCCACATGAGTGGTTTTATATATTATCACATTTTATTTGCTAGCCCTAATTTTCTACCGAGAGAATAAGCATTTACTGTAGGTAAAATAATCTCCAACAAAAGTGATCCCTAGTTTTATGGGCTGCGGGTCGCAGTGTTCAAAATATCTTTCCTCCATTTTCAGTTTTTCTTGTATAGTCAGCATTTTTACTCGTTGCGTGGTAGTGGTGGGGTGGAATAGTGAATAAAAAGCATTATCCATAAATGTTTTTCCTCCCTCCGTTCTGCTTAAGGGAAGGATGTCTCCGTAGTTGTGTAGGCGTCCTTCGTTCCATTTGGAGTGTGCTCTCGCCTGTATCTTAGAGGCATATTCTAATAAGCTCACTTTTAGGCGCGACTGCATAGTTCTACACAGCAAACAAAAGGAACTCTCCAAGACGTGCAGAATAAGATGCCTCTCTTTGACGAAAATGAGTTCTTTGTTACGCTTCATCCCAAGGCCTTGGGAACTCATCCGTGCCTTTATTTACTCAGCTGATAATAGGGAGTGTCTTAAGGATGGACGAATATGGAATTGTCTTAGTCAAAAGCCACAGTATTTCACAGTTTTAATATTTATGCATCGCTGAAAACTATTTACGTCCTAATTTTAAAATTAAAGGAAAACTACTGAATGTATCTATAATAACTGTGCTAACGAATATCAATACAATTAGTTACCTAAGATTAAACCGACGGAATTTATGAAGGGTTCTCATAAGCATGTTGCATTAATACTGATTTTTTTATCAATAAATAAATTTGGTGAACTTTGCCGGCGTATTTACTAATATAAAACATGTGAAGTGATTATATGAATATTTTACTTTGAGAAAAAGAAGTACTCATTACACAATGTAATAGAAATAAGGAGATAAACATCGTTATTATACCCGCTGTGTTATAAATATTTAAAGGGAAATATGTCAATGGATTAATGCGGAAAAAGTAACTACGGAAAAAGTAACGTCCTTAGCAGAGAAAAAGGCGGAATTTATATTTTCACTCTTCAATACATCTTTACTAAGCGTTCTAAAATATTTTATAGAATTAAAAAAATGTAGTTATGGGATGAATGTACCTTACTAAAGCGTAGCTCATAGATGAGAATTTGTTCACTAGTACAATATCCTACGTGAGTTTTTCTATCCACCCCTAAGGATTGAGACTCTTAATTACACTTTGACTTTGATTTTTTTAAAATATTAAATTCTACACTTATTTAATAACACATTAATTTAACTCGTTAAAAAGTATTAAGTTTTGCAACCAAATTTACTTCTCAAAGTATATCCTTGGGGTATATTTTTAAGTATCTAATAAATTTTAAGACATCTTTTAGGTTCACATTCTATCTTCTTCATCTCATCTTTAGGACTCATTTTTTCGTTCCCCTATAGTCTCCTCCCTCTCTCTTTCTCATTATCCTTTTGATCAAGTCCCTTTAAAAACTCGCTTTCCGGTTCCACCACATCACCATTTCTTATTACGCCGTGCCCACATTGATTTCTATATCTTCCTCGGCTATCACATCTCAAGAGAACCCCTCCCCGAGCCTGCACTTTTTGTGGCATCATACGGCGTCTCACGCCCCTCCCATTTATCTCTCCCTCCCCCCGGTATGAAATCTTAATATATATATATCTTCTTCCTTGGATGGGGACCTCCATGGCATTCTATCTTCTTTTCTGCGACCGGGGTAGCCTCGCCCTTTCCAAAGAGGAGCTCTTTTGCTGTATGTAACCCTAATTTAACGCAGCAACCCCTCTGTTGTACTCTTAAGCTGGTATGGCTTGTATGCGTCCCGGGCCTGACATTCCCTGTGTTCGGGGTTGATAGCGCAAACGCTTTAAGGTTAAATCATCCAGCGATGCATGTATGCAATAAATGATTACTTCTTATTCGCTCCACCAATCATAAAGGGTATAAGCAGCTTTTAAGTGATTTACATACGGATGTAATATTTTCTAAATGAACATAAGAATGGTATACAAATATGAAATTTTCACTTGGTGATAAAGTTTTGAATCGCACGGCTCTTTTTGAATCTCAGTTATGATTTGTCTCTTGTGTATTTTGAAATCTATCTAGTCTTGTAGCAAAATGATAAAATAATGGTGGAATACCCGTTGATTGACGTTACATAATTTTATCAATGATAAACATGTCGATATTTACGTTTGACGCACTATTTTATTCCTTTTCCTAAAGTTTTCCTTCTTTAACTATTAGTCGTAACATGCACAGCATGCATGTTTTCGAATAAATGAGTGAAAAAATGAAGCATTGCCTCAAGTTAAGACCCAAATTCACTCAGGCGTGGCCAGACGAGCGAAACGTAATATCTTCCTCCGCTTGATTGGCTGCCAGCGGAACTCAACTCCTGCTCTTGATCCTGGCTTGATTTCGGCATTCCTGGCATTTCATACACCTAGGAATGAGAATATAAGTTCCTGTTGCAAGGTGATTTTCCTTATTACCGTAGTATTATGATTTTTTTTCCGAAAAAGACGATTATCTTATTAATCGCCATCATTTGATTCTAGTAGGACGTACACTTTTCTCAATCAATTTCACCAATTATTTCATTCGCTCTTTGTGTTACATAGTGCAAGCAGCAGCTATGTTTTTGAATCGTAGCATTATGTGCATATATTTTTAATTTTGCCTGAAATTAGTCAGTGAGCTCACCCGTCGCCATCATCCACAGTGTATTTTTTTACTTTCAATGTTCAATTTTAACTAAGTTTTTCGTTCTTTCATCGCGCGCAGCAGCCGTGCTGTGGAAACGTCGCTTCTCAAGCCATGAAACTTCACCTGCGGGTAGCAAGGTGAACGAAACTTAGCACCTCTCAGCGCATGATTGGTTACCGCTGGAACTCTACGCCTGCATGTGAATCTGGCTTCATTTCCTTCCCGAGAGCCGAACCAGCCTTCTCTTCAACGTCACATCGCGAAGTTCTCCCCCTTACTCTCCGCAGCATCACTACTTTGTAGTCCCTTCCCTGCCTCCTCCCCCCCCCCTCCTCCACCCTCGTTGCAGGCACAGCCTCCTGTGTCCCTCGATCGATGCCACTACGTACGTATGTTTCCTCTCTCTCTCGATTTTTTTTCTCATTTTTTTCCCTCTTCCCTTCTCCAACATTTAAAGCGGGATTCCGGAGACGGTTGGAAGTGGATGGAGAGTTTTTCTTTTACCTTTATTTTTTTTTATTTTTTTTCTTGAAATAAAAGGAGGCCGGAAGGAGGAGACAGCTGGAGTGTGCCCGTCGGAGATGTAGTACGCACAGGAGGAAAGGGACGGGAGAAGTGTTTCGCGGAGTGAGGAGAGATCATTCCCGGTGCTGGAATACTACGCGCGTACGTGCTTTTCTGGTCTTGTCGTAGGTACCCGGGATGTTGGACTTAACTTCCCCGTTTCGACATCTTTTCCCGAGACGTTTCTTTCTTTCTTCTTCTTCTTCATCGGAATAGGGTACTAACGTTTTCTTTTATTTGGGAGCGGGACCAACCGCATTTTCGCATAAGTGGAAGATAGGACGCTTCGCATCATTCTCTTTTCTGACGTCATACGTGACAGAATTGGTCGTTGGCGTTAGAGTCATCGCTGCAATAGGGAGATTGCATAAAAAATGTTTTCTCTATCATCGTGTAGAGAATTGAATGAGGATTATGAAAAATATACGTTTATGGAGTGTAAAATGCATAGTAATATTTTAGCTTTTTCAAAGAAGATTGCCAAAATTCTGAAGATATCAGAGGAGTGAAATACGCATTGTGACGTCATTTGCCCGTATCCAAGGCGGCAGGCACCGCGGAGATCCTCAAAAAGATGCACAGCTAGAGACCGCGGCCGGATCTTCCCGCTGTACCAAGCTCTCTACATATAATGTTGAATGAAAAACGTTTACTTTTTGATTCCGCATTAATTTTTATTCAAACATTTCTAATATACGTTACACGGTTTTATTGATGTGGAGTCACATAGTAAATGTTTTTCATTCAACATGAATCGGTTCCACCAAGCTACGCTTGAAACTATCAATTATAACGATACATAATGTGATTGGTTAATAATGAGAGACTCAAGATTAAAATGTATTGCACTAATGGTGTTAAGCGGTTTTGAAAACTTCCTGTGACTTAATTGTTAATTAAGGTTAATTGTTAATAGGTTAATTGTTAGATCATTCAAAATGACTTGGCCATGGTTTTATTTTTCAAAATATATTTGAAGAATGTTTGAAATTAAGGTCGTGAATTCCGCCTTTATGGCGAGGAATATCCATGGTGCGAGAAACTGACGTCACGACCTGGTTGAGGGCGGTCATATTGAATGCTATTTTTACGCAGCTATATTTAACGCAAATGACCCCCAGATATCATTTTAAAACATATATTTTTGTCCTAGACAACATTTAGTTTCAGATAATTGTCTCAGGATGTATCATGCAACACAACATAACGGTAAATCACTTGAAAGGAACTCAATATTTACCCTTTTTTAAGTCTAAGAATTTAAAAATCTAATTTGATCTAATTTGAATTACACAATTAAAATCAAAGATATCAAAGTACCATGGATCGCCCGAGTTGTAGCTTTCGCATCATTCCGCCTTTTGATGTTATGCGTAACAAAATGGATCGTTGGTGTTGGGGAATATCGCTGCGACCACGACATTCATCTTTGAAGTACTTGAAAATTTTTCTTTTAAATCTAGGAATCCGATATCCGAATATAATTGTTAATGTGTTATTAAAAAAAGTAATCAAGGAAGCATATAACCCATGAGTTGATGAGACATTTATGAAAGCGCGATGACACAAAAGCTCGTCTCAAAACTCTTCTCTTGAGATCTAGGATTCGGATATTCGAATTAATTTTAAATTTAGTGAAATAATTAATCAGCAAGTAGGTCAATCAATCGGTCAAATAAATATCAAATTAGTGGATGCGATTTGGAGATGGATATTTGGGGCTTCACCAGTGCCCTTCTAGCGTCTTTTAGGTCAGAAATGTTACGTTCCATTGATTTCATCAAGATTAGCTCTTATCAAAACTTACTAAACGATTTGTTTCAAATCATTTTATTAACTGAAAACAATATAATTCTTTTCACAAAAAAATTGAGAAAAATAAACATATTCTGTGGTTTTATATCGCAAGAATTAACCTCCTCAAGAAGTATATTTATGTCTATCATTGTTAATTTTTAACTTTCAAATTGATTAAAAATGCCTATAAATGCGTTTACATGTTGCAATATTAAAATGTTTGTCATTAATTTATTTTTAAGCCATTCGATCTTATATTAAGGAAGTCATCTCGGGTCTTACACCGGGATAAGTTCAAAACCTAATAGCCATAGGTACTTAGTAATGAATATGATCTGAAAATAAGCAGAATCATTGGCTTTGCTTTTTGATAGAGCCATGGCTGGAAGTCCAGAATGCATAGTTTCAGCAGTTTAATTTGGTGCGAAAGGCAGAGGGAGAATACTAACTTAGCAAACCGAGTGAGCAATTTCTTGAGATTCAAGGTGTACGCTCTCATTTCATTCATGGCAGCGGATTATCACTACCAGCTCTCGTGTATACAACCTTTGGATAAGATACAATCATATAAACGGTTTTCTATTGTTTGTATTGTCTCTACGGAAAAATGTTCTTTTGAGTATACTGTTTAAATGCTACATTGGTAAAACCGCCAATTATATAAACGTGTGCTCAAATAAAAATTAATTATAACTAGCGTAAAATATTTTCAAACCAAGTCAAAACCCTCATACCATGAATTAAATTGATTTATGGCTAATATTTCTTGATCTTTAACTGTCTAATACAAGTCTATTAACATGGGTGCATCGTTATCGCCACTTGTTTTTCGTATGCTCATTCCTACTTTGAGTTAGAATGTAATAGGCTTGGGGCTAAGAATTTCCAATGAAAGCTCTATTTCTATTAGCTTACGTGGTGCTGCCACAAGGTTACGTAGAATAATACAGCCTACGTCTTTTACTTAAATTCCTACAAAGCATCGAAAGTTCAACACCATAACTAAAGTGACTACTGAAGTCCTCCCATCGTTAAAATAATTATTTAAGTGCCGTACGAGGATGGCAATTGTTGAATTATTCAACAGCATCATGTAAATCATTATCTCTCAGTAAGTAATCGGCTCAATCATTAATTGGAAGTCATATTCATATTATGTTATCCCAATAGTTCCTTATATAGGATAGATAACATACCGTTTTACTGTCAATTTTTTAAGGAAGGTTTTCAATGGAATTAAGCAACGCTAACCATTCAAGCAACGGTATTATAAAAATATTAATGCCGTATTGGTACATTCGTTTTAGGAAGACTCTGTAATATAATTTTTGATGGAATCCCTTTTTCATTCCAGCGAGAACTTCGAGAGAAATAATAGTATTTTCTAATTATTTGTTAAAGTAAAAACTTAGCTGTGTCATTTCTACCTGAAATAAACTCACCTTTTGCCTGAAATGTGGGCCACTACCATCCTCATCTCAAAACATCGCTCTCTTCTCCTCACCCCGTGTTATAGCAAATCCAAACAACCTTGACGAACTCAAATTTCCCAATCCATGTCACTGCAACTCCTTGAACCTTTCCTCTTTCGTAATCCTCTGGGAACTTACCGACGATATACACCACGATCATACAAATGACTGACTTGGTTGTTAGTATACCGGAAGTTCAGCTGGAATGGTTAAAAGTAAGCATCGTACTTAGCATCAAGTAAACAAATTCATGGGAAATGGTTTCATAACGATTCTCTATGAATTAGCACTTTTTTACACTCTTTTATCATATGAATGGCATCACCCTGTAACTTTTTTTAATCGAGCCATTTGAAATAGGAGTTAAATTTCTTATTTCATCTGAAAATTTTCTAAGTAAAGGTGTATGTGTAGAAGTTGTGGATAGTTTGGAAATACAATCAAAGCCACTTTTTAGATAATTTTGAGAGGCAAAAATGGAAAATTCAGAAAAAATATGCATTATCTTCATAACTGCACATGAATAGTGTTTTTAATTGCAGTTTGCAAGCAGAACATTTTTGTGGTGCTAGGTATATACTGGGTTTTGGCAATAGAAATTTATCTAAAACTTTGTGAAAAGGCATTAACTGTACCTACTAATCCCATTCTCGAAGACATACTCATGCGAGTATGGATTTAGTGGGCTTTTGTCAATCAAGACCAAATCTAGAAATCGCTTGGGTGCACAGGATCCGGATTGATATCAGCAACGAATTCCCACGTTTTGCGAAAATCTTAAGCTATGAACAGGAACGGAAGTAATTAAATTTAAATTGACTTATGACCTTTTGAAAATTAGTTATAATTTTTGAAAGGAAATTTTTTGAATGGAATAAATTTAATTTTTTTGTATGGTTTTTGCAACTTTGAATTTGTTTAAATATTTTTACTTCTCCATATGTTTCATTTCTGTTTATATATTATTAAAATTGATTAGGCATATTTTGTGCTGGTCATCTCCACTTTTATTCTTTGATACATTATTAATTTAAGGGGTGCGGGAAGATATTAAGTGCCGTATTCTCAGCCGTCCCTGCAGGGCTCGCCAACCCTGTATACGTCATCCTGCTCTACTGACGGAATCAACGGGTGTAAACTACCCTATATACATCATCAGAGCGACAATTTTTTTATAAAGAACGGCCCCTACTCGTGTAGGGTAGCTTGTAGGGTACCCCGGGCACGGTTACACCCAACATAAATATGGCTGACAGATTCCGTCTGTTGAACACCTCGATGAAATAATCGTTGTTATAAGATCTATTTTGTGAACTAAGCTCATAAAAGCATTTTGTACTTTATAAAATCGTAGCTAAAATGTATTTGATTCCGCTTTGTACCAAAAAGGTAATTTTTTGGGAAAACCAAATACTGTCAACAATTCGGAGTACTTGCACCTTATCGCCTCCTTTATATATTTTCTGTTATTCCGTGTGTGACATAAGGTACGCTCTTGAAAACCATAACGTTATTTTTTTAAACATGGGAAATATTTCTCAAAGCGTTACATGCCCAATAATCGAATAATGAAAGAAAAGTAAGTACTATGAACGAACCTATTGACGGCACCAATTCCTCTCTCACAAATTTACTTTGTCATTGCGATTAGCAATATCCACCGACAAGGTATCTTTTGCTTAATGTAGAAAACCCCATTAGAAATATTACGATACCACTATGCGCCCAATAAATGAATGTTTAGAGGGAAATTAGTGCTGTCAAGAGCCTGCAGACGGCACTTATTCTACGCTCACGTAAATTTACTATTTTATCGCGTATAGTAATACATAATGTCAAGATAACTTTTGTTTTATTAGCAAACATCTAGTAAAACTATAATGGCACCACTCTGTCCCGAAAAAATGAATGTTTAGAGGGAAATTATTGCTGTCAAGGAGCCTGCTGATGGCACCTATTCCACTCTCACGTAAATTTACTTTGTTATTTCGTATAGCAGTATCCATCAACAAGGTATCTTTTGATTAATATAGAAAACACTATTAAAATATTACGATGCCCTTTGTGCCCGATAAACAAATGTTTAGAGGGAAATTAATTCCGTCTACGAACCTGCTGACGGCATCAATTCCCCTCTCATATAAATTAACTTTTGTTTTGAGAATAGTAATACAAAACATCAATATAACTTTTGCTTTATTTGCTAAAATCTATTAGAACTATTATGGCACCAATCTGTGCCAGATAAATGAATGTTTTGAGAGAAATTAATGCTGTCAACGAACCTGATGATGAGATTGCGTGTAGCAATTCGGATTTCATTTGTCAGTTCTATTTCGGTCCGATCCCTCCATCAGTGGGCAAAAACCGTACGCAAATTTTGTGCTTCCTACATTTGTGCTTCGTACGCAAATCTCATTGTTTACATCATCCCAGGACGTCAGACAACATAACCACCCCCACCACTCCCGAGAAGTCATTGTAGGACCGACTGAGAGTATCGTTGCAGGGCTCCTCCTTCCCTTCAGCTGCCATAATGAGGGGCGACTGAGAATGAGGCCCCAATTGTTTTTACTGGTTTGGGGCATAAAAGGTTTGGAACCGCTAAATTAAACCATAGAATTCAGCCATAAATTGTTATGCAAAAGAAAAAAATATTATCAAGTTTTTATAAAAGTTCAGCAGCTTAAACTTTGTCAATAGAAATATTTACATTAATGAGAGACAATTTTTATAAGCAATAATGCTACACGTTGCAATGTTTGTTAACTACAAATTGACATGATCTTTTATTATTTGTTTACCTAAATAAGAAAGGGAATTGCTAAATAACTGACTAAATTCAGTGCTATTACTTACAATGTATCCAATATTTTAGTACTCATTTATTCTACCCACGAGTATTTGATGTTAATAAATTTCTGGATCACAAGGAAGCATTTTTAGCAGAAAAATCTGTTTTCTCACGCCTGGTAATGTTCGTTTAACAATCAGCGTGATACCGAAATGGATTATCAATCAATCTGCCGCTGAGAACCTTCCGATTTGCTAAGCCGTAACACCTCTCATTATCCCTCATCGTAATCCCATGAATTATGCCAAATCCTCGACAAATTCGCATTATCATGTTTATTTCAGGCCTCATTGTGCATTTCAAGGACGCTTAAAAGGATGATCTGTGTCTCATTCACGTTCTTTCGAAAACCTCTTCCGATGGCAAAATTTCCCATTCATTTATTTTTTTTACGACTTCAATAGTGACTGGGGACAAAGAATCATAAAGTGTTTATAAATGCTGACGCAGGGAATCCGAAAGCAAAGAACTACAGTTAATTAGAAAGAACATAGGGCGGTCTTGCTATTTGTCATGCTCAGTATTTCCACTACACTTACTTAGCCCAAAGTTCTGAAAAAACATCTTTCTTTCTTTCTCCAAGGGGAAACGAACCAGTTTCAACATACATTTTCTAGTTAAATTTAATTATGCGTTTAGATTTTTCTCCCTTTGGCTCTACTCTGCCGAGACCGCTCCATCGCACGTTCCTTCTTAAATTTTCTCTCTCCTCATCGTATAAAATGAGGACTAGTGCTTCTCTCCTGACTGCTAATCCTTCTCCACGCCTAAAGGTTAAGGGGCGGGGATCGACCTTGACCTGAGGAGAATATTTTACGCCTGGTGTGGATTCACCCAGTGCCACACACAATAGAGTTTGCAAGCACGGTACACCGTAGAAGTAGTACTAGATTAAATAAGACGCCTGTCTCGACGACGAGTTGCCGCTTCCTATCCATTTTCTTTCCACTCTCGCCAACCCTCCTCTGAACCTGCCCCATCCCCACCTAATTCGCCCATCTGCTCATTTCCATATCACACCAAATGCACAGACTCGGGTAGTAGCTTCAGCCCTCACGCCAACCTCTCCTCACTTCGATTCCATCCATTCCGCCTCCCTTAAACCTTTCAATCCCTTTTTCCTCCCCTTCTATCCATCCTATTTCTCCCCGCCTGCCAGGGATCTGGGCCCACACCTTATCCCTGGCGCACTCCTCTCTCCCCTCTCTTCCGATCCATTCCTTTCAAAGGTTCATCGTCACAGGGAATCCTTTTGTGGGGTCCGACAGCAGCTCCCAGACCCTTTCAATGCTTGCCACCTTTCATCTGGCTCTCGCTAATCCGTCATCTCCCGCCTCCTTTTCACATGTACACTCGCATGTGTATATATGTGTACTAGTGTATGAATATATTCCTGCGCTTCCCGGATCCTTTTTTCCGATACCTCCGTGGTGCGCAAGATCTCTTTCGCGTCTTCTTCTTCATCCTATATGCCTAACGTTTTAGTTATCTCCTCTCAAGTGCTATTTAGCCCATCTCTCTGCGTTTATTCACTTCCCATCATTGTGATGCCACCTATCGTAATGGGATGCCTCTCCTAAATTTAAAAGAGCATTGTTTTCGCATGTAACGATTAATAAATAAAATCCATTGACATTTTCAAAGCAGCTCTTCATAATTATCAATATTCTTTTAGTTATGGAACGTCAAAGTTCACGAAAATTTCAAGTGTCTTTGTCGCGGAAGGAACGCCTTTTAATTGGTGTGACGTCAGAATGCGAGTAAGCGGGTTTACGGGGTTTACTCCCGCCCCATGAAAATACAGCGATTTCGTCTTTCGTAGGGATGGGCGGTTATGGGAAAAAACCGGTGTTAGATTAACCGATTATTTTTAGTGAGTAGAGTACTCCAGTATAAAAACCTGACGGGAAAAACATTTTTTTCCGGTTTATAACATGAATGGTTATAAAACCGGAAATAGGTTTTTAAAAGGTGTTGTTACGGATTTGGTACATTAATATTCTCTCGTGAGTGCATCGGTGGTGACTTACTCAATATATTGTGATTTATTTTGCATCTAAACGGGAATTACTACTGCTTTTGGTCATAACTTTTGCCGTTTCTAAAAATAAACAGGTGGTTTCTCATTTTGGACGACTACTGCTAAAATAAATATATATCAGTGGTGATTTTTAAAGTTAAGAAGCTAAAATAAAACATGTGTGTGGTAATATTTCCGTAAAGTATTTTATTTTAGTTATAATCTTTTTGCCATCATATCAATGCACATAGTAAATTATTTAATTGCGTCTTTAATGAGAAGAAGTAACTGGAATGTATTCAACTACCTAAGCTAGCACTATAGTGTAATAAATATATATTACGATTCTTTAACTTATGAGCAGCCAATTTTTTCTGGAGGTACACTTCACTGTAGGAATGATGACTCGCTAGTAACAAAGCCACTGTGTTTATTTTATCAGTAATTTCATTCCTTTTGAAAACAAGATAATATGCTAGACTGAGTTGTTACATTTGTTGATCATTGAGGTATATGTTTTAGGGAATTACTTTCTCGATATCATTGTTCTTTATTCATTATCATTAGGCAACTTTGAGTGCAACAAGACCGAGCACTCCAAGTGTGGACGAAATGAAGTTAGATAAGGTAATACAATTTATGCAATCTTATGGTTACAATTTCCCCGTTTTTAATCACCGTTATCATAAAAATGTATCATCCCTCTCCTTCCACATCCATTACTTAATAAAATAATCATGTAAGATCTCAAGGTAACTTCTTCCCCGATTAATTAAGTTTAACAGAAATTATATGAAAACAAAAACTTCCGATTACCCTCGTGAGTTGGCTATTAGTCCATAAAACGCTTTCACCGAGAGTGATTACTTCAGCGCACAATATGCATTGCTTATCGCATAGTCACGACGCATCTCATGCCTTCCCATGATTTTTTAATTAAATTTGAGCAGAGATTATGTAGGAATAACTTATGCTTAATTTCTCCAAATACTCTCTCTGCCTCTTTGTAATGTAGTATCTCGTAGCATTCATAAATTAATTGTATTCGTAATATTAACCATTAGATGTCTCTTTAGCAGTGTGCTGCATGTTCATTTACGTAGCACTCTCCCAGTTTCCGGTTTGACTGCGCACTGTTCTCATGACTGCATTCTGGTCTGCGCCTAGCGGCCGATTTGAACTGGGACGAGTACTGCATGCCTGGTGTGGAATCACTCCGTGCCACACACCCTAGTACCAAGGTTCTCTGATAGAGTTCAGGCTTCCGGTTATTTCACTCAGGTTATTTTTCGCTAATAAAATAACCGAATACTCAGATTAACCTGCGCTGAAAATAACCGGTTTTTAACCGGTTAACCTAAAGGAACAAATCGGATATGGATGTAACCGGTAATTTCTTCCCATCCCTAGTGTTTCACAGCTTGTAAGGTCTTGTGAACAACAGCTAAGTGCACACATAAGCATTTGTGACCGAGTGTGTATGATTCGAGCGTAATAATAACCTAATGGCTGACTTTGTTAAGGCGCATTCAGGGAATATTACAATCTTATTTGGCGTAGATATGGCTGAACTATTGCACTAAGGCAAAATGCACCACTTGTATGGCATAACTGAATAATTTTCTCTTTCGTAGACAAGTTTTACAGCAACTCACAACTGCTAAAAGACGGAACTAGGGATTGGAAATATCACCACGGAACCGTATTTATTGGACACTTGACTTCACGCTCATCAAACATAGCGACGAGTCGTTTTGAATGCAAGTTCACAACAAAATTTTCAAAGTTGAATTTTACGAATAGTTGGTAAGTTACGGAACAACTGCTTGCATTGTAATTTTCAGTGAAGAGGGTACGTTTTAATCGTGTAATCATCCAGTTTTAGTTGACTTCCCCATTCCAGAGATACATTTGTTCCCAATAAGAGCATTCAAATAATTTCGGAACGTGCTGGAATAGTAACTTTAGCTTAGTAACCCGCTGATGGTCACCAAGTTTTGTGAAATTTACAGGGAAAATATTATTCACGTGGACAGATTTATACCAAACCCCTCTATTTCGCACCGACTGCTCTAACCAGTTAACCGACCCAGGCGTAGTTCATTTCTTGTCCAATACTTAATATTTGTTTCGCTGATGTCGGCCTAATCCTCGTCCAAAATAGTATTTTTTACTACCCTACATTTGCATGTGGAAAATTAACTTTGGATTATTAATTCGTAGATTTCAAATATAGGTGTATCAAAAACTTATTCTTGGTTTAGCTAAGGCAAGAAATGTCTTTAAAGATTAAATATTTACCTTCTTAACTTGTAAAAGATTCTATCAGGACACTACAGCATTTCTAGCGAGAATTTAAAAGTTAAATGAGCTATTAGCAATATAAAGTTTCACTTCGTCTGCATAATGTGTACATCTTTTAATTTAGACCTCATGTCATGAGTTAACATCACGGGGACAATTTTGTTATATCATTCCATGTAGCTGTTGCTTTTCAGTCATTAGTTCATCGTGATAATGTATCCGCCATAGTCATGGACATCAAGTTTCATTACTCTATTTGTTCTTCACTCGTAATTTTGTTGTATCATTGCATCATGAGGAATGTGATTTGGCAACAGTGTGAATAGAGTTCCGGAAACTTATTGGCATCTACTCAAAAATAAGGAATTAGTGATGAATCTTCCGAGGGATACCCGTTTCTTGTCCCAAAATGCGGCTATAGGTACATATTGCGTTTATAGCGTATGGAGAAATATGAGATTTTACTAAAAAAATGTTCGTAGCTGCTAAACTGAGCCAAAAATATCACATATTAAGCCATGGTATTTCCTTAACAAATATTGTTTGGTAATTGGCATCATTTTTCTGTTTAGGAAGCGTTGAGTAAAAGTGGATTACTTTAGTGAAATATAGTATATCTAGATTTTCAGTAACATGTTTGAAGATAAACATTATTTTCAGTTAAATTAAAGGAATTGAACTTTGTGGCGAAGGGAATTTATATTTCTTATTCCTGATTTTCGCTTTGGAGTTTACACTTAGTTACTTCTATAATTATAAAAATTCATAATCTTTTTTATCTCCAAGCTACATTCAGGGTGTCTAGCAATTCAATTATATGCTTAAAAAATACGTGATTTCCACCAAGTGCATGAAGTTTTTGCATGTTTTTTTACAAATTATAAAAAAAGAAAGAGGTATGAAACTAAAATATGCCTCCCAGAAAAATAGTTACCACCTCAATCGTCTCAGGCTCAACTTTGTGGAAGTTCATTTTATAAATGAAAAGGAAAACTTTGTCTTATTCCACCAATTTATTTTTCGGAACGTCTAGTTTCGACACAGCGGCGTCATCTCAGGTATCAAGATGACGCCGCTGCGTCGAAACTAGTCGTACCGTAAAATAAATGGGTGGAATAAGACAAAGTTTTCCGTTTCATTTATAATAGTTACTACGGTTAAATCATGTATGCTACACCCCGATAAAACTGAAACGATGCTACGGTTCATTGGTACATAGCACGTCCCCTTTCACTTTCGTCTGGAATTCATCCGAATATTCAGTGAACGCGTTTTTCTGAATTTCATCCTCTTGTCATTTACAGATGGCATCTTCTTCCTCTCCAATTATTCCTTTTAAACCGCAAATCCCTCTCGCCTTTCTTAATATTCCCTCGACCATTTTTCCCTTTCGTCTCACGAGATTTTTATGATATTACCGAAGCAAGTTTCCATCTTGAGGCTATCCAGATTGCCTCCATTTCCATCTAAGTTAATTTCCCAATTATTCATTCCGGCCTTGTTTCAATTCACCGAATTAGTTTCATCCTCTCCTCGTTCCGCAAAATTTTAATCTACTCGACAAGAGGCATCTCCCCATTAGTCTTTCGTTTTTTTTTCGCAGGATAGGAAATTTAATATTTTTTTGCCAACGCCGAATAAGAGCTCGTATCTGTCTTACTCTCCTTCGTTTTATCTTCATAACGCCACCGTTCGCCTATCTACTGCTGTCTTGCTCGGAGGGTTACTACTGTGTCATTTTCCGTAGAGGCTCTCTTTTTTTTTGGTTCGCTCCTTCCAAACGGACTTTTTTTTATTTCAATCCGTCCTTTAGGAGATCCCTACCCTCCCGCTACTCGTAGCTTCAGACAAGTCTATCCCTTCCACCCACACTTTTCCTTCGACGCTCATTTCCCCCCTTTCCTATCTCCGCATCTCTTCACCCATCTCGCACAGCGTCCGCCATTTATTTTTCTCCTCGATTACATTTTACTTCGTTCCGAATCCTTGAATTCTCTCCCCCGCCATCTTTTAACTTTTTTCTGGTCCAATCTCCGACTTTCGCACTTCCGTTTTTTTATCAAACCCATCTCCCAAGGTTTTTGCTGTGGTTGAATCTTTCTCCTCTTCTTCCCTCCACTTCTCCACTTCCTCTCTTCCATGTTCTAAAACCATCCGTCTTTATTCTCGTGGTTAAGGACATCTTTTCAGTTTTTTGTCGGGCAACCAGAGGAGTGGGGGGTTTCTTTCGTGGGGATGCGGACATTAATTTCGAAGTGCGCTACTAATGGCACATTTCTCCCCACCATATATCGTCTTTTATAGCCTCAGTGTGCATGAAAATGCAATAATTTCCTTTCACTTCATAGCCTCTGGTTGCGTGGTTAGTTAGACTGCAGGGTAACGGAACGACTAGAGTACATGTTTCCTGCTGGAGACAATCTGTTACTCTTATATGTCTGAAATACAGTTGCTACAGCCTTTTGTAACCAAGGAGCTCATGAAACTGCTGGCTCATGAAACTGGTCGCCCACAAAAAAGAAAGGGAAGTTCAAATTCCTGTCCAAGACATATTGAGTTTGACATAGCATGTCAATTTATATAATTTACAACTAACACTATGGTTTATCAATGTCTAATAATATTTCTTCACCATAGCTAATATACAACAGATTAATTTTTTTACAAAAATCACATAATCTTATTAGCGCGGGAATTTGCCCTGGTTGGTACCAATGTTAGAAATACATCATGAATCAATCAATCACCCTGGCTGGAATAATAACCCAGACTTTCCGAATTAGCGCTGTGGGCAGGAATTAAGTTATAAAGGGATCTTCTTGTGGATAAACATTTTTCTATCATAAAACTTGGGGAGGGGCTTGAATGGAAATAGATGAATGGTCCTGTTGTGGCATCCGAAAAAAGTCTCTCCTTCCCACTTAAATCACTTTCGTCCCTCTGTCTCTTACACCCAGTTACCTGTCAACCACACCTACGTTATTTCCTCTTAAATATTCTTCAATTTTATTTCTTACTCATCCCTTAAACCGGGATCGTCGACGAATAGGACGAATAGGTTGCAAAGTTATTTTTCTGCGTGAGATTAGTATCAATGATACATGCCGCAATTTAGTCAATGGTAGTGATAGATAGCGTTACTTATATGATATTTTTATTTTTCTAATTTCCAATGCCTTTATTGGACGTTCGTTGTTGCAATACTATGTGTGTATGTGCTAAAAACTTTGAAATATTTTAGCATTAGTATGAACACTTAAAAATGCTCCCTTTGATTGCATGAGTGCAGTGACTACCGGATGGAGATGGTTAGAGGCTGCCTTTCATGTGAAGTCTGTTCAGCGTACTTTACTTAGTAATTAATAATATAAAAAAGTAGTATACAACTAAAAGCTATTAAAGGGCTGCGCCCGGTCTGGTTGCGTATCTTTCTGGATATATTCAACTTTCCACTTGTGACATCCCTTGAGTTACTAGGATAAAAAACCAGTGATGTGCCAAAGTCAGAGTAGGCTTACGAGTTCTTTGTGACTAGGATAAAAAATAAATGAGCAGAGAAATTCAACTTATTGACCACGAAACGAGATGACAGAATAATCTCTGTTATAATTTTTTGCCGAAGAATGAGTCTGTCGAATGTTTGACTGAATTTTAAAATTTTGTCAGTTAATAAAATGTATTATTTTTTCAATGGAAATGTTTTCTTAGGACTCAGAGTTATTTAGGAGAAGAGGAGGCCATAAACAGTGTACCATTTTCGTTTCGCATATTCAAACGGACCATTGTTATAGAAAAAAGAGTAAGGGATGTATTATACTTGTGTAGTGAATTTTAAGACGAAATAAAAAGAAAAAATGTTAAGATTTCATAATGATTCTCGCGGTTGAAAAATGTCATTTTTTTCTGTGCATGTTATGAGTAATAAAAGTAGAGAGGAAATAACATCTCTTCTGGTAAAAAGAGACATTTTTATAATCTAAACATGTCGTACTTACCGATTGATTAACTTTTGGGATTGTGTAACCAGCGGGAAAGTGTTAACGGAAAAATTTAAACGAATATGTTCATCGATAAATATATTTTCTCACTGCGGTCTGCATCAGTGATTTCGGTCTTATGTAAACGGACACGCAAGATTGCTGCCTGCGTGAAAGTATGTGACAAGTATGGTCTTCTGTAATCTTTTTTTCTCTTATTGCTGTACTTTTATTGATTATTTGGTTCACAAATAATTCACCCAATAAAGGTATAGTCATTCTTACACTTCTTTCGCCCTGTATATTTTTGCAGAGTGAAAGCCAATAGAAAGATTGGAACTACTTTTTGTAGTAAATGATTGGAAAATAATTGACTGGAGTAAATCACAAATGAATGTTTCATGTGTACATCGAAACATCAAATGATCCTTGCGATACATAGTCATACGGCGTTATTCCTTGAAAATCATCAAGGGCAATATTTTTCTAGAATATGACGAGCGTCCGTACCGATAATTTTTGCAGCATGATAGGATCCATCTTCTCAGGTGCTCTCTTGGCTCTGGAGATATAAATACCGCTTATTAACGCTTCGATTCCACCTGGGGTCTTTATGAACCCCATGCTTGATAAAATACTTGCAATATTTGACTTAATTGAGAGAATATTACCATATTACATCTGTACATTCCCACATCTTCTGTCTTTCCATTCATATCATGTGGATATTGCTTTGTTCACTATATTATGTATGGAAACATTTTTTCCGTGTGGGGTAAAATTTGACCCCAGGTGAAGATTGTGTGGGTATTCAAGTTTTAAGCATGTATCTAAATAATTATAAGTGATAGAAGGTGTTGAAAGGTATTCAAACTAGTTTATTCCATACTCTCCGCATTTAATTCATGCATTAACTTACAGTGTATATATATATATATATATATATATATTGATTGAAATTTTAGTTATTCCCTAATGCTATATTGCCAACTATTACCGTGATTCGGTGTAATTTCATTTGGGTTATGAAATCTCGCTTTAAAACTCTTAGCAAATATTTATTAGAGCTAGGAGTTGCTCAGTTTGATGGATATCAGTTACTATTTTATTGACTAGACATGATCATGGCTTTGTTAATGCATCTATTCCATGCAGATAGCTAAAAAAACATTTGACCTACGCGAAAAGACATTCATATGGTGATAATTTCTTCATGCCACACATCTTAGAGGGGGCTCACAGGGGATTCTGTAGATGTATCAATATTGAAATAAACCGTTGCCCGTTTTCTCAGTCTCTTAGACATAAACCCAATATCCATTTCTCCTTATTATAGCTAAATTTTATGCGTAAAGTATCAGACAATTTGCAATATCATCCTCATATGATTCTATATCAAGGAATTAACGTTGTCACTCATGCAATAATAACTGCTCATAACCTTTACTTAGTAGCAATTTTTTCCCTTTCCTATCATTTTCAAACTTGTCTCCCCTACCTATCACACAACTCTCGCTTCCTGACATTGTATACTATCGTCGGATTTTTTCCAGCACTATTATTCGAAGATCATGTTTCAAGGAGGAAGGCCCTTATTTACGTTTTAGCTCTGAAAGTGAATAGTTCGCGTAGCAAGTAGTTTTGTGGGGGCAGAAAAAAGTTATATCTTCAAAGATTTAAAGGAAAAATGGAGTTCATTCGCTTGAGCAGAGGTTATAGTTTAAATCAGGTTGTACATGATATTTTTGAGGACAGTGACGAAGGCATACCAGGAGACAGCTGTGAAGTGAGTAGTGATGAAGGCGATCGGATAGAAATAGAAGAGGATGTCACAGATGTGATAGTGGAAGAAGAAAATTCCTCAGTTTGTGGACAGTGAAGATGAGGGTCTGTACACCAGTAAGAGTGGAAATCTGAAATTCAGTAAAATTCCACCAATTGCTCGGAAGTGCCCGCCAAATAACTTGTTGAGAGAGGTGACTGAAATACCAATTCATGTACAGAACGAGTTGGCTTCAAAGGCCGACTGCTTCAAGAGATTCATCACGATGGCAACCTATTCTTCAACACATCAGTACGCACACGAATGAAAAAGCGCACACCTAGAAAGTAAGTGTTTTTCTCATTTAAGCTTATGTCATTGATATTTTACAAATGATATATACAATTTTATCTACAAATATATAAATATGTTACTTTCAGTTATCTAAGTGGGTGGATATGGACATCATAGAGTTAAATTATTTCCTTTGTCTTTTGATTATGTCTGGTGTTTAGAAAGGGCGGGGAAATCCAATGCCTAAATTTTGGTCTGCAGACTATGGTCTACCAATATTTAGAGCTACAATGGCTCGTCACTGGTTTCAAGATATTCTTAGGTTTGATAATAAGGAGATCCGTGCTAAAAGGCAACATTTTTCGAAAAATAAAGCAGAGGCAATAAGAACTGAGTTTAAAATGTTTACGGAGTCCTGTATGACATCATACAAACCATCCTCAAACATTACAGTAGATGAGCATTTGTGCACATTTATAGGTATATGTAGATTCAAAGTGTATATGCCATCAAAACCAGGGAAATATGGGCTAAAAGTATGGGGATCTGTTGACTGTGAAATTCAGTATATTGTAAATGCACAAGTATACACGGGGAAAATTGAAAGAACGAGGGAAGTAAATCAAGGTAAACGTGCAGTGCTAGATTTGGTTAGTCATTTGCAAGGCAGTGTAAGAAACATAATTACTGATCATTTCTTCACGAGCTATGAATTGGGTCAGGAACTACTAAAATAAATGAACACGTGTAGGTATTATACACCGATCACATCGCGTGGAAATTCCGAGGGTGATGTTACCCGCCAGGTATCGAGAGGAGCATTCAAGTAAATTTGCGTATGCCAACAATACTTTGATGGTTTACAATGCCCCAAGGCCAAGAAAGGCAGTTATTCTTCTGTCAACTCAACACCGATCATTTTATGTCAGTAGTGATGAACATAAAAACCGGAAGTAATTCTATTTTACAACCAAACCAAATCCGGCGTTGACACTGTTGACTTAATGGCAAGACACTACTCGGTAAATCGTGAAACAAGAAGATGGCCTTTTGCGCTGTTTTTTATATTATTACTTTTGCAGCAATAAATGCATTTGTTTTGAATTCAAAGAGGTTGAGCAAGGAAACAGGAAAGGGAGCAAGGAAAAAATTTCTAATTGATTTAGCAAAGGAGTAAGTAGAACCAGAAATAAAAAGACGATTGCAGAGTCCTCAAACTAGAACGCAAGTAATTAGGAAAGCAATGAACTCTGCAGGATTTCAACATGTACTTCACTGCAGCATATAGGAAAATATCCAACAGACAGTGAAAAAACTTAGAAGCTGTTCTATTTGTCCACGATAGTTAGATCGAAAAGTGAATCAGAGGTGTGAAAAATGTAGGGACTATGTATCCATTGATCATGAAAAAAATAATATCATGTATAACATGTGAATGATAATAACTTAAATAAATAAATAAATCGATGTTTAATTTTCTTATTAAAATAATGTTTTCAAAATTGTTTAGAATTTTACCTAAAAATCAAACAGAAAAATGCAGCATAAAAACAATTTTGATGTGAATATTTTATAATTATTGTTATTATGGACAATATGAATATTAGTTGGTAATACAATACAAATTGCTTATGTATGGCTTTATCATAATATCCATGTGTCTAATTTACAAATTCGTGAAGATAACACCTATTTGTTTTAAATATATAATGCATGGGATCAGGAAAGACCCCAGGTGGATTCCGCGTAAGTATTGAGTAGGTGGAGGCTGATGGTTAAATGATATCCTTCGAGACGCAAACATTTTGACTGCATGCCGTGAATGTTTCAAATTTGCCAGCAGAGTTTAGTTCGAAATTCATCCGCTGTTGGATGCTAACTCCCGTATTTTCAGTGCGCGACAAAAATTACGTTCTGAGCTCTCGTTCCAACTTCAATTCTCTCAAAACACGATGTCCTAGTGCTATTTGTTTCTATTCCTGACTCAGAAGCCCACATGTGCAAATGCAAAATCCTTCTACTCAACTTCCCATTCCAACCTTTCCATCTCCACATTTACATCCAATGCTTCAGGGTTCAATTGAACCGCAATTCTGTAATTTGTTGAATACATTATCGCCACATCTGACTTAGTTTGCTATGTTTATATAAGCAAAAATCGCAATTATATCTATCATTTTTATTATCATTGGTAAATCTTTGTTCCGGTGGGAAGCGTTTTGCCTTCTTGAGATTGTGGCTCTGCAGAGAGGCTACTAGGTAATAAGGTAAATGACGATAAAAATTCACCATCTTATCAAAACATTAACTGCAAGATACAAGAAATGTTTCTTCGAAAAATTATTTTCCAGTTAACCTCTATTTAATTGGTATAAAAGCATTGCTTTTGTGCTGAGTGCTAAAATATTGTGTCATTGGTGAGGATCAAAATTTTCCCTTGGTCAAACGTGCTTAACTACTATCATAGTCTTTAATAATTGATAGAGCACGCCGTTGTCAGTAATAGTGATTCGTTACAAGCAGCGACTTCAGGATCGAGTCCTTAACGAGTTTCAGAAAAGCGCTGGCACCCTATGCGGAAGTTGACGGACGATATGAAATGCCGCTTGGGGTCATTCGGGGGCAAAGCGCTCTGGAGCAGTAACGCCGGGAAGTTTCCATCTCTCTCTATCTCCTTATTTACGACCGAAAGAAAAGAAAAAATATATATTTTTCTGTCCTCTCGGCCACTTTGAATCGTTTTGCTCAGCCATTCTAGAGGAAACATTCCTAATTTCTCGTTGGAAAAATTTACAGCCTTTTTCCGGGTTACGGCAAGAACGAGGAATGCATAACCGCGGCCCGTGGTGTCGATAAATAGCGGGAAATATGCGATGCATGGCGCCCATTGCTCTGACTTTATAGCCAAGACATTCGGCTGCATTGAATGTTCGGCAATTTGAATGATTCGATCCCATATATAGGGGGAGAGAAAGCCGGGGAAACGGAAGCTTCTCCATTACTCAGAAGTTTGTAATAAAATTTTAATGCCGATGAGAAGGGACTGTGACTCTAAAACCGGGAAAATGTCTTTGGAGTGGAGGGAGAAATTTGAAACTGCCTTTCTTATCTCTCGGTTGACATCCAAAAAAGGTCAAACCGTCATGTTTATCGTGCTGAAGACACTCCATCTGATCGCGTAGGATAAATGCTCCTATTTTGAAATCATGCTGATCATCTGCACTGATCGTTTGCAATAACATGGAAGAGAAGAATAAAATGAAGAAGCATAGTATATAAGCACATAGTTTGGAATGACGTACTTTTTTAATGATGCGTTCTGTACATTATTATAAATCGAAAAAGCGTTGTTATAAGCGTTGCTTAACCCTCCGTCAGTCGCGTCACATTTTGGAACACTATTTGTCGCGCGGCGTCTCACAGACACCATTTCAAAATGGTTAGAGAAAATGCATGAAATAGAAAAAACTGTTTTAAATACAAATAAATCATTCATTGAATATTTAATTTCATGAATGGGCAGCGAATTAATTCCTAATAATAATGGAAATATTCGTATTAATAAACGATTTAATACTACTTCTTTTGACGTTTATTAAGGCCGTTTTACACGGTACATTTGTTTGTACAAACTCTTCCGTGAACTCTTGCATGAGGTAAAATGTATCGTGTAAAGCGGCAAATTGTATGAACGCTTGTGCGAATTTCTCAATGCCTGCACGGGAAATAGAACCTGTTCTAATTTCGTTGAGACAAACGTACAATCTCACGTACATACGTTTGTCCAAAATCTTTCATCGTGTAAAACGGCCTTTACAGTTTTTATTGCATCGAAATTACATCAACATGTTTTGTTTGAACAGGAAATGCAAATATTTTTGAATGCTCCAAGCAAATGAAATTGTTACAATTATTACATTTGTACTTAGTCATTCTATTCTTTTTTCGACCACAGACGTAACACCTCTTTCGGGCTGTGGAATTTTCTTTTGTTCCACTTTCCTCAGTCTCCTTTCGGAAACGCTTACTCGTATCCTGACACAATTCATTCTCATTAGTTTCATTATTCATTATTACACTGAATTCTAATGTTCTTTTCTTCAACTCTAACGGTAACAAAGGGATTTGAGACCTCTTTCTCATGTGTTCCGCCACTAATTCTTATGCCAGATTTCTGATAAAATATATTCTACGAAGTTTCGGGGAATTAGGATTATTCTCTAGATAAATAATCTGGGCATCTATTGTTCCTATATTTAGCATTGTGTAGAATAATACCATTGGCCAGCGATTAGTGTTTCTCGTAACAGAGTACGTCGCGCATACCTTATCCACAACATCCACTCCAGATTTCGTAGCATTATAGAATGTAACAATTTCCGGTTTTTTGGCTGTACCTGCTGCTTCATCAATATCAGAATCGTGATGCATTGATGATAATAGTAGGACATTTTTTCTTGCTTTGGGTATGTATGACACTAAAGTGCACTCTTTCTGAAAACAAAAACGGGATGTAAATTGTTGCCGACCTTGTGTGGATGTGAAGGAGGGCGGTAGCTGCCTTTTATTTTTCCTGATTGTGCCCACATATGTAAGCCTGTCACTTTTTAGAATATTTGTAACTAGATCATAACCAGTAAACCAGTTATCTGCAGTGACGTTGCGTCCACTGCCTCAAATTGGTTGAATCAATCTCTTTACTACATCATAAGGACTGTTGATAACCTGAAATGGGCCATCTGGCTGCTTTCCAGCATATATCTATAATTTTAATGCATAGAAACTCCTCGAGTCTGCCAATAAAAATATCTTTATTCCATATTTCCCTGGTTTAGTGGGGATGTACTGGCGAAAACAGCACCTTCCTCTAAATTTTGCCAGCATTTCATCGATAGTTACGCAATAATTCAAAGAATACCTAGCATTCTTCGCAGTTTTGAACAAAGAATTCAAAAGCTTCCCTAATTGGAGCAAGTTTATCTCAACCCTCCTTTCATTCCTTGTTTCTTTGTCATCAAAACGTATACACTGCAAGAGGAAATGAAAACGTTTCTGAGACATTACCATGCGAAAAATTTCTACCCCGGTGCCATCGTTATTCCACAAGTCACTAGTATTGAGTTTGCTATTTCTTAGAACACCTGCCATATAAAGTAGTCCTATGAAAGCTCTTATTTCACCAATGTCCGTCGGAGTGAAAACCCTTTCCCTGCAAAAGTCGGCTTTCTTAGCGGCAATGAGCTTATTTGTGTTTTCCACTACGAGGGTATTTTGCTAGCCCAAGCTACCATTAGGGCTGCAGGTGTTTTGGAGGGAATTTTTGCAAGTTTGTAGGAATAACGTTGGTGAAAGGAGTTGAAGGAATATCTCTTGGATTTTTGAATACTATGTCTTGGAATCTGCTAATGGCTCACTGATTGTTCAGCTACTGGAAATATCGGTGTGGAGGGAAGGGAGGAGGCACTGTTCATGGTATCACTGTTGAAATAGTTCGCTTAGTGTGATGAGGATAAGAGGGAATGAAATGGAAGCACTTTCTCGTTTGCAAGGGACACGTTGTTTTTGAAGTGCTGCCTGGTATCAAACATTTCCAAGGCGTCAATTCTCCTCATATTTCTTTATAAGTACAGTATTTGCGTCATAAAGTCAGTCCGATGATTCTATTACTTTTTATTCCTACTGCTTTTTCGACAAAAAAGAATACTGAAGTTTCACAATACGGATTTCGCTAAGAACCTCACAAATAATTTTTACTTTACAGTAGGAATTATTGATTTTCGAGACATTTCATCTCCTATCAGATTGAAAAGTTGTTATTCGATGCAACCACAAAATTGTTATGTATATGTTTACGGTTAATGTTATGCATCTACTTATTTGTAATGCCCTGCAAGCCACCATAAAAATGTGTGACAGAGGGGGAGAACGGTATTGTATATGCCAAAGTTCACTCAAATTATGTGAGAAACATAAATTTTTCACAATAATAATTTTTTCATTCAGGTTTTATAGTGAAAACAATAAAATTGCGTAGCAATAAGACGCGTATCAAAAATTTAATGATTTAAATAAATGTTTTTTTTTCAATTATAACGTATTTAAAAAATTTGCAATGAATATCGCGAAGGTATTAGCATATAGCGTATTGTAACACAAGTTGTCGCGTGGCGTCTACCAGACTCCAAAAGCAACAAAATATTAGTATTTATTCCAAAAATGTGAAAAAATATATAATCATATCGGTGAACACTTGAGAAGCATAAAATAATAAGATACAAGGAAGGTGAGTTTCCTAAATATGAAAACACGATGTGGGCAAAGAAAATAAAATGGCTTGGCGTCTGGCAGACGCCGCGCGACCAACGGAGGGTTAAATTGGTGTCCAATGGGTTTCTATAGTCAATAAATATGTATTACACCTCCATTATATGCTGCGCAATTTGCCAAAATTATTTTGGAGAAACCATTTGTCATGTAATATATTTTTCTTATAAAAGTTTAGGTTAACGTAAATCACTGTACAGGTCTAATCGTCCTACAGAAGGCATTTAAAAGTGGTTGGTATATCTCGGCACATTAGAATTTCAAGCGCCAATTTTTTCATTGACATAAGTTACGCTTTCTAATCAGTGTTAATTTTGAAGGATTAAAACACTCAACGACAAATACCGAAGTACATTGGGCCATTTAAAAAGTGTTGGAAGTATTTCGCGTACTAGTAGGTACACATCGGTGAAACACACGGTCATAAAAATTTCACGCAATAGTTTGTTAACATTTCGTATACTTTTAAAACAAATTATTATTAAACCACGAATTGCACCATTGATAGTACTTTATGTAAGATGAAGTGGGAGAAGTGCAGTATGGATTAGGCATAAAAATAAAATAATAAGGGAGTTATAATTTTTTATCTCCTTCAACCACTAAAATATAAATAGGTAATATTGCCACCCCTTTCAATAACGGCTGGTTGAAAACAAAAAGGTTTGAAACAAAAGTTGTAGATATTATATTAACAATTTGAGATAAGTATAAAAGAATTTTTTAATGTAAATAATAAGGGAGTTATGATTTTTTTGGTCCTTCAACCCCTATTTTTCCACCCCTTGAGTTAATTGTTGCTGTAATCAAAAAACGTTCGAAACAAAAATCATTTGCAATATTATCAGAAATTATAGTACACTTTAAAAAATTCATTCTGTTTTAAACTAAGGGGGATATGGAGGTTTTTCTGGTTAAAAAAAAGCCTCCCCATTTCTACCCCTTTGGTCCGATTTGGCTCAATAACGAAATTGACCGAAATTTTATGTATACCACGGTCCTTGGTAACGACTACAATAGGTAGTATCTCTTCGAAATCTACCTAAAATCTATATTGCTAGGCATTCTAGAAAGAAGGAAGTAGTTAGTGTTAATCGTGAATAGGCGAAGAAGATTGAATATTTTCTGAGTTAATTGTAAAAATTTATAAGCTTTTTGGATTCTTTAGGAGTTCTTATAACTTTTACCAAATTATTATAACAGTCCCAGGAATTACACATTGATAATAATAAATTACATTCTGTGGAATATCAAATGAGTTTAGCGAAACTGGAAAAGGGATTACAAATAAGAATGGCAACGCTTGGAAAACAGGAAAGATGTACCTAGTTACGTTAAATCTTATTTTTTTGAAGACGAAGATGTTGACAGTAAATATTATAAATAATTTGGATACTATAGAAATATATTTGCTGAAAATGAAACGATTTCAGAGTATAGTTGTTCTTTATAATGGTTACTTTTTATTCAATTCTCAATTCCTTATATCAGAGATTATACTTCTCCTTTCATTGTCAGTGCGATATTCATCTGTAGCACACATTCACGAGACACGCATTCCCTTATCGATAAACCATTTCAGAATATGGTGACCTATGGAAACGATGGTCGCTCACCTTACCCTCTGTTGCTTGGCCTCCCGTACTCTGATTATGTGACCACTTTCCCCAACCCGTAGTGTAACGAGATAATTAACAAACCGCGCGCGCGATTCTGAGGCACAAACTCATTCTCGCGTGCGCAAATAATTTCAACTGATCCGCTAATTGAATACGCGTTTGAGTCAAACGAACCGTAGTAGCGGGCAGGGAGGAAGTGTAGGTGGGGGAGCGACGGACGAATGGGATTCGCAGACTCCTGTATCGTGGGAGCTCCACATTCTACGAGCTACGCGCCGACCACGGCGTATACGGCGTGTGTCGTAAAATTACAGCTTTTATTTTCCACGAACCAGCGAGAATCTTTGAGCATCTGGGTCGGTTTTTGCGTGTCATGGGGTGGTTCTGGAGGAAGGGGATAAACCCCCCCCCCCCCCCCCCCCGTTACCTTCCACGTTGGAAGGGGGTACCGGATCTGGCGCCATATTCAACCCCCGCCCGTACCCTCTCTTTCCCCCCTGAGTCGATCGAAACTCCCGGAAATTACAACGCACGGCTTGAGCGAATGAGAGGGAGTAGCATGGGAAGATGGCTCTCCTCCTTCCTCTCCTTGCAGCAGCTTTGAGTTAGGACCCAGTGGAATGACTATACACCTATGTGGAATTTTTTCAATGGCGACGTAGAATAGAGCTAGCGAAGGAAGCGTTCAATAACAGAACAGAGCTGATGACGGGAACTTTAAGTAAGGATGTAAAAAACGCTGGTGAAGAGCTTTTATGGAGTGTGGCGTTGTATGGGGCAGAAACGTTGACCTTGAGAAAGGAAGACGAAAATAGGCTGAAGGCGTTCGAGATGTGGGTGTGGAGGTGGATGTAGAAGGTGGACCGAAAGGAAGACAAATGAGGAAGTGCTTGATATAGTGGGTGAGGAGAGGAAACTTGTGGATGAGATTAGGGGAAGGCAGGGTAGGTGTCTGGAAGTGGTAATAAGGGGTAATGGTAGCGGTAATGATGGTTTGCTGAAGGCAGCGATAGAGGGAAGGATATTCGGCAAGCGGGGAAGGGAAAGAAAGAGAATAGGTTTTATGGACGGTATGAAGAAAGGTAGGACATATGCTGAGATGAAGAAAGAAATACTAGAGGTAGAAAGCGCACGGCACGTAGTCTGTTGGATATTCTCTGAATTTCATCATAACGTACCTCTAACCGGTAGATTACTCTTATGAATGGATGACATTTTTTTCTTCATTGGATATTCTTTTTGGATGTTGCTGTTCAGGGGATGGAATCGAAGTAATTTCTCGAATCTTTACTAGAACTTTATGTCCATACCGCTCATAACTTAAATCCCGTGAGAAGTATCGTCTCAGGGGGAGACCTTTAACCCATAGAGAGTACATCCCCAGGAGGCGGATCGTGGAATGCCCAGACCATATATGGAGTCTGTTGCACCGGATGGGATGCGGGAAATAAAATACCACCAGCGGACCAGCAGTTGGATAAGGGTGAACTCTTCCGCTGTGGTAAAAGCCTTGAAGAATAAATTTAAAGAAGAAAATCTTGGTCCTCTTGGAGGGGGGTCTAGGTGATGGGCCAGCAATCCATCATTATTGGGTAATCTACCAGCTGATTTGTAGGTTTTGGATAGTCCTCATCCTTTAGTCCATCGTCCATACGAATAAGGAAAAGTAGAGCGTACGAGGAATATGAGAGAGACCTGATAGTGAGTAATTTATATGAGAGAAAGTGAAGGATAGTAAATATTCCTATTTTTGGAACCATCATTTACTTTCTGTCATATAAACTGCTCAATATCAGGTCTCTCTCGAATTCCTCATACGCTCTAATTTTCTTTATGTCATCAAATGTTCTTGTACCTTTTCACGCTTCCCCATCGTTATCAACTCTATCACCCATTTATACATGCACTCGCCTCTCAAAACCTCCTTAATCCAACTTTATTTCCTTCTTCTAATATGATAATATAATATTTAGTAATCAATTTACCTAATACGAAGTCCATTACTCTCTATCTTCATTAATCTAACCGTACATTCGTTAGAAAGCTTCGTAATTCATATCATACATGAATTACCCCAATAAACAGGCAGGTATAGATACTGCGATTAAAGGAATCCTTCAAGATGGTCACCTATCTCTGAGGGAGCAATTAAGTGGTCACGACGCAGATTTGGACAGGCTTAATACCTATGTTAAAATGGACACTATACTCTCGCTTGAAAATAAGGTGATTGGAACGGCATTGCCGATGTCGAATGACTGAGTGCACTAATATACCTAGTAATTGTACCTATTTTGATGGATTGCCGCTTTATCACTCCTATTTTCTCTCATGACGGTGAACACTAAAAATTTGATACTCTATACCGTGGGTTGAATTATTTCGAACGTCTCTTCACTAGGCAGAATTGAATCATGAAACGGCAAAAAAAGGATTACAGTGAGTGACTTTTCGGAGTGCCTACTGAGCTGCTGCGCTTCTGTAGCATGGCAAAGAAATAAACTGGTGGAAAAAGAGAAAACAAAAATTGAACGTAAAAGTAAAATTTCGTCGATCCAACGCAGGTACAAAGAATCTCTCCGTCTACCTATCTCTCTTTCTTTCATTCGCCCATTTCGCATCGTGTTCCCTAGCAGTTCGTGGACATGGAGAAAGGGTCAGGGCATTCGTCGGAATACGTACGTGTTGCGGTCTTACCTGCTACGGTCCCCATCCCTTACCTCTCCCACGCCAGTCCTCAAAAAGTCCTTTTATCTCCCCGGCACACCCGGCGTTTTTTCCTCGGCCCTTTTCCCACCGTCTCGATTTTATGTTTACTGCTTCCCATCTAAGCAGGCCCCGAGCGTGCACGCTCGCTCCGGCCACCCGCCCCGTCCGCCAAAAGTTACACCGGACGATTCCTGAGTCTCCATCTTTCATGCCGAGCAGTGTTCACCGGTGGTCTCCACTACGTTCTATTTCCCCTTCTTGCTCTTCCCTCGTATCTCTCTCTACCGTCGCTCCCCTAAACCCCTCCCGTCCTCCACCCCCCTGACTTAACATTGCATATGAGGAGGTACTACCAGGCTCTTTAATGCTAATGGAAGTTTCTTTCCATAGATCATGGAAAATTGTCAAACCACATACATAAGCTTGAATTACTTGTCACGCGCTTAACATCCATATCTGGGCTTGGACGTATCTTCACTGTGACAGAAAATATAGTATTTCTTCTTCCGAGAAATAAACTCACTACAACAAATTTTCTCTTTGAAGTTGCAAAATCCGGTTCCGTACTTCCATTGGCACATTTCTACATCTAGACGCATTTTAATATGTGTGGAAATGTATTAGTGACACTGGGTTTCGTTATAAAAATAATTGCTAAAATTTGAATTGAACTAAGTTCAACTTGCTCAGAAGTAGAAATTTTCCTGAAGTAAAGGCGGAATATATTGTGATTATTTAAATTTTTGTTTTTATATAGTTACCTTTTGGTGTTTTATTTTATTTCTTGGTGAATATGACAAAATAACATAATATTATCTCCTGTATAGTCATTTATTTCCTTATTGACTAAAACGAACACCTGGTTATGGAAAATGTAAGGTACTTGCGATACTTGGATGAGAATTTCTGGGCCTTACTCATCGTCTGCAGTCATGATTGACTTGATCCAATGAGGATTGACTTATTACAGCAAATCAGTCCATTCTCATTATTACAGAAAGAAGAAAGTTTCAAATGGTATTGTTCCACACTGTTTTATTGATACTACCGACCCGTTGAATCCTGAGTCGGTAGTATCAATAAAACAGAATGAATACATACCATTTGAAACTCTCATCTCTGTAATTATGAAAGAGTTCCACAAATTCAAGCCTTAAACTATTCGCTTCAGTCCATTCTCTTTTCAGCTAACCATTTCCCTCATTACTCCTTAGTTTGACAGTCCTCATTGTATGATATTTATAAATTCTATTCCTGAAAAAGAAAAGTAGCCTCCTGCTTTTTCAAATCTCAACTAATAGATAGTAAAAAAAACTCAATATACCGTACCCAAGCGTCTATATGACAGTAATGGCAATTATTTTGTTAGGAATGTGGAGTGAAATAACTTAGGATAATAAAATGTATGCATCGGCATCTTTTTAAAACGGTAGAAATATACATATATTTATTTTTTTAATGCGAGTGAATATCTTGCACATGTTTTCAGTAAAATTCACTGGGGTTTAAATTTCACTATGAAGTGCTGAGTAGACCTATGGGCAATCTAGAGCTGGGTAACGAACAGAAAATAATTTCATGAATGTGACCCTTTTCGAAAAATATCCTCCAGTTTATACCTTGCCATAATATAGCCATGAAACTCAATAATCTTTTTCGCAATGAACTCACCGTCGATTGACTCAATTCTCAACGACTCCCCTTTTACATTTCATAATGCCTTTCCCACAGCTCTTGTCTACATGCGCTTATCTTTCGCCGCCTAACTAGCCTTTTATTGCACCGTGTTATTGTGAATCCCCCATCATCCCAAACTTTTACTGCTTTTTGAATACTTCATCCGTACTTTGAAAGATAAGCGTATGCTTTCAGAGAAAAGTGGAGAGGTGAAGATGAAGTTGTAAAAATCCAGCCTTTTATGAAGTAACTGCTCTTGAATAATTTTAATTTTTATGGTAAAATGAGTAAAGCACAACTATTCTTAAAAAAGATTTCGTATACTAGATTGGTTTATTAGCGTATTGGATCTAATTATTTAAATATGCATCAAATTAACGTTATGAAAGAGTTTATCGGTATTCATTTGGTCATAAGTGAGCCATAAAAACTAAATCTATAGTAAATATGTAATTTTCACTATATATTTATCTATTGTTGACCGGTTTCACCGAAAAGACGGCATCATAAGTTTGCCTGCCAGGTCAACAACCCTACTATTTCGTCTTAGAGATAAGACTGGTCGTCACGGAGTAACCTATGTCTGTTTTTACATTACCCATGTAACTGTGACACAATGTGACCTATATTATCCTTTAATATATGATTAAATTGTGCACCAATTTGATTTTTTTCAGCGTTATTTCTAACTTTCCCCGTGGCTTAGGCGAGTTTATCTGGCGTCCGGGTGAATCTGAATGGCTGGTTTTTTCAAATTGGTCATTTTTACGATTTTTTAAAAGAGAGTTCTTAAATTTAAGCCGCACCTCGAATATAAGCCAAACCCCCACTTTGAGGCCCCAAAATCGGGAAAAAGTACGGCTTATATTCGGAGAAATACGGTATTTCAGTCATCATGAATGTTTCCCTTGTTGAGCCTGTGAATATCGAGTTGCGACCATAATTACCCTGTCCTTCTTCAGAATACCTAGGCACAATCGTATGCCTAAGTTGCCAACAATTTAAAAAGATATATAATTTGAAATTAAGCAGAATTTATAATATTTAAAATAAAACTTGCCACGAAAAACTTCGGATTTTTCCTTTTCCTAAACCTTCATAGCTTATAAGTATCTGATTAATTAATACTACCAGACTCACGATATTTACTACGAATATTACTTCACGTGAATAACTTTAGGTTATTGATACACCTAGTTATCTTGCTCTTTTTGGCAAAATGTTACCTTTTATTTTCTGAAACGTATTGTATGGGTCTAATGAAGGTCAATGGTTTGAAATACCGCATAGATTAACAGAATTAGATTGACCAAAATA
Organism: Pyrrhosoma nymphula; assembly: GCA_963573305.1. Classification (NCBI taxonomy): domain Eukaryota; kingdom Metazoa; phylum Arthropoda; class Insecta; order Odonata; family Coenagrionidae; genus Pyrrhosoma; species Pyrrhosoma nymphula. Next base: position 14,406,170 of record OY754333.1, on the reverse strand, counting down.
GAATTATGTGTCATTTTATGCTGCATAAACGTGCCACGTGTTGACAACTTTTGTATGAAGAAATATAACTTTATTGACATTTTAATTTATTCATAGAATAAAACATACATGGTCATCTTCGCGGTATGTTTTAGACAGAGGTTTGCACATTGTGAATGCAGCATCTTTCAAGTACATAGATTAAAAATAAGGCATTTTTTAAATCCACTTTTATGTCGTAAATCTTTCAACCGGTTTCAGCAGTGGAACACCATCAATTACAACCCTGAATGCAAATTATTTCATTATTTTATCCATTGATTTGATTAAATGATCCAGCAAATGATTTCATTAATTTGCTGGATCCGGCTGCAAACTTTAGGAAAAATGATTGAAATAGATAAATTTTGGATTCATCACGATCGTTTCTTCAAAGTCAGGAATTACATATGAAATAAATGAATTTTTCAAATGTTTTATTTTGGAATTGTATTTGAGTGAATTTTTTTCCTGGGTGTTTTTCTTGGCTTTTTTTTCGTCAATTGATGCAAATACCACCGAAATGTAGACTATTTGAATCTTTCCTTCTTCAATCCAGATATTTTGCCAGAGATTATTAATACTGCATTCGTGCATAGCAGAGATAGATTGCAAGTATTACTATAACGTAGATTGAGACCCTTCCCTTGTCCAAGGCAATGAGTGTTCTGGCCCTTGGTCTTCAGTGTCCAATGGCATACCAACCCAAGTTCCTTACACCCTTAATTTCCCGTTTTCGCCGAAGGAATTATGACGTAGAGGAATTCATGCAGCCGATAAATCATGACGTTTGTTTTCCGGCCATTCACCAAAAAGATGGAGCGCAGTGACTCGAACATTCCCCCCCCCCCTCCCCCGGAACATACCACCTCTCGTCCCAGCGACCCCTGTCTGATCCGTTCCGTAAGTCTCCTTGCACTGAAGAAAAGTGATATAACGGTGATTCATGACGTTATTCTACCTGCAAGTAACGTATTTTTACTTTATTTCTTCACCTGTTTTGCACTTTTTCTAATACATTTTTTTAATGCGTCTAACTCTCCAATCCAGCCTGCTTGTTATGATGAAAATTCAAATCCCAGGTCCCTGTTTTCGTTCTGAAGTGCCAAGCAATCTTTCTTACTTTGTAAGATGTGAATTTAATTATTTAAAAATTCACCAATATTTCCCAACAATTAAAACACCGGTAATAACGCAAATTTGTAACTATTTTAAGTTCATGTCAATTAAATAAGGTTTACTTAATATCAATGAAGAAGGTTATATTCTGTTTATAATTGCAACGACGTGTGCCAATGTGCATTTTAATTTCATTTTCTAGGCTTTATTCATTATCTCGCCAATTTTGAAAATATGATGTTGGTGTAGGTAAAATAGAGATTTTAAATACATTTGGCCCCATCCAATACTCCTCTTTTAAATAAAAATTCTCTTTCAGCATGCAAGAGGGTAGAAGTTGCCATTTCTTTTCAAAGAGAGTATGTATCATGTATCTCGCGAATATTAGCTGTATTTAGTATTACCATTTGATTTTATTTGATACCATTGACATTCGCTGAAGAAATAACGTACATGATTGCGTCTCAGACATTTTGAGATGGAAAGAAAATTTGAGCTCTGCCTGACCGATATATATTTATTGCTTTTGCTCTTTACTCGCAGTACTTTTACTAATTGAGTTCAAATCCAAAATGTTCTATTCTTGCATACTTACGATGTGCTGCCCTAAACCTTAATTTATTATTTTTAATATAATATTCATAACTACGTATTCAATTGCGAGTTTACTTCCGAAGGAACAAAGATTAGCATAAAACCATATTTTTTTTAACTTTTCGTTTTTGATTTAGTTTTCAAAACATCAGTTCACTCATCATGCATTCATACTTGCATTTATCTCCAGGTTCTTGGAAGTTCCTTCGTTTCTACTGTCTAATATACACTTCTTAGCTTTATCTTTCCCGCAATACCTTTTACCGATTAGTCTTTCCTCTAACAGGCTTTCTATCATTCAAAATTCATATTTGCTTCTAACTTTCTTATTTATGCTCTCTAAACCCCGTATTGCCATTCTTCAAACGACCCAGATTTCTTCTTGCCCCTTGAAATCCAATACTGGCCGCATTCCATCCCTGCTGCTTGCCACGACCACCGCTCCTCAACCTCAAATCTCCCGTTTCTCTTCCTTCCCGCCCTTTCCCAAATCCTTCCCTTCCCTCTTTATTCCCTTCCACGTCCTTCCTTTCGTCCTGCCTATCTCATTTTCCCGTCTCCAATGTTAAGTTATCGCACTCTTTCATCTGTTAATGCTTTTTGTTTCACTTGTTCCACCAGACGAGAGCCTTTATTCCTCTTTTTTTTAAACCTCCCTGCGCAGAAATAACTTCACAGGGGAGAAGTTTTCTGTTGTCCTAGTATAATTGCGTTGACTTACGAGATAAAGTTTTCCATACCAAACTTTTGAGCTCTCCTCTTGTACAGAACTTTCGATTATATTCCTTTAAGGCTTCCCAGGTGACACTTATCTAGATTTCTCGTTCCACTAGGATACCGAGGAGAGAAAAAAAGGTTTTCATCGCCCGGCCATTTGTTAAAATGAGCTGGAGTTTACATTTCAGCATTATCTTAGCATAATGCATACTTAGTCTAATTAACTCGAACTTAAGCCATTATTAATAGTTTCTAGCAGAAAATACGTTCGCATGAAGCGCTGAGTCACAATTAATTATCTGGATTGCTCCTTTTGCTTCTTATCTCTTTTGGTTCCTACAAAAAAGTCTCCTTAACTACTTTGTATTTTCCTTGAAGCGAATGAGGTTGTTTATGCTTTAAGTCACCGTTCTCATAAAATATACTTCTTCAGATAAACTCTGCTCCAAAATTTGTCACTGGTATTGTAAAAGCACTAAACCAGTGACTTACGTTCCAAGTTTTACCGCTAAAATTCTCAGACTGCCCCTTATTCATCTGTTGCTTACAGAACCTGCCTACTCTTATTTCTTTATCAACTTTATGATTCGTTTATTTTTAGAGAAGAAATATCTAACAAATATGTAAGCTCAAAATTATATTTGCGTATAAAAAAAGATGTTGACTAGTTGTAAACAAATAGTATAAGGTTTGTAATTTCATTCTCAAGATTTCATTCTAATTTTTCACCATTTACACACGAAATATATAAGAACATACACATAAAACTTTATTGCTGGTTTTTTACTGCTTACGATACCTCTATTGACAGTACATTGAAATTCGGTTCCGGATATCTGGTAAGAAAACAGAGGGATAATTAGAGATAATTATGCTGAAAATCTCATATCAAAGCTAAAAACGGGTACGTAATGATTTCAGGTTTACATCACTTACTTTTGAGGATAGGTTTTACTGTAGTAAATAATGTTGAAATCAACTTCTCTACGGAGTAGTTGCGGAGATTTAGGCTCCACTTTCTCAGAAATCCGCCTCAATTATAGGTTCCTACATGTTTTTTTTTCAAGATGTCCCATTTAATCTATCGAAGTACCTATTCAAAGTTATGCATTTTGTGATTTGAGAAAGATCTTAGTCAGAACTCATCGCATTGCATTATATAACTGCTTCAATGTAATTTATCATAGAGCAAAAAAATGGTATTCTTTACACTATGATTTTATGCAGTAGGGAATTCTCTAAGTTTTATATTGTACCGTATTCCGTTAATTTTTTCTACATTCTTTCACGTACATCTCACTTCAAATATTACGCTAGATGTTGGTTTGAATATCATCACAAGGCTACATTCGTAATCATACTAAATAACGCAATGCAAAATAATTTTTCATTAGAAACATTGCAGAGGAGCTAAGAGATTTTAGCCATGATGTGGAGAGATACTGGGAAGTATTACTGAATGAGCATTATACCTCAAACTTATATTGCTTCACGTGAGATCTGTGGAGGCGAGAAAAAGAAATGAGGGGCTTCATAAAATCACTCGGGGGAATGTTTATTTCGGAGAAAAGGATTTCATTTTTAGGGATTTAGAATATATACTACAAGTTTTCTCATGTGTGCTTAAACTCCTTGCGAATCCTTGTTAATGCGCCGTTCCAGGTGGTAGGAAATAACTCTACATCTCAGAGGTAACGGTGTCTAACAAAAAGGTTATCAAGCGACCGTCGATGAACTCAGCATTAACAAATAGGCATATTAAGGGAATGGAAATCCAATTTGTATGGAGCAGGTACCGCGATGCACGTTTACGCAAACCAAACGCGTTTTTGTTCGGCTTCCCGAATGCAAAACAAAGAATTTCCTCCGCGTCTCCAAACACGAATAGAGAATTTCATTTGCCAACCTCCCACTGCAACTGTTTTAGCGTCATGTGGATATTTAACAAACGTGCTATTTGAGATTTGTTGAGTAGACATCCCAATGTCTCTCAAAAAGTAATTTATTAATCAGATGAGGCATTATTGTTAAAATAAATGTCAATTACAATTTAAGTACAGCAATGCTAAATATACGAATGACTGATATAATTTCTTTAATCATGCTACGGAAATAACGTCAATTTTAGTTGAAATTATGATTGGGTTAATTAGATGTTCCTCACTAATTTAAATTTGGAAGGACAAGACCGCAGATATATTGATTGATATGAAAGGCAGGCTAACACGATTTTTTTCCAGAGTAGGTAGATATCTCACTAATACAATGTCGATGAATAAATTTTAAGCGTTATAAATATGATCTAGTGCAGTACCATTGTGCATACGATAAAGTAAGTACATTCACCTCTGTGAAATCAGCTTACTTCATACACTAGTTCATTTACTCTCAAATATTGTACCTCTTATAACAGTTTTTTTACGCTATTAGATACTATTTAGGTCCCTCAAAAGAAATTGTAGAGACCCTAAAATGAAATTATATTTTTTTCTCGGTATTTCTGCAAATGGAAGAATTTAGCATTCTACTTGCACGGAATTTCCTACTATATTTGCAAAATATGCTTAAGGTGGCTCTATACCGGGGCTAAGAAGCTCGTTTCAGACGTTTCCCTCTAACCCAGTAACGGCTTTGCCGTGACAGCTGGATACTTGAAATATTTGTCTTCTGTAAATGAAGACTCATTTGTTGATTTACATGGAGTAACTTTATCATGAAGTGGTTGTGTTTTTTTTATAAAAAATAGGAAAACTCTGGTGCATTACGAAAATATTTCGTAATATTCTAAGGCACGATGTGAAGGCTAAATTCCGAAATGAGGACTTTCAGCCCACTTAAATCAAATAATCATAATTCATACACGCAAAAAATCTACAACCATTGATGCTGTTTTCGTATTAAGGCTACAGCAATGTTAAGCGTTTAAGCCTGAATTGACAACGGAGTAGACCTTTTCCATCCCTACCCTAGGATAATCGTTCCCCACTTCATTTTTGTCAGTGCCGCCTTCACAGTTTCCCGTTGTGTTTCTACCACCCCTGTAGGCAATCACAGGCGGTGACCGTCAACTTGAGTTGGCTTGGAAGTATAGGTCCATCTTAGTAACCAAGACCTCACCCCTTGAGCTTCAATATCGGAGCTGAAATCAAGTTCTAACATTCAGCGATTTAGATAGGCAAATTTCCCGTTTTCGCAAAACATAAATCTCTGACTGACAGGATTAGGGGAATCAAAATCAAGGCTTCACTCACAGTAATGCTATTGAGTGCATGATACCTTTTACGTTGGTTTCTATTGATCAAACTGAAAGGTTTGAATAAAACGACATTGAATGTTTAAGGCAATTACTATAAATCTGTTTATTCAGTTAGATGCCTTGAATTGCGGGAAGAACAGATACGAGCCAAAGGTCGACGGCCAAATCCGTTTAGGCAGTACCACATTCATATGGGGTATCCGCAGAGGGTCGTGTGTATTTGTAAAACCCTTGTCCAAGGTGCCAGGTGTAAGCCTTTTCTCACTTCCCCTTTCCGTTCAGTAAGGTTTCCCTATCACAAAACAATGGACGAAATGTCACAAAAACTGTCGACCTTTTATTGATCTATCCATTTATCATAAAGAAGTATTAGAGAATTTAACTTATGCTTATCAAATCATTCTAAACGGTCTGCACATCATCAATGGCAAAACAAAACAAAAATACAGGGAGTATCCAATTGACACTCCCGTCGGATCATTATTTCGTGAAAGCGAAATTACATACGTTACTACTATCGTTATTGGGATTTTCGTTTGTGTTTTTTTGTCAGAAAGAAAGTTGAAATGAAAGAAAGAATATTACGCTATACGACATTGAATGTTTATTTGGATGTTCATTCACATTCACATCAAAAATTAAAAACTGCTACCCTGCAGCTCTATCTATCCTAGATGGGTGACTTTAACAGTTCAAATTTGCTTGGAGAGTTCCTTCGTATGGTTTTACAAAAAAAGATAACTGGGTTGGCAACATAAGAAATATGGTATGCCATGTGACATTTATTCAGCGAAATCATTAGTACAAATGGCTAACCTATGAACAATTGGTCGATGGTAACTAATACTTTCTGCTTTCCAATTTTAATTTTATATTTCATTTATTATTAATGGCTTACATACGTTTTCAACTCTCTATAGACACCTCGATCACTAAAATAAGACTGACTCGTTCCGGAGATACAAATGAACTGAGTGCGCGCCGTGCCCACACAAGCCCAAATTTAGACCCCCACGCGCAGCGCTGTGACGTCATCTCGCAAACTCCCTCCCCTCGCGACAAACTATTTCCGGTAGTCGACAAAACGGGCTATCCAGTCATAATTTGAGATATTCTGTAATATTTATAGCTTTTGCATACGAGGCCCTCGAACGTACACGGGTCGCGGCCAAACCTTACATGACACCACGAACGAACCATAAGATGAACATCACATTCACATCAAAAATTAAAAAATACTACACTGAAGCTCTATATATCCTAAATAGGTGACTTTAACAGGTCAAATTTGATTGGGGAGTTCCAACGGATAATTTTACAAAAAGATAACTGGATTGGCAACATAAGAAATATGGCAATCCGCATTATGCGTGGTGATATTTTCCATAACTATGAAAAGATAATAGAAGCAATGGATTAAGGTAATAAGGATCATCTATAACATGCCCTAGCATAATGATCATACACAAAGTGAAAAAATATGGAAAAGATTGAAACTGAACTATCCCCTTTTGGCAGTTAACGAGAAAAAGGGAAAATAATTTCGGATTATAGCTCACTTAATGTAAATATAAGATTCACACCCACTGATAACCCAAGGTTTCTTTTTCGGCATCTATTCTTTAGCTCTAAATTTTATGACCATAAAGCAATCCAATTATCTGGAGAAATTACCTCAAGAGCGAACGGAGGTACCTTTTTAAACGAAGTGATGGGCTAAGAAAGGGAAAGCAATAAAAAAATGGGCCGAGTGTGTGGTGGAAACATCAAGATATTCGCACGAAATTTAACCTTCGAATCGCGTGTTCAAATTCTTGAGTTAACGGCTTCATTTTTCGACGAGGGTGGGGGGTGGAGGAAGGAAGGGAAAAAATATCGAAGCGATTAATGGCTTGAAGGTTCGGGTGGCTTTAAGGGTTTGGTATAGAGTCGATAAGGTGACCATTCTATTAACGGAATTGGTCTCTTCTTTATTTCCAAATTCAATTTCCTAGGGGGAGCCACGAACTTTCCTTCAATCTCCATGCCCCTTCTTCTTCTCCTCCACAACCTTATTCCTTTCCTTAAGTCACTCCCCCCTCACTTCGGGATTTCCTTAAAGGGGTTACGCTCCGTGATGCGAAACTATTTGTTTTGCGGGATAACGGGAGAGAAAGTGTTCTCAGAGTCGAAGCGAGATTGGTTGGTGGGAGTTTGGTGGTTAAAGGGAGAAGAGGGGTGAGGGTTGGTAAGCAGGAGAAGGCAAAGATCCATTGTTTGCGTGAATTCCTGAACCCACGGAAAGGAAAGTCAAAGTTTGAAAAAGATTGGAGGGGGTTGTTTTTAAGGGCCTTTCGACGGGGATGGGGTATATGTAAGGAGAGGGTGGGATTCGATATACCTTTAGAAAATGGGTGACTATGGGCATGGATTCGGGTTTCATTTTCAATATAAGTTTGCCCAAAGAGATATTACCAATGTGGTGGCTCTAGCTCTGGGTTGCCACCTTAAGTACTAGGGTTCAAATCATGGCATTGAAAGGAAATTCTCCATCGGCAGATTAAATGTAGAGAAAATGTTTAAGTGTAGTAATCCTTCCATTAAACATCGAGCCTCTTTGCACGTTTAATTGAAAGTACACTAGCGCCGTCACCGATTATGTGTCCACATCCTATTCAACTTCCAAAATAATCTCTTCCTTATCAGTTTACTCTCCTAACCTTCATATGGCATCAGTCGACTCCAACCATCCACCTAAACCAATCAAAAAGCCATATGGTTTGCTTCGGAGAGTACTTCTAGATGGAGTACCTTACATAAGAGCGACTACTTGGTCCTATGTCCTAATTATAGGAACTTCGTTAGTTCCTTCGAAATAAAGAAAAGAGTAAAAGAAAAGTATTTTTTGTTTTAGACTTGGTCATTTCATTTAGAAGATTGCATGAATGATAAAAAATATATATTTGTAAATTTCCTTGCATAAATAACTAATTGTTTGTAATGTTCATCATGGTAAAATATTATTTGCACCTATTGATGAACTATTAAATACATATTGCAATTCCATTATTATATGCTTCATACAAAATTATTCATATAATTCAAACAACAAAAAAAGTAGATGCTGTCACTGACAATTTTTACTCACAACTTAAGAATCGATGCTTTTTAAAAGTGTTCATGAAACACATCAAAAATAGATGGGCATAAAATCTTTCTTCTGCTTAAGTGATATGAGTATGACATTCCTTGTGTTCTATCTCATCAGGCAAAAACCTTAAGCGTGCATTAGAGTGCGTGGATAAGGAAGTAGGTTTACGTAATTGTTCCACTTCACACGAAGAATAAAAAAATCGTAAAAAAATAAATTTCTTACAACAGTGACCAATGACCTTTTTTCCCAAATTGTTTTTTTTACCATTTCTCTCAATAATAGTGCTGCGGATGTTGCTTTAATTTTGGCAGAATGTAAAAAGAAAACGATAAGGAAAAAAAGATAATTGAAAAACTAAATATTTTGGGGTAAAGTGTAATTTCGCGAAGAGCATACTGATTAATTATAACTCTTAAGATAAATGGATCTTGGAAAATTCACCGCGGGGATCTTATTTGAAAATAGACTCTTGTCAGTTTTTTTTCCTTTCCGGATGCAATATTTATGGACGAAATTTCTGATAAAAACTAATGTTTTATCATTTGAAGAAAAATGGCACTATTTTTGTATTTTTCATGGCCTCACAAACTGATTTTAATTTTGAAATAAAAAAGCGAAAGTTTCGTTAACGGAATCAAAACATCAGAGAAATTTATCTGAGTCAGTATTAAATTATGCATTTCCAAAACGCAAACAGAAAAAATATCGAATATAGGTATTTAGAAAAGATGGTAGCTACGAAGGAAATGGAAGATAGCTGTGCCTATTCAAGGAAAATTCAAACACTATACAAAAAAACTTTTTCTCTGGGCTCATGAAATCGGAATACATGAGCTGACTTCAGTTACATGAATGACGATAAATGCAACGATATGCGAAGGCGAAACATTCAGTGTTTTGCCTGAATTTTATGCTCACAAAGCAATTAACAACTCTACTTTACCTATGTTTGATCTTTAAACGCGGTCAAACGTTTTATAGGTTGTTGCGTAGTTAATACAAAATAATTTTATGCTTTTTAATAACTTTTGCCACAAAGGTAAAAGCTAAAATATGATTTTAAGTTAGTTATCATATTTTATATCTCAGAACTAGTCCGTTTCTTTGAATGTCAGTTGTTTTTTTATTCATTTGTCTCCTGTTCACGAAGGAAAATTTGTTTGTTGATGCAAATAACGTTATCGACTCACAACAATTACTAAAATGTAGTTGGAGCGAAGGCTTTCGCAGTGGATTGAAGAACTGATACTTTTTCTCTTCCGTTACGGGATACAAGAGGGTTGAATTACTAAAATGCATTATATTTTTGATGTTACAGAATTTTACATGTGGCTGATAGTTGACAACCTGTTATCTTCTATTCTTGCGACACATGATTACTGCCGGGTTCGAGTCAGGTGTTATTGCTCCTCATGGATAACGAATTTCTGTGGACCACCTCTGAAGTGCTCGTAGGTGTAGCTGAACGATACAAATCCAAGCGCACCGTTGTACTATCTGATATTTTGTCGAAACTGACTTTGGTTAGTAATTTAAGAACATAACTGATAATACATTTTGCTTTATCCATTTGAAATTCAATATGATAGTTTTTTGTGTTGGTTGAGTTTTCATTATTTGGATAGGATTAATGTTTCCAATTTAAATTTATTAATGATATTTTAAGTTATTTGATTAACTGTTTAAAGCAGACGGATTATACTGATTCCTTTATTGCATCAATAATCGCGGTTTCGGTTATCGATGTAGTTTTCTGTCTGCATTCCAGCGCATATCAACTATTCCTTGTATTTTTAAACTCTGCTGACTAGTGTGGAGTATTAGAAATGATTGAATAGTAACTTCAAAGTTGTCGTGCAAAAAGATAATTCCACTTTGTAGCACGTAGAAAATACCATCATAGCCGAAATCGTCGAGTCATATGGGGCAATTATGCGCAAACTAGTTGAAAAGCCTGCTGAAACAGGCTAAAATATTGACGATTTAGCTTAAAAGTAGTAAATAAAGTAAAAATATTGAAATTAAATAACTTGTGACTATTTTTTAATGAAATATATATATATATATATATATATATATATATATATATATATATATATAACCATTCATTCATTCACTCAAACCGCTCACAGGCGTAAATAATAAATATTTCGTTCAAACAGGTGGTGAAAGAAAGAGTATCGGAAACACATATATAATTATATATATATATATATATATATATATATATATATATATATATATATATATATATATATATATATATATATATATATATATATATAATTATATATATATATAATTATATATATATATATAATGTTAAACAATACTATAAATCTTAATGTCAGAGATTTATTTGTATATTTTACATATATATTTATTTGGTGAAGCAACGGAGCTGTTTTAATGCAGTCTTCCCTGTATTTTGAACAATGCATACGCCCGCGCAATGTGATAGTGAGTGATAGCTCACTTGCCATCTATTGGGACACATATTAATCATTTTTCCTAGTAATTGAATCACACGTACGTACGCGTAGCCTTTTATATGTATAATAGATTAGGTGGACTTTTTATAGAGGGCAGTTTTATTTAAAAAAATGTGATTTTAGTAACAAATTTCCTTTTGAGCAAATGGTGCATGACGAATTCGCAATAAATATTTCCTAAGGATTGAATATTACGTATGATGTAACGGCGGCAAATTTCCCTCGAAAGTTCTCCTTTCCATTTGGTCAACACTGCTGGGTTTTCCCAGCTCAAGTCTAACCGGTCTGACGAAAGCAAATTATGTAGCGTGGATTTATGAACTCAAGGAGTGTTTAAGGTAAGGAAGGAGGTCAGCGAGGGTTGAATAAATAAAGCACTCGCAGTTTGGCCGACGGTGCAGAGACGGATGGGAGGAGGAGACGGTGTGTCACGTGAGGTCGTTCGGCTCGGTGAGAGTTTTTAAAAGAGCTCGGCCGCCTGGCGAGCCGAAATTACCGTCCAGCGGAAGCATGCCGCTGTCGGATGACGGACACGGAAGTTTACATGCCCCCGGGAGTGATTTGGGGGAAGAGCCGGGAGTAAGTTAAACCGTTTTGGTCCATCCCCTCCACCGCTGCGGCCATGACACAAATGTCCATCGCGGGCCCGGAGGAAAATGTCGCCCCAGGACGTATACATCCCATCCCTCCCTTCGCAAATGCAATGGACTCACGTAGGTAGTTGGCTACTTTCAGGGAGGAGCGACTTCTCCCTCGTAAACAAAAATGGAGGACAGACGGCATTACGTCAGGACCAAAGTGTCCCTTCCAACAAAGCACTCGACGAATTCATTAATTGAGAGTTTAATGCATGAAAAAGGCTGCATTAACTTCGTTGCCCGCGTTGGAAACGTCGGAAAATACCGATATCTTCTGAGGAAGGGTAGTCCTTTTCCAAGAGTCCTATACCAAGTATTAAATCATTCTTCTGTTTTATTTTATTGTTTTATATGCATTTTTTTGCCGAAACATCATATGGCGTTCATGTAAAGGCAAACAGAGCAGTGTTAAAAACTTATCACGTGCTGTGATTCTCCGAGCTATTAGGTGATTATGGCGCTTTGTATTCATATGTCGTCGATCGTAAAGAAGCCGTTGTCGTTCTACTTCGGAACACTGACTGTGTATAGTATTTTTATAAAACATGTATAATTCTTCATATCTTATAGAAGTCATTATTAAACCAACCCAAAAAAATGATAAAGAATGAAAATATTCCACAGCTGTAAATGAGTACCTGGGCCGAATAATTGCACGAGATTAATTTTTGAGAACACTTACTGTATTTATTTCACCGTATTTCTAAATTAGCTCGCGCAAAACCATACCTGATTAAATATGCCGAAAACTGTCTTAATGGTATGCCTCTAATATTCTTAAAATAATAGATACTCTATGCCCAAATTGATTCCATCTGTATTGAGAGAGTAATAATCGATTAACCATGAGTTACACGGTTATAGATTGCTACAAGAGGAAGTACTCGTGTAATATGGCCGTTTGCGTACTTATCCATATAAAACGTTTTTACTATAATCCACTTACTTTTAGCACTTTCGGCAGACGAAAGACTCCAACAGTCAGGTTGGTTAGCACATCAGCATGGCCAGGATTCTAGGAAGAAGAATAAGAAGCGGTTAGGAACCTTTATTTCTGTCAATATGTCATTCCCTATTGCATAACATAAGCTGTCTTTTTCACTTGCCGCGTCATCAACCTGTTAGCTTAAAAGTAAATCCTTCTAAAAATAAATCGAGGCAAGAGATATCCATTTGAATTCGACTCATTTTTGGAATTTTGAAAGAATCTGCTGGTTCATTTTCAATCATCCGCGTGCTCATCACGATTTTCAATCCCAATTCTTGATGGGAAAAAAAGCAGACATACTTTTTTACGATGAAAGTAATTGGAAACGAAGACTGACCGTGGTTGAAGGACGAAAAAAAACTTCAACTTATAAATATGCCTCTTTTATATCCAGATATCTAAAAATATATTTTCCATTAAAATCAAAATTCTGCCTGTATGATCTAGCTTTCCCGGCTCACTTGATGAATGGATTTTTATATGGTTGTCCTCCTGGTTAGGCTCTACACACTGTCCGAAGTTTCGATGCCAAACTCGAGCATTGTCCTCAGGACTGTCAACTGTCTCTTTCAATCGCATCTTAAATGAGCTTCTTGTAAAAATTCCATAACTGCCCTTGCTACCTCTGCATGCTATGTAATGAACATCAACTTTACTATTTACAAACGGTTATTTAATACAGTATACCTTATTCATAATAATGATACGATCTCATGAAATATGGGAGAATTTGCTGTAAATTTAAATGCATTTATTGGTGAACTTCTTTGGTTGCCTTTACTGCTAATGTAACTTTTCCCTACATTTCAGGAGAAATTAACGACCTATTTAATCTTATAATCCATGTGAATTCCTTAAAGTTAACTTTCAAAACCAAATAGTTTTCATGTGACTCAAACAATGTAAATCCAATATATGAGGGAACGATTATTCAATAAGCACTTATTGAAATGTGTCACTTCCAAAATTTATGTGATGATATTTTCATTATCAAAATGGGTAAATAATACTTGATGGTGTAAGATATTTGCCATTGAAATCATTAACTAAAATTAATAAGTAAATATTAGTATAGGATAACGGACACATGTTGTTTGATGGTCAAATTGGGCTTCATCTGATTGCTAACATCAGAGCACTTTCAGTTTAGACATTACTCTGCAAACGACTTATTTAAAGATAAATTTCCATTTCGGCGAGTTATCTTTAATTTACTGTGGTTGAAAAGCTTGTTCTTTGGAATTAGTTTAATTTGAAGGAAATTTTACTGTTGGGATGAAATCACCGCTGAAGCATGGATGTTTGTAAATCATGCGAGCCTGTGAAGTATTTTACTTCATTTGCACATCCCTCGTGATTTGATCCTATTCTTAACCGACTACACGTTTTACTGCGTCTCGTAACGGGGCTTATTTAGGAATTATTGGGAAACGTGGATGGATCTAGCATAGTATGGAATGATTTCCTCCTAAAATTGAATTTAAACTGAATTACCTACAAAAGGTACCTCAAGATATTTCGAGACATGCAAAGGTTATCCCCGCAAGCGCTTCCTATTCCTACGGAATGACCTAACTTTTCTTGAATCACGGTTATTCTTCCACCTATTCTCCTCTGCAAGATTTTACCGAGAAATTTCGAAGGCTGTAGAAAATTACACAAAATATCTATCCAATTTTCTTGCGTACGTGATGTACATAGTATGTCAGAAGAAATCATATAATGCCAATACGTTTCAATTTAGCTGTTCCAGATGTCATATGTTGCAATGTGATCACATTAAATAGTAAAAAATAATTACTTATTGTCATTATCTTGCCAATAAGTTGTTTTCAAGCAATGAAAGTGCAAACTTAAATGGATGACATCAAAACGCGACGCTGCTAAAAAAATAACCTGGTGTGTATTATGTGCAAATCATTTTCGCTACATTTCTGGTTGCTAGCGCCCAAATTAAAATTTTAAGGAAAAAGAAATGCATTAGGAAAAATAAGTTTCGTTCATGGACAACAGATAATCATGATCAGTTGATCTGTGCCAGTGATCAGCATAAACGTTTTTATCTACACAACCAATGTTTAGGGCCTGTTAAAAAATTCATATCGTAGTAAGGCGTACGATAATTTTTATATAAACTGAATTTTTGGTTAAATGTCATGTTCTTGAGGTTTTACATCGTCTTATGTCTGGTAACTATAGGCGTATATAAAATTGCTGGTACATGCCTTTGAAGGGAATAACGTAAATTAGAGGTGTAGATAGGAGTGCCGGGAGTCCTTCAATACCTTTGCCCACTTAACGCTTGATAAAGAGAATATAGTCAATTGTGCGATATGACAATACGCCTCGCTTTAATAATCGATTCAACGTTGCTTGCAAGATAATTGGCTTACGCTCGATGTTCGCGATTATGTGCAGAACCTTTTCTCGGATTTCCCACAGGGTGACTGGCCCCAGGTTAACCAGCGTTTCGACGTTTCGACTCGGGCACTGTCTTTAGGGCAGATGAGTGTCGAGGTGGATGTTTTTTTGCTTTAAATATTCTTCCCATCCTTGTCAGATGTTGCGTGATTGGTTGTTGCGGAGGGATAGGTTTGGGTTGTTTCCCGCCTTTATATGGAACTGCCGTTTTTTGCGTAATGTGGCTGAGGCGAGTTTCCAGGAGTTACTCAAGGAGAATCCTGAATCTCGGTTCAGACAGTTTTCCTCCATGAGAAGCTCGATGTCCTCCTTGACCAGGCGAGCCCAAAATTCGGAGAAGCGAGTGAGTGAGTCCTAGTTTCGTCAAATTGAATGAGGTGGTCGAATCTTTGGCCGTGTTCAGCGATGGCTGACTTTTCAGGTTGTCCAAGCAAGGAGGTTAAAATGAAATGTAGTAGGCATGACCGTGAACGCTCATGGGCGAAAGTGAAGCAAGAATAGGGGTGCTTGGGTAGGTGTTGCCAAACCAGTCACAAAACATCGTCTGGTCTGTGGTTTTTAACTTCAATTTGAGGAAAATCGAAAGCGACCGCCGGTCATGTAACCCAGAGGAAGGTCTAAACTGTGCCGACTGCAATGGCGGAATTGGCTTCAAGAATCAAGTGGTATGTCTCCTCCATTTATTTTCTAACCTCCTTGTGTCCAAGTCGTAAATATTGCTTGTGTTCCTATACACGTTTCTCAATTGTCGGTTCCGTCTTCCCAACGTAAGCTCGACCACGTCATTCGATCTGATGAAACCAGGATACTCGCCCGCTCCTCCGGACTTTGGGATCACCTGGTCAAGGAGCATATAGAGTTTGTCATGGAGTAAAACAACTCAACCGAAATTTAAGCTTCTCCTTGAGCAACTTCTGGAAACCTACTTCGGCCACATTACGCTAAAAAACGGAAATTCCGCAAAAAGGCGGGAAACCATCCAAACTTTCCCCTCCGCACCAAACAATTATGCAACTCCTGACAAGGACGGGAAGAATATTTAAAACGAGCCGACATTCACTTAGACACTCATCTACCATGATGTCGTAGGACATCGAGATACTAACAAACATGAAGACACTAATCCGTTGGGATACCCGAGAAAAACTCCTGCACATCATTTGCAGGGAAAGAACCAAATCTTACTTCCCGAATATGCTCTGAATTTTTATCCGATAGTCATTGCCGAGTCTACCTGACGCGTCATCTCCTCGCCACTTTTTTATTTTTGATGATTTTAATTTATTTTAACTTCATATTTTGAATAGCACATCCAAACATGGGACCAACCGCAGCATTATGGGGCGTGTTGGATAGGCTAAGGGTGTGATAATAAAGGTGGAGAAACATTTGAAAAGTGGTTCAAGGAGCAATGATGGGTTTTAATCGCGTGCCACCATAAAGTTTTCACTCGCACGCGGACAGATAGTCGTCCCTTGATCTCCCTCTTCCTCTTCCCGGCCCCTTATTCTCTCACGGAAATGAGTCCTATTCTGTTTTCCCTTCCACTGTCCCTTCCTCCGCCCCCATCCGCTGGTAATTGCTTCACGTAAAGTTTGGGTTTTGCGAGCCCTCCCCCGTTCCTCTTCCCACCTCCTTTTGAAATCCCGCAGGTCCCCTATCATAATGCCGACTTGATTGTCTCATTTATGGCAGGGGCGTCTGGGAGGAGGGAGGCAGGTAACCACAATGATGGTGAATGAATGGTATTCTTATCATTTTTGGTCGCGTAGGATTTAGTTATTATTGCAAAGTAAATGAAAAATATCAAATGCTAACTACTCTTGTAAGCTGAAGACTTTAATTCAAAAGGTATCTTTGAATTAACATTTAATTTCCGAGAAAAACTGTTAAATAAAAGTAGGCTATCCAGAGTGAGATTTTATAACATAAAAGGTATTTAAAGGGCATTGATGCGGATAAGTGCAAACGTTTGATCAGAAAAATACAATTTTCTAAAGTTAAATCGTGTATGTAAATGCACGGCATAGCGTAAAGCATTTTTTTATTCTTCCTCGTTAAAAAATGCGTAAATCTGTAAAAATTTGTATTATAGCTACTTTTGGTACAATAGACTTAGGCTATTCCTGCATTGTTAAAATATTAATAATACATACGAATTCCTTCATATCCAAAGTATAAATGTTCGAATTGTATAATAGAATTACCGTATCATGCAGAAAAAATGTTTATTAACAATGAGTATTCAGAATAAAGACATTGATGCGAATAAGCGTAAAACTTTTATGGAAAATATCCAATTATGAAGAGTAATGTTGGATCTAAAAATGCGGGAAAATGCGTACCAAATTTACAAATAATTATATGTAATTATTAGTCAAATTTTTGCAATAAAATCCCCTGGAATTGATATTTAACTGTGTCACCCACATAACCTCTCGATATATCTTAGATTTGATCGATTGCTTTTGCAAAAAAATGTAAAGAATCAAATACTTTTGTTTACAACGCGGTGTCCATGTGCACATTTGGGAAAAACTGTTAAAAAAAGCAAAGCACGTTACCTCGCGTGCACACGATTCGCGCGACTCAATTTACAACGTGAGCTCCAGAGTGAAACGCACTCATTGCCCGTGGTACGTGGATTGAATGCAGTGATTATCGCGCGGAGTGGGGAGGTGCACACGCTCCAAATAGTCGCACGAGGAGTTGCAATACCCAGGGCCGTGACAAAAGACGGGCGAAAAGACGTGGACGTGGCCGCTTTTGTCGTCCGGTGACGCGTCAATCGGAACCTCCCCAATGCTTCTTAGGGTAAAAAGTGGGGAATCGATCGCTTCAGAAAATGCGCTGTGAACGGTCTCGCGCACCATTATCGTAAGCACGCCCGTGGTGCGGGAATGGCGGAGTCGAGTTGATTCGGTGGGCGGAGCTCAGCTACGGAGTATTATCTGGTCGATACCGTTGCAATATTTGAGGTCCTCATTTTCTATATCGCTTTCTATCATAATTCGGAACTATTTTTCAAAATTTTCTCAATTTTTCTAGGAATTTATATATACGTGTATGTAGTTTCTATTTGTCTCTACAATATAAAATGAACAGAAATTATTATATATCCATGCTTTATTACGAAAATTGTATAAATAATGGATTTGAGATTTTTTTTAAATGCTTACCAAAGTATTATTTTTTTAACCTGCGTAATTTTCCAGCACTTGTTTTTTTATTGCAAAAAACACCCCGAATTTAGCGAATACCCAACACTACCATAAGTGATATTTTGATTGAGTGTTTTGAAAATAACTCAAAGAGAATCATAACTTTATTTTAATAAACTTCCAAATGCTCCTCCTCTCTATCTCTCTTTTCCTATCCCTAATATGCTGAGTCTCTCGTATATCCCTATCTTTTTCTAAAGATGTGCTCGAATATATTTCACACATAAATATGGACGAATGATGAAGAATCAAACCGAACTGAACAATAAGACTTGGTGAAAGAGAAAACGAGTAAGTTTCCTAAGCCTTAGTTTGACCGTACCTTCTAAATGGGTGTAGGAATATTAGATGGATATGAAGAATACAATGCCTCGTTACTTTGGCAGTAACTCACAATAAGTTTACTACGGTATAAAGGATATAAGGATGGGATAGTTACTTACAAAAAAGGGGCAGATATGTGAGTGTGTATATATATATATATAAGGAAAGGAAATAAATATAAAAGTATATGCTAGCAACAAGGCGTTGAGGTTGGGGAAGGATAGGAAAGTAAATCAGTGGACACTCACTGGCAGATGATCCATGACGACACCGGTGTCCACTGCTTAGGGGTAGCTTTCGGGCTAAGGACCCTTCTTCAGCTGGAGGAGATTCACTACTAAGGAGTGTCACACTGGAGTTAGGAGTTTAGGGTATGTCTTGGTACGGGGTTGGTTGTTGGGGAAAGGGGATTGGTTGGAAGGAAGTGCAGGGGGGGTGGAATGGGAGGAGAGGGAGCTAGCGAAGATTCAGTCCGGGAGGGCAGGTTGACTTTAAAATGGAAATATAAGAGAGCTCCCAGTGGCGGAGCTCTATTATGGGTGTGTCGGGTGGGAGGGCGCGGATTATTTTAATATGAAAGCAGTTGTTGAAGGAGAGGTTATGCGAGTTAGCGTGCTCCGCTACAGGCAACTGCAACTGTTGCATCACGCTGCTCCTGTGATTGATTACCCGCATATTTAAAGGTGTGCTGTTGAGGCCAACGTAGAAAGCCTGGCAGTTCTTGCAGGTTATAAGATATATAACATTACTCGAGGAGCAGTTTCCCCGAGTAAGTATTTGATATGTGACATTCGTCACCGGAGTAGTGAAGAAACGGGAAGAGGTGTTGATTGGGCAAGTGAGGCAACGGGGCTAGTTGCAAGGGTGAGAGCCAATAGGAAAGAGATTGGTAACACTACTTGCAAGTGAAGTTTGACGGATCTCACGGATCCAGAGACTATTTTGTAGATTGGGAGGGCGACGAAAGGAGAGCACGGGAGGTCTTTGAATAAGGGAGGAAGTTGAGGGGGAAGAGGAGAGAATGGAGTGTGCTGATTTCAGAAGGATTTTCAGTGAATCATCAAGACCTGGATGAAAGGTGGTCGCAAAGATAATAGAATCATCTATTGATATATTGTCCTCAGGATGAGGTACGAAGCGCGGTCTCGGAGAGGGTTCGGTCACCTTAATGAGTTGTTCTCTCACCAAAGAGGGGGGATAGCCACGACTCACGAAAGCTTTTTCCAGGTCTTCTAAGTATCGAAATAAGTAAGAATTTTCAGAACAGATTCGGCGACCTCGACGTGCCAAAGAGAAAGGGAGAGAGCGTTTGCAGTGTTCGGGATGACAGCTGTCCCAATGCAAGTACTGCTGAAGGTTGGTGGGTTATATATATATATATATATATATATATATATATATATATATATATATATATATATATATATATATATATATATATATATATATATAAAACGGACGAAAAATATTTTACGGACTAATCTTGGGGGTGTTTGATTCATATTAATCCCCCGCCGATTCCAGTGTTTCTTTAGTAGTCTAGATAGCTTAGTAGTCAGAGCATCCGGCGCGAAATCGGAAGGTCCGTGGTTCAATTCCCGGTCTAGATGAATTTTTTTCACTTGGAATCGGCCATCATTCCATCTTCACATCACCATTGTGTTGTCCAATTTTATGTTTCCTATCCTCTTTCTTTCACCACCTGTTTGAACGAAATATTTATTATTTACGCCTGTGAGCGGTTTGAGTGAATGAATGAATGGTTATATATATATATATATATATATATATATATATATATATATATAATATGTGAGGGGTAACTGAGACTTGAAGCATTGTAAAAACGGAGGATTTTAAATAAAATATTAACTGGTGCTATGAACGGAGGGGAATAACGGGAACGGATGGAGCTGTAAGCCCATTCACTCAATTTTTTCCTGAAAAAAGTTAAACACTGGCCGCTCTTACTGATGAACAATGGAATTAAAATTGTTCGTAGGCATCGATTATTTAGTTCAGAGTCTGCAATAGTAAATTGCTTGAAATATCAAGAATTTTGGAATTCAAAATTCACAGTTTTGTTTGTATTATTCAAAGTCCTGTTTTTAGCGAATTCCTTTACCGTGCTTAAGGAATAGTTGCCTGTAATCTGTGCGAGAATCATAAAGTTTCTTGAGAAAACTTACGAAAAAGTAAATACTTTAAGGTTTGTGACAGAATTTTTAAAAACACTTTGGAAAATATAAATATCACTGCATTAGATTTTATCAGACTAAACACTTTCCTCGTATAAGTATTTTGAAAGTACCTAGTTTAAGAAAAATATTTAATTTTTCAAATCTAAAGGTTTACCGCACACAAAAGACCCTTTGAAAATTCTTTGACGCTTTAGGTCCGTGGGTGGTTTTTACGCAGTTTTGAAATGTCTTTTAACCGTTTTTATGTTGCCTAACGTTGTGGAAAATCTGAAGAATTATTTATTCAAATAATAAAATATTTCATATGCTGCACGAAAAAAAGCCGCGTGGACGCATGAGCAAACTTTTATTTTTGGAAGCTGGCGGTAATCATTTCTGACAGCTTGTTTTTATCGCGATTTTACCTCACAAAAGAAAATTAAAGCTCTTCATTCATTTTGTAGCTTCCTAAAACGTTTCAACTGCGACGAATTCAGAACCCTTTTGAGTGTTTTCCGTAAATGTTGATAATCTGCAACAACCATGAGCCCGCCGGGGCATCGTATGAGGGAGTGTACACATCCACCTATGTGTTTTTAAATATATGCTGACACGAGATGTACTCATAATTGAGTCTTCATGAGATCTCATATTGGTGTTTTGAAAAAAAACAAGATAAAATATTCCAGTTAGGCCATAATCAACGCTCATGTGATTTTATAAAATTTGAAATGGATTTAACGCACGCATCAATGAAATTTTGGTTAATTAATCAGGGTCCAATGTGATTTAGCCAATCACATGGGATAATATTTCTAATTCATCTGATTTTATCATTAGCTGCCACAGTGGCTGCCAACCTGAAGCTCGATTCCCGGTGGTTAACCTACGTCTGTTGTTTTCCACCATTCCTATTTCTATCATGGTTGTGTGTGTGTGTTCGTATAAGTATTTTATTTATTGGTATGAACTGGCGAAAGCTATTAACTGTTTGGAGAAGGCATTTGTAGATTTGATTTTTAAGTCGGTCATCTGGTTCAAGAAAAAATGAAGTAAGACTTGCCATTTAATTAAAGATAAACTGAATTTTGAATAAAAAGGTAACAACTTTGTTTTTTCCATGGTCGTCAAAATTAAAACCTAATGTGGAAAAAACAAAGTTGTTACCTTTTTATTTAAAATGAATAGCAAATTCCACAAAGTTACGCCGGGAACCACAAATTTTAAATAAACTGAAGTTTTGAACTCTCTTTATATAGACAGTAATTTAAAATAAATTAGCTGCTAGGTTCATAATATTTCATGCCTGTGAGGAGAAGTGAATGTTACATAACACATCAACCGTTTGACGGTGATATTACTCGTTTATTGACGAGAAATAAATGCTCATATTTTTTAACCTCTTCTACGTTAAAGGCCGTTAAGCTTCATTTCCCTGCTCTGCATCGTAATCTTTAGTCAGGAATAAGTCCAATTTTCTAGGCTCCTCTTAAGTGAGTGGAGGGGAGGTAAAGTCATTTCATTGCAAAACTCATTCCATTACACAACCGCCCTTGCGGTCAATTAACCTAATTCCTCCGTGCCTCTTGTGAACTGAGGCGATGGTCTGCTCACTTATCTAACCCTACCTTGCACATATCTCCCCCTTCAAATTTCCCTTCTCTAGGCCACGCTTCTCCAGCTCGTATATCTGCAAAGCGGGCAGAACCTAATATAACCCAAAGTTAGGCACCTCCATTCCATCAAACAAGCTCAGCAGTCCTCCATCAAAAACTGTTGAAGAGATCTCGTGGCGTTTGACACTTTAAGAGATTTTATGTGGACTCAATCTTATATTATATCCATATAAATCCTTTCCTGTTTTAATTGAAAGACTTAAATAACTCAATTTTTGAGGTTTCCACTTATCTATTTCAAAATGCTTGGAAATTTTTACTTTTCACTGCAGGAGTCTGTAAGAGATGATCATTTTTCTGAATTCATTCCCGAGTGATGGAGAAGTATTGAGCAGATTTTACGTTTCTTTTTTGCGTTTTAATGTAAGTAACTTTTAAAAATGCCTGTGATCATCAAATTGTGATTTTCATTGCACCTTCATTTTTTTTATTTTTTTTTCTTTATTCACATAGGAAGTGATACCTTTAAACTATTTTTCTTGAAGCATTCTCACATAATTATGAAAATATTTTATTGCGATTTAAATATTATTAGTTTTGGAATTAGCAGTGTATCTTTCGCATTGTGCCATTTTCAATCACCACTTATTGGAAGGGCTTTTGAGTACCAGGGCACTTGTGAAAGAAGGTCGAAAGGAGGGGTTCAAGTGTAAATATTTTGCTAGATATATCATACCCATTTGACAAAATTTCGCAATCGAGAAAAAATATTTTCTTTTCTATTGGTCAGAGAATTTTTTATGCTCCACTTATGAATATCAAAGTGTGCAATATTTTGTAGGTTCTCTTAGTTTCAATAATTTCAAGGTGTTGGGCATCTATGTAAACGGGTGGGTTTATTTTATTTCATTTGCAATGCACGTGTATTTATCCAGATCATCATTATTAAATCATTTTTTGGATTTACTCATTTTATTTTCGTTATTCATTTCTATCGTTCATTTTTCATTGTTAGGTACTATTCCTGTAGTTAAAGCAGCGGGCAACTCACCTGAGATTCATCCTTTAATGTCAGGAGAGGCAAATATAACTAATCATATGCTGTGTCATGTTTCTGGAATATCGTTCGTCTCTTGTAGACTTACTCCCTCTCCTTGTTCCTACTAAAGTGCTCGTATGCTATGAAAGAAAATGTAATAAATAGATTGTTAATCCATACGTTCATTCAAATGCATTGATGTGAGCTAAGAGTGATGAACAAAAGGCATGTTTCTTTGTAACAAAATAACCCTGCCTGCTAAAACATCAAATGGATATGTTTAGAGAAAGATAAGGTGATAATGCTTATAAAAGTTCATATTCTCTGGCGGAAAAATAGTAGTGATGTCGCACTCCCTATACATATCCACTGTGCACTCTGCTATTTACTAGAGAGTGTAATGTTTTGCAGTGCCAGATGTATTTGCCGTTTCACAGTCACTGTGGTGCAGGTAAAGGGTCAAAGTGCTATGAAGAATTTTACTATGACTCATGTATCCATTGTAATTGATGGATTTTGGTACATCTGGCATATTTACTGTAGCATAATTTTTTATTTATAGGGGTAGAGTGTAGGAAGTATGAGAATACTAATTTAACATAATTAATCACCCTTTTAAGCGCTTTTATCTTATTTCGATGAAATCTAAGTGCAACTTCAGTGTTACTTTTGAACTCAAGTTTTTAGTAATTGTAATAAATATAATTTTTATAATATATAGGAATTAAATTCTTCGCTCTCACCTAGTTTTGATAAATAATTAAAACACGGGGCTAAACATATGAAATAGAAATCTCCTGTAAATTTTAACCATTAAAAATTCAATAAAAAGTGCTATTTAACATAAAATTTTCTATTTATGTAACCAGTTCTGGAAAATTCAATCTAGGTATAATTAACATTCCCATTCTTTCCTCCTGAAAATGAATATACTAGCCATATAAATAACGAAATTTTAATGCGATATGAAAAGTTAAAATTGCTACGCAAATTTCATTCTAGTGCGAGATCTCTATTATTAATCCTATTGATCGGGTGGCAAAATGTATTTTTTTCAACCTGAGTGCACTTTAGCAAATTGCAATGCAGAAAGAAGGTGAGACACATTCAGATGAGCATTAAATTTTTTTACCCCGGTTGGAGCCCTGCAGAATATGAATCCCCATGACTATTTCATGATTCAAATTGAGATGTGAAAAACGTATTTCATTCAAAAATATTTTTTCGTGCGCAGTTTCAAACTAGTTAAAAGACATCAAGGCAAACTATGCAAGTCGGAGGGAGCTAGTCTCTAGGAAATCAATCGCAATAATGGAGAGTCTCCATTAGAATGTTTAAAAAGAACCGCTACCACCACTGTGGTACGTGAATGATTGAGCATAATATTCTCGGGATTAATTGAATAAATCACGTGAAACGCCAGAATGGTATGTACCCTTCCCATTTCCACTGAGGCTTGTTCAGGTTGAAAAGGTTGCATTTTTGTAAATTTTGTAATGGAAAAGAAAATATTTCACACATTAATTCATGAGAATGTGTATATTAGGATATTAGGGACGCATTCATGAACCACTGCTAAAATAATATTCTTACTTTAAATGGCATTTTGTAAAAGCTAAACGCATGTACCATGCCATTTCTGCATCGTATTATTTAAAGCCCCTTTTTATTGCTCATATTTAAATTGAATATTATAATGTTTCCAATATCATAAAGCGTCCGTGCTCCGTCTTACTGCTTTTAAAGTTTATCTGCATTATCCATTCTTACACTGCATTGTTATGCATGAAAATTTAATAAAATATGGTATTTAATATAAAAAAAAATAATTTTATGAATTCTTGATGCTTTACTTATTTTAAAGTGTTTTTTTATCTGTATATATTCTCAAGATTTCCCACAAATTGAACAATATCATTGTAACTTCAAAAAAGCATGAATGCATTAAGAGAGCCATGCCTCTCTTAGTAGTCTTAAATTTACCCTACCCTTGCGTGTCTTCCGAATGTGCATTTTAAGTTGGTCCTAGATCTTTATTTCTAAATTCAAGGTTGAAATGTCACTTCATAGACGCCGGTTGTTACGTGCTGATCCAAAACCAGCTTCTATCAATAGCCTAACTTTATATTCACCTCATGTATTACCTTATTAAAATCTGAATTTCACTGTTCAGTATAAAGGTTTTAAACTTAATTCAATTGATATTGGGGCTATATTCTTCTCACCAGCTATTGCATCACCTGCTTTTCTTCGCTCAAGTTTTACATCGCGATTAATCTCCAAACGTTTAATAGATATTTCAAACTTTTTCCTCCTCCTCTGAATTATCTTCCTATATCCTTAATTAAACTAATACCTTAATCTACTAGAATGAAGTATTTCTACTTTGCACAAAGAATTCTTAGGTGATTAGTCACTGTCTTAATCCATAGTGGATAAGTTGCTTGAGCATAGCGTGGTTGAGACTTCATTTGTATCCAGTACCGAATTAATTTACGTAATGTTCGATGCAATTTTTACCATAGATTTAATTAGAAACCAATCTGATCTCATATTTTACTTCAGTAGAGTTAAGTTGATTACATGTATTGGCCCCCCATATGTCATCGCCTGCCCCTGCATTGCCATTAACTTAATGCGTAGGATAAAACACATCTTCTTTTCTACTCATCATTCCCATTATGTACCCATGCTCATATTATAATTTAACGTGTCTAAAATTATCCTCAGAAATCATGTTTGTTGGGAGATGAATGACAATATCCATATTTATTATTTGTGGCATTTTCTTTAAAAAATATCTCGTAGTTATAAAATCCTAACTTGGGCGTTATATTGCTCCCTTATACTAACTCCCAATTAAGTTTTCCTTAAAAGCATCATATACATGGATAATCAGTTTAATTCCTAGTTTATTCAATGTATGCACTTGTGTGCAATGTATGCCCGTGTATTGCAGTATAATAGAAGCTATACTGTAACTGTCTCTAATCACGATTTCCTCTTGACTGCATAACAGTTTTGTTTAAATGAACCTATATTTTGGGTAGGCAGTGGCCTTAAAGTTCGGTTTGTAATATCTATCTGGTTCCGTCATAATATGAGTAAATATACTCATGAAATGTTTGTGCCTTTGCGTCTTTGCATTTCCCGAACGATAAATTGCCTATTTTTCATCAAATGTGGAATCCAGTATGTTAATCACAAGTATGGATGTACTCAATATAAGTATGTCAGTATTAAGTGGGGAAGTCGAAGTGAAGGAGGTAAAGGAAAGGACGGAGGG
Organism: Pyrrhosoma nymphula; assembly: GCA_963573305.1. Taxonomy (NCBI): domain Eukaryota; kingdom Metazoa; phylum Arthropoda; class Insecta; order Odonata; family Coenagrionidae; genus Pyrrhosoma; species Pyrrhosoma nymphula. Next base: position 14,379,128 of record OY754333.1, on the reverse strand, counting down.
TAGGTAGTGAGGTAGGCAATGAGAAAGAGTGAGGTAGGGGAACCAAAAGTCCTCGCGAAAAAGACGCGAGGTGCATGCACGCCAGGAAAGTTGTTTAAATAACCCATCGCTATTACTCTACAAGGGACTTTATCTTGAGGTCTCCTTGTAAAACGAGTCGAAATGGGAACGGAAGTAAGTGGTAAGTCATCGTACTTGTTGAAGCGCTTGTGTTTGCAGCAAATAGAAAGTATACCGAATCGACCCTCCACGTTGGAAAACTTTCCTCCCCCTTTTCACAGGTGTGTGATAGTTCCGTAGCCCGTGTCCCAGAATCGTATACTGCGCAGCGCCAGGAACATTTGCTAGAGCAATGTACATACCTACTATTATTAATGCACCAGCAAAACTGCAATACTTCCAAAATAGGATACGAGCATGTGGACAACCAGCGGATGACCCCATTGCTGGAAGAGAGAAACATCGGGGTCTATCAAAATCGGGAAGAAAAACGGCTCTGAAACGGACGCGACGGTCGTTTAAATCCCTGCGAGTGCTCTTACAGTAACCAACAGAAATCCCCGAAACATTAATTCGATTCATTAAACGAGTGCTTCAACTGGCCGAGACCGCAATTCTGCCTATCCTTGTTTTTATCATTTTTTTATATCCCTAACCCGTTTTTCTTTTCTTTCATTTTTAAATTTTTAACCAGAGTTCATCAATCCAAATATAATCCCACCACACCGAGGATTTCACCGTATTAAAACAAAGCCGCTGCCGTTGCCGGGCGACAAGAGCGATAATTTAAGCAGTTAAGCTGTTAGTCATCTATGAGATGTACGTGTATTTGTTGCCTCTCTTACTCCACTTATTATTGTTATTGCTCAATGGAGTGGTGATTGCTCTGTGCTTAAAGAGGGAATTTTACGCCGTAATTGAGACATGAGATGTCCAGCAAAATATTTTCTAGTAGAGTGCCATGGAAGAAGATTTAACAGAGGAGTATAACGCTCTAGGTACTTGTATTTGATGAACGTATTGACGAAATGTTGCCTATTTTTTCTTTATCAATGGGAAATAATGCAATGAAACTTCATTCACTGTTATGTCCTATTTTCCGTTGCAAAATTGATATGAAACATCTAAATACTTTTGAAGGAATCGAAGCGCTGTCTGAAAGCTCCTGATACAATAAAATATTATTCATAGGAACGATAAACGAAAGGAAATTGTTTATTTTACAAAAGCGCTCTGTGAGAAAATATATGCAGTGTCTACGCGTTCTTCGTTTCATCATAAAATGAAGAGATGATTCTGTTAATATTTCAGGACAGTTTGAATAGTGTTTTTAAGAATTTATTTATTACTCAAGCACATAAGTACGTAAATTGTTTCATGGGTTCGCTGATAATTTTAGCAAACGTATCATTCGACTGAAGTATTGCCCTCAAATGGAGCGTGACAATGATTTACAAATATTTCGATATCACTAGTATAAATGTAAGATTTAAATTTTTTACCTTTTTTGGGCATTTTATTAAGTTAATCGCTTAAACGTAATATTAGCATAAGGTTTAACAAACGCAAGATATTGCTATTTAAGAACGTGGCAGAAGAAAACTGATGGGCATGCGTAGCGAGGCAATATCTCAGTCCGATAATTTGGAACCAGGATATTGTGCTCAAGAGCACCTGATTTTGGTAAGCATCTTAAAATGCCTGTTCGAACGTAAAACTGAATTCATCCCGATAAAAGAATACAAACATGGTAACGAGATGATTGAGATGGAGCCATCGATAGCAGGTGTAAGGAGAAAGTGACATAAAAATTGCATATCACATTATCATACTTGGTGGAACTTGGACTTGGTGGAACCACATCGCGATTGCTGTTTCACTTTGTAAAAATCCCACAACCCTTTTCATTTGCCTCGACACAGGTTTTCATTTAACACTCTCATTTTCAAAGTTTTAAAGCTGGTGGTTTCTGGAATGACTACATGAATATCGATCTCCAAAAATGAAAAAGAACATTCGGTATTTTCCACAGAATTTTATTGAGGTACTACTATTTTCAACACACAGGCGTCATCTTCAAGTACCTGAAAATGCGTTGAAACTAGTAGGGCCTAATGAAAATTCCGTGCATCTTGCCTTGTGTTCTTTCTTATCACTGAGAAGGTGCCATGGTTATGGACGATAACTTTGCATTGGGCTTTTAAACGCGGATGATGCAAATTGGGCAACTGGTATTCGATTCGGTGGCCTATCCAGGTGAGTCCATACGGACGCGTAGCATGGGTTGAAGCCGGTCTATCAACGTTGTGCTTATCTACCGTAGAAACCTGTCATTCTCAAATCACTCAGACCACTCCACCTCTTCTCCGCAAAATTTGAGATTTTCCCCACCCCTATCGTCAATAATTACATTTTTCAAAGCATTTATGGATGACTCTGTGGTATTAATGCAAGAATGTAAAGTATGTTTTGATTTATTTTTTTCATGTAGCATACGTAAAACTCAAGTCTTTACAACATGATATTTTAATGTGTGCAATGAAGTCATACGTACTATGCTCATAATGCATTGGTTCTATTTTTGCTTTTGCTAATATGATTAAAAAATTTAAGAATAATATGTTAATAATTTATATTCAGATTGATTTTATAACTTTGGTTTAATTTGTCTTAGGTAATACTGATCTCCATTAGGTACCTACCTCTATTCAGTAGTGTAAATTTAATTTACTTCATATATAGTCAATACTAGATATTTTCGGATGTCGTGAGTTCAATAATGGCATATATATAATCAATAATTAATGTTTTATTTCGTTACTTTGCTTTAGACAGAACTTCGGCGTTTAAGAATTGAAACTTTTTGCGAAATGATAGCTAACTTTTATGGATTTTAATGATCAATGCTTTGGTATTTTGTTCAATATTGACAAAAGCTATTATTGACAAAAGTCGTTATTCTCAAAAGTAGAAAAAAAGATACTACTAAAAGAAGTTACTCAGCCAAATTTAATCAAGGTCTATAATCAGTATATGGGAGGAGTGGACCGAGCTGATGAAAATATTGACAAGTATCGAGCATCAATCCGTGGAAAGAAATGGTATTCGAGCCCTCTGTTATTCTGCTTTGAGCTGGCTTTACAAAAAGCTTGGCAATTGCATAAAATAAACGATGTGAAGCCAATGGATCTTCTTGAATTTCGTCGCCGTGTGGCCTGTCACTATATAGAGACATATGGTAATACTGCTGAGCCTGGTAGGAAAGGGAGACCATCTATGAAGCGTAACCTTGACTCACGTCATGACGGCTTGAATTATACGATTGTAAAGCAAGGAAAGCAAACTCGCTGTGTCCAATGTCACAAAAATACCACTTTTCAATGTAAAAAATGCAATGTATCCTTGCATGTTAAGTGTTCACCTGGATATCAGTCTTAATAGGGAGTTAATAAATGTCTGAATCAAATGATTTGCTTGTTATCATTGAGTACGTCATGATAGTGGATTTCCCTAGTGTTCCATTTTTGGAACACCTCGTAATTAATAATTGGCAAGAGATACATTGTTTTTTCTTTCGGATATTGTTTTAATACGTATTTTTATCTATAATATGTAAAAATCAGGGTAAAATTCGCATTTTACAAACCTTCGGCATAAATGTGTTAATTTCTCCTAAGGTGAAAACTCTAATTACTACTTCCCTATATGACAATAAGAGAAGTAACTATTTGCTCCGTGACCAGTTTTTCCTCGGAATATAATATGTGAAAACTCTACGTAAACCCGTAATAAACTCCAGGTTTTTTTTAAATTTACACTGCAGGATAGGCGGATGATTCCTTTTATTAAGCCACCTGGGATTTCTCTCAAATATTTTGCTACAAGAAAATCACTCCGTAAATATTTCAGTGCACAGACACTTCGATATCCATACTCAAACGTCTTTTCAATAATCCAATGATCTAAAGGCTTCTGCGCGATCCAAGATGATTTCCCATTGCTATCTTATACTGAATATTTTTTTCTTGGTCTAGTTCTTCATTCATTAGAGTAATCTGACGGTTAAAGGTAGGTTATGATGAAAGCCAGAGAAAATCCAACTGTATTTCACACGTGCAGGGCCCCCTCTGCCTCTAGTATTTCTTTCTTCATCTCAGCGTGTCCTACCCTTCTGTATCCTGTCCATAAAACCTATTTTCTCCCTTCCCCATCCCCGCTTGCCCAACATCCTTCCCTCTATCACGGCCTTCAGCAAACCATCGCTCCTCATTATTGCTTCCAGGCACCTACCCTGCCTCCCACTAATCTCATGCAGAGGTTTCCTATCCTCACCTACTAGGTCAAGCATTTCCTCATTTGTCTTCCTTTCCGTACAACACAACTTCTCCATCCTCTTCCACACCCACATCATGAACGCCTATAGCCAATTTTTGCTCTACTTTCTTAAGAGTCCACGTTTCTACCCTATACAACGCCACACTCCATATCAAGCTCTTCACCAACCTCTTTTTTACATCCTTACTTAAGGTCCCCGTCATCAGCTCACTTTTATTACTGAAGGCTTTCTACGCTAGCGAAATTCTACTCCTAATATCTTTGCTTAAATGCCCATTTTCTTCTTGCGTACTACCCAAGTTATTAATTGCTCTACTTGCTCCAGTTTGTGCCCTCCTACGCGTATGACCATCCTCACTTTCTTTGTTCCAGAGGATCTCATTACTTTTATTTCCTTATGATTAATCTTCATTCCGTATTTCCCGCACTGCTTTTCCAACACATCTACTAAAGGTTGCAATCCCTTCGATGATCGACTAATCAACGCCAATACGTCCGCGAATCTAACAAACTATATCAGCTGGCCTCCTACTTTGATTTCCTCATCTAGTTAGCTCTCCCCATGCCTCTCTAGCCATTTCCTCGGCATAAATGTTAAATAAGTCTAGTTATCATAGTGGAATGAAACAATTTGTCTGAATTTTGCTCATAACGCCAACACTTATTTATCAATGGACTGAGAGGATTTTATATCACACTACAATTTGGAATCTCAGATCACATTGCTGAGTTTGTGGCTTGAAAGGAAATCTGGAAAGATATGAAAGTTCTTGATTAGTTTCAATTTAATTGCTCTTTAATTAATAATATATAAAGTACAAAGAAAATTAGCCTCCGGTTTGAGCATTATACTCTTAATGCCATAGATATTGTTTAAATAAATGCACTAATTGACTTATAACAATGTCTTTTTGTATTGAAAGTATTTTTTGAATAATGAGTACCTACCCAATAGTGTCTATTGATTATATAACAAGAGTAGAACCGGAATAGTTACAGGAGTAGTAGGTACCAATTGGCCAATCAAAATTTATGCCAAAAAATATTTCGGGTCAATTTGGTCAACTAAATCGAATACAACGAGAGAGCTTGTTAATATTCCACTGGTAGGTACTGAAGAAAACGTCTAGCGAGAGAAGAACATCTCAGGTATTGCAATTTACCACAGGTAACGCATAGAGTTTTCTCTCGCCATGTATTAGTTCCTTCACATGTTTTGAGACAGCATTTTTAATTGATACGTCTATCGTTGAAATGCTTTGCTGAGGGTGGATCATTATAATGTCACTTTTCTTGGAATTCCTCGGAGAGGAATGTACTTTCTTGGTTTGTTGCGGTAAATTTCAAGGCATCTTTTATAGTCGGAAGGCTAGGCGACGAGGAAATTGGAGCTAGTCAGTCAAGTGGGGAAGATTATAGTGAGAGGGAAGGCGACGGCGCGGGAAACATCCTCCGCGGTAAGCGTGAAATGTATGATACAAAATTCCCCAAGCATTGGGCAGGAAGCGCGTGAGATGAAATGAGTATAGAAGATCCAAAAAAATGGAAGGCAATCGGAACGGTATCAGACACGAAGTCTGAAATCCTGTCTGATTCAATTTTCTTCCTTTTTTTGCCTGTCCAACCAAATCTCTATCCTAGAGACTAGGCTCTTATTTTTTAAAGGGGTTCTTACTTCATATTTGCCCCTCATTATATACTAATCTATGTTTTATTCACTGAGGTTACATTTGGATTTGGCCCGACAGACAAACAAGAAGATGCGACATGCTCATTCTTCCTCCCCCTCGTCCCCGCTGCTTCTTGATGCTCAAACGGACAAAAAGGGCGTGTCGGAAGAGTGATGATGAAAAGGTGATGAGTCTTCCTCCTGTCAGTACTGCGCCCTCACCCTTTCTCGAATTCAAACACGTTTCAATTACACAACCCCCCTCACATGATTATCCCCAGCCAGCCAACACCTTTATACCATTCTCCTCTCGCTCAAGGTCCTCTACAGGAACCGTCGGTAATCTGTTTATCTTTCTCCAACTCGATCGTTCCCCATTTTTTCCTCTCCTACGGATTGGCGAAGCGGGAGATCGCTCGACCATGGCGGGGACCCTAGCTGGTACCTTCTTGCACTTCTCCCACCTCTCATTCCACCTAGGACTACTTGAATTTTGCACGCAATCTTTCCCCATGAATATCTTTGAAATAACCGACGGCTATGCTGGATATGCTAAATTCCCTCCATCTCTCTCTTTCATCAAACATCTATTGATGCAGACCAGAAGTTAGGAATCGAAACATGAACACATTTGAATGTCTGTGAAGTCTGGGCAATTACAACTTCTGTAGAGAAAAAATAAAAGAGCGATGAAATGTGGCGTTAATAAATGTGAAAACCAACTCTACGGACATTTTAACAAATGAAAAAGGTCTATAAAGAACTAAAAACAGTAGATCTTACGTGAACTTGCAATGAATTGAATCAGAAAAACTCATAGACAAGTTTCTGAGACATAAAAAATTCTTGAAACCAAAGCAGAAAGAGCAAAAAGGAACAAAAAGGAGGGATTACAGATGAAGATCTAGGCTTATATGGAGGGAAAAAATTTTGGGACTTGTCGAAGCCAGTTTTTTAAATAAAATATTCCCGCTTTTGCATCATATAACTGCACCTTCCCCTTGAAATTGTTTTTAATGCAAATAAGCCTCCTAAAACTAAAATAAAAATTATCCCTTGGTAATATATCAGATTATTTGGTTGTAAATACTCTCAACCGGTGTAATTGGGGCCGACTAATTCGAACCAATATTTTTATTTTGCTTTTCTTTCCAACATTGGGAATAGAGCTAAACATGAAATACAATAGATCGTGAACGTATGAGGTACTTATTTCTTGTCTAAAATGGCCATCTCATTCCCTTATGCCTCGTACTCTAATCTATGATATTTTTTTCCACTGTCTTTTTGGAGACCTCAACATATTCCCTTGCACATGAACTTCTATAGGACTGACTCTGAGTATCACTAAAGTACGGAATTTGTCATATATGCTGTAAATTTTAGCGTCGTTCCTTTTGTACGTTTTTATATATGCACCCGTATTTCCGTTTGCAGGCTTTTTTTGCAGAGAATTTTATTTCCGGCGACTCGTGAAACTTAAACTATCGAGATATTTCATGATTTGGCATCATTGGATCGATCACTACGTGGCGCCAACATGCCTTAGACAAAACCATTGGTACTCAGTGCTGTATTTGAGCCAATCGGGTTAAAAACGATTCCCATCAACGCAACGGTGGGAATAATAGAAATACGCCATATTAATTTTTGGGTATCATTTGTCTCCAATGCAAGGTAAAGTAGGTTGGGTATGTAAGATAACTTTCAATGTAACCAGAGATTGTTGAAATTTCTAATAATAGGTTACCTTTTATAAAACGATTTCAGATTCTTAAAAGATTCGAGTTAAATACTATTCATTTATAAAAATGATACTGATTAATAACTTTTTAAATGTAATCGATAGGAAGTACTTTCATCGGCACCTCAACTAAATTCGATCATGGAATCTGAAATTACTCATTTGAAATATTCTCATTGTTCTAATTTAAATTCAACAATGCCCTTAACTTTTTTCTTTGTGCTATTTTTATGATAACCTGCCTTGGTAACCATTTGACTCTATTTGACTCAAAACAGCCGTGTATTAATTTAAATGGAAATTATATTGTTATACAGAATCTATATCGTTGTAAGATGTAAAGACTAAGTTGTCGAAGCACCCAAAACCGAAATCTACCTACCTGCCAGGAAACAATGTGGTTTTAGACAAAACCACATCGTTTCAAATTAAATGATATTTAAAGAATACAAGCGTTTGAGCATGCGTAAGAGAAGTGAATCGGAATAGATATTCATGGATTGAGGATATTTTATCCTAATTTATCCTTACTTCTTTCCTTCTTTTGATTGTATAGGCGATGCTTTCTGCTCTCCAATTGAAAGGCTTTTATGCCCTTGAAATTTTTCTTTCTTTCTTTACAATTTGTTACTTTTCTTATCTCAACTAAGAGATGAGATAACTCCACCTGGATCATTATTCTCTCCGAGTACGACGTACTAATGTCGTGGCATGCCTTGTCCCTAATTCTCAATACAGCTCCTTTAAGCAAATACTTGTTTTATCCATTTATTTCCGATGAAGATAAGGAGAATTGATTTTTTGTATGCCTCTCACGGAGGATACGAACCCACCAGAAGCCACTAATTGCTCCCCTATTCCAGATTAAGTGGACTCTTGTTACGAAAGACACCAATGGATTTATTGAAGCATGCTTGGTTTACTTGATGTACACGAGGGGAGCCACAAAATATTTTGCTGGATTAAGGATGTGATAGAAATGCAAAGGTTGGAGCCTTGAATACCCGTCTAATATTGGAAGGACAGCAGAGGAGCATAGAATTCATTGCATTTGCAGAGGAGAAACGCGAAGAATTCTCGTAATAATTCGGATCCGAGAAACGGATGATTACTACCCAGACATTCTCCGCCTCTGAATGCATCGCTGACCCCACTGCCTGCCCATTATTCTCCGACAATTCGGTTTACGTCCAGGCACTAGCCCTGTACGGCAAATAAGTAACCACTCCAGATCTCCTGTCCAAGAGTTATTCTAGCTTTACCTCCCTATCATACCAAAGATGGACTCGTAAAAGTTTGGATTGTTAATCAAAGGTGGATTCAACGCTTATTGCCTCTTGAGCGGAATGTAAGGGTTTCGTTGAATGGGTGGAGGGTTTTGGTGTGGAGTATGAGAATTTTAGAGGGCCAAAAAGAATTGAGTTCGCTCGATGCAGCTAGGGCGTGAAAGTGGGCGGGGAGGGAATATCTTTTTTTATTAGGAATAAGGAGCTTTGAACTCTAATGAACTTTTTTGTGGGACCTCCTAATGAGTGCTGCACAGAAAGAAAGGGCTTTTCTCTCGCCTCACTTGGTTCGCTCAGGGAATTCCCTTCGAATTCGACAAAAGGTTGAATGAAACGATGCGGGCAAGGTTTTCTCTGTGAGGATAAAATGACTCTATCGGTGTTGATACTTGTTTTTCCGAGATTCTATATAATCAGCTTTAACTTTCCCATTCTTTGTTTTCAATGCAAATTTACTCGTAAGTTTAAATCTCAATTTTTCTCAAATACTTCAGGTAGACTATTTATCGTAGGAGAAATAACCATTTACGTTTGCCTATTTTCAAGAAACAAATGACCATTAATAAATTAATATTATTTAGGTAATTTTGTCATTATTTAGAGAGATTCAGGAAATGAAACGCAGCAAGTGTCATAATGATAAGAAAAAATACTTGCAAGAAATTATTTATTGCTAAGAGAACTAATCATGTTTTTTTAAAGATAGTTTTTCCATTACCCTTTTAATAGCATAATCATTAAAATGAAAATTTAAGATTACGTGAGATATCAGTCGTAAATATGTCAGTGGTATTCCAACAGAAAAAAATGTATTATGCTCTAGTGCTTGAACATAAAAAAGCTAATTACAATGTCTCCCAATGCTTACTACTTACAATTGTAAGTTTTGCGTACAATGTTGCCGTATTACATTGAAAATGATATTGATTGCATGAGGATGGGGTGAATAAATATTCCACATCAACTCAACAAAACTTTTGATCAGAGAACTAAGCTTATACTTTTAAGATTTTTTCTTCTTAAAGGTCGAAATCGCTTGTCCAATTTCTCATTTCAGTGGAAAACGTTTCAATTCATTGGTGTCTTAAGTTAAAAGGCTTAATTTAATGATTTATATGGAGTCAATACATGACCTGTGGTTGCTCTTTAATATTTTTAAAATGAAAGGTTTGTGAATTACTCCGCTTATTACGTGGGTGAAGAAATTTCTTATAATATTTGATTGTAAATAAAGTTTTCTTCCGTGCAAATTTGCAGCTATATGCTAATGATAGAAGTCCTCAAGGATATGGAAATCAGGACGTTTTTCTCCAAGCCCCTGGCTACATGGTTGTGGAGTCCATGTGTGTTCAAATCACAGTCCAACAGTAGAAACTGAATGGAACTTTTAATTAAATACGAGTTGATGTCTTTGTATATGATTTTTACCCATAAGCGTGGGCCTGACTACGAATGCATGGTTGGATGCAAAAATATTTATCTAATTTTTAGTGTGGAAGCTATTTAATACATACCATATATGAGTTAAACCTACACGTAAACAGCAGTTAAGGCTTTTGGAAGATCATACTAATGAACGCTTCAGCATTTTAATAAGTAACACTAAGCCAAAGGTATGCTGCACCTATAATGATGTGGAATATTTATGAAATAATAACATATAGTTTAAGTCAGTTTTATGTGGCACACCATTATGACTGCACAACATTGTTTCATAAGTAGAGTATGCCACAGTATAGATTCATGTACGTGATAGTAGATTTTTTAAATCATGCCCAATGTGCACACAATTCATATGGAACATGTAATGACTGATTTAGGTTAAATGTGCTTAATCATATTTTTGCCTTACATGAGGAGTGTAATTAAATAGATTGATTCTCCCATGGATATATTTCTGAATCCGATCACAATGTTTTATGTACTTCTGCGTCGATGGAAATCCAACATTTGGCTCGCATTGTTCCAAATAATGCTTTTTCTCGGCAGTTGTTCAGGAATAAATGTCAATTTTCCAGGAAAACAAATGGCTCTAGTAGTCACCGTCCCAGTTATTTTCCCTTCATATTTCCCCGTAAGTAGTACTTCTACAACGTCTTGCAACGATGCGGTACTCCCTAAGAATTCTCACCCCCCTACCTTTCCTCAGTTTCGGATGACTCTCCTCCGCCTTAAATTATTCATGCAATCGCAACGGAAGCTCATGGACTCTGAGAAAAAAATAATGAACAAGGCAGGAATAAAAGAAATAGTCTCGGGAAAATTTCGACAAAATCGCAATTTTGCGATCCCGCCGGGGAAGAGAGCGAGGCTGAAGAAGGAGGAGGGCGGTCTCAAGTCTTTTTTTTTCTCTCTCTCCCTCTCTCGTGCCAAGCAAGCATTTCTCCGAAACAGACGCGGGAATGCAAAGCTACTTAGGCTTTAATAGAGTTCTGGCTCATAGGTTCCGCCTGCCTTATCCCCACCACCCCTTCCCAACCCCTGTCTTCTCTTGCAACATTTCAAACGCACAGTCAGGAGGAGCCCGATGCCCCCGCCAGCCGCCCCGCCCCGTCCCCCGCAACAAGCATCGCGAGACCCACGAGAGATGTGAAATTGCTTTGATGAGGCTTCCTTGCGAGGCCCCCCTCTCCCTCGCCCCCTGCCCGCGCGTGAGTCAACTGTTATTTCGCTCTCGTACCTAACGAAGACATGGAGGGGAAACTGGAAATTTAATTGCCGAATGCGTATATAGTCGCTTGCATTAGAAATGGAGGGATCCTGCCTTGCTCTAGTGCCACTTTAAAAAGAACATGTATCGTTTGGACCCGGATGAGTACAGAGAGAGAGTTCTCTTCCTTTCCATCTGAGTACCCTGCAGATCAGGGTTCTTCTCGAGTTTTGAGCAGGTACAGGCATTTCTGAAATCGAATCCAGTTTTAGTCTAAATTAAACCTGTTACATAAGAAATTAGGTTCAATTTAGTAATAACTATTACTCCTATCACGCCAATATGCACCCCACGTCTGAAGGAATATATAGAATGGCTTGCATTCTTGGTGACTTGCTTAATGAATTAGCGCTAATAAGATCTCGTTTACAATTTATCAGAGTTATATTTTGAGGAGAGTCCTCATTTCACATTACATTACTGTATATGGCTCATGAAAGTTTATATATGAAACATAAAAATTCCCTATTTTCTGAGGAAGTCTATTTAAGTGAACAGTGTGCGATCCCTGAAAAATTCCAGGAATAGTAAGGTTTAGGAGCTATGCATGAGAGCGACGTGAGATTGGTTACAAATTTCCATTATCTCAAGAATAATTAATATAGTAGCGATATCCGTGATTTGTCTTTTTATTTATCACCACAGATTTTGAAGTAGGTACATGCCAATGCCAAGTGGTCTAATAGCTCGTGCGAATTTATTCTCAGAAGAAGAAGCCACTCACGAATGCCTCCGTTTAACCCCGAGAATGACGCTGTAGCGTTGAAACCCATCGAGTAACGAATACTGTAGACCATGCTTTATGCGAATGCAAAAAATATGTTCGATAGACGAAGGAATCCGATGAATTTCAATTAGAAGTAAAAAAAAATGTAAATATTTGCATAGTGTTAAAAAGAAACCTCCTAATGTGACGTGCATTACTGAGTTACTATATAGCAGTCATAAACAACTCATGGAAAGGTTTGGTTGAAAAGTCTCCAATTTAAATTATCGCAGAAATTCAGTCCAATCATATAACCTCAGTTAACATTATCTTCAGCATAGATACCCAGTTAAAGGTTATTTTACTGTTTCCAAGTATGTAAACATTTCCATTTTTGAAGTAGTGGAAACATTGAAATAGCTAATTCTATGCTAAATTGAAGCGAATACGAAAATCGAATGCAAGATTTAAAAACGATTTTCTTTCCCCTATCCGATTCTAAAAATTCCAAGCCTTTATTATAAGTGCAAGTAGCATTAAAAGGCAACAAAAAGTTTGCTACAAAACCCTGGGGTGCCCCACTTCTGGACCAATCTATTACTAGACAATAGTCCTTTTTGGTCTGAGACAAAATGTGTGCTAGTATTTTTTATCTAATCCGTCAAGGGATTTGGAAGTCTTTATCGTCTAAAGAAACTGAAATTTAGTATTATAGATATAGAAGAATTGTCTTCACTTATGCGAAGTTATCGATTTAGCTCGTAGAGACCTAATAACTAATTTTTCATGTAAAAGTGACACCTCAAATAAGCCTGAAGAACAAAACCTGAAGATATTTGTGCACATGTAAATAAATTTATATGCATAGAATTAATAAAATAGCGTAAAATGGATAGGGCATGATGACGCCATGGATATTGAACTAGGCGTAGATGGAAAATACAAATAATTGCAAACGCCGAGGAAAAACTTGATTTAGGTTTTAAAAGCTTCAATATTATTTTATGAAGAAAAATTCATATAAATATGGATGCATTCATTATCACCTCAATATAACTGACGCATACTTCGTTCTTCAAGTTTATAATATTTTTGGCGTCGAAGAGTTTCACAAAATGATAGGACTGTTCTCTGATCTCGTCAATGCATAGAATCATTCATAATATACGAAATGGAAGCTAGATTTTGATTAATTAAATTCCAAAATTAACAATTTCTACATGGAAACATTTAAATACTCGTGTATGCCTAAGGTAATGTATCACATTTCTGTTTCTGTGAAAATCATTTGATAAAAGGTTTTCATGTATGCTCAATACCTATTATGGCTACTTTTAGACTTTCCTGGTTGTAAAAGTGAATGAACTCCTCAGTATTTATTATTTTTTTCAGGATTAGTAGATGCACGCACAACTGCGTCCTCTTAGTATTTATCGTATTTTTAATAGAAATTTAATAGATTTTTTTCGTTTTGTTATTTAATAGGTATTTAAAAGTCACAAACATTTTTGCTTTGCTACAATGATTTTATTTCAAGAATTTGACTCCAGTGTAACTTGAAAATCTCTGAACTTATACAATAACATATTGTTTATTCGAAAACAAATTGTAAAACAGCTCATTTTGGTTATGAGAAGCGTAATTTTCTATAAAAAAAAAGATAAATTAAGAGGAAAAAAGAGAGCTGAACTCGCACATCTGCCGTTTTATGACACATATGATAAAATGATTCCTTACACTTCAACTATCTGAACCAATCTTGCAGAATTTCAACCACTATGAGCTGTTATGCTATGAATATGAAACTTTGCCTGCAAAATTGGTTCTTCTGTGATCAATTTACCTGCGAAGATGTTTTTAATAAGGTCTAGCTACGCAGAAGCCAGTAGGTACGTTCAACGCCCAGAAAAGATTCCGTCAAAATCATGCAATTAACCGTATAGTTTACCCAAGAGCCTTTATTTCATTTATTTAACATTTTTTAATTAAAATTATTTATTTACAACGCTATGTATTTTAAAAGTGCGTCAAACAACTTTGCAGTCAGCTAGTTAAAACTGTATTTTCTTATAAAGATATATTTGTCTTTGTCATTGCAAATAATGAGGAACATCTTGCTGTTGACTCAATTGGTCTACATCTGTCTGTAAACGTAATACCCTTATTTGCGGGGCTATGTTGAATTATGTGATAACTTAATAAGAGATAGTAGGAGCCCCTACAGCCTTTCGAGTGACTACCTCGTAGCCAAGTCGCTGAGGCATCGCCGTGGATATCACAAGATGGGTAAAGCCACGGTCCCTTGTTAGCCTCACCTAATGACCCACTGACCCCGTACTCTGCTATTACTTCTAATGACTAAAAATCGTCGAAATGGCAGTCACAGCTGCGCTTATTCACCCTACATATTTCAATATATCATCGTTTGTCTCGCATGCAATGTTAACGCGTAAACATTACACGATAATTATACTACAACGGAAGTTTTAAGTGGAACATGGAACATAATATAATTTCAACTACAGGGGAATTACGGAAAAGGTGAGATGAAGGATATACATCTTGATAGAGCTAAGACCAATTAGATCAATTTTTGTTAGAAAAGGAATAAGATTTTATTGCTTTACTCTGAGGTGTTCACTGTTATGTGATTATGGAAATTCAATTTGTGAAACTAGAAAAAGTTTATAATATATATATTCCTAACCGAATGCTACCATTCAAGGCATTTTGCATAGTAAATTCCCTTTGATAAGTTATTTAAAATTCACATTGTGTCTTCCATGTTTACTTTATTTGCTAAATTTTTAAATATTATGCATTAAAAGAAAGAAGGGAAGTGACCGGCTGGCCTAGCAAGCGACCTCAAGGCTAGAACCCCACCTGGGTGCAGGATGTTGCGTTTTTCATGCGATTAAGGTCGTAGATTAGGCGTTGGATCTCACCCATTAAATCTGCTGATAACTTAACGTCTCATTATTGAATTATTTGTACAAACGTGCGTTTTCTCACATTGATTTGGGAACACTCATCGAGCTGCAAATTTAGCCGCGAGCGCTTTTTTGTTCTAAATTATAATTTTGAACACCATGATACAGATATGTACTGACTGTAATTATTAATATAATTATAAGCTCATCATTGCTCAAATTGGAGGCTGTCCAATCGATTTCCGACTGGAGTTTGAAACATGAAATTCATGCCTAGTGAAAAAAAAACAGAATTCGAACTCGCAACAGTGGCCAATGCGAAGTGAAAAAATCTCAGTACATACATACTATTCTGGTTTGCCATATTTAATTTTTCCAAAACGAAAATAAACCCACGGAGCAGTGTGCATTCGAACGCAGTAGAGTAATTGCGTTTACTGCATGATAAAATTCTATCATCGACGGTGAACATCACCGAGGATAAAATGAAAAGGTGTTTATTAGAATGTAGAAAATGTTAACGCTAATTTGTATTGACCACATTGGCTTGTTTTCTCCCTGCCTTTGCCTGAAGGATTCAGATCAATTGTACCTACATTTAACTCAAGTTATTCTGTAAAGCGTAACCAATTGTATTTTTTTGTGTGGAAGAATTCTTATTACTCCGTATTTCATGTTATTTCTATATGGTGTAACTGGTAGTCCCAACGCTTCTGAATAAATTTGCTGTGACCGTATTTCTTCAACTTAGTTTGCGATGGCAATCAAAACCTCGTCAGAGGAAATATATAACTCGAAACGACCTTTGTTATTAAAACAATTTTTAATTAAAGAAGAAGCTGGTGTAATTTCACTCGCGGCAAAAAAATTAATTTTTCCATTTTCTTAAATAATGGGACAAATAATTAAATAGAAGTACCAGTTTGACATTTAATAATAGCAATGGAAATGGAACAAATGGAGAGAGAGACCCCTAATTATGGGCAATTTTATACGTCAGAAACTGCCGCAAAGGTAATTTTCAACACTTTCCCATGGTGGCATTATATCAACACCCGGCGGGTATCCTGAATATATGCGTGGGAACTGGAGTTTTTCGCGCCGCAGGATAGCCGGACAAACACCAAAGCATAATTTTAAACGGATTAAATACTGTATGAAATGCTACATGCGTAACTGAGGTGAGTGAGATTAAGAATTTTCCGCTGCAGTTTCAAAAGAATAATTGAGAAACCCAATGCACGAATACGGCTTAAAAAAATAAACAAAGGTGACGCCAATTCTGAGGTCGTTATAAATACAAGCAATTGAATTACGCAGTATGGTGAAGGGTCAGTGAAATCATTGAAAGGTTAACAATTACACTGATGAAAAGGAAAGCTCTGGGTCCATATGCCTTATGCACTTGACAGACACTTCTTAAAATAGAAAGGATTATTTTGGTGGCGTTTGTTTGCCCAAAAAAATTATAATTTGGGAAATATTTCTACTTTACTCATTATATCTATGCATCAAACTGTAAAGTTGTTTATCCTGTGGAATTGTTCACCCAGGAATACTACTGACTCCATGTGTGTAGCCTTCATAAAATTTTAAAGTTGAAAGACGCTTTAGCTAAATAATGAGCATGCCATGCCTCCTACTTGTGCGCCCTTTAACCTTTAGAATATTAGTTATTTATCTCTTCTCAATCGCACATTAGGTTCTGAGTAAAATTGCTTTAAAATCAGAAAAAGTGTTATCTATTGATATTTACACCCTTGCTGACTGCTTTATAAACTTTTAATCTACAATTTGGCAAATCACTGCGCATTGAATCAATTATGTAACATTTATAAATTTGCGAAATGTTACAGGAATCAAGAGGCGTACTCCAAATTAAGTCTTTCTAGCACTTTCGTAAGCCTCGAGGAATTATGAATAAGAAATCGGTGTCTATTGTTCCCTACCTTCTCGTAAGCCAGAAAAAGGTGATGTTTCTCTTCAAGCGTACTTACTGCTGTGTTCAACAAAACACTTACCTAATATTGATTTTGAAGATTTCATCTTAAAACTTAAAATAAATTGTGACGCGTTTTACTCATAGGAATTCCATATTAAATACTTAATTCATTAGAAAAATTAGTAGTAGAAGCCATTTTGTGCGACTAAATCGTTGGTAAAAGATTCCTTGGAAAAGAAGATTAGGTATAGTTTTGAGGTAAACTTTCGCGGTAAAAATAAACATCCTGACATTTTACCTTGCACTGAAATTTATCTTGCGGCTATTATTGTATTAAGTGCTAATTTCTGCAGTAGCATGTCAGCCAGAGTTTTAGAAATTACAGACTTTTATAAAATTGACTATAGGTCATCTGGCTATATTTGAAAAAGAAATTATAATGTTGATAAGTGTGAGTATATATAACGGCTGAAATTGCGTTCGGTTATATGGGTTCAAGAGCTTCTCAGAAGCCAAGCAAAAGGCAGAAGTTCAAATCACCCGCATTTACCCTCGTTAAAATGATCACGAGGAACTAAGACTCTCCCAGCTGTAACACTTTGGGTCTTGTTGGCATAACAAGGGATGCTTTGCAGATATTACTCATCGTGATCTGAAGAGCATGAAACTTAGGAAACTGTAGAAAACCCTCTTTTCTCCATCTCAGAACTTCCGCTTTAGTTTTATAACGACTCTGTTCTGCAGTGGTGATGTGTCATCGGAGGAGAATGTATTTGGGGGATGGATTACAGCGGTGCGCATTTGAATCGGACGCAGAACAACCGTGGATGGGGAATGCTGGGAAGTAGGGTGATTCAGTAGAAGTACGTTAGAAATTTAGGAGGGAGGGGATTGGGTTGGTGCATAGGCCAGAGCACTTGCTGTACTTCCCAAGGACTTGAGTTAGAATACTGGCAGTCACATAGATTTTTCAGGATAATCTTGATCTATACTTATATGTAGAGCAATTTCTCTGCAGTACTCCTTTCGCTGGATGAGGCATTACATTATGGACCCCCAAGTGACATTCGTCAATAATAAAATAGTGCCGACATCGGGTCTCTCCCGAAATTTCCTCCATCCTCAATGAATTCCTTATTTACGAACATACCAACAGAACTATTCTAATGCAGAGATGGGTAACCTGCGGCCCGATGACAGGATCTGGCCTGGTTATTTTCAGGTGGCACGTGAGCTGTTTCCATGTTGTCATATACATTGTCATTGTCACATATGTTATTACAAAATCTGGCTCAGTGACGATAGAAGTATTGTCCAATCCGGACCACTCATCAAAGAAGATTACCCATGCCTGGTCTAAAGCATTCTTGTTCATAGTGGACCTAGATCCATTTTCTACACTAATACTCATTTACATGATTGATAGAGCTCAGACTTCTTGTTACCGCCATTATTATCACTATAGGGAGAAATCCATTGTGAATGTCCCGGGATCGAAATATGGATCCTAGTTCTATATCGTGTTAATGACCCCAGTTGCATGTCACTTCCACATGTAACGAAACAACCTAAAAGCAAATTTTATTTTCCGCACACTAACACGATAACCTTCACACAATGGGGTGTAAACCCGAACTCATTTCAACGATTATTTAGTGTAAAGTACAATGCATTGGACATATGATGAGACACGAGGATAAATATGGGCCTTCAGTTAACCATCCGTGAGAAGGCTGGAGGAAGATGAGGCCCTGGTAGAAGAAGAATTTCCTAGCTTGTGGTGGTTTCCTAGCTTCTAGCTAGCTAGAAGTGGTATGGAACAACACCGGTGGAACTATTCCTAACTGCACCTAGGAAAACAGACATCATCATGATGATAGCCAACATCCGGACCGGATAAGGCAAAAGAAAATGGAAATGATGTTCAAATCTCGGACCTACCTTGGAGTACCATAAATTTAATTGTTAAAATTATTTATGATTAGAGGAATTTATCCTTCGTAATCATGACGTTATAGAGTCGTGGATTCTGTTCTATTTTTTGTATGCACATAAATAGAAGATTGTCCTTCAATTTTTGCTTGAAATTTTGCTTCAACTTGACGTCATCGGGTAAGGGATAACAGTGACACCTGCTTGAATAGGACACAGCAGTGAGGGAGGGAGCGATGGTCAAGAACTCCGGAGAGGGTTATAGGAGTGGTTGATCCGGTGGAAAAACGTCAGGAGGCCAACGGGTCTCCTAAATGAAGGGATGTGGAGTGATGATGGGTCCGACGGAGGAGCAGATTAGTTCGCAACCGCGTATAATGGAACCGACATCCCCTCCAGTCCAGTCTCGGCATTTCCTCTCCGAAAAATGCATGATATAATAAATGCGTCAATTTTCTTTTTCTTCTCTCTCCTCCTACCTCCACGGCCAGCAGTACGAAGGTTGATCCGTTCTGTTTCCGTCAGTATTTCCTTCCTTTTTTCTCCTCGACGTTTTCCCGAGCTCTGCCAAGTTTAATTAAACCACCACGAGTGTGTCTGAATGAGGGATTGGAACCGCGAAAACTCGAGGTAGTATTGGCGTTTTTAATTCGGTTAAAAAAAGACATTCGCGTTTCGTTTTCAGGTTTTGCGCTCTTTCCGATAACGTTTTCGGGGGCGGTGGCAGTGAAATGGAATGCATTTAATTTCGCGACTTGGGAATCCGCCGTTTTGGTGGCCCATTTCCTGCGGAGAAGAGAGTGTTTTGACGGACCCGCCAGACGCATAGTCTGATTCAACCATCCTGGAGATGGGTTGACAGCTCTCCAAATATTCCCTCAGCAATCTTTTTTTACCACCGTGAAACTGTGAATCATATTATACTATGTGTCAGGACCGAGTAGAATCCCAGCTGTGACTGACTTTTTCACTGGAAACCCAACTTTACATATGTGTTATGTGGTGCAACCTGTCCGTTCAACTATATAACCCTTGGAATCTCTTATTAAGAGAAAGAGGAGGGAAAATAGGGAAAAGGAAAGGATAAAGGACAGAGTTGAATTGCATTTTAACGATGCGTCTTATGTTAGTGTCACGCTGATATTGTTATAATCATTAGTCATGCATGGAAAGAAGGAACTTTTGTTCCTATTAGTTTGACTGTGTGTTCCTCTTATTTTGTCTCTTCTATTAGTTCTAGAAACCCGAGAGAACTTTGAGAAACTCGTATGCTGGGAAAGCACCAAATATTTCAGTTCTAATGCCGTTGATTTTGAAAGTTGGTCAAGTCCAAAAAAGAGTAACTGCTAATTTTCATTAGAAATTGAATTAAGATTTCTGTTTTTAATCAATACCAAAATCATATCTATAAAAAACAGTGTAAATTATATAAATATGATTGTGAATTGATTAATAACAGAAATTTTAACTTAACTTCCTACGAATATTCGCTGCACGACTCATTTTTTTACAAAATGGACTTGCCCCACTTTCATAATAAACGGCTCAGATATAGAACAGGGGTCCAAATAATATCCTCTGTGTTGCACTGAAGTTTGCTTGATCTAAAAATTTGAAGTAATCTAAACCTAATATGTACCCTCCGCGTCTCTTACAGCTCCAAACCTAGTTCTTCCATCAGTTGTTTTACTTTTCCAGATAACCGGATTCCCTTGTATTTTATTTACTATATAAATCCAATATTCCTATGCAGGGTCCAAAATAGTTGCGGCGTATTCGAGATTTTTTCGAACCAGAGAAAAGTAGCGTCCCTCTTGCGAATAGGATAGTCGGACTGGAATCTAGTAGGATTTTTGTTGCGCGGATATTGGTGGTACGAGTTTCCATCTCTTCTATTTGAACTGTGCTGCTTTATTTTAATCTTTTGCATTTATTTTTTGTCTTTTAATATTTATGTTATATTATTTGGAAAGGTCAGAATAGCACGAAAACGGAAACTTTACCCCAGAAGAGTGTGAATTTTCACTTTCGTTGACGTCTAAACCTTCCTGTACCCCTCCCTCCCAAATCCATTTTCACCTTGCCGAAAACATTGGGCTCGTTCGTTTCGGCATCCATATACAATTGAACTGCAACAGACGAAAAATGTAAAGTCATTCTTCAATCAGTAATCGACAGGACATTCACTGACAGTCGGTCAGTTATGTAGCCGCAACGGGAGTTGAAGTGCGGGCCAGCTGGCCCGTGCACTCGAAGATGCATTGTCCACCATAAGTATATGCCTTCATCCGAGCTTCTCTCCTTCCCTACACGTGATATTGTTATAAGTTGGCTATTCTAGATTCACATGTCAATGCTTCTAATATTGCTTGCAGTTGAATAAATCCTGTCATATTCCTCTGTTGTACGCGCTGACTACGAAGCCAATAGACGGTGACGAACGGACTGGCGGTGGGTACACTTCGAAAGAGTGAGTCCTTGCTATTGGTATTGAAGGACGATGATTACTCAAGATGTTTTGAGAAGAACATGGCAATTTATATAGATTAAAATTATTTAAGTGACTAATTTAAAGAATTAATATGTGCGTCTAGAGTAGCCAAATGGGAATTTTACCACTTCCCGGGAAGGAATGATGCTCGGGAGATGGCACGGACGGATGGCGCTACGGCTTCAATTGCCCGCGTCTCGACTCGCTTTACGGCTACATTACACCATGGAATAACTGGCTGACCGTAAAAGACTGCACGAGGAATGACTGCTTCCAGAATGAATAATCGATGAATGGCCATTTGCGTATATCTCGGTGCCATATACAGGAGTAGCCGAGACAAGAATACTTTCGGCAAAGTGGCACTGGATGGGTTGGGTAACAGGAAGGTATGGACGCCGACGACTGTGAAGGCTAAAGGTCGCGCTTCCGAGAAATGTTTTCTCTTGGCTATTATAGCTCAGAATATATTTGTATATGCATATAATTACGCTTACACTGACTGGCTGACTCTGTAACGCAGCAAGATGGAGCCAGTCACGAAAGGTCGTTTAAGCCCTTTGAACTGCCTATTCCTTCAAAGATGCGGTAGACCGATGGTGGTGGATTGTTGAGTGAAATGTGTCAATTTAGATGCCACGGTGTGGTGTATATATGTATATATATATATATATATATATATATATATATATATATATATATATATATATATATATATATATATATATATATATATTCTTTTTGCATAGTTTTTTTCGCTTATCTTTTTAGATATTGTGATTTCTTCATGGTAACTTCTATTAAAAATAGTTTCATGCATTTCCTTACCCTCTAAAGTGATACACTCATTAATTCCGGAGAGAAAAGCGAGTTAGATGGATCCACGAATCAAAGTGTTTGTTATATTCATCATCATTTAACGGGTACCTTAGGCGTCTTATAAATAACTAGTTCCCAATAACAGAACAGAGATTTATGAAAAGAAACCAAACAAATGCATGCCCAAGAATGAAGGGAAATAATGCAATGTGAATGCAATGAATTATTTATTGTTTTCAAAGGGAATTTCTTGGAGGAAATTGGGTTTTTACAATAAAATGTACTGCACTATATTTAATTATTTCGCAAGTCAAACATTAAATGTCTCAATGGTTTTAGGCACAGTTAAAGCTCACAAAGTAGATAACAGCTCAATTCACAAATCAGGATATAGATGTAATTTCTTTTCTATCATCTCCTGTAGTTATCAAACAAGGCGTAATCCAATTATTACTCAATTTCAGTGAAGTGTTTCATTAATTCATTACAGATTTATAGTTTTCAATAAAGCATGGAACCGAAGTTCAGCAATGTAAAGAACCATATATGGGGATTAGTAGATAATGATAGTAATAATTGGATTAATAATATCATGATAATATGCGATAGTCGCAGCTTGTAAACGCTTGTCAGATAAGTATTTTTCAAATTTAGTCACTCATAAATGCAATAATCTTCGTCTATCATGAAGCATATCATTCCTAGAAGTTATGGAAGACATGAATGAAGTCTTTGTTTCTCACAAAATGGTATGAACTCATGTCAATTGGAGCAAAAATGATACAATTTTACCATTTTGGGTACTTTTGAAAAATTTCAACGATAAAAATTAAAACTACGGTATGTTTCCATTAGATGTCTCGTTCTTTTCAAGTTTTAACGTCAAGTTACCATTTTGAATAAAAAAGAGAGACCTTTTTTTAAATATCTAAAGGACACGTCAAATCGATTCGAATTCGGTGGCACAAAAAATGGAGCAGCCAGATGAGTCAGAGACGAAAAGGGGGAATTAATAAAGCAAATTAATCACACGTAATTATTCTTTTTAGGACCGGCTAATTAATGGATATTTTTCGTGTTCATCACTTTGGAAACTCATCCTGGGCCTTCCCTCTACGCTCTCTTCCTTCACGCTCCTGCACTCATCTCATACCACCGTTAATAGTTCTTCGCTAATTAAGTTGCTATTCTTGACGATAACAAAAGGTGGAGTGGGAAAGAGCTTGGCAACGGTGGCAGAGCAAATGTGAGAGAGATAGAGAGAGGGTGGGTTGATTATTTTTTTGCAATAGGGGTAACGTATTCTGGCAACAGTGGAATGAGATGCCCAACCCTCTCCCCACACCCTTACCGAAAAAGACTTGGAGCGTGATTTACTCTAACTCATTACTCAACGGAGGCTAATTAGTCCACCGTCGTTAATTTAAAGTACTTGGAAAAATGTTTCTTTTTTTCTGGGTACCGAGGGTGTGTTTTGTGTGTCTCACTCCTCACGCCTGTTAGCGTGGAGGCTCGGTGCATAACAGGCGTTCGTGGGGGACGACAGCAGTCTCATTGTCTGCGCCATGCATGTCTACCCGTTAATCATCGGAACTAAAACTAGGGAGGGAGGGAGGGAGGGAGAGAGAGCGGCACGGGACTTCCGGCGCGAGGATGAACGGAGCGAGAGGATATTATTTGGGATGTCATGCGTCCCTTTCGAAGCCGTATAGTGGTGCCACCTCGCGTGCGTGCCGAAGGTAAATGCGGAGAGTAATTTAATCCCACCTCGGCTTCACGAGGATGTAACGGTCCAGGGGTTTTATTAAGAGACGTGCATTCAATGGTTGGTTATGTCTCCAAGGCTCAGGGGGAAAAAACTGAGATACGCGTTTTTTTCATTCTATCTCTCGAGTTTCAAGATTATGGAACATGATTTAACGAGTTTCGTGAAATAAAATGATAGAAGTTTCATATTTTAAATTTAACGCCAGGACATTCGAGATCCCAAAACTGAACTAATTTAGTTCTCGAGTATTCGGTGCAAGTTAATTTTCCTGGGCATCCTGTGATAAGTTTACCTTGTTTTATTGTTGGCTATAAAAAGTTTCATTCTGTAGAAAAGGGTTTCTTTCATAAAGAGTTAACTACAAAATCCAAATATTATTGCACAACTTGTATGGTAATTTTTATTTCTGAATAATTCAAAATAAATTGTAAACAGCCATTGCTCAGAATACAGTTGCCATTACAGCCATTGCTCATTACAGTTATGAATAGATTTATAATGAATTAACAAAGTTTTAAAAGATTTTACCCGACATGTAACTCTGTTGCACGTGGAAGAGACTAGAGTTCATGCATATTAAATACATTTTCTCTTTTCTTTCAAATTCGGTTACAGGAAACATTTAGTGGTATCCCTGGATAGAAAAATATCTCCGCTGTTATTAGGTTGAATAAAGTTCTTGCATTTAAAACTTATACATTTTTAGTGAAAGAAATTAATTTTCTCATACCGCTTGGTTAAAATAACTTTCAAAGGAGGTGAAATAGGTGGATTGTAATAAATTTCGGGATTTAGGTTGCTATTTTCTAAATGGGTGCTCTTACGTTTTAGGAAAAGGTGTCCTTTAATAACTATCGATAAATGAAATCAATCAAAATATAAATTATTCTCAAATCTGGGTTTTCCGTTTAAAATAATATTTTAAGTGGGCATTAATTTTCTATAGACACATTCATACTACGAATCACCTCCACTATCATTTTTCTTTTTCTGACTTTAATTATCCTGCCGCTCCCGAGTCGATGAAACATTCTCAGCCATTCCATGAGCCATTAGATGTTGCAAGGTGAGATATGTCAACGGAGACCCTTATGATGATAAGGGAAAATAATAAAAAAACCACATGAAATATTTGTATGGGGGCAGGATCGTCGTTTCTCCAGTGCAAACATTTTGTGACGTAGTCTAATTTTTAAAAATCGTATTCGTGAGTTATTATCCTTTCACTCGTTTAAATGATATGCCCATATTTACTATCGGGTCATGAAACGGCATTATTCTGTCGAGAATTCAGCACATTCACGTTCTCGATCTTTAACTGTGGTTCCCCACAGGCGACGAGGAAGTAAAGCGGGCCAATTTCCTTCCATTCTCCGCCGCCAACCCCCATTAACCTCACAGTGGAATTGATAAAAGCGGAGAGAAGTTCTTCGTCCTACAGTTACAGTCCTGGGGACAATGTGCCAGGGACCCAAGGATTTCTGTTGGATGTTTGGAATTTCCCCTCTGGAAGTGACACGCGACACCAGGCTTTTCAAAGAAGTCTTGCCGCTCGTTACAAGAGGGTTGGATTCAAAAGCTGTACCCTAAAGGAAACTCAAATCGCATTTCTCATGCGATAGTAAATCTAACGGCATGATACTTGATACCTACTTACTTATTTCGTTTGAATCTTTGGAACATAAGGAAATACGTTAGGTATAAAAGTGGAAGGTAAGACCTAACAAATATTTCTGGAAAATATAATGAAAAGGTAAAATAATTGGAAAATTTGAAGTCGTCTTTCAGGAAAATAGTTTTGATGAGAAATAAGTTGAATGAGAATGGCATGCAGAAATATTTGTGAGGAAAAGTTGTGTGGATTATATCTTAGTCATATTACGGAACGTTTCTGTGTTTTAACAAGCATTACTATAACCTTAATTCTCAGTTTACCTTTTTCAAAAAATATTTGACGGTGAAATATTTTGATAAATCCAGCAACAGTGTTTTAAAATAAAAGTGTGAATTTTCTATGGTGAAAATTAATATGATATTTGGGTTCAGTGCTTTTATTGTTAAAAAATAAACCTAATGAAGCTATTAAAAATAATCCTGGTAATTAAGGAGGATTAATGAGCTCTATGCAGAGATGGCCACATTTAAAATTCATCAAGCCTTTTCAATGAAATGCAAATATCTAGCACCTTTGTCCCTGTCATGCGAGCAAAGAAAATTATTAAGCGTTAAAATAGAATAACACAGATCCTCAACAGTCACCTGGTTCATTAAAGAATTGGTTGATGCGTTTTCTCCTTTGGCACACGACAAACATTTCCTCGCTGATACTTTTCCTTTTTTCTTTTCCTCTTTTATTTGTACCCTGTGAAATTTAAATAGCTCTTAGCATTTGGAGTTTTATTCTTAAGTAAAACAAAATATTTGTAAAACAAATATACTATATTTCAAGATAAATCAGCTTGTTTTCATGAATGAAGTCGGAATTTCTGAGAGAAAGTTTTTTACTTTAGCTGATAGAGTCAGAAATTGATATTCCTTTTTAAAATTCTTAATGTAATTAAAATATCATAAACTTTTGAGTAATAAATAATTAGAGTATCTGTTAGCCATTTCTGCTGATGTTGTAGTTTCAAACCTAGTTTAATGGCTTTTTGGTCTTCAGCCGCTATCAGTTTCTATACCACCCCCCAAAATACTTGAATATCCAGGGGCTCCATCGCGGTTATCTACAACCTGTGCGATCGCGTATACGTCATTTTTCAGTTGCGCTCACGGGAGCGTTATAGTTATTTCATCCAATTTTTTGTTGGCTTTCCTATTAATTGTCGGAGCAGTACGTTCATAGGAAAGTAAATGTGAGCATTACCCTTTCAGAGCGGAGTGCGTTTTGGATAACGAAAGCGACAACGCAAAAGAAGGAATTCTCATCCCACGCCAGTTCATGTAGTTGTTACAATGCTTCCGGAGGTCCCTTTGTATTAAAAACAGATTACACGGGATAGCGCCAACCTGCATCAGCTCAGAAAACCTTCTACGTTCGTATGAGTTACCAGATTCAAAAGCTCTCGGCTGAAACGGGCATTAGCCGCCGGGTACAGCGTGTGAGAGGGATTTCGTCATTCGAGCTGACGGTTAGCGGTGGTGATTGTTGTTGGCCTCGGATCGAAGTCCGTTCATGAGGTTCGATTCGCTCTGGGGATTGTGATCGAAGAGTGGGGTTTGGCCCGCTCAGGCTGGGTCCCACAGTGTCGAAGGCCGCACGGTGCCCGTGTCGCCCCCTAGCGGACGACGCATGTCGCGCACGACCCCATCGTTTGTTCCGGACCTCGGGAGCTATTTCCCGCTGTCTGCCACGCCCATTAGCGGGTTAGGTGAACGATTAATCTCTCGCACGGCCACCGAAATGTCCGCCGCTCCTCAGTATTCGATCCTAGCATAGTTCCGTCCTCTTCCTCAATCTCTCCCTCTCATGGGTGTATGGGCTATCCTATGGGTATAAGCTAGGAATGTGTTATCTTCCTGGGCAATTCCTTGCGCTACACTTGGCTTCAACTGTGTCAGATGATACTTTACCTTACTGTAGAGGGCCAAGCACTCTCCTAAGCCTCAAACTAGAAGTTTAAGCTTGGTTGTTTTGTATAGCTTTGCATCTCGGTAGCGGCGGGGTAACATACTCACCTGCTAACCCGAAGGTCACGGGTTTGAGTCCCCCCTGGGTGGGTTTTCATCCACTCAGGGTATGGGTGTGTAATACGTATAATAAACGAGTTCATTGTAATAAAGTTCTATGAAGGCCAAAATTTGCACTAAAATAAAGACAGCATTATTATTATTATCAGCATTCCAGGTGGACGGCTTTGCGGATTGCAGGATGAGTAGGATTTAAATCTCATTTTTTCGGCGTATTATTAGAGACCATTGCTAAGATCAATTCCACCAATAAAGTTAATGAAAATGTCAAGTAGCACTGTTTAAATTCTTTCATGCATTTGTATACCAATTTTAATATCTGTATGGGAGACTTATTAATTTTATGTATTATGTGCCTGAAATGTAATAATAATATTTGCACTTTAGCTTCACTGTTATTAAAAATTATAATTTTGCATTTATTTTGTATTCAAGCGTTAGAGAACTTTTAAGTAATGATCCCTATAGTATGTGTGCAGCTTACATCCTGCATTAGTAAAATAATAGACACCGTATTTACTCTGAAATCTCCGAACAAAAATGTTTCCAAACTGTAGATAAATTTATTAAATAGTGAATACTATTTTGATAGTGCCTTTGACGGCTAGTGCATGGCTAATTGAGGAATCACCCCTTGCCACTCACCCTTGAGGTGGCTTGCTAAGTATAACTCAGATATAGGTCAGTTACTGTACTTAATCCTTTGTGCAACTAGTGGAACTGAAAATGGCACTTCCATGTTATCTATCAGTACTTCCTAGTAATTTAAGTCTCATTGCAGTCATCCTTTAAGATGACAGCGGATGCGCTTGCTATATACTAGGCAAAAACCATCTGGTTTTGGAGGTTTCAAAACCACAAGGCGAGAACTATTACATATTTCTGATTGGACCACGCTTACCCTAACACAGGAAAAAATCGTTTCTATCTTGGAAAAATAAAGTTTTCGTTGCAATAAGCGAACAGCGGATCCACAGCTTCCTGTGACCAACGCAGGGAAAACCACAAGCGTAAATGTCATATGTGAAACAGGTTTTACGAATCCTCGCTATGGCCTTGAACCCTTCCAGAAAGTTCTACGTCGTCTATTCGAAGGTAAACCTCGATTTTCGAAGATATCCTCGACGATTACCAAGGATAGAGAACCTTACGCGGCCGCCAAGATGGGTCATAGTGGACTATCCCGAAGTATTTTAATGTATATTGGCGAACGTCAACCAAAGACTTAACTCAATTTTTTTGAATATTGCCAGGTTCTGTTATATCTGTCAGGAAACTCTTTCAAACGAGTCACAAAACTGTGGACTGAAACGAGTCAGGTTTTATTTTAGGTGCATTTAATATACATGATAATTCAGTAAAATATTTTTTCGAGCGAATTGCGGAATGAATTGAATTTTCAATTTGAAAATTTGAAAATATGAATGCGGAATGGCAGGTTATATTCGGTGTAAGGAAAGAGAGTAAATAAAATTTTTATTTAATTACCTGTATTTGGTGTGAAGAATATATATGTCGTCATTGTAACTGCATTAATACGAACGAGAAAACAAGTGAAGGGCCATAAATGGTGGAAAAAAAGCGAAAATTAGAAAAATTTACGTATCGATTTAAATTAGCAAAAATGTAGTACAGTGGGTTTACCTATAGACGATAACACACTAGGTATATAATTTATTATATCCTGACGACCACGGTTCTTATTGCCTAAGACAATGATGATTCCAGATGCTACGGAAATAAATGGAGGAGGTGAAGATTAAAAGACAATGTAAATTAAAGCTGGAGATTATATAAAAATCAGATTTGGAAACAAATGTCATAAAATTTGCAAGTACTTGGAATAGCCTGAAGCAATGTAGTTTAATGAAAAATATTACATTATAATCGTCATGGTGGACATCGCAGACCAATCGGTCCTAGCAGCCAACACCACACGCCAGGCGGTTCCAAGTGTATGCAGTGTATATGAAAATGTTTTACGTCACAATATCATTTCTCTCCGTTGGAAACCCACCACTACTCCCACGCTCTCCGCATCCCTCATTCTCGAAAGCTAGCAAATGTCGTAATCCTCTCCTCTGCTCTCCCTCGCTCTCTCAACAACTGTCAACCTCCAACCCCCCTCCCCACCACTCTGCCCCCTCTCCACCCTCTCGCCGAACAAAGGGCGGCCCCATTGCTCCAGTTTCGAGAAACCACGGCCGTGGACGTCATCGCACACAACGTCCCTCTCCTGCCCTCACGAGCGCCGGTTTCAGCTATAAAATGTCCGTGCCCACGCCCTGGGCAGGGAATTAGATTTGGGCATCGTCAGAGCATTAATTTGGAGATCAAAAATGGCTTCAGAATATCGAATATGGGAGATGGAGGATAATAATAAATGCGGTCTTAAATCGTCACCTTTTCTTAGAGATTCCCTCTGTTCTTGAATCGAAGTAAGCAGCTGTGGACGTAAATAGTAAAACGGGATTTAAATACAGCAGAAGGAGAGATGAAACTGCGAAGCAAATATTATCAGACAATATTTATATCGCTTGTTGATCAAAAAAACCATGTTGTCCCCAGTTTATCAAATATTTGGCCCTGCCCCAACTTAACTTGAATGAATATAAAAAAAACCTCGAGAGTTAAACATGATTTCACACATTTTGATGTTATTTTATAAATATCTTGATAATTTATCTCCTAATCATGAGGAAACTAAAGTAATAAAGTTTTCTAGGACAAAGAAAGATAGGCTGGTCATAATAGTGGGAAGGTAGATACTATAACAAGTGGAAAAATGCATTTCAAGGGCTGTAAGTTGGAAGGAAATGAGCTTAGTAGCAAGGACATCGGAAAGAGATATGCACTGTCGAAAGAAGCGTCCAGCTAAACGAGATAGTTGTTGACGTGGATCTTGTGTAAGATAATTTGTAAAGATAATTTTGGCGGATATTTTAATATCGAGTGTAGTGTAAGAAAAGAAGATGAAAAATGTTTACAGGCGTTGGAGATGTGGGTGTGAAGGGAAATGGAGTTGGACGGAATGGAGATTAGGTGGTTGGAACAGGTTGTGAGAGGCGAAGGGATATTGAAGGTTGCGATAGAGGGGAGAAGGTTGGATAAGCAGGGAATAAAAAGAAAGAGGATATACTTTAATTACGTATTGAAAAGAGCAGTGGACGCATGCGGAGATGTAGAAAGAAATCGTGTAAGATGACGGGGGGCGGACGCCTGTAAAAATCTGGTGAATTTTTAATATCTTTCTTTAAAACCTACCTTAACCGGTATATTACCTTGATGATAATAAGAATAACAAGTATTTACGTCAGTACAATTGAAATATGCAACTAGATACGTTAAATAATGTCACCCACATCATAAGTGTTTTACCAAATGAATGATTTGTCATACAATTTTCCAACCTTCACTGGTGGATATCCTTTATTACCATACACTGCCTAAGGCTTCACGTAGTGTAAGTGAGTAATTATAGCTATAATATGTTTACATTAACTAATAGTAACTTTCCGCAATAAATTAATGTAGTCATATATGTCTAATGTTAGTCTCTCATATAAGTAACCTTCACTTACTTGCTTTGCTTTCACTTCTATGAAAACATTTGAGAAGTCTTTTTTCGTTTTAACCCCGAAACATTCTCTTAGAAGTCTCATACTTACCACACGGATCCAATTCCGGAATAAATAAAACCTTTGGCGGTCCCGTAATCCAGGTGGCCTGCTACATTATGGAGCGGTCGGTGCCTGAGGCCAATCTATCATGGTCATGAATAAACCCTATTAAAATCGAGATATGAATGACAGTCAAATTTGGTTTGTTTCATCGGTGAAATGGAAATTCATCGTTATAAAATGCTCAAGTTATTAATGCTCCAACTTCTGGTTGATATTAAAAAGATTACAGAAGCTTATTCTATTTGAAGTGCTAAATTTTATAAGAGACTTCCTTCACATTCTCAAACATAGACTTAGATGCTGGAATGTAACATAATATATGACAGCGTTCCTATAAAGCAAGCAATCTGAAATACGCTCGCCTCATAATGTGCTTTGCTTTCGTTATTTTTAGAAGTATATGCACCATAAAGTTGCCAGGTAAAATTCGAGGTGATTGCCGGTAGTAGTCAGTAATTGCCGGGTAAAATTCGTGGAAAATTCTATCGTAATCTTAAAAGATGCCACAAAAGTGATAAGATTTTTACGGTATTTGCCGAGAAATATTAGATATCCTTATTTAAACCTTTCTCTTTCTTCATAATTCTCTTGAAAAGTCGTGTGTGCCGTTTGAGAGGGAAACACTTCTCGAAAGTTCAATAAAAATTCCGCCATTGCAAGATTTTTTTATATTTTTTTACCATTCGCCATTGCGATTCCATGATATTCTCCTTTTAATTGATCTCCATTTGTATGAAAAAACCCCATCTCTTATTAAAAGTGTGTTCAAAGAACTGCGGAACTGGCCGCGTAGTAAGTGTTGCAGGCATTGTATGCACGGTACCTGTGAAGACATCTCGCTCGTTAAAACCTCCATGAAATTCTTAGTAAGAGAGGACGCCGGGGTAGCTTAACTGGTAGAGCACTTGGAGCGAAATCGGAGGGTCTGGGTTCGAATCCCAGTTCAGGCGAATGATTTTTTCTCTGTGAATTTCACACAATTGTAAAAGTGTGTTTATAACCATTAAATGGCATTTAAGGCTAAATTATCTGCTTTCTGATAACCCACAAACGCCCTGGGATATACTTTTTTAATGATTATAAAAGTGATTTGGACTCTCTCGAGCTTGTTTTCCAAACTAAGCTCTCGGTTTTATTTCCCTAATACCGTGATATGTTAGCATGCTCAATCACGTAAGGTGTTCTCGTTAGACATGTAAACATTGAGTTTAGCCTGGTAGCAAAATAAATCACGCACCCAGCGTTGCAGCTAAGCTATTTTTTCTACACTCGTGCAATATTCTGACATAAATCAAATGAGAAGTTAAACTTTAACATGTGTACTCTCCATTTCTAGAATATCTACTGGAGTAATCTGGGCAGGGATTTAGAAAAAGTTACATCAACCCAAGGATCAACGAGTTGGATACTGATGTTCCGTGTATTACATCCGGATTGGTAAGTGAATGATTTATTTCAACTTTTGTTCGAAATAAAATTTAAGTGTAGCAGAAAATAGCATGAAACCAAGAATTTATTTTGTCAGGCAATATTTTTCTCTTCCTCTGATCAAGCTATCTTTGCTATTATGTTCCTGGGATAAAATTAACTCTGACATAGCGTACTTTAAATTAGTCAAAGCAAACTCAGGAGCTCTGAATACAGTCATAATCGAAAAAAGAAAAAAATCATTTGAAAATGGGCCAGATTTTTAAACGTTGTGAGGCCCGTGGTTAAACCTTAATAGTTTGCGTTTTCTGTGCTTGTAGTGCCAGTATAGTCCCAGTTCTAAAAAAAATCACTTAATGGAAAATATTTTTGCATAAAATTATGCATGTTGTGGTCCAAATATTGAAATGCTATTGCAGTAAGTATTTTTAGCAGGTACGTCGGTTGGTTTGGTGGGCCTCTTCCTAAGGGTGCTTCTCTGCTTATTAAAAATGTTATAATACTGTCTCTGGCTCGTGTAAATTTAAGGGGTAACGCCCAATAGGAACGTAATTAAAAGTATGGATTTTAATTTTGTAATTTAGGGGAAGATTTTCAGAGGACTTCGGAGAATAAATATCAATTCTCTGAGGTTATCTACGTATTCGAGGAACATGGCCCTTCTAGGCCCTTGTGAGATATCATTCCTGAGAAAATCGCTCAGTTTTGAATCCACAAAGCTTTTTATATTCTGATAGTAAATGTATTTTTTTCTGAGCACATATCGGAAAGTAATCTTCAATATAATTGACATTTGTCTACTTGAGTTTGATTTTTGACTGCCTGCCTGGCTGGAAAGAAATGTGGAAAAAACATAATTAGTTTATCTCGTTCTGGTGAACTGGCCACTGTTTTTGTTAATATTTGCTACCAAAAGAATCCTACTGTCTTAATTTACAGCAAAGCTGAAATCCAATCACAAATGTATTTCATTATTATGCCCATATCGTAAAATTATCTTCAATATTATGGGCGTTTGACTACTTAAATTTCATGTTTAACGGCCTGATGACCGAAGGCTGGTAAGACAAGGGGAAAAAATGAACTAGTTTTAGTCGTTCTGGAGAGCCTATTGCGGTTGGGAATGATTCGGAATAGAGCCGTGAGCTCCGCCCATCCCGAAATGCGGCATCTGCTGTCAGAGAGGATTTAATAACTTGACTTTTGTGAGCCTCGTTCGACGCTCTCGTCTCTCTTTCTCCCTGTCTCCGAATTGGCGTCGGCTCTCCGGCGCCCTTTCCGCCCTCCCCACCGACGCCGCTCGGCGGGCGCCGCTCAGACAGCGATGGTTCAACCGACCAAACCGCCACCCGCCAACTTTAAGCACCACCTCCACGTCACCACCCCCTCTCATCCCAACCTGCCGTTCGACTGCCGAATTTCCTCGGCAGAGGGCGGAAACCACGCAGCTCATCTCGCCATTTAGTGCGTGACGCGGCATAAATCCCTTCGCTAATCCCCGCGGCAAAATAGAATGCTCCCCCCCCCCCTAATATCGCACCCCATTACCCTCATCAGCACCCGTCAGTCCTATCGTCCATCGCTCATTCAATCCTACCCACCTCCACATCTTCCTCCTCGTCCCTCTCTCAATGCCCAAGTCGCTTTGGCATGGCTTTCTGCGCGGTTTAGTTAGTCAAGAGTGGGATTTATATTAAAGATCAATCCAAATTGTCAATAAAAGTAGATGAAATAAGACTCTTATGCATGAGTCTTGGTAATCCAGGTGACTATCGACTGGGAGAATATACGAATGTTTAACGCGTTTACGAAATTTAAATTCTCCCAGTCGGATAGTCACCTGAATGACCGAAATAAAGTAAAACTCCAATTATCCGAATTCCAACTATCCGGATCGCTAATTATCCAGATCGCTTTGAGGGTAAAAAATCCCCGAAAATCGGCTTTTTCCGTCACGGCAATAGGCTATTCGAAATGTGTGCGACTTACCATGCGTCTCGTTTTGAAGGACCTGTCCCCGTGTCCCACCTAGCAGGTATATTTTCTCGGTTGACCCGGAAATGCCCCGCAATATCTGCGTTAAGGACCGTTGTCTACTGCACGGAGAGCTACGGCAAATTTGTGTTATGCGTGAATCGGTCAAATTACATCACCCATCTTTCAAGGCAATAAACTCATTATTAAAAGTATATTACTGTTTTGAAGGGAAAAGTCCCTGTGATTGAAGCCGAGCTGAGCCAAGTTATTTCTCAACTTTTCCCGGGAGGCACCGAGAAATCACTCTATGAGAGCTAAAAAAGGTTTCAGCCACCCCAGGTTTAACGCGATTCGAACTTAGGCTGGTGGGTTGGTTGGCTATTTTGGGGAGAAGACCGACAACTGATGTCATTAGCGCCACTGAGGACATGTGGGTAGGTAGAAAAGAGAACGATCATTGGGGAATGGAGGTAGGGTGGAGAGAAACCCGGCGTCGGCATTAACCTGCTGTTAACGAAATACACCAAGGGGTTCAATATTTAACGTTTCATCGGACATGCGGAGTACTGAACTTGAAGTATCCTCCACAAAACATCCAAGTACGTATCGGGTTTCGAGTGAAAAATATCCATCTCTGGCCGTCGGGATGGCAAACCAGTACTCTATACACCTCACCAACCTGATCCCCAGTTCGAACTCAGAAGTCCATAGTTTGGTACTATAACATGCCGACGAGTCTGCCAGTAATAATTTTATATTTTATTTGCAATGAAAGAAAACAATGTACAGTGTACAGTACGTAATACAATGCGTTGTACACCATGAGCTTATCTTTTCTTAAACAAAGTCCCGATTTCAGTATTTTCAAACTAAATAGGATCTATGTCCCGCTTTTGGAACATAAGAATATCGTAACCCTTGTCAAGAGGGACGACTGGAACAGACCGAAGGGGTCTTCTGAGATGTGGATACGAGTGGATCAGTTTAGGAGAACATGGTTACTTATAAGATATATATATATATATATATATATATATATATATATATATATATATATATATATATATATATATTGATAGGCGTTATAGATAAGATGGTACGTACCGGTTTGGCCGTGACAGTTTCGGTATTGAATTGTTTGGCCCAGTTTCCCGAATGACTATACAAAAATACTAAGTTGTTACAGTCTTCACATTCTCTGTTTCCATTTAATTAAAAATTTTTTTTTAAGTGGAGCAAAATATCTAAACTTAAATTAACTATCAAATTAAAATAAATTTAAATAATCTGTTCATTTAATATTTGATTTATTTTATTTTTCTTCTGGCTTTATTCATGCTTAATGTATATTCCTTCTTCTATTAATAATATCATACACTTCTAAGGAAGCTGTACCAATTGAGGTTTAGGAAATATGAGCCGTCTAGGATTTTAGGAAGACCCGGTTTTTTTATTACTGGTTTAATATTTTCTCCGTATGAAAAGCGATTTTAATACGTTCTCCCATCGATAACCCTCAAAGGAACTAACTCACCGTCTAATGCGATATTCAAAATTACAAATATTAGAAAACACTGGATTACCGCAAAGGCCGTATAGGTACCCTTAACCAGATATTATAAAAACGGCCTAAAGACTGACAAGTTTCTCATCACTTCGCTTGATTAGAAAAACATGTTTGGGGATCTCCTATGCTCCAGGAGTAACAATAGTTTGTCCGGGTAAGCGGAACAGAAATCTGGTTACCTTAGTTATAGTTCATTAAACATTTATTTGACAGTACGGGCCTTGTGGGAACGGCCCGGCCGAACTAACTCTCTGTGAGTTTCACGTGCATAACCATTCCCAAAATACGCTAAATTAAAGTAAGTTGATTTATAAGGAATAAAATTTGCACATATTTCAAAGACTCAATTAATATGCTGCACAGCTTTCTTTGTTGTTTTCCTACAGATATTCGTATATTGGAAACATCGTGGCCTGGTAGAGAATTACACGCGAAACGAATTGATATAAGTGCCCACACTGTCAACTGAATATGAACGCTTTATAGTAATGGTGGAGGAAGAGAGGAAGCTGTAGAAAGAAATCAGATGGTGGTGATGTAGGTGGTAGAAGTGGTGGTAATTGAAATTTAGATTTTATTTCCATGAAAACTGGGAGAAGCCTGGATAAGTGGAATAAGGAGTGGAAAATAAGTTATAAATTTCAAGAAATGAGTTCAAAATTAATTAACTTAAAAAACACTTTGTGAACTAGTTGCTGTTGATACAACTCTCTGGCAGTTATCTTCGTTGTTGTCTTGTATGCAATCCTGAGAGCAGATAAATGTGAAAAAATAATATAAACTCTAGTAAAATTCAGTGTGTGAAGTGAATTTTAGTGAAGTCAGTGTGACACTAGCCATGTTACAGTTTACAATGATATTTAATAAAGGAATTTCAAATCTAGATAAAAAGTACTGAGAAACTTTCGACAACTCTTTCGCTAAGCAAATTTAGTCATAAGTTCACTCCGTTTAGTTCGAGTCCCAGTTTCTTAGGAATGTTATTTAATTGAAAGAGTCTTGAAATCACTGGGGCAAATTATTGGCGTCCAAGGATCGCATCAAACAAAACTACCCCGAGAGAGGTTTGGAATTGTCTCGGGAAAGGTGCAACTTTAGGGAGGATGTGTAGCCGTAGCTTTTGAATTAGGGGATAAAAGTGACTAAATATGATTTCCGCAGCCTGTATTATCCGAACTCGTGTGAGGTTTTCGAAGTAATCCGTTAGAAACATTTTCGCACTTATAGTAAAATCGCGTTAGTCTAATTACCAAATTACATTCTACTGCGATTGTTCTTCATAGTAGACTCTCAGCTTCTCAGTCGTTGTGGCGCCGCAAGTTTGAATTCACGTGAACAAAAGTTAGATAAAGACGCCTATTCAAGCGTTATTCCACCGCAGTAATGTAGGCGAGAGGATTACCATATCCCTGCTTGTTCCAACCCAGCCATTGCCGAAATGTAGAGGGGATACCGGGATGTAGGGTGGAGGTCGTAACAATGGAGGGGGATAGGAATCCTTCGCTTAACATTAACATTTGTCTTTGCTCGCCGTTAATCCACCATTTAAAGCCCTCCCTACCGCTTTGTGATGATTACGTATTAACGTGCATTTGAATAATTCATCCCAATTAGGCTACTGGCGCACGCGAAACACTTTCCCTACCCTAAAATATCCAGCGTGTGACTAAATAATTGAGCACGATAACTTAAGGAAGCAATTTTCTGATATTTAACTTCCAATGGCAATTTATTCGATTTGGTTGGAGAAACACTTTTTCATAAAGCCTCCTGCTCAAAGAACTAGATCCGACGAGTAACATTTTGTGTATTTTCTTCGATGATTTTCAAGATTAATTCAGTGAGACACACAAAAAGTAACGTAAATAATATTAAAAACAGTTTTTAAATGTACAGTTAATAACGCTTTTGATGATTTAAAAAAAAAATATATATATATATATATATATATATATATATATATATATATATATATATATATATGCAATACACTTCATATATTGCAAGATATTTCATGTAGAGATATATATGCATGGTGAATGAGACGCTGCAATACCTCGGTCATTACTTAGTAAGATTGTAAAATGTAATTTGTCATTGTTGTGAGCTGATATGAAGATTGATGTAAGGACAAATAGTCTCAAGCTTATCTGTTGGGAATCTATCCGTCCAAGTATCATTAAAGTAATCATTTGGAATTTTATTCATCCACATTTAAGAATTTACTAACTGACCCTGGTTTAACCGCACGTTTGACTGTAATTTTCAGGGCTTGATATTCTTGTTAAAATGTACTTTCCTTTGAAATGAGCTCTAGTTACATTCTCGGCAGCACTAATAGAAAAAAATTACAAATCTGTTGAAAATTAAGGTATCCTGTGCCCTATACCAGAATATCTAGTTACATTCTCGGCAGCACTAATAGAAAAACATAACAAATCTGTTGAAAATTAAGGTATCCTGTGCCCTATACCAGAGCATGAAACATTTTATCTCATTCGTTCACCCTTCATTTTACCTTCGTATCAATCTAATTTTTCTCGTTGAAGGCATCGTTTCAAAACAAGGCATTTGAGTATTGATTAAGAAATATTCAATTTAATTCGTCAGATCAATGGAGTCCGCTGGTGCAAAGGAGTGGAATTAGGTTTTTATCCTGATATTCACAAGTGGCTGACACAAAATGATATATTTTTTGAAGCTATAGAAACATCAAACGCGCTCAATGGAAAACAGGCAAAGGCCTCGATTTAATTTCACAATAGATTAAGAGAAAAACAGTTGAAATACGGATGTCACGCAGAATCCAGCGTTTATTTTTGGAGGTGGAAAACAAATTAGAGAAATGTTTACAAAGTACCGATAGTGTAAATGAAATTAGCAAGTAAAATAGGAAGTAAAAATATTTTCATGCTCTCCTAAACTACATCATGATTACTTGGCTCTTCACAAATTATCTATTTTTGGAATATTGAGTAGAATGTTATCCTTACATAATAATTTAGTAATCAATCAATGTAGTTTTAATGAAAGCTTCTTCCTTACGCAGACATATTCGCCAAACATCCTAAATTACCACATCATGATTTAATGTAATACATATGCAATGTATT
Source organism: Pyrrhosoma nymphula (assembly GCA_963573305.1). Lineage (NCBI taxonomy): Eukaryota > Metazoa > Arthropoda > Insecta > Odonata > Coenagrionidae > Pyrrhosoma > Pyrrhosoma nymphula. The sequence goes on along the minus strand of OY754333.1, from coordinate 14,339,338 downwards.
TGTAGAAAAGTGAGTTATGGATGTGTAAGGGATGTTTTTCATGCCTAATTTACATTGTAGTGAAAGAAAGGCACCATCTACGGTATGAGAAAAATCACACCTTGCAGACCTCATCACTCTTTACATCTTTCTTTTTTGTCGAACGTTGGCTTCGGTGCAAAACGCAAAACTACTAATAGCTTCAGTCGTTTGACCAAAGTATAACTGGTGTTAATCGAGTGTTTATAATTGGTTTGTTCCTTTTGGGTTTTTTTTAATGCAAAATACAATACAAAAACATTGAGAACATTCAAAACACTCGCAATGAGCGGAGGTTATAAAGTATGATTTCCGAAACCATAATTCATCCATTTTTCATAATTAAGGGTACCTTATAGACTTCAAAGGCTTGTTAACTAAGGTTGCTTTTTAACTCTAGAGCCAGTTGATTTGTTTGATTTCTTGCACCTCGCAAATATGGTCAAAGAACGTGCGTGCAAAACCCAAATATCTTTACGTAAAAGCAAGGTCGGCTACGAGCGTGGTTTTCGAAAAAAGCTAAGTGGTTTTCCGTTAAATTTTGTTTTAAATTTTATCTTTTAAAATAATGGAAATTACAAGTCTGCAATAATAACATTATATCCTCTAAGATCCATGAAGGTATAGAAAAAAATCATACTTATCCGATGATGACTTAAGAAATGGTGACAATTTTTATAATTTGATTCATTACTACGGATTTATTTTCAAATTTGCCACCTTTGTTATATGATGAATGAAAACAAAATGCTCATTGGTAAAAAATTGGATGTGATTTATAAATATTTGATAAAAAATGTATGATCTCAAAATGGTGAATAATATTTTTTTAAATTTTTAAATCTTGAACACGATATGAAAAAACAGAAAGTCCCATTTCCAAGTACCTACGGACGTACATTCTTCAATTTTGAATTCCGTACATATGTGAATCTGCTCAGAAGATCACATCTAGTATCGCCGTCCTTCGAGAGAATTTTCCAGGTTATTCATGTCGTTTTCAGTTGAGGAACTTTTGCTGCTTTTTGTAATGAAAGTTTTTCAGCATCTTAGGAGAGTTGTTCCAAGTAGTGAGAAATTCGGTGGTGTTTTAAATTCTGCTAAAGGAACTTTTTCCTTTGTCGTTCTTTAGTATTACTGATCTAATGACGTCCCCTTACACCAACTGACACAAATTATAAATGGTTTTGGGTCATAAACAATATCAAAATCACTGAATGATTGATTACCTATTCTATAGTAATTCCTCCTTATCGTTTGGTTCTAACTATAAACTAAGGGTACTTCTGCTGCCACGATTGTTGTTTGAATATCCTTCCTTTGCCCTCCAATGACTTTCCCTGCATAAGAGCTGATTCTCATCGTCAAGAATAAATTTTTTTATGAGAAGAGATTTAGGAACTCATCTTCAAAAACATTATCCTGCAACTACTCTTAATACTCTGGATCTGACGCCACCTAGGATTCATAGTAATTATTGAATATCAGGGGTTGTAGCTATAGCCGAAGCGTTAGACTTAGAAGAAAAAAACGTGAAATGTATGATCGGAAAACATACAAATGGAGTTGTATTCGGCCCTAGATCCACACCTATTCATTCCTCCCAAGTCTTTATCCTGTTAGGTCACAGAACTATAATAAAGTTGGCCTGCGTACTCCTATTGGTGTAAACAATCGGAGGAAATTCTGGGATCGGGGTTATTCCAGTCAGGGAGAACAATTTTAATTCATTAAGCATTCAGCATAATGTGATCCCACCGGGGAATATAATATTCCCAAAATAGTTCAATTGAGTATCGTGTGGGTGAGGTTATAAGAGTACTAGGCTCTTATTTTTAGTACATGAATTCAATTCCCGGCTGGGGCGTCGGCTTTTCAACGGAATCTTCCAATCCATACTTCAGTTTCTTATGGAGGGAATTTCAAGATCCTGGTCCCTGCGTCAGCACTGAGTGAAGAGCGCATCTTCAAGTGTAGCACTCCGTACTTCGTATCGGAAGTTAAATTGTGGACCCAATGAACACCTTTGGTTGAGAGTAGGCTAATGCGGAACTAGATCGCGCGCAGAGACGAGCAGATTCCTTTTTAAAGAGCTATTGTGATAATATTCCGATGCTATTGAAAGGATTAGGATAGGAATTGCTATCACAGAGTACAATAAAGAATAGCCCGAATATCTTAAGTTATTTGAGGCTAATTACCACTCAAAATACGTGAAGAACAAATTAAAAACTCCATGATACCGTAGCAGGTTCGGTCATACGCATAAAATTAGAGAGATAGATTGCATAAAGAAAAGAAGTGTATTTTTTTCCACTCAACGTTAAAGGACAGAAATAGTTACGTTCATTATTCACCAACAAATGTTAGTTACAAATAATTGCTGATAACGTTTTTCTATGCTCTTTTTATGTATTATTTTTCCCCAGTTACTGCGTGAAATGCTAATTAAGTATATCAATCTATAGTCTTTAATTTTTGCAACAACTTTTGTATGCTAGCATTGCTGAATTCTAAGAAACGGTGATGTATGAATTCAATGTCTCTCACACTTTATAGAATGATGTTGAAAAGCAGTATTGCATGTTAAGTCCCTTCCTCGTACAGTACTTAATTTAAATAGAAGTTTACTTCATGAAATAGCTAATAACAACATTGGAGTGTGTTTTTGCTTCAAAACAGTTCCTGGTGTTGAATCACCACCTGGAACACAACCTTGATTAAGCTTTAAAGGTACCGCGTGGATCTAATGCCGATACCCGGTTTTTCTCTTCCATTCCTTCATTCCCTAAGTAATTCTGCCCATAATAGCCTACCCACCTGTTCTTAATTTCTCAGATGATCGAGATGAGATCACACCCAAATAACCACCCAATATGTCGAGTGAAGACGCTGGCAGGACGAACTCCATTGTCATTGCTTTAACCCAACCCCTCCGCATTCTTCCGTCCTTAAAAATGCCCCACAGCTGTTTCCAAGCCTCTGCGATAAATTCCTCCCAGCCTTTCCTCCCCGTGACCTCCAAGATTTCCCCCCTCCTCCAAAAGAGAACTCTTCAGTTCCTAAACAGTCGTCCAACGCCCATCATGCGTCATCCATTTCCGTCGCGTCGTAACACGCTGTCGTAACACGCGCGCCAATGTATACGAAATTGATCTCTCGTTTTTTCTTAGACACACCCTCACTTGTCTTGGGTCACGCGTGGACAGTTTGATCTATCGAAACCAAACACAATAAAACGAGTATAATACGCCCCCGGGAACGTAATCTCTCGATTAGAGAGAGCTACGTAAACATCAATTGCTATCGTGATGACCCCGTGGAGCCGGTTCTATTGTTGAATTCGCGAATTACGATGTTAACTTATGACTCGAATCTTAATGATACGTTCCAGTGAGAACGATTTTCGTCGTAGGTCTTGCATTGGATGCAATCGCAAACATTTTTGTTTTCTATTGCTCGCTGATTCGTGTGGTCTATCTGCATATAGCTTGAGATGTATCTGTCAATTCATTCCACAAAACATCTTGACAGTAACTAGCAATCTGACGTGATGTAGACGCCGATTCATGGAAAATTAAGCACTAAGTTAGTGCAAGCATAGACTCAGCGTGAAATTTCGCAGCCTTTGTGGCAAAGAAATCTTTGCCGGAAGAAAAAGAAGAAGCATAAAAAAAATTTACGTCAGACCAAAGCCAGGTTACGGAAAAATAGCGCAGGAGTTAATTTAATTTCAATTCCATAAAATTAATTAAGTACGCAGTATCTCAATCGCATTTATTCTCATTTTTAATCTGACCATTATTAAACATCCATGTGCATCACATCAGACATGACGATACAAATGCAAAATATTGCGTCAATATTCGCCAGCACGGACTTCAATAGTCTAGTATGAGTCTCGTTATTTATTCAAATGTGTAAGAATCACATCCAGTCCGTGCCATTTGTTTTTAAAAACTTGCTTTTAAGACGCTCGTTATCTATTTCATGTCAAATTTTTATATTAATATAGCCTTAATTTATTCCTAGAATCCAACTTTTAAAGAATGCTTTCGAAACTATAACTTGCGAATTGCAGTTTATAACGCAACTTTGTTACGATAGCTGTAAAAAGGGAACCATTTGGCGTCTTAAGGTCTAAGAAATGACATATAAATTATCCCACTTATTAAGATAAATGTAAGTTAACGTGATACAAAGCTACGTAATCTAAGGAATATCGTATCCCTTAACCGCTTTCCTCTCGAACGCCTTAACGTTGAAGCAGGAATATATTGAAACATATATTCTTCTCCTGTGCTCTCAAGAGGCTTCCTGCCTGAACAAAAGATGCGCATAAAGTATGCATGTTGCATTGAATTTTTTGGCGTAAAAATGGTCAGGGCATTTGAACAATTAGTCCTCTCCCATAAAAATTAATTTATTACACAATATGTGTTTACACGGGGATAATTGATGCACTAAAATGGCTTTTCTTTAATGAATATGAAAGAATCAAATCAAGTATGTATATAAATGCCTTATTTGTATGGATATTGTGTACATAACGTTTCGACTTGGCAATAACTGGGCTGTTATATAGCAGTGATTAGATAAATTTAAAAGAACAGAACCATAATGTGAAGTATACGAAATTTGAAGAAAAATATGAAATTAACTTCTGAAAATCATTAGGAGAGCTCTGCCTCGTGTAAAAAGCATAACATATGTGTGATGGATTAACTATTACTTGCCTTAATTAAAGCTACCTAATTTCAATCCCTTGGTCAATTTTTTCACATCATATAATTTTTGTGGCCACTGAACGATTGCCTCCGTCAAAATTCTTGCCGCATCCCGTCCACTGTGTCTTTGAGTAAACAACTCAGGGACCGCCTTTTTCTTTCATGATGTGCGGTGCGTGACGGTGACCTTGACCCCTTCGACTTGGCTGTAGCCAATATGATGGAGGGGTCGGTTGGACGAATGAATCTCACTGCAAAAATATCAAGATCGACGCAGAAAAAGTCGCTCACCACTAATTTAGAGGGAAAAAAAAAATATGTATATATACGCAGACGGTAGGGGGAGGGGTACGGCGCCGTCGAACGTCCGGGGATGAAAGTGGGGGGGGGGGCGGGAGCCGCTCCCTCCCATCCGTCGCTTTTTTTTTTTTTTAAAGGGGATGAGAGACGGCCGTGGTCCCTCACAAGTGGATGTGTTAGCGGGTGGGGGGGGGGATGCGCCGAGTGTTTCGTCAACAGGGCTCTGCGCAATTAGGCGTACGAAATGACTTCACGCTCTCGTCCATTTTTATCCCTTTCGGACGTAATTTCCACATCTTCACTCCTTCCCTACTCACTCTTCCCCCTCCCCCTTATTTCACTCCCCTACTCCACTGCAGGGCGCCTGCTCTATTTGCCTCGGCTGGCGGTGAGAGAGGGAGAGAGGCTGAATAGGATGAGGAAGGAACGGATTTGTTCCGATTGCCACCACCTCCTCCTCCTCCTATCGCTCGTTGCAAGAGTTCTCCCCCCTTTCCCACCCTAATCAAATTGAACGATTTCCCTTGTTAAACGCGTCCGTTTATGTCCTCCCTCCTCTTTCCCCATTCGTCGACGACGTGTCGCCCTTTTAATTTATTTTTACCCAGCGTCTCCCTTTTCTAATTCGGCGGCCATGAAGTGGTTCGCGTCGTGCGTAGCGAGAGGTTAGGACGTACTTCATGAGCCGACGATCATGGTGACCCTCAGTGTACCTTTGTGAGCTTTCAGTTCAAGGTTTTGAAGATAGCGCAGATCTTAACACATCAGTGCACTACAGCGCACACGAATGTCGTTTAATGGAACAATTTTTGCTGCAGAAACGATTGTTATCCTGCCGGGAGATAGCATTCTGAATGTTCACAGCAGCCGCTACCGTGTATAATTATCAAATTAGTTCAAAATAAGTATTTAAAAATGAAATAATACTACCACAGAGTTATTAATAAGTTCAAACTACCTAGATTTGAGTCCATTTCTGACATTCATCTCAAGCACAACACTCGGGAATGCGATTATCAATGTTCTTTTGATGATAAGTGCACATAATTCTGCTTCCGAGATGTTTTGAAATGCGATGCCAAGATAGCGCACGGTCAGAAACGAATAAAATGCAATTGCGCAGTTGGGCTGCAAAGTGAGCGGCGCTCTAGGCCGAATTGAAAGCTCCTTATGCCGGAAATGCTGCTAAGGGTCTGAAGTGACTTGCTTACAATTTTATGATGCTTTATGGTCAAGAAATGATGAAACGTTGTGCCGAAATGAGTTAATAATATCGTGCTCATTGACATGGAAGTTCATTGAAGGTGGTATGTTTTTGATGTTCTAGCATCACGAACGAGACCAGTTTTATTTTTTTATCCTATTTGCAGGAATATAAAACTATTTACTGTGCGTTTCAGGAACTGTTCTCGGGTTTTTCCATCGTATTAAAGGGCCCATGCTGTCCATCGTTTCGACGTCCAGGTCGTATATCGTCTCTAGGGCAGAGTGACTCAACTGCCCATTTCCGAGTAAAACAGTGATTTCCATTCAATGTTTTTGAAGGCAATATCCGAGATGAACATCGTAGTGTTGGCAAGCATGGAGAATTTAACCCGCTGAGAAAACCGAAAAGAGTTCCTGAATATCATTGACCGGAAAAAGTACCATATCTTATTCCAATGTTCCATGCTATTAAATGATTTCCCATGCCTTCATGCATTTCAGATTCATCGAAGCGTCAACCTTTTATTTTCGACTTTCTTTTCAGAACGGCAAGCTTAAAATCTATTCGCGTAATTTTATACCAGAGCTTGACTTAGTAAGTGGAAAACATTGACTCTCCTTGAATACTTGTCTGGAAACGTGATCTGAACAATATACGAGGATTCCAATCACTTTTCTGCTGATGTTTACTGAAGCATGAGTTGGAACGATACTCTGTTGTTTTTTTAAGCTCTCGTGAAGGCAAATTAGAGAGAATAGATAATAATTGCACGTGTAGTAAGTGCGCTAACACTGGGACAGATTTTAAAGGGAGTGCATTTATTTTCAATGCATAAGGAGATATTTTTCTCATTTTTTTCTAGAAACAGGATGGTAGCATTACAGGATAGTGTATGGGAAGAAAACCGAAGTTTTCCCTCATGCAAACCATTCTTGGCCAAGAGATATTGTATATATACATGCATGTATCTGTTTTAAACTTTATTAAAGGCTACTCAATAACCTATAATGGTCAATTAGGTTGATCTAGGCCTGGTAGAGCAGAGACGGGCATACCGAATCTAAGGGTACTCTCGTTTCTATAAGTGTGCAGTCGTTCTTAGCGTCAATGAGGAGGCGTTGCACGCGGCAAGTTTTCGAGTTAGTTCTAATTACAGACCAGACCACGCTCCTCCGAATTCCCGAAGTTCCTTGTGAGACTCCGTCAATCTTACCGCCGGTTATGTGCGAAATACCATTTTCAGCTAGACGCGCGGCACCTCCTAAGAAGCAAGGAATTGCGAGAGATGGAATTCATCCTTGTGCGATGTGGGATTCTGCATTTGACTTATAATTAGAACGAAATTGCTTTTCGTGGATCTGTGACTATTTTCATCTCCATGCGTGAATTTTCGACTCATGATCATGCGGTAAATAATAATGTAAGTAAATTGAGTTGGCAAGGAATGACTGTACATTTGCGTTAGTTCAGGTTGGGTAATTTATAATAAATATGAATAAAATGAGCTGAAATATAGCATTTAAACAGACTAGTTATTAAATATAGGGAATGATTTTTAAGTGATTTCCTTTTGACTTTTCCGTTAGTATGTGGCGCATTGTTCGCCACAACACGGAGTTGGAAGATGGATGGGAGTTGGATTCCCAATCGGACGGCCCGCGTTCGATTCCCGGCGCCGGACGATATTTTTTCTGCCTCTCTCCAGAAGAATTCTAGAATGTTCGAGGTAGTTCCGGCGCCGGGTTCGAGAGAGTTCGCTGCCAATATATAAGCAGGCCATCTCGGCTGCCAAGGGCAGTCTGTACTAAAAAGTGGAAATAAACGCTCCTCTACAGAAACTTCGCAGTTGGTTGTTCAGCGTAGCAATCGCTACAGTGGTGACCCCGACGTGATTGACCATGGCCGACGCAAAGCAGCTCGCCAAACTGCAGGCACAAATCGCGAAACTGCCTCCTTTCTGGCCAGCCCAGCCTGAAATATGGTTCGCCCAGGTCGAAGCACAATTTTCTTTGGCCAACATCACCTCGGGCAAGACTAAATACGACTACGTCGTAGGAAACCTAGACCATCGTTTTGCCAGTGAAATTAGCGATCTTCTAGTGAATCCACCGGCCGAAAATCTTTATCAAACGCTGAAAAATCTATTAATACAGCGCGTCTCTCTCTCCGAGGATCAACGGGTGCGGCAACTCCTCACAGCAGAGGAGCTTGGTGATACCAAGCCTTCGCAACTATTACGACGCATGCGGTCCCTCATCGGCGCCACACAGGTGTAGGACTCTTTCCTCCGCAAGTATTTTTCAGCTGACGATTTAAAAACTTATTCAAGTCAAAATCAAAAGGAGATGGTCGAGGAATTTTAATTTTTCCTCCTCACAGATTCTTGTTATTGCATTAGGTTCTTATATTCTATTGGTATTCCATTGGAAACAAATACCCTGATGCCCACAATATGTTACTTCCTACCTAATTGATAACATCACTTGATAGGGTCAATGGAGTCAGACGTATTTTTTGTATCCGCCTCCCTGAGGAACAAACGCTTTTCGACCTATCTGGCAAGGGTGATCCCACCAAGACTCATTGACACGGCCAGTTCCACTGTATGGGTGTCAGACCGCGTAAGCCCATCTACCACGCCAGGTATTCAGTCAGTAGTGAGAATATAAATTAATAAAATAATATTGGGGAACACGTTTGTGACAACGTTTTTGTGCTGGGCTTTCATTCCAGAAGCCCGAGCAAATCTTGGAAATTACGAAGATTTTTCCCGAGAAAACCCGATCCCTACCTTCGTGCTATGTAAGGATTACATTAAATAAAGAGCTTCGTACGTCTAATGGGACGTTAAACTCAGCAAAATTTGGAGACTATAGCTAACAGACGGCTCATGTCGAGGCTGGGTTTCTCCCAATCCTTCCTCCATTCCCCATTTGATATTTCCATACCAAACCTACTCTCCTCTTCTCAGTAGAACAAATTTTCCCAGTCGTCGGTCGCCTCTCCCAAATAGACTGATGCCGAATACGAATTTCTCAACCCCAGTAATTTCCAACCTGGGTTTCAAACCTGCGACACCATAAGCTGTCACGTCGTAGCATCAAATTACCTTCAATGAAGGAATCGTCTTTTCAATACTAATACATGTGTATGCAGAAAGTTTTGTATATCTGATAAAGATGTTTTAAAGTTGTATCAATTGGGAAATCACCTGTGAAAAAAATTTCCATTAAATTTAACTCTTTTGTGAAAACATATATCACCTTTAAAATTCATATTTAGTGATGTACTGATATAGTTAGGTTTGTGAATTGATGCTGTGTAAAATTGTGTGCATTTCCACACTGTCGCCACGAGGAAAAGTTTGAAAAGCACCACTCAACACTATTCATTCCCAAATAGTCCTTTCCATACTAAACCTACCCACATACTCTGAATAGCGCAAATAAACTGACTATAACCCGTGTCCTTCAAAAATAACCAACAAGTCAAATGAATAAAATGTGAATTTTTTTCTCTAAACTCTTTTTTTCGAGTGTCAAATCGTATTTTTAATATTTTAAAAAATCCGGAGGCAATTTTTTTGATACATTATTGCGCGGATAAGATTGAAAAATGTGGGTGCACAAAAAATACCCAGAAAGCGATGTAAAATTCACGAAATTACCGCGAACGTCGAGCTCGAAATAATTAAAGTGTGCGTCGGAAATGACCCCCAATGAATGGAGACGTACCCACCAACTTATGTTAATGAAACTCGTCGTGCACATTAATCACTCCGTAATGCGTGTGTTGGTGAGTATGACTGTGCGTATATCGGGTGTTCGAGCCGTAGGCGAGTGTGGGAGGCTTTTGACTCTTGCACCCGCGGGCGTTTTATCAAGCCATTGTTGCGTCGCCGTGGCGATAAATTCCCCAGTCATATCTTCCGGTCAGGGCCGGCAGGGAGGACATGGGACTCGATCACCAAGGGTGGTTTGAATAGGGTGCGGTGCGCAATGAGAGGATGCCCCCTCTGAGTTAATCCACGGTCTCCTCCCGCGGCTGCCAAGCGAACTTTACCCTTCGGAGCGCTTAATACTACCACCTACCCAACCCCCCCTCAGCGCGCCGCTAGATACCTAATTCATGCACTGCACCAGGCTTATCGCCAAAAGTGCCGGGGTATCTTCTTTCATCGTGCGTCGGGTCTCTCTCGAATACGGGGAAATACCCCCTCTAGAGCCGCATTGAAAACTCGGATAATTATGTTTTCCCGAGCGGTGATTAAAATTTCAAAGGAGGTTCGAATTGATTATTGTCCGAATTAATGCGTTTTAATTCTCGACGGATCAAACGTGCAAATATTTTTAATACAGAATTTGCGATGCTGATTTTATAAACATGGGTGTTTTGTGTTTCCCCTGTTTTCCCTTATTACTGAGAAGTGGTATGAGGATTGATAGCTCACGTTGGTAAAGATTTGTAGTTTTTGAAGTTCGTTTCCCGACAGACATTAAATAATACGAAATATAATACGAACAATATAGACGAAATATAATTGGTATTCCGTTTTCGTGGATATAATGGCCATGGTATCTCTGTGATATGTAATTTATTTAGGCTAATAATGATAAACCCCTGCTTCTGGATATTCAGACAAACCAACCATGAGGAAAATACGCCATTATATTACAACACCGGATCCGAATTATTGCTCTAATTATTTTATCAACATTCTTTTCACTTAAAAGATTTGCAAGTATTACTCCTAAGCCAAATTCAAAGACGTTTAAGGCATACTATGTGTCATTATTATGGTACAATATTTCAAATTTATAATCCTTTTCGAAATTTAGTATATTTTTTCAGCAGAAAATTGGCATTTAATGGATGTGGGTGATGCTTTCAATGGACTTGCTAGGTGACTTTATTTTGTAATGTGTTTGAAGAATTTCGGTTTTGAGGGAATGATACGTGAGATTGGTAAAACACTTTATTTCCCTTTTTTGCAGAAAAAACTGTAATATTTCACTTGGACTAGCATATCAATTATATATTCCGACTGAATATATATGTGATATTTGCATTCTATCATTGCTTTTCCTTTGTAAATGTAGGTACCGAGAGATAGAAAGCGTGTCTAGTTAGAAAGAATTGAGAAATCGGCACCTATTTGCAAATGAAAATATAAATACCTCCTAATGGAGCGATCGTTGGTGATATATTAAAGTCTGGGAAATACGCTGTCGACGTCTCCATTGCAATAACTTTGGTCTCATTTACAAGAAAAACGCTGTTTCTCCGTCATTGGCAATGAATGGAAAATTGTAGTCGCAAATTTGGTTCATTTAAAAGTTTGGGAAAACTATTTATCTACACCAATCTCGGGGACTCTTTAGGAAGACAAGAGAGAAGGAAATTTTCACCGACTTGATATCACGCCGAAATCCTTGTCGTAGCCCCGAGGTCTTGTTCTAATGGGAGGTGAGGTTTCCAAGCCCTTCTGATAAAGGGAAGAGAGAAGGAACTCTTGCAACTCCCATTTGACGAAGAGGAACTTAAAACTAACTCTCTCCGATCTCAAATACTTACGATTCCGATGGCGCCGCAGTCTTGGGTCGTTTCGAACTCCTTGAGGTCACTCCTGTTCAACAGTTTTCTGGTTTTCCCTTGAGTGGTGAGGAACTTGCATTGACTTCCTCTCTTGTCGTTGAAAAATTCTTCTATACCGGAGCGCAGATTATTTATTTCGTAGTTGAAGACCTTCTCGTCGACGGTGAATCGCTGGAATAAATTCACTAAGAGCTCTCACAACACAAATCACTGAAACTGCGACTGAGTTCTAAATCACATAACTGTTTTCTTACTAAGTTTACCCTATTCAAAAGAAAAAAAACAAGCTCACAATGAATTTTTATCTGACAATAGCTCTGTAGTAACAAACAATTATTAACTATTCTAACTAGTTATATTTAGAGTTGCTTAGTATCAATGCACTTTTTGAATTAGTATAGCACGGGGATGTAGCAGTCAATACATAGCTATTTTGGTATCAGGAATGGTTAATATGTTATAAATGCTCTCTCATTAAGTTTCTAGCGTATATCACCCGCATTACTTTTGCAGAGTTGAATATTTTTACTCAAACGACAAAACCATTTACTCACCAATAATCAAAGTAATATTACACAAATATTAGAACGTTCTATTGAAGTACGACAAAAATTTAATTACGATGCTATATCCAGTAGTTAGCGATTTTGTATAATTATTATAATGTAAGCTCACGTGGAAAGCACACCAATAAGCATGGGGACACTGAGATAATGTAAACGAGCGAAGCCTAGCACGTTTTCATTACTTTGAATGTTTTTTCAAAAGGGGTAAAATTATATCACTTCACTCAATTACTCCTCAGTATCTTCAAAGTGTCTGTTGGGCGAGATCATTATTTTGGATCCAATTCCTTTGGGACTTCCTCTTGCGGAACGATTACCCTTTGGGCATTAACTAGTCTCGCGGACGCAGTGAATACCCGCGGGAATCTAAGCCATTCGACGCGAAATGCGGAAGGTTGTCATACGGTCCCTCGCCTATGTTAGGTCCAGCGGAGAAGGACGAGTTGACAGAGAAACACTCCGGCCCGGAGAATCACGACCAGTTTGAAAATCTCTGAGGGGACGAAGCAATTTCGGCTGTGGATTTGAATTCTCTTGCTCTTCTCGTGGACTGTGACAGACAACAGCACTCGGTTAGAATCGCAGTAATGCCCTACTCTCTAAATTGTGGATGCACATAAGGATCTATTTCCTTTTTAAAGAAAGAATATCTTTAATTATTTTGGAAACACATGGACCACATGGAATTCAATGTCGCAAACCTCCGAGTCTCAAACGCCAAGGTTGCCAAATTCGAGTTTCTGACTTCAAGGTCCCCATCAGAAATCCACATCTACGATTGGACTCACAGCTGTCTCTGCTCTGATGAACAAGATTTTGTTATATTTCTTGAATGTAGGATAGTATACTTTATTATTTTTATAGTCAAATGTCTCACACGAACTTTCCTCTAAAAGTCAGCAGCCGTTAAGTCCACGGTCACCGGGTATGTACTTCGCCTCAGGGGGAACGGTGCTATCCCTAAGGAATGAATCCGCCTCCCAAGAAGGAGGGATTGTTTTAGATCGCCGCTGGTGGTGACTGGGCTTCTCACTTCCTTCCAGTACAAGCAGAGAACAACTGGATGGAACCGGACACTGGGGGTGAACAGTTTTATTCCCACGCGACAGGAGCGCGCGAAAGAGGTTTTCCGCCGACGAAATCGGACACACTGACGCCGTTCTCACCTTCCCGACGGAATAAACCGACGCCGACGAAGTTAAGACCGCTACTGGCGACCGGCGCTTGCCAACGGCGCCACTAAGGAAACCCCCCCCTTCAACACCCCACCAATCCCGCTTACTCTCCCCTCCCACACCAGTTCCGCGACCCTGGCCGTTCTCCCCCAAACCCCTTCCCTTTGGCATCACTTCCCATACTTCCCTCTCGTGCCTTCCCCTACCAGTCATTTTCTGACCCACCCCTCCAACAGTCCGACAGCGCGCGCGCAATGCGCCCTGGGTAGCCCGTCTCTCTCCCTCTCTTTCTCTCCCTCCTCCCATCGCAGCACTCCACACATTTCTTCCCTCTCTCCCCCCCTCCTCTTCCCTATTCCTCGGCGATCCTTATCCTCCCCCCCCTTATCTCATGGGCACATTCTTTTTCGTCCCTTTCTCCTCATCATTCCATCGCCGCGATCTTGTCCGTTTCGTGTGCATACTGCACATGTCAAACTATAGCATTGTACAGTGTTCCCCATAACAAACTAATTTTCTTGGCTGAGAATATTGTGGTAGCGAAACTTGTTGTCACTCGCGTGTGAAGAGCATACTCAAGGGAAAGGAGAGCATAAAAGTGAGGTGGGATAAAGAGGTCTCCAGAGGTCCCCACTATGTATAATAGCTTCTACACCTTTGTCCTATCATCTCTGCTTCTTTCACCCTAAGTTACCTTTAATGCTACGCTGGTGATTTCCACCCAATTTCGCTGTATCTATGCTTGAAATATTTACATTAAGGGAGTTTCAGTGTGGAAACGATGCTGTTATTTGAAAATATCATGATACGTGTGAGGCCATTGATCCATGCCAATGATACTAAGTGTAATAAAATTTATCTATAACAATAACAAGGGTACTTAGATTAAAAACAATACAACACAAAAGACTTAAAAAAGACAATTATTCAAATAGATATTTTCCGCAGTCTGTTATTTAAGTCAGTCTGCCCTGGTTTACTGGGTTTCAATCGATGAGACTCGAAAGTTTTGAATCCGCTCTATATCTCTAGGACTCATAGAAGCGGCAAATATAAGAAAGACGCAATTATGAGTGGGTGTGCACGAAAACCTATCCTATCCACGCACCACCACCCCCGAAAACAGAGTGGGGAATTAGACACTACATCAATATACCTTTCAATTTTTGTTCTTTATATTTTGCATTTCCCACCCTTCTCAATAACTTGTGTCCCAGCACACACTGCCCATAGCGCATGCGGTGACCCCAAAGGTAGTGCCTAGATGTAGAAATAGAGATATGAGCTTCCATAAAAAAGATACACCTCAAAGCCATGCGGAAATTGTTTTTCATTGATATTGGAATGAAACGCATAGAAATGTTTTTTTTTGGAAACCTGGGGTGTCATTCTGTAATTCGTCGGTTCCGTACCGATCGGTTGGGCTTCCTAACCAACCGAACGCTTGGAATTCCGTACCGACTTGGACTCCGCCACCGACTGCGCCTATTTCAGATATTCTGTATGCAAGTCGGTGCCATTCCAGTCGGTTGGGTAACTCTTCCCACTCAATGTCCCCCCCTCCTCCCAATTTTCCGAGTGTTTCCGAAGCTGAGGGTCACATGCTGTACCTGCTCACCAATGGAAGACAATAGAAGAAACAAATGACTATCTGAAGCCGCCTATTGCTCTCGGGGTTGAAAACAACAACAGAAATCAACGATGTCGAAAGGAGAATGATCGTATATTAATTTATGTGAATTTTGAGCGTTACAATGTGTACTTGACAATTAAAATAAGTGCTTTCTATTTAAAGCACATATCTAGTAGCTTCCGTGAGAATATGAAGTATCAATAAAAGATGTTGAGTGCTATGAGATTAAATGAAGTGTGCGAAGTGAGAATGAATCAGCTGTGATCGTTTGAATCCAGAAATAATTTTCAAAATTTCAATTTAACTTGTATATTGATTGATTATATGTATTAACTCGTGTGCTTGAGATCCGACATTTAACAGCGTTTTGCATTTGGAATTTCTAGTTGCAGAAAAGGCATTACGTGTAGTACCTATATAGTATTTAATCTTCCAAAGATTGATAGAATTGTTCGTTGGAATAAATTGAACAGTGGCGTGATATCGAAAATAGAAAATCCGTGAATGTATTATATATTGTAGGTATGGTGTTGAAATATTCTTGTAGGTACATTATTCTATATTCGTGGTTTTAGGACAGTGAAATTGCTGCGCGCTCGTGCTATGAAACATTTATTATGTAATTTCGAGGAGCAAAGTTCAATGTAAAATGAATTTAATGAGTGACAAATAAATACATATGGTGAAAGAAATTTAAGTTGAGAGTAGGAATAAGTAAATTTGCTATTAGCACTCTTGGTTATTGTACATGTACCTATATGCAAGTAGTGTTGTCACCACACCATGGGTTTGTCCAACACATTGTTTCAACATTATTTGATGAATAATCCGAAATTTATTATGATAGAGTGATGATTTACAGTTCAATGCAAAAGATTCATGAATCATATCTCCTCAACTACGAAAATAGAGGCCGGAAGCAAACAAACATCAGTATAAATACGTACTTTCGTTACCCTGGCCCATAGGTAACGCTAACGATAGGTAACGCTAACGAAAACGATACAAATGGGCGAAATCGCCTATTTCCTGAAATCAGAAGCTACTTTAGTGTGTAATCTAGTTAAGTAAGTGACTGCATATACGATATATGATTATAATATGAAAACTTTCAACGGGAATCATGCATTTAAGAATAGCCAAACCGCAATAATAGGCATTCACCGTGGACAATTTTTGGCTAATATTATGAAAAATATTCCAATGACAGTATGCTGAATAGCCTAAATATTGTGCTTTTTACGTACAATTGTAAGTGTCAAATAGTAAAACATTTTTAACAGCCAAGAGAATACAATGCAATAAGTATTACGGAATTCTAGTTGTGTAGAAGTTTCTCTTATATATCATCACCTTTATGACCTTAACTTCACCGACTTTTGCATTTTCTCTCTTAAGAACAAATTACGTCGCTTTTACATCCATGAATATATGTTTAATCATTATTACAAGTATCAAATATCCCATTTCAGGCTAAAAACCAAATTTATTATCGATTT
The DNA here is from genome assembly GCA_963573305.1 of Pyrrhosoma nymphula. Taxonomy (NCBI): domain Eukaryota; kingdom Metazoa; phylum Arthropoda; class Insecta; order Odonata; family Coenagrionidae; genus Pyrrhosoma; species Pyrrhosoma nymphula. Next base: position 14,322,618 of record OY754333.1, on the reverse strand, counting down.
GCTTCGGTGTTTCTCAAGCAAACCGACTGATTCTCCGCCGCACCTACAGCTTTTAGGAGTCGGTGCGATCCACCGACTCACACCAACTGGAGCTCGCCGGCGCACCGATCGGGTGCGTACAGAATCGCACGACTGCTCTCTCTCGTCGGTGTGACGTCCCACCCGACGAAAAGCCTACCGTACCGATCGGTTTGGAGTTACAGAATGACCCCTCTGATAGTTGTTCAAAATTAATATAACTTTTTTTGGCAAAATCAAGTGATGGAAGAAAATTGAGATTTTATAAAAACTATGAATGCTTTCCCTTTTGTCATGTTACAGCGTCTTGTATTCCCACCTGCCTGACTCTTGGGCCATTTGTTTTATCATTTCAGAACATATCTTACCTCTCTTCATCCCGTCCATTAAGCCTATTCTCTTTCTTCCCCTTCCCTCATCCTCAATTCTATCTCAGCCTTCAACAACCCTTCGCCCCTTTTAAATCCATTCCAACCACCTGCTTTGCGTCCTCCTAATCTCCTCCGCCAGTTTCTCCTCTCCCACTAGTCCATACATTTTCTCGTTCGTCTTCCTTTTGTTTCTTCCTTGAGCTAAACCCACGCGGTTGAGGTTGCGCGTGATAAAACTGTATGGAAAAAAAATTATGTTAGTTGATCTATAACATTTCCACAAAAATACTCCCAAACCATTCAAGATTTTTTTCCTAAATGTGCCACGCTGTTGATGAAACTTCGGAATTTCACGTTAAAGCTTACATGCTTGATACTTGACATGCAGATAATGCTAAGAGATCTGCCAGCTTGTGCCTACGAAGTACTGGTTAGATCCTCTAATTGTCATTTTGGAGATCTAGATTATGATTCCAAACAATTAAAGTACTAATCAGTATGGGTGGTTTTTACAGTAGTTTTATCCCAATAATTATTGTGTGAATCAGTTCCCCGGCGTAGCATTGAACATGGAAAGAATGGAACAAGAATGAGGTCAATGATTATGGTGTGCGCCTCATTTCAGGTGTAACAGAAACATCTGGAGAAATGGAAATGTTCTAGGAAAATAGTGACGGCAGTAAATTATCCCAGTGAGTATCCTCACGTTTCTCGGTTATTTCACAAATAAAATATTTCATTGCCCTCTATTATTAAGGCAATGTCACGAACGCCATCATTTGTAGCAATTAAGTTTGAATTTATACTTTTAGTCGTTCGATGCGTAGGAGAAACATCAGTCGATTGGGAGTTAATCCTCAAATAATGTATTTTTGCGGACATTATATTGCTTCGTTATTTCTGGTCAAAGAATGATGCTTCAAATATTTACGCCGCACATTTGCGCACGCAAATAACCGTTCGAAATCCCTCCACTGAATTAAATGCTTGAACTTGCCTTTGCTAGTATAATTACGGCAAATGGATGGGAAATTAGTGTAACGCGTTGCACTTTCCCAGTGCTCTGTGGTACGTCCTTGTGATAATGCTTCGAAGCCGATTTCAGTTCCCTTCCGCGAAAATGACATGTTAGGGGGGGGGGGGGGATTGGGGGGCTCTGCGCTCTGGGAATTAGAATTCACTCATTTCCCTTTTTTATGTTTCGGTTGAATTCCAAACGGTCCCGAGTTTCATTCATTTTAAAACGCTCTCAGCATAATGGCAGCCCGACCGCCACTCATTAACGTAATCCTAACATTTCCTCCACCGGCCTCCCAATTTAACGCTCTGTGCGAATGAAAAAAAATTAAGAGAGCGTTAAAAAATTTGCAAAAAAAATGTTTTATTTACCTTATCCGCAAGGGACTGTGCCGAAAGCGATAATCACCGCCAGTGCTGTGAGCTTTGCAGGATAGTGGGACAGAGAGAGACCCATGCGAAGAATGGGAGTGAAATGGGAGAGCAAATAGACCAGAAATGCAACGTGGGTGGCGGTTTGGAAAGTAGGTATTCCGGGCGTTCAAAGTTCCGTTTGTGCGGAAGCTGTAATCGCCTTTTCCCGCTGATTCTCCCTCTTCCCTCCCTACCGATCCTCTAGATAGTGATGAGTTGGACTTGAATGATCGATTCATGTGATCCGAGTCATTTAAATGAGTGGTTTTGTCAACCGGTTCACTCATATGAACTAGAAGGTAATTGATGCCGTAGGGCCTTCGTTTCTGCTTTCACCGCGTTTGTTTTTCAATTGATGATGACAGTTTATTGCCATTTCTTGGGAACATCAGCTAGGCGAGGTAAACCTATTCAATTTTAAGCAAAGTAAAGGCATGATAGTATCAGTCCTTTGTTATATCATTCCATCTGTACCATCACATAACATGCAATCAGGATATTTTCCGACAGTTTTTTCTCTCTTGGAGCGTGTACGAAAATTTCGTTATCAATGGACAACCTACGCGGGAAAGCCCCAAAAGCCTTACAATATAATTAAATGATTATCGATGGATCGCAAATTGCGTAACATTCCTGAAAGATATCATAGTAATTTTTTTAACGTATCCTGAATCTCATTATAAATACATGTTGGCATGGAATTGCTTCGAGTTAAAACTACATCATAACACGAAATCGGATTAGTTGGTTTCATTATTGAATGTTCTTAGCGAAAAACGTGCTACAAATAATGAACGTGACTATTGTAACGGAATATGACAAAGATGATAGCTAATTTTAATAAATGGACCTTAAGGCTTGGTTAAATAAAGTGTGGTATACATAAATTGCAAGATAAAATAGTATCTCTGCTGCCTTCATGTGTACTTAGAGCTCGGGTTTTGTAAATTAGGTGAAACCTCCGCATTGGTTGAACGACGTAAGCATAATCGACATGAGAACACATTAACTCCAGTGTTCGAGCAAAAACATTTAAACCAGAGTTATATTACCAGGTTTAAGTAAAATTAATCGCAATTGAAGAAGCAGGTCTTTTAGTAATATTAGTTGCAAGAACTGTGGGCCACCACTCTCGTTCACGAGTGAATCTCTCGTGACTAATGTAAAAATGCTGCGATAAACATCAATAAAGAGATGTCCAGTAGGTCACGTGGATCGTGAGTTCATTGCATTGTAAATTCAATCGCGTCCTACCCACTCCAGCGAGTGAACGAGATCAACGAAATGAACGATTCGGTACACCACCGAAATTCGGCTTGTAAATGGCGCGAAAGGGGGACTTCCCTTCTCTTCCTGTAACCCCGGGCTTGTTTTCCCATCGTCCTACCCCCATTCCACTCCCCCCATTCCACCTCCCACCCCCATAGAGCTTGGTTTATAATGTTTATACCGGGGCTATCGGCTGTGTACGGAACTCAACACCCACCCACGTTCTCGCTCTACAGACGCAGGCTTGGAGGCGGCGCGGTCGGCAGGCTTGCCGACGGCCGCTCGGTCTCTCTGTTCCGCTAAAAATGGGAGCGTGGCCCTGAAAACGCCCTGGCCATTCCGATCAATCGCTCAAGGAAGGCAGTCTGCTGTTTTTGTTTACACTACGCCAGTTGGGGAGCGCGAGTCTCCTCCCACTACATCGTCGGGAGCACCCAGTTTCCCCTCTCTGATTGCCTTCCTTCTCTAATCGAGTAAGATGGCTGCGATTTTCCTGCGGCTATTTCTCGCGATGACGTTTCTCATCTTCCCCATTTGCTTCTCATTCCGCTGCCTTTCTCCACGCGTAATACAGAGCATAGAGTTATTTGACGCTTGTAGGAGGTTTGCCGCATGAGAGCAAGTTGTCATTAGGCTGGTTCACACTAATGATCTAGATTAGAAAAGTTGGGATAGCGGTTGTCCTCGACCGATGCTGACGACCACGGAAAATGGGGAAGATATGTGGTATCAAATCGTAGTAGTATTATATAAAACATCTTAGTTGATGGGATCACATGGCTCAAACTCGCTTAAATGCTTGGTAATATTATTTTTCTTGTAGAAACATGTTTACTTTCTATCTTCCCCATGTACTGGATAGACCTATTTTGGTTATCTGCACTTTCTCAATATAGAGCTTTAAGTCACATTGAGTATTTCAACATGCTAAACTTTCAAAGCGTGATGTCTCAAAGGCCTTTTCCATGCCCTCGTCATTTTTCCCTCTTCCTTTTGCGTGTAGCATTAATTTCACTCGTACCTTATTAATTCTCGGAAAAGAGCATTTCTCGAAATTGGCCAAATTCCCGGGCTAATGGAAATATTTTTGTTGCATATTTTCCCTGAATTCCCGCCGTAAGAGACACTTCTTCTTCTGAAGAGAATTCTTTTTGAATCATCGAAAATTCTGAAATATAAAACGGAAAGTAGTTACGCAGAAAATGAAACAATTTATCCTTTTACGCTGGCGTCGTTTTTAATCATGTTGTACTTGATAATTACTATAACTTGGCGCGACACAGTATACTTTACTGGAGAACCAATTAAGGGTACGACTACACAGATTTGAGATTAAAAATTAAGTCTGAAGTGGTTGATGGTAAATAATTTGTGAAATAAAAATAATCAATTTTTGGGTTGCTTTTTAATTCCATGATTAAGGGCTAAGAGAAAAACTTAATTGGATTAATATCAAGCCAGATAAAGCGTTTCGGGATCAGCGAGGCTGCATTGTTTTTTTAGAACAGATCTAAGGAGGTTCGCCCAGCTCTTCAATAAATCAGTATTTATACTATACATTTATTCCAAAAAGGTTATTCCCGGCTTTGATTTTACAGATAAAGTGAAGCTGAAAAGAATTTTGCTTCATCAAAACGCTCTCTTCTAGGTCAGAACTAAATAATACCTCATAAGTCATAGATATTGCATTCAATACTGAGAACGGGCAGAGTCAAATCATAAAGGAGTGTGTAGGAGGCTGAGTTGTTTTTTTTATAGAAATTGTGAAGGGTAACTTAAATTCTAAAATCAAGTATTGGGAGGAGGTGAGAAGATTTTTTGGTATGGTGAAGCATATCACAAAACTCCAAGACTATTCATTCCTAATATTTTTCAGAGAAATCAATGCTATATTGTTTAAATAAGTGTGTCTCAAGGCTAAATCATAAATCGATATTCTCTTTTAAGCAGAAAGACGCTCTCTCTAATTGTTTATTTCTCAATCTTATCTAGTATATGAGATTGTAATTTACCTTTTCCCCATAATTTTGATGAATGCTGAGCTTTAAGGTCTAATCCCTGTAGACGGTAAAATTAAGGCACACAATTTCTTGCTTGTTGTAAAAAAATCAAGGCTTGATTGTTGTAGTACAAGTCATGGCAAGGTTTTGGGTTCCCTAGTGCATGCATGACTCCAGAAGTTCATAGTGAAAATTAGCGCTGGAAAATATTTAGCTTCCGGTTATATTTCATGAATGGTTTCTAATGAAGGGAAGGCAATGTCAATTACTCCTGAACATCAAAGGCGTAGAATGCGAAGTTGGGGTCGAGTGATCATTAATTCTTTAATTAGAACATTGTAAACAGGTGAGGATTTCCACGGGCCCTCGTAAGGGTGACACGTATGCTGAGTAAAAAAAAATCCGGCTCCGTAGATTTCCCACAGCGCCAGAAGAAATTTCTTTTTAACTCGTGCAAAGACACCCAAGTGAGTTGCTCTCTCGATTTGTGCTCCAATCTTTGGAGTTACGTAAATTCTCGCGCACAGGATGTTCTTGGTGGCAGAAACATTTATAAATGCGATTTATTAATACGGCACACTATCTTGAAATGCTGTAAAAATATATATTATTAATACAGCGATATAACCGCCATACGAGGCAGTTGTATTGCTGTAGATTGATTTTGAATTGACTGTACCTTTCTGCGATGCTCTGGCATAAATTCCCACATTCATGTAACTTATTAGTATTTTATAATTGCCAGTAGAATTTGCGCTGCATAAAGAAATCGACATTTTCATCTAGTTAGCACTCAGCGAATCATCTTATGGGCGTTTGGAAGGGGACTATTGTACATTACGCATGAATAGTTTAGGGGAATAGGGAAAAGGAATTGGAAGAGGAAAAGGTTGAAATGATTTTTCTGATAGTATCGTGTCTCGCTCTGATGTAGCCATAAAATGAGCCGGTGAGTGAGAAAAAGGGACTTTTTTACGTATTTTTGCGGCAGTTTTTCTATCTTATTTTGTCGCTTCTATCAGTTCTTCAATTACTGTGCAGGTTTAAAATAAAATCCTATGCGTCATTCTGTAGCTCGAGTTACTTGAAGTTTTCAAGTAATCTTAGACTAGTGTGCAGCTTCCGAGTCTCGAGAGACTAATCGCCCAGTCCATCAATCAGTTGGCTCACACGCTGGTAGCTCATCGTAGATTTTAATGAAGCGTACAGCTTCCCTTTTCCTCGTATAAACTTCGCCAGGAAAATCTCTGCGTGCAGGGTCCGTAAGCTCGTGGCGTACTCCAGAGGTATTCTACCTTAAGATAACTGTTATCTCTTTTTCGCCTCTTCGTTCGAATCCCTTCCTACTACTCGCTTGTTAAACCCTAGGCTGTTGTGCAGCAAGCATATCCCATGTGTTTTTCATAAGTTTTTTCTGATATCCAGGAATTCATACATTTATATTTACTCCCCGAACTTCATGAAAGTGACTTTGATATTATTTTCTACATGAGGAGAGTACTGCAGTGCCATTTCTATGATTAAGTTCGAGCCATCACTCGAGGCATTACGGTTCAATGCTGATTGATGTTGTTTTCATTCAATGCGAGAGTCCAGGGTCTTACAGAAATGTTTTAGAGTCATAAACATGTCGATTTTGGTATTTGAAGGGTGTTTAACATTAAAAAAAATCTATTTGTGGGAAAACCAGAAGCAGGCAACAGCCGACTGCGACAGTGACATCTAGAATCTCTCTCATTTAATTAGCTAAAACATTCTTGCTTACTCATGACTCGTGGGTCGCCGATTTCCTTCACATTTGCATTGTTAGTTAACCATAATATACATATAAGAGAGTTGAATAGACCGATATGAGAAAGGGCACCTCCGGTAATTCAAATCAAATAATTTAAAAGGCGTATAAAAACCTAATAAGTGTGTTTTCAGTGCCATTGTTGGCGTTTTGATTTTTGCGCAAAGTTAATGACTAGATTCACCTAGTTCAATTCTAGCTGCAGGAAATTATTTCTTTTTATTCCCGTTAACTTAAGAAGAGGGTCTTAGTGGTCCAAAGGTAGCGTTTTTGACTCTCAATCTGACGTCGCAGATTACATACGAAGTGCGGAGTATGGCATTTTTTCCCTGATTTTAGAAAAAATATATATACATAAATGGAAACAATGATCCGATTTTTTTGGAACCGTACGAGAATGCTATACATCCTACATGCTATTCAAACTACCCGGCTTCTGTGATGATAGGCAGAAGTCTCAGCAAGAGGCATTGATGGCGCAGATCAAGAAGTTTGGTCCGGTATCAAGCTCAGGGTGAATGGATTTATTTTATCGTCCTAGAAGATGCAGGATTTTATTCATGACGTGTTGGCATTCCTTTCAATAAAATATTCTAGAGGTGAACATTAGTCAGAGTTGACATATGCAGGCTAGAGACATGGAAACATTTAGTGTAGTTCAGCATCGAGACGACCTCCACCCATACTAAAATCAAGACTGAAGAACATTGTCTCAAATTTCGTCTTTACAACTGGTTCTCAAGCTACCTTTGAGAACTCACGAGTACCTCCGCTAGCTAAGGAGAAAACGTTTTGATTGGAGACTCTCTTGATAGAATTTTCTGAGCATTGCAACACTACTTCTTAAATACGATCATATACTTCAATGAAATTGTGTCACCACGGTAACTTGCAATATGTGGTTAAACCATCCCTTGAATTTAATGTTAGGCAATTATCAGGCCGATATGAATTCAAGTATTTCACGACCTGCTTACATGTGAGTGAAAGTCGTAGTTGTAACTTGCTTTCCTAGGTTAAGCGAAACATCTACAGTAACCACTGCTCATGCAATTCTTTTCAACTGTAGACTTGAGTTTCTATGGAGCTTTGAGGTTTCCCTAGAAGATATCAAAACCAGCTTGAGTTTTAGAAATATCTGGGATTGACACCATGGTGATGCTTGAGTCTGATGATAAATATTGGTATAATTTTGAATGGCATTATCAGTATTGTTGTTGGTGTGAATGATTTCTGAAGTGTTAACAAATGAGCTAGCAATGTGATCACCAGAGTCGTAATGCAATATACTAAAACACTAAGAAATGGGCTCAGCTCACTCCGAGCATACCCACGCAATCAATGTCATTATTTTCGATTCATGGCGCATTAACCCTATTCAGAGAGTATTGAATATTTTCAATTAATCATGAACATATTGAGATGCTCCGGTCTTTTGATTAACGGGGCATTTTCCCAAGCAGTAAACAAGTCATTCCCTAATTGCACTCTTGCCACACCATGCTTCAACCATATTTTTCTCTCCCTGAAATATGAACGTTCTATATCAGTATTTTGCAGTCCCCAAACATACGCCCGAAATCCATTTTATATATTCTGTATGCATTTTTATTACTCTATGCTTCACTGGAAGGCCTTTTGGCTCCAACTTTAGTAGGAGCATTGCAAATTACTTTCAATTAATATTGTTTATTCTTCCTCCCACTCAGATTATTGTCTTTATCAATCCACATAATCAGCTCATGATGATGTGAAATAAAGTGCTTTATATTCAGACAATGTGTTGCTGATTTCTAGCAGGTATTCGACGGAGTAAACTGAGAAAAGTCACAGGAGAAGTGGGAAGGGATTTATTCAAGGCATATGTATATTGTGTTATTTATTCAAGCTATGGCTCCTAAAGTGAAAGTAAATGCAGTGCAGGAGGAATCCAAAGAGACGGGTTTTGGCCAATCATCAGGCTGGTGTTGAATTATTATCGCCAGTATCCTTCAAAATGTACGTGGAGGAAATGGCCTAAGAATCGTGGGAGGATCTTCAGGCAGCAGTGAAACTTGAAGGGGAAATGAAAGCTGAGAGGTTTTTGAATAATCTAGTATAAGAGAGCCAGTTAGCAGAGTATGGAGTATTTATTGGACGTTTCAAGCATATTTTGCGGTCAATATGATCGGTACAAAAAGGTAGTCACTGCAATGATATTTTCGAGGAAAAGGAAGATAAGATAAAAAAATAAAGTGGCAATCAATAGATAAGATTGAAGCATGTACAGCTGTTTAGTTAAAGGAGCAACGTTTTCCATAAAAATAAAATCCTAAGGGTGTAATCAAGGCACTTATGATTTACCACAATATATTTTTCTATCATCATGTCCAGTGAATCAGTAAAATTACTTTTTGATATTCACAATGGATTTAATTTTTGACAATCTTTTTTTGTCGCAAAGACGACACTATAAGGTATCAGACCTGATAATGTAACCTTTGCCTTGAAACAGGTCATTAACAAATAAATCTATTGCGAAAACTTCTGCGTTATTTTACTGATGTAGTGATCATGAATTTCCACCGAGTTTAACATAAGAATATCGAGTATTATCAAGTCGCCGGCTTCCTTGGTGGTGAGATACTTGTCTGATGTTCCTGAAGTCTCTGGGTCAATTCTCGCCTGGGTAATCCATTGTCTCATCTGCATAATTATTTACATCATAACATCTGCATCAATATAACATCTGCACATCAAGCGCGTGTGGCAGGAAGTGAATTTTCACCAGAATACACTGCGCTGCATGTCGAAATATTAAAGAAACCAAGATAAATTGTACATTATATAAATAAATACATCCACGCACTTATAAGAGTGGGATAGAGAACATATAATGTGTGCTGTTAGTACTACTTAGCATGGCATTAGAGCAGTATTGGATAATAAATTAACTACTTGGACATGCCACCTGATGAATAACCTAGTTAAAGAGCCTCAGTGTTAGCAGAGCAGCTTATATCATTGCCTCTAATTGTTCGGGTAGAAATAATTAGATTTTAATACTGACCGTTTTGTCTACTTTTTTCAATTTCATGCTATGTTCTTGATCTAATCTACCATGGTCAGTCACGGAAAACAAACATTTTGATGCGGTCACAAAATATGGCTTGAGATTTACATTACTAATTCTAACTTTTAACCCACAGTCTGATGCCAATTCCTATTCTAGTTGTAGGAAGCTTACAATACAAAAGAAAACGACATCTTAGCCCTCTATTACATTAGGCGACTAGTAGATGAACTTAGCAGAGCAGCTAGCAGAAATTCTCGTTGAGAACCATGGTAACAATGGAACTATTACACTAGGCAGCAAGCAGAGCAGCTAAATAATCAGTTGTACAGCCGAAAAAATCAGTCACCTCTCCCAGTGACAGCACAGGCTATTTGCGGCATTTAGCGGCTCACGCAGATTTTATGAGGCATTGCTTTATATGTCACCTATCACATGAGGGTGGTTAGTTGCGCTGCTGGCCGCTATTACCACTGCGCGTACGCTTCAATTTGGTATTAGTGTCATGTTGTCTCCTTTTATATAATTATGTAGTTCTAAAAAGGAGTTCTTCCACATTCAAAAGTAGTGTTAAAAATTTACAATCGTCCGCTAGCAGTTCATCAAATAGAGTTTCGTAGAGTCCCAACTTCTTTCTTGCTGCCAGAATCGGATAAATATAACATTTTCTGGCATTTTGTCTTCGTTTTTTTATAATTAGAAATAACAAAAACAGGTCAACACGTGACGGCATTATCCATTGTGTACACAACAATTCGTCAATACGCTGAAAAGGCAGCTAAAAACTCCTTACGTGTTCCATCATCCGCCTCTCGAAACAGGTTTGCTGCCTGCTCTGGTGTTAGCTATTCGCCACTTTTTAATCGAGCAATTACCGGCGCAGCACTAACATGGTATGAGCTGCTCTTCTAGTCATCTAATGTAATAGAGACCCTACAGATCTAGCCTATCTCCGAATGCAAGGTTTTTTTGTATGTCTTCAAGAAGTAATTTGAAAGAAATAACTGTATAGACCTGAGTTTTATCCTAATTAAGAGAACTTTATCATTATTTTTACCGCAACGGCTTATGGGAATATTAGATATTACTATTATTAAGCCCTGGTCAGACAAGGAGTTGGATACTCTGCATGAAGTTGTAGTTTCTGTACCACATAAATGCCTGATGCAAAACAATACCAATCTGCTTTTCGCATATCGCACGCAGGTGTTACCCTCCCAGCTCAGCACATTTCAGGAATAAAGTAAAATTATCTTTCTCTCTATCAGCCTAAAGCTACCTTTTGAATACCTCCCGCAGCCAACATCCTTACACATCATGCCAAAATCTGCTCTCAAAAGATGAAATTCGGTACTCTCCTGCACAGTGCCTAGGCGGATGTGGCGGAGAATACCAGGATATACTTCACGCATGGTGGTTTCGATGTCCAGTTGGATGTCCATTTCCACGCTTGGCTCACCCTTGGCGACAGACTAATACACTCCCCCAAAGTCTATATATCCACCTATTCCCATCCGCCACCCACTCTTTTCACAGCGGCTTCAAAAACCGTGGGATACGTTTCTCCGGACGAGAGAGCAAATACCTTCTGAGAAGGAAAGAAGAAAGAGGGTGAGGGGATTAGTAAAGCATGAAGAGGGGGAATGGGGTGAGAGAGGAGAAAGCCACATGTGTACGGCAGGCGAAACGTAGATGGGACAGTTCGTATAGCTTGCTCTCCCGAATGCGGAAGCATAAGGGAGAGCTCCGCTTCCTATCTTTCGTGGGCTCTGGGTTGATCCACCCTCGCACATCCCTGGCCCCATTGAGTGGGCTCCACGCTGCTGCCTCCGGGGGCTGGGTGGGGGTGGGAAGGATCCACAGAGGCATTGGGGGTCCACGACCAAACTTCCTCCGCTAAAAGCCTTCATCGGTCACGGGGGTGGCAGAGGCTGGGAAAGAATTCGCGCGTGAGCAAAGAACAGACTTGCACCCTCCGCTCTCCTGCGTCACCGTCTGCGTTTTTTCACGCCTCGATTGGTCAGAATCACGTTATTCACGATGCCACGCGCAAAGACTTTTCAGGGATAACTGTTTTCCCTTTGTTAAAAACAGATCTTGCTCTCAAACATAGTCTATCTCGCATGTATAATATGATAAGTCACCGTACTGGATGCGAAATCACCTTGCAAATACATTACTTGAAGCTTTTTCTAGTAAAATAGCGAATAACATTACGATAGTGTTCAAAGGCTAGTGAATGTCTGATGAGGAATCACCCTCTGCCACGCAGCCATGAGGTTACTTAGCGGGATAGGTATCAGGGGAATTTAGATGTAGATGAATGTAGATAGGTGCAGTCATCTGTATGAGTTTTCATTTATAGGATGAAAATTATTAGATATGGACATTTTTACACCATCTCTCTTTAACAGTTACGGCGACGTTAGATTTTATTAGAACATGTATTAATTGCAAATTTACCGGAGGAACGTGATAAACTAAATCTCTGGGGACATTTTTAACTACCACTTCCCTCTCACATTTAAGGTGACGTTAGATTTTTTTACACTACGTATTTAATTGCAAATTATGCCATGTAGAATATGAGACACCTAATCTCAAGAGAAATTTGGTGATTGCTGTAGGTGATAATTGTGGTGGTTTGCGTCATGGAATTTAATTTATAGAAATGATACTGGTGTCATCCGCCTTCTGTCATGAATGAATTCCAGCAAACCACAATCGTGCATGTAAATCTTATCTTCTTTTGAAATGTTTTGTTTCCTTCCACTTACACGCCTTACCCTGTGAAAGCCGTTACATATGATATAATGCACATGGTACTGCATTAATACAACCCAATCCTCCCAATCTCGTAAATGATGGATTATTTTCAAATGCATAACTTCTTAATGAAAGTATGTTTGAAACTTTTATTGATTGAGAGAATTAGCTTGGAAACATTGAACGGAAATCATTCAATTTTTAAGGAGCCTTGCGTGGACAGAACGAGCGTTTTTACTTGATTATAGGAGACTGGAAAGACCTCTGCAAGTCTTGTCATGCTACCAACGTAAATGTTTCATCGACAGCGATATAAAACGTTGTACACTCTAGCCTAGTCAGCATACTAAATGATGTTTACCCCTAACCTACTTAAGTGTAAAGAGAGCCCTACCCTCGGCAACCCAACCTTGCGCACTAAAATAAAAACGGTTAAAAGCTTTAGTTGAAGTCAATTAATCTCATATCATCAGTTGGCTCTCTTCTTATTATCATGCCACCTTTAAATCCCTCTGAATTTTGCTCTATTGTATTTTTAGCTAAACTTGTCTGAAAGTATACCGATTAACACTATCGAGCATCTACCAAGACACTTTACTTGCCGAGATATATTATGCTAAGCATTGGTAAAGGGCTTAGTTTTGGCTAGGCACCTCTACATGCCGCGTTATAGCAGCAAATAAAAGATGGTAGTCATTCAATTCCTTCTTTTTCTTTCCTAAAAGAAATGTTCGTTGAAGTACGTTAAAAATCATTTTTGCTCAGAGGTTCGAGACCATAACTTGAATGACATCCCTACTGCAACTTTGCGTCATAAACATTTTAATCAGTGAAAAAACCTAGGCATAAAATCACATTTTTTCATTGGGTAAGTGAAGTATCTAAGTGCTAGCAGTCATCAGTATATAATTCATATATTTCTCGTTTTCTCATTATTCAATCGCTGGAAACCCATCCTATTCTGGACTCAAGCTGAGTGTTCTATTACTCTGTGGCATTTCCGGTCCCCGCAAGTCGGGAATTCAATCGCCACCCCCTCGGAACTTTTGATTGGGTGGAGGAGGTCGGAATTAACACCGGATAGAGAATGGAGCGAGGCTGAATCGTCACACGTTGGGGCCCTTTCGCGGGAGGGAATCACTCGGAAGAGTGGATCCAGTCGAAACGAGACAAACTCCACCCACACTCTCCCACACGTCTTTTCTCTCTCTCTCTCTCTGCTCTCCCGCTCTCAAGCCACTGGGAGAGCCTTCTTGTATTACAATGTCAATTGGGATAGAAAGGGAACAAATGCGAGGGGCTGAATATTACATTCCAGTGTTTCTCTTGCCGTCCGGAATGGGACCCGTACCCAAATGGACCCTGTTCGGGCCGACTCACTCACTCTGGGCCTTATCCTTCACCTTCATCTCTCCTCCACTACTTTCCCTTTCACCGTCCCGCCACTGTATTCCCTCTCTCCCTCTGAAGGAGAGACTTCCTGCCCGGAATTTCACTCACTCACTACGAGGTCCCGATGGGACCGAGGGTAGGGAAAGGAACGGAAAAAGATGAGGGTGCACGGTGGGTTTAGGAGAGTGAGTGAGATTGAGTGGGAATGAATACATTGGCGTAGTGCTCTCCATTGCTCGCGGAACAAATTACACAAGTGGAGAACACAAATGCGGGCTAAAATGAGCATTGAGCTTTTGTTTCATTGTTAGCGTGTAATTTGAGAACCGAACCGCTGAAAACCAATCTTACAAATGATGCAATATTTAGGTTTTAGAAAAAACTTTGCTTAGAATGCGTTTGAATAATAAACTTGGAAAGTTTAAGCTCTCAATTAAAAATCCCTGCTTCGTACATGATTGCTCGCCAAGTCCTTTTTATTCGGATTGAATCATCCCAAGAATTAGTGCAATGCTTCGAGAAATTGCTTGCCTTCTTTCATATCTACCCAAACTTACCGGCTTATTTCGGCTCTGATACAGTTTATTACCAGCTCTGATACAGAATAGTAGTACATTTTTACTTTCATTATTCAGATTACCGCAGGGGTTTATCCTAAACTATTTACTCAATGTGAACCAAAAACGTCGCAAGTAATGAAATCAATGGTCCGCGAGTTCACTTCGTGGAATGAATACATGATGGTCAAAAATAAACTTTGTTATATTCCACACAAATTTATTAAAAACAGTCGACCGGTTTCGAACTTTTCAGGTCATTCTCAAGAGTCAACACTCGGCCAACAGTTGTAACTCTTGAGAATGACCTGAAAAGGTCGAAACCGGTCGAGTGTTTTTAATAAATTTGTGTGGAATATAACAAAGTTTATTTTTGACTATAACGTTGCAAGTAGCTATAATATTCCTTTTAACACCCACCTACGACAATTTCTACATCCCGTTGGTTATCTCCAAGCGTTCCTGACACAATCATTCTCACGGTATAACGTCGAACTCTTCGCTGTGACTTCTTATGCTCTGATAACATATTCCCTTGTTTACTTCATTATCAATATTTGAATCTATATGTCTCTAAAACCTCCTTTTTGATGAAAAAATTGTTGGGATGAAAAACAATTTATTTTAAATTATATGGTCGTATCACTTTTGCGTATACTGGTTGGTGGTTTGGTGCGGTGTCTTCTACAATCCAGAGGCTTGGGTTCAAATCCCGACGGTGATTTTCTTTGGAATATTGATTCCAACCTTGGTTCTATATAAAGTGCCGTGTCTCTCTTTTCGTCGAGGAGGACGTTAAGGTAGTTTAAGCGGTAATTTAACTTACTAAGCGGTATTTAAACTTTAACACATTTCTTAATGCGATGGAACTCAAAACAGATGCAATAATAGAAATGATACCAGAATTATATTTTATATTTTCCTTAATTAAAGCATGTTAAGATTTGGGTTTTCGGCGCAGTTTTGGAAATTTAGTCGAAAACTATGTTTAAATACGTTTTTTTTCGAATATAATTCACTCAAGGTGATACTTTGATATTTATTACAACTGTTATAAAAATATAAAATGTTATATTTTGCGTTTAGAAGAAAATCAGTGCGTATGTGTTCGAATCGATACGAGATATATGCCAAGTGACATGAGGCTACGTCTTAAAAAACATTGAGTTTCCAACTATCCAAATTGTAACAAATTCAACTACTTCACATTTATGTATACATATCACTGATAAGAACATGTATACAAAATTTACGCACATATGTGTATAAACAAAAACTGCTCCAACTACCTTAAACTGTGAATTCCTTGATGAGGACGTGGTGGCTAGAATTGGTACTGACTCCCCACCCAAGTGCCCGGTTTATAATGGCAGCAGTGACGTATACCTTCTTTAGTGTAGTTAAGAGTTATATTTCGG
Organism: Pyrrhosoma nymphula; assembly: GCA_963573305.1. Lineage (NCBI taxonomy): Eukaryota > Metazoa > Arthropoda > Insecta > Odonata > Coenagrionidae > Pyrrhosoma > Pyrrhosoma nymphula. Next base: position 14,306,552 of record OY754333.1, on the reverse strand, counting down.
TGTTATGTGTACCTATTTCAAATATAATATTCCGTTCGACGGAAGGGGTGAGACACTGTGGAACCTTTCGATTAGAATAGATTAATGCCAACCCCGAGCATTTCTCCACGCTTCCTCCAACTCCAATATAATCCTTTCTCTACCTGCTAAACCACATAGTAGCAGCTCGGACCGCTTGCCAATTTCCACTAATTAGAAACTACATCTACATAGTACCCTACAAACCGAAACAAATGTTGTGTGGAAAAGGGTGAGTTTTCACCGAAATGCACTACACTATATCCTACAATATTATCGGGAATAAGATTATTGATGCATTAGCAAAAACCTGCAAATTCCTGAAGAAACATCTGATGCTTCTCCGGTTTGTAGTAAAGTCTGTTCGGGTTTTCCACCGGATCAAACTGTACCGCCCTGAAGAGGATGGAGTATTCGGCCGTCGAAACGTTGGCTGAAATGTAAAGTTTTTTTTCTGGTGGGCAACCCGAGTAGACTTCGCAACCTGCAAATTCCTGTAAGGAGCTGAATTTTCACCGACAGGCACTACACTTCTAGCTGTCATTATTGTCGAAATTTTTAGCATAAATTAATTATGACAATATTTTAACAGTAGTCTAATGAATCAACGCTACAGGATATCCTTCGTGATCTTGACGAAACGAGAGAAAATGGAGATTGGGCCTAAATGGAGAGAATTCCGTGGGTCATTTGCCTCTAAAAATAACTTGCCAACCCAGCACGATGCGAGGAAAAGTTATCTTTTGACAATGACGCGACACCAATGCATGGGCCCAGATCTTACGACCTCGCCGCAGAGGGCGTTTACGCTCTCACGGTTGACCCGGGTCACCCGTGTCCAGTCACGATGCCCTACTAAATATGCACAGCCCCAGAAATTTACCCTAACAACGAACCCAAACCCTAGCGGCTATGAACCACAAATGCAGCACTACAATGGAATCTGTGTATCCCGGTGGGGAGGGAGAGAGAGAATAAACATGCTGGGCTAGTTTGAGGGCAAGGGCAAGGTGAAACTGGAGGGGCTAGACGAGAGGGTGGGGGTATGTGTGGGAGGAGAATCGAAGAGCGAAGTGAGCTAAAACGGGAGTGGGCAGAGAAGCCCCTGGCGTTGGACTGTTTCGAGAAGGGATACGTAGGTAGCCCGTGGCGCCCTTGGCCAAGGTGGTCCCGCAGGGGAGAGGTGGGGATGCTTGTGGGTTCACTCTGGCGATCTAACGGAGACCCTTCTCAGACCCTCGTCCCTCTTCATCCTTCCTTTCTCCTTCGCCTCCTTGCCCCACGTATCACACTTCCCACGTAAATAAACGGCCTAAACAACCAGAATGGTAAAAAAATTGTGTTAAATGGCCAAAATATTTGTTCTCAGTTCTGTAATATTCAGTTTTACATAGTAACTTATCTGAATAACTTGTCTTAAAGTAATAACTTACCACTATTACCATTATTACCGCGATTGAGTTAACCGGTCCCTGGACGACCGGTCGCGTCTCTTCCGTCTTTTCATCAACAGAATTCGGCGTAGCCACACCCTAGAAAAAAATGCTTGTTTCGCGTTCCGTTTTTGCCCCTTTTTTGCCCGTTTTTGCCCCTGTCTATACATGACTCTGGGGTCGGAATCTGCCCTTTCCCATTTCCTTCCCATCCTTGTTCCTTTCCCCTTCCCCGCCGACTCCGCTAAACGTCGGTAATAAGCTGACACTTGAGGCCGAGGGGAGGAGGCGCCCCCGCGTGGAGGAACCACGAACCCACAATTACAATCACTACTGTTTCGCTTGAAATGCCTCGCAGGTTTTTGCTTTCTTTACGAAAAAGTATCTTGTGGTATCCATAAATCAAAAGATATTAGTAATTTTAATCATTAGTAGTATACTAACCTTGCTTGGTTGGTGGCTTCCATGGTATTTAGTATATGTTTATTTACTCAGTAATTAACCCATTTTCATTTCTCTCTCCCTTTATTTTATAACCATCCTTTTCTCTTGGGTCAGGTAATATTTTTATGCTTTCGCTCCGTCATAAATCTCTAAAAAGTTCTCTACACACGGCTTCTAACTTTTCTGTGACTACGCAGTTCTTTTGGAAATTAATATTGGCACCGATTGAAGGGAGTTTTTCTCACCGGTATAATGCAGAGTGTATATTGCTACGTTTAGCACCATGGGCGCCTTCATTGCATTGATTCGAATATCCTCAGATTATATACTATCACTCTTGTTAGCACAGAAAATATATGCTGTAAACGTTAAGTAGAAAATAGAAATATAGCATTTAAATGTTTATAAATGTCTACATCCTTCTTAAATATGAGCCATTAGCATGTCAAGAAGTGTAAAAATGGTTGTAGAAATTCATACGATACTGGAATAAGTCATATGATATATTTAATAAATTCTTTTATGACTCCTTGTGCCATACGTAGACTCCAATTGTCTGTGAATTTGTGTTGCATCGATTTTGATATTCGATATTCTGTATATATTGAAAATTTAGCATCGCTCAGCTCTACATAACTCCGTCATTTCCTCATAGAGAGTCATGTGCATTTCAAATCGATTATTCGGCTATCGTATTGAGCTATATGCGATTCATATTGGTTTCTCGATTATCTTATTGATTGATATTGTAATTGGAGCATCGATCAGCCCTACGTAACTTCGACATATATTTCATGGATAGCCGCATTCAATTCATTACGCTATGCTATGCACTGTGACAGTACATTACGTCTTTTACGATGCATACTTCACATCGTATAGAGCGATACTGAAATTTGAGCATCACTCAGCCCGACAAAACTCCGAAATTTCTTCCCCACCAATCCGTCCTCTGCTTTTGTCCTATCATTCCGTATGCTGCCCCCTCCCGAATACTCTCCTACGCCTTCTCCCATCTCTCGATTATCATATTCCATTTCGTAAGAGTAAGTACTTGCTCTTCTCTCCATCATTCTCTATACGTCCTCCCCAGCCCTCCGCATCTTGCGAGAGAGATAAGAGAGTGCCCTGGTTGCTTATTCTGCTCCAATCCAACTCCCTCTTTCCCTTTTTTTCTGGCTTCTCCGTCACCATCTTCTCACGTACCCCCTGCCAGTGTCCATTATCCAGAAATCTTTCCCTCTCCCCTCATATCCTTGCAGTCCTTCCACCATTATTCCAGTCCCCCTTTCGGCCTCATTCCTCTTCATATTTTTTGTTCCTCTTCCCCAAAGCCCTCCCATTTAAAAACTCAACGCTGTCCACTCTTCTCCAGTACTAAACTCCCATCCCCCCCCCGTCCTCCCCTCCCTTCTCCCCGCCGGCCCATTATGTTTTCAACCAGGACCGGATGACCTATTGCGTCTGAAAGGGGAAATAAAAAGTTCCTATTTATGCCTTCCACTGTTCCCCATTTCCTTGTTTCTAAAATGAGCGTTAACGTGTATGCTTCCTGGACACGAAGGTCGTCTGAAAGCACATCCTTATGCCACTGCCAAATCCTCGACGGAATTGTGTTGCTAAGGCAGTTCAATCGCCATGAAATCCTAGGTCTTGGTTAAGTATGATTAGATCAAATTGCATGACTTTTTATTGTTTGCCGAAAGGGTGTACAGGTGACTCAATCTTGCTTAAGGTTTGACTCGACCGAATTTATGCTTGCCATACTAATTTAATGGAAAAAGGATAGTAAGGATAACACAGGAAAAACGAGTCAAACAGTTTACTATATCAGGAATGTAGGCAACTTGGATACATGCAAATATTCCTGTAATCTTCATGCATGATTATACACTGTATAATTTACAGCCTTAACTTCTCCCTGACTTCTTTAGCTTCAATTGCGCAGTCAAGGGTACATTTTATGTCGTCTCTGTGAGGAAAGTTTGTGGCTCATGCATGTGACTGGCTGCCCAACCGTACTAATGCAAAACATGTTCTTATTAACACGTTCAATTTCTCCAAACGTCAATACAATCAACATTTGGATGTTTTCCTAATACGCATCTAGCCAGGAAACGTAATATTTTTTATTTAATAAATTTGTAAAAATTATTCCCTCTCCACAACTTTTATTAAATTTAGTTTCTGAGCTGAATAAAAGCTTCCTAAGCAGTTTTGGTATGGAAAAGCTATCGTGTATGGTATTTAATGCCGCAAGAACTGACAGCTTATGGCCATTAGTTTGTACCCTTGCAGTAACCTTTTAGCATGATCCATGGATGTCAATTATTACGTAATTACTCAAAAGTAAATGTTCCCTTTAAAGATTATATTTCCTTATAGAAGCACTAAAATAAAACATAGCTATTTTTATTTAACGTGCACAATGAGATATAAGACATCCCTCGAAAAAAGAACACAATTCTTCAATTATGCTATATTGCTAACTGAATCTTGTGTTATTCATATTTGGATGGAATAGTTTCGTTCTACTAGCGTAGGTACTCTAATATTAAGGTTTTCTATTTCAATGGAAGATATATTCATTGCATTTTCACGCATGCTTTGCTGACTGGCATGAGATACTTATATTTCTCCCTTCTCATTTATTTCTTGAATAATTCGGATTGCTTTCACTCATGCTATTGAAATAGCTAAACGTACAACCTTCGAATTTCCTCAGTGAACAATGAATCGTAGGCTCCAAGGTATGACAGGTTGATTTTTACCATATGAAGTTTTTAAAATAATTGTTGCTTATCTCAATATTAGTTGTCAACTTCGACAAAAAAAATGAATTAAGGACTCGGTACTTTGCTAATAAATTGTTTTTCGTGCTGCCAGATGACCATTTTATTGGCCCTGAAAGTATCTTGAAGTTATCATGGCTCAAGCTGACTGGAAAGAATTTAATAATAATAATAATAGAAAATTAATTAACCTCAATTCAGTATTAACATAGTAGTAATAAAATGGCAGTGACATAGTTGCTAAGATATTAATTTAATTGTAACGGATTTGTTTATTTTACGGAGTATTTTAAAATAGGATGCCTACTGTTATTTTATGCATAACCTGAATAAATGGTGTTTTTCCAAATTCTATGTTTACTGCCATCAAATAACAGACTCGTTCTGTAGATACGGTCAATCTTGAAAACATTTCGAAAAATTTAAATGTATATCGGAAAACCTTTACTTTAAACAAAAGACCTAAGAACTTAAAACGATTTACTGAAAAAAAGATATTTTGATATACTTTAGGGTCATCTATAATCTGCCTGATTAAGAAATCCACCACAAATACTTAAATAAAATCCTCTGAGCATGTCAAAATACACCAAATTGACGTAACAACTTCATGGAAACACTCAATTTTATTTTGCATTTCTTCTTTGAAAAGTGACCCACTGTTTTTAGTTTCTGCCTTGCCAAGTTCGTATATTCATATACTTAGGTGTTTATCAAAAAATAAGTATATGGGTGTTATGTATTACGTGAAACATTACATTTTTAACATACATGTTATATATTACATAGCTACATGTGTAAAAAATGTATTTGCCGTCATCAAATCCTTGCATTTTTCTGTTTAGAACTAATCATTGAGAATAATTCAGTACTTCATCTTTCATTTCCTTTGAATGAGGCTTCATAATAGCCAACGGAGGTTCGTGATCACCACAGTTATCTAAAAAGATCAAGTAGAAGGGAAAAATTGTGCATAAAATCCTCAAAAAAAGCTCGTTGAGTTATTTTCCCTCGAAAATTGTTCCCTTCCCTTCATTTTCATCATCGGCAGCAAAAACGCAACACAATTTCTCAGAAGAGCCAGAAGTCTACACACTTTTTCGTGTTTTCCACGTGAGGGGAGATTTAAGGAAAACAAATGGACAGAGATTTTTACATGATACGATAAGCACCGATGTCAATTCCTAATCTTTCAAAATATCACAATCACAATTTAAGGAGCTGTAAAGCATTCAGATTTAAGGGCCCTCTTATTTTGAGAGGCTTATCTTAAAAGTACGAAAAAATATACAAAAAACAAATGAAAAAGTGGGACAGGACGAGAAAGTAAGTAAAGGACCAGAATCCAAAGATGGGTTATAAATTGAGAGCCGAGGGAAAAAATGTCACGAGAAATGAGAGTGGGGAAATGACAAAAAGAATTGCCCGGGTTGGCCGAGGAGAGGGATGGGTGAGTAAAAAGGAGAGGAAATGGACGCAGTACGTTTGGCGTTCTGGATGGATCACGCTGGGACGAGGAAAACAAAAGTGGGGCTGGAGGGATTTGAGAGGGATGGACGATGAGAAAAAGCAGAAGGAAGCGGACGAAACGGGAATACACTGCATATTGGGATAAAAGAAAGAAATATATAACTCTGTAGTGCGTTCCACACTTTTTTGACTGTATGAGCTCGTATAAAGATACATTTCCCAGAAAGAGAAGTCTGAATTAATGGTGGCAACGGTTACTTGATATTGCTTAAAATAATAGTTTTCCTCGCTAAATTTCCGCGCGTAAGATGGCTTTTCTGATTTTTATCTTCTTCACCCAGTTGCTGAAAAAATTTTAACAACCATAAAATAAAACTTCTACGAAAAGTTTATCACTTATAACCCTTTTCATCAATATCCCTCTATATGTATTTGTTTTAGTTTCAACATTGCTATATTTATTTATATACCTTTTAGACAAGAAATTTAAATGTTTGTGAGGAGAAAAGTGGTCGGTTCCTAAATTTCATGTATTAGAAATATGTATGAAGAGCCATCCATTTTGTGGTATACTTATTTATTGGTAGATATATTTGCAAGCTTAACCAACTGGGTAGTTTTAGGTCCACTGATACAAAGTGAAAGCTATATTATGCTCCGTTTAATTCACGTCTCAAATTCGCCGCGATAATTTTGGACCCTGCACAGACGGATTTCACTCGCAAAATAAATAAAATAAGACTGCTACAAAGGAGGGTGTGTGGCACAGCTGATGAAAGGACTAGTTTGTAAGCCACTAGAGACTCGGAGGCTAAACTTTAGGCTAAGATTGATTGAAAATTTTTAGATCAAGTGAGTTTTTGGAATACGCTGATGATATTATTTTAACCCCACACTATATCTAGGGCACTGATTGGAGTGACTTAATGAGAGAACTGCCGAACTGATGAGTACCCTTCTTTCCACTTACCATGTACATTTACTATAGCAAATACTGAGCGTGACTGTAAAAAACTCCGTTAACATACTATTCGCCTTTTTTCTCTAGCCCTTACTTTTCCATTACCTTTGTTTTAAATGGCTGGTCTCTTAATACCCCAATCCAGACGCCCCTGCGGCCGCAGTGGCTTGCATAGTATTTTGCAGACGTAGGTAGTACCTCTATATACTCAATTGTTCAGTCCTCTAAACCTCCCCCACAAATCCCGTTAAAAATCCTCATTTTTAGCTCCTCGTACTTTCTTGCTTCCTTAATATTGTCTGAAACTCCTGTTCTTCTTCCTCTACTTGCCTAGTGTTTTCACTTCTTATTCCCTCTTCAACAAGCACTTTACTTTCTTCACTTTATCCAACCGTTTTCGCTGCCTCCTCCAAAGCTGCGCTATCAATTTTGATAACTTTCAAATCATCGCCGCCGAGTTCTCATTCGTCTCACTTGCCACTCAACTTAACCAAACTTTAAACCCGCCTCTCAAATAAGCTCCTAGTCTACCTACAATTTTCTTCCACCAGTTTAAGTACCCAACCACTATGGCTCATTTTTCTATGTTAGTTTTAATACCAATATTTTCTGTTTGTCTTTGCTCTGTGTCCAAAATGTGTGAAACGTTGCCGCCAAAAAATCGATCATTACACTTGATCGAGATATGAACCCGCGTCTTCAAATCACTAGTCAGGTGTTTCCGCTGGTTTAATCGAGATTCCATCTCTATTGCCACAATAACTAGCACTTCACGCCGGTGATTTGGTGATCCGGACATGAATCTCAATAGTCCAATGATAACTTTTTTAAACTTGTGTTACATCTCGTAGCCGAGCGAGTGACAAATCGCGCTAACTATAATCATAGTTCACTCATTTAAAATGGCCTGAGATGGAAATGGATTTGTGAGGTAGCATAGAGAGTGAAGATGTATTTTAGCAAATAGAATTGTGAGTGAATCAGGAAGGGAAAAGAGGCGTATTCAATTCAAGAATTCGTAACAACAATAAATATCAATCCACTGTGTAAATCATCTGAATTCACCACTGGAAATATTCTGTTCTTCCTAGACACAGTGCCAAGCATTCATAATTTTACTGATTGAATAAGGAAGATATTAGAATGTCATAACTATTTGTAATGTAAGATGTGAAATGCATTTTTCAAGTAAGTCAACGAACATGCACTCTAATATTTTTAAAGTTTGTTGAATTGAAAATTCCAAATTAAATTTTGAATAAACACTGATTTTTGAAAATATTCGTACTGCCTTACAATTCTTTTCTTTTTTTCCTGAATAGTAATCTGATGTATCAGAAATATTCCATTGAAATTGAAACAAAATCAGATGGTTCCTGAATTAATAAAATAAGGCAAGCTGATGGCAAGGGTTTATGTTGAATATCTCTGTTGGTTCCAAAACAAAGTGAAAATGCCTTCGAAATATGCACATAGTATTTTTATGTAGACATTGTCAAAATGAGGATTTTTTACCTGGCGCGGTGTCCTTATTTCTCGTTTATAGGTTAGTACTTCAAAGTTTTAAATGTCAACGAATGCTCTTAAGAGGCTTCACTGAGCGTAAAAAATGGTGAGAATAAACTAAAAATTTTTGGGAAAAATAAATGCACTCAATGAACATACTTATCGGAGGTTGAGTTAAATGGTATGCTAGAGGGAAGTTTAGACTAAAGAAAACTTTAAATAATGTTTTTTAAATATGCTATCGTTCAGGTAATGATCCATGTTTAAAGGCTTACTGTTACTAATTGGCATATCTTTAAAACCAGTTATACTAATGAGTTTTCGTCAATTTTAACCTTGATAAATTTTTTTCAATTAACGTAACTCGTGTTAGTGCAGCAGTCTAACTGTTGACTGATCGCAACTTCTTGGACTGAAAAGGGCTCTTCCTTTTTCACTTACCATCGAAAGGAAGAAAATAATATCAACCGTTTGGTACTTTGTTGACATCGTGGTTATCTTCATTGCAGTAGATTTCATCTTTCTTCCATTCCTTTCATTCCGTGCATATGTTATAAGGTCTCTTATTGACATTTTCTTATGAATTAGAGATCCCCCCAATAAATACTTAACCTCAACCTCTCAAGAAAATAGTTATTTTCTGAAGTATAGTTTGATATCTTCAATATAACTTTATACCCTTTAAAAGTAGAATATTCTTTTTGTGGCTAACTGAAGATGACAGTGAACCTTTTGCGGTTTCTAGCCAACAATTCATTAAATTGTAATGGATAACACTTTTTCTTGTAATGGAAACATTTTGCTAAAACTGCCTTAGAACTGTACTACTGACCACCAACCGACCTATGCGGTCACAAAACGGAATATGAGCACTTCCGCGACACTTACTTTACTTTACGCGATCAGGACCAGTGGGCCGCGCTTCTTCTGGCCATTTCCCTCCAGTTTTCCCAGGCTTCTATTTGCTGTAGATCCTCTCTTATGTTATCCATCCATCTTTCCTTTGGTCTTCCCCTTGGTATTTTCCCCTTCATACTCACATAAATTCAGGAACTTCCGCGACAACCGAACAGAAATTCTATGCACGCAAGAACTTCCTGCATCGCTCGTACTTGGATATAAAAATAAGGGAAACTCTTTGGATACTTTTTCTAATTCAATTATACTCTCCCCCTGTGACGGAATTATGTATGTCGGTGTGTAAAGTATTAAAATGATAAGAGTAACACAATAATATTCCGTATTCTGAAGTAAATAAACTGAAACATTCATTTCATATCAGGCTCCTTTTTGGTCCAGGCCCTCTTTGGTTCACGAGTCCTTTAGTAAATAGTGAAACTTCGAATGGAAGTAGATTGAATGGATAAGAAAGGAAGAGATTGAGGAGAAGAAGGCGAGATGAACTCCACATATGAAATCTCTCTTTGAGGACCCTTGGGTACAGAATAGGGAGAGAGAGACGAGAGGAATAGTTGAAGGAGCTGCCGTGGATATTGTGTGCAGAACGGGTATACGAAGACGGTCAAGAATGGCGCAATAAGAGACTCCGGGTTCTGAGGAAATTGGAAATGGGGTGGTTGGAGATTTGTGTATGGTCTGTTAGGATTTTTTCTACACACGGTGTACCTGTTTATAGATTTTATAGTTCAGTTAGGCCTTAATCGAATTTATAGGTTGGTTGTTAGTTTTTTGGGAGAAAAGGAGAGGAGGCTTGGGTCAAAATTGAGTGACTCATTTTTTCTCTGTGGAAGATAAGCGAGTCACTCTTCGAAACGTCGGCTTTGTTAAGCCTTAAGCGATGGCACACCTGATAAGACTTCATTCCCCAACAGTTAAATAAATCAAATCAAATAAAGCATATCTTGTGTTGGTATTTTCCTGCTTTCTACGAAGGGTGCCAAGTGAACCACAGTTCCACCCAATGCACGTAGTATTGCATTTGAAGTGCCCCCAAAAGGCATCCAAGTATCAATCTAGATTATGCTGCCAGAATCCAAACCCAGGCCCTCAGGATAAGGAGCCATAATGTTGCCACTATATTGACATCACCCTATCGCATTTGAGAAGACTTAAGTGTAAATGTCTACTCCATTATGCCCCAAATGGGATAAGGGGAAAGCTGAATGGTTCTCTGTCAACGATTTAATGGATCAGTGTAAATCATGATGATGTTTACGTGGTCTAACTAACTGCAATGCAAGTTGTCATTAATGTGTGTAATTTACCATATTTATGACTCTCCTCTCATTAAAAATATTTTCTTGTGTATTTTTGTTGTAAATTATAAAATTAACTTTATCAATTTTAGCACTAAGTCAACAAGCTAATTATGCTTATTTTTTTCTACAACCAGTTTGAGGTATGTGAAAAGGCCTAAATTGGCATTTAGAACCTTAAATTCATGTTAACAGTTGGAAAGGAAATGATGCTGGCATCTTTTATGTATATATCCCTGGAATATTTATCTTTAAAACAAAGTCCTTATTCCTTTCCTACATTCTCTGAAAAAAATCTCCCATGCTTTGTAACGTACATCGCCTCTCATGTGGTTCTCAAGCAAAATAAAACCACATGAATGGCATGAAAACTGAAACCGGTTTTAATAAACGTGAAATATCACTCTTTTATTGGTCAAATTTGAACTAAACTTGTACTAAAACTGCTATGAAGTTGAATATTGCTTCGTATCAATATGAAGCTGCCATATACTGCAGTTTTCCTCATAGTTTATATTAGGTATGAATTTTTCTCAATAGCAACTTTTGAATACAAATTATAATAAAGCAAATAGTGGTTGATTTCCTGAAGCTGAAATTTGTATCGTTGAGATGTTTCCATTTTTTTCCCTAAATGTGATCTATTTTTGCCCAAAACTTTGGCATTTCATAGTGTTTATTTTTCATTTTATGACTCAAACCACATAATCAGTGTTTATAGACTCATCTATTTAGTCACTTTACTTACTGAAGTTTGGTAATTTGGAAAGTAAAGTCACATCAGTGGCTAAGGTGAAACTAGGAAAAATATGGTCGGAGATGGAAAGCGAAGAATAAGGGACAAATGAAGGCAGAAGATAAAGGAGCTGAACTATGGGTGACTGGACACAGAAGAGCGTGGTTGAGTGGGTGAGGGGAAGAGTGGATGGATGCTTCAGAGATGCTCAACCATTCGTGATTCCGAAAAGAAGAGAGGAAATCCCACGTGATGGTGGATGCCGGGAAGAGAACGAAAAAGAGAGAGAGGAATTTACTCAAGCCTTTATCCCACGGTGAAATGTTTCGTAAAAATTATTCATCACTGCAATATTCTTGAGACAAGGTTCTTCAACGTCACACGTCAATTCCGCACGAGGAAGAAAAGTAATTAATGAATTCGGTGCTTATCGGCTGAAAGCCTAAAGAACCTAAAACCTATTTCGTCTTCTTCTACCTATCTTCCGGGGTTTAGGCACTTCTGCCTGTCCCGGTCTCCCCAACGTATCCTTGACCTTCCAAATCTTCTACCAAGGGGCTTATTTGGCATTGCCTTATTCGGTATTCTCTATGGGGACATATCTATGACATGTTCTTACCACTATTATTTATGACGCATTACCCTGTCTTTAGCTGAACGTACGTTTAATCTTTGTATTGTGTCATGATTCCCTACATGGTCTAATTTTGCGTAGCCTTTAATGGATCTGAGAAATTTAATTTCTGATTTTTCGATTTGTCTTCAATCTCTTTGCCTTGACGCCCATGATTCGGACCCCTGCAAAAATATAGGTCCTGCCATCAGGTTGTGGAGTTTACCCTGTTTATTTCGTGGTTTTTTCTTTTAGTGTTCTTCTTATGTTACCGCATATGAATCCGTACCGGCCTGGTGCCGCAAAATTTCGTGACTTATAAGTTATAATCGACAGTCAACACGCAAAGTGTTTTGACTGGTAGTCCATGCCTACTCAGCACAAAATCATCACCATGCACCTCTGTTATTACATGACCATATCCCATGAGAATTCACAGCCATGGCTCCTGCATTTCACTTCACCTACACCAGTCCGCCATATTGCCTTATAAGAAGGAGCGTCTTAAAAAAATTCGAAACCGACGCGAAAAGAACAATTAGCGAAGAGAAGGCAGCGAAGGCTATTTTGGGTTTTCTTCTGAGTTCAAGTTGCAAAGAGTTTTCCTCAGATTCTACGAGCCTAGGTATAGCAGTAACACGGAATTAATTAAAGACCCATCTACAGAATGAAGTTGCATGTACAGAAATACTGTATCTGATACACGGTGATGCACATACATATAGCAACGTAGCAGTTCCCCAATGGTTATACTTACGTGATCTAATGATCTAAGTAGAATTAACTATTTAACAATTGATGCTAGCATGTAGTAATTATTGTGCCAAACGATGAAATAATATCACCAATTGCTTGCCTCCTTATCTTATTTCAGCCGGTGGTAATCAAAGCCTACTTCATGTTTTGTTCTCACGAAGTCGAGGATCTGTCTCTGGCAGGGGAATGGAGGAAGCGCATGCACGGAGAAAATAACATTCACTGGTCGCGTTGCGTAGAGAATTTACAGTTCCCTAAGTGACAGAAACTCACAGAATATTGAGACGCGTATACTCATGCCCCGTTTTCACTACGCTCTTTCTGATGAAGGTTAGAAATTGCTGGGTAATCGGCCTGCGTTCCAGGAGGGAAGTAGTGACCCCATAGACCTTGAATATGGGGTGTGGGTATGGGTATATTCAAGGTCTATGAGTGACCCACGTAATGAATGATCTGCTGAAGGCAGATTGTGTGACCTTCCATTCGAAATATCCGTTGTGGAATCACGGCACAACGCGCGTAAGAAATACTTTCGTCACTTGCTGATGTATGCAGAACTAGCGTTCCCATTATGATTTCTGACCCGAGTTAACGGCTAACTAGGGTAAACCAACCGTGGTTTGAAATTCAACCACAGTTAGAGCGATTTGGCGTTTCTATTACCAAATGTAACCAGAGTCAGGCCTAATTGTAGTAATGGAAACGGGATATCAGTCAAATCCTGAGTGTATGCAACCGCTTGTCAGGAACGCGCCAATGAGTGATTTATTTTCACATTTTGGCCAGGTAGAGTCAGAGCCAACGAAATCCTCCTATACTCTGACTTTTCTCAAGATAGCCCAAATCCGGCGTTGCCGCGTGGATTTGCCCGTGTAAAAACTACTTCGCTGAAGTAAGAGATCCCCGCAGATAACTAGGCTGCGCTGTCGTGATCTGACATAGGTGTGAACCCATTCTTAGGCCTGGTTTAATGATGTATGGTTAACTTTAACCGCAAGTTCACATTGCCTTTTCGTTTACTGGATGTAAACTGAGATTTCGGGTTTTGTTTAATGCATAATACTATCGGTCATCTCTGTCACGTAGCCAGTTTTTAATTTACTTAAATGAAGGGTACTGAGGGAAAAAGTTATAAAGAAAGTAATAGATACAGTACTTCCACTTTTATTTTAAAAGTCACAACTTGTGTTTCGGCACTTTTCACTAAGCCATCCTCAGATACAATCTGATTGGATGGCTTAATGAAAAACGAGCCGAAACGCGTGTTGTGACTTTTAAAATAAAAGTGGACGTACTGTATGTATTACTTTCTTTATTGATATCAAGTTCCACCACATCTTGCCTGACACTGTCGATTTAATTCGAAAAAGTTATACTTTTTTAACATTTTATGAATTCCTTATTCTGAACTTTTTCTGTTTTGATGTTTGAAATTTTAATTTTTTTAATCGGTTGTCACAAGGCGGTTATTACTACACTCTTGATTGCCTAAATACTCAATTTTGCTCCCAAATTTTCACCTCACTGCTGACGTGCTCATACTCAGCATCGAAATGAAATCGTCAATGGGTTAGCTGACGTGAGCATTATCGATTGGAGAACTATTTTACTTCAGTTATCATACCAAGCAAATATTTAACCAGGGATTATATAACCAGTCCTTAATGTCCTTAGATTTAAGGATTTTCGAGTCAATTAGGTGTGATACAAACGAAGTTAGGGTACCCTTAAACCTAACATGAGATTTATCTTCCATTGAGGCACTGATGATGTATTTTTGACCATGTAATAAACGGACACGTTATTGTTATTCTGCCTGAAAAATAAAAAAAAAATCGTAAACTCACAGAATGAGTTGTAGTGAGTGAGAGAGATTCGTAAACTCACATAACGTGAGTTCATGTCAAGCCTTTTTCTTGCGATTTTATCAGTAATATGTACTTTTTGTGATTTAAATACAGTTTTTGTATTCGTTATTGGTAATTATAACAGGTTGTGGGCAATGACAACTCTATAATATTTTGTCTAGCAATGATCTCAAGAAGCAATTATTAAGCATACTAACAATAAGTCCGAATACATAATCATATTGATCAGCCATCTGCGAGAAAATTAGACAAATTGGAAAAAGGCATCGCAATAGTCAAAATCAACAGACAAAAATATTTAATCAAAGAAGGACATAACATTTTTGGCCTGTGGCTTCATGTATTGTATTGGCATTCTCATAATTATAGCCATTAATGAATTAAATTGTTATTGTGGCTCTATTGAAATGTTTTTGAAATGATTATTAGTTCCTTATACCTACCGTATTAAATACTGATTCCAAATCATGGCCATCAGGCAATCAACCTACTTTTGAACATATCACATGAACTTCTTCTGCGCATGGAAATTACTTTCATAAGATTAAACGTAAATTTTGATTTTTTCCGTAATATCTTCATCTGAAGTTCATACTCCTACTTCGTCGAGTAAAAACTTCGGAAATTGCGGTTAAAGTTGCTCCCAAGGACTTTTAAACAACTTCGGAAAGAGCGGTATGGCTCAGTACTGGCTAAGAGGCGTATTATAAAAGTCTAAATCTGTTTTGATGTCTGACATGCACTTCATTTGCGAGACTACAGGAGAGAAAATTTTATTCTGAAGTATCACATCAATTTATAAACTGCAATTATAACTTTCTCATCCCTTGCACTACAGTCTTGACGCCATGGAAAGCTTGCTCGTTAATTATCTCTGGTGCTGGACTGGTGAGAGGGTCAATGAAAGTCCTCCTGGTAGGGCTACCCATGACAAATAGTTGGAGTGGTAGGAGCCAGACTAAGGTATTGAACGTGATGTAGCCAGATACAAGGCCTCCACTGTCGACATCTCATGAAATCGTCGTAGCAACATCAACAGAGGACGTAGGAACTACGACAGAGTAGATGTAGATGGAGAGAAACGCAACGATAAAAATAAATAGATTTGAGATGTAGATGGAGATGTAGATGGAGATGTAGATGGAGATGTAGATGGAGATGTAGATGGAGAGAAACGCAACGATAAAAATAAAGATAAAAATAGGACCATGGCATTTTAGGGGTATCTGGGTAGGAAACATAAAAAGTATTTCACAAGAGATGTCAAAAGGATATGTAGGTGTTAAACTATCATTTTTGCCGATAACATATGTGAAAATAATGGGTATCCGTAGACTATTTTTTTGTAATATGACCATAATTTAAATTGAAATTATCATGAATGGTAGAGCTTTAAATAATATTCACTTTTTATTTTAACATTCAACCGCTAATTTTTATTAAATTTACGGCTAAGACCAAATATATTCCTTTACAAGTATTGTGTATAAAACCCACAATACTCAATCTCAATTTGTGAGGATGACAACATGTTTTAATAGCGCAGGACTATAAATAATAAATAAATAAATCGTTTTAACGCAGGACTAATAATCCCTCTTCAGGTATTGCTTAGTAGCTCAAAGGTCAACTGTGTCTCGAAGTGGTTCGTTGAGTAATAGGGGATATAGGATGCACGTAATGATGACGAATTAAGTTGCCATCTCCAAAAATTATGAAGAATTTTAATTGCTTTTAACATACAATTATATACAATGGATTCATGAAATTCAGTTAGAAAATTAAAATGATCATGTAAACCACAAGGAATATTGGTTCTTAGATTTTGGATTTTATCTTTCGGTTATTTGGTATGGATAATCTTAGCAATATCTTTTTTTAGTCTCTAACGTAAGACTGTCATTAATTTGCATTGACCTATTACACTACGTAGTGGAATAATTTTGAAAAATCTGCGATCTTTTGTGATTTTAGGTAATTTTACAAAGGTTAAACAAGTCAACAAATACCCACACTTTATTTTTGTATTCGTCCAATTCAATTTTATAGTACCTAAATTTCATTTTGTCATCTCATGTTCAATAATTTCTGGTTCCCAGCCCTGATCATAGTCCAAAAAGTCCTATTTCCTATTTTGACCGCTGCTTTCCTTTTTTCTTCTTCTCCATCGTTTTATTTGCATCCCCTACTAACGTTGTTGGGAAAGGGTTTCCTGAGATGCCAATGTCTTGTCTCCGCTCACGGGAATGACGCCCAATAACTACTGGGCCGGTTCTCGTAGTTGTCAGGATTAAATACTCAATGAAATCCATCAATGTTCAAGGAAATTTTTAGCTTGTGGTGCTTCCTATTGTCTCTTCTCAAATTAATTGGGCCATTCCCTATTTCGTGGTGGGACATATTATAAAAGTAAAAAACAGCTCTGCGTCCTCTCATGCAGTATTTTGTACATTTACACTCCCAGAACATTCTCTCCCACTCTGGTAAATATTAAGCTTCGCAGGAAATAGTCGTACTTGACTTACACATTCTCATGCTCATAATAACCTCTCTGTGTATAAAGAGCCTTCCGAAGATGATTCCGTTCACTCTTTCGGAAGAAAATTTCATTTGACATCGTCGAAAGCTTTACCAAAGGTAGATGGAGATCCAGCTGTTATGACGGATAACAGGTGTTCGGGGAAGGGATTGGACAGGTGGGCAGACAGCTTAATCCCAGCGAGATGATTCCATGGCGCTAGCTAAATTCCGATATGATGCCGGTCATAGCACACGTGGGCGGGGAAATGAAAGGCAAAACAGTCAGGGGGATTAACACTTAGGGGGCGACAGTTATTTTTGTGAGGCGATTTTGGCGATTTATTGACCCACCCCTCCCCTTGGTGACATGTCGTGAGATTTGGCTAGATCTCCCCCCCCCCCCCTAATCTCACTTGAGATTTTTCAAAATCCCTATTTTTAGTGAAAATAGGTTAATCTGTGCTTGCTTGCGTTGTATTTATTTAAAATAAACATAATTTGATTAATTTTTATTTCTCTTTCGAGACGTTGGAATTCTCTCTTTAGCATGACTGCTACACTGAGCTCCAAGAGACTTTTTCGTACCCTCTGTACGGAGCATTTTTGCGGGACATCCGTTAAGATGGGTCTCGCAGGTAATCACACACCCCCAGACCCCAACCTTTTTCGACCCGTCTCAGCAGGGACTCCGCATTATCTCGAACTCTGAGGGTAGTTGGGCTACCTCCTTTCCGGGTTTAAAACCCTCCCTGCGGCATTGTTTCGCGGTCAACCTATGATTTGTTTATATGTATTAGCTACATGCATAATTGTTGCTTGCTCTTAAATTGCAGACTTTAGACAAAATTCCTAGTTTTTTTCTGTGCATTGTCAAATTTTAAACGAAGCTCTACGGTCAATATTAACGGATTTAATGCAACAATCATTTCCAATCCGAAAATAAATTTTAATGGATGTTAACTCATTTAACAACAAAATATTGAAATAAACTATTCCGGGTATGCATTATGAAGTGTTGGTATCATACTGTAATTGAGATTTCAGTTAATATTTATCGTAGAATTTCGTTTAAAAATTGTAAACGCTCATCAAAAGACAGAGAATTCAATTCTTAGTTTATAATTTCTGAAATAAAAAAAACATAAATTTTGAAAAATGACTGAATAAACAATCGTATGACCGCGGTCCCTTTCCACAAAGAGGGGTAATATACGACGAGGGGTACAGGTACCTGCTCCCGGATTTCGTGGGTGAGGCCTAACCCCAGCTGCGTTGGGTCCCAAAACTAATCCTTCGCGTACCCGCGACCGTCATAAAAGGGGGGGGGGAGCACGAAGCTGAATATATTCAGCATTCGTTCCCTTGGTCAGAAAAATCTCCGACGAATATATTTGGCCTTCGTCTCCCTGGTCAAGAAACTTAAAGCCGAATATATTCGGCGTTAGTAGGGAAAGGGTTAAGACTAGTTAGGACTAGTATTTAAGACTACTTAGAACGTAGTCTAGAATCACAGTGAGAAAATCGAACAATAAAATACTTACAACAATAAATAAAACTTTTACAATCCATAATTTTGGTCAAGACAATTACGCACTATCCGGATTTCAATGCACGTGCATCATTTTCAGGTGCTTGAATGACAAGGGAGGAAAGGAATTGCGGGCTTGTATGTATTGTTTTTGGAGGGGGATGACTAGGGAGGGGTGGACTATGGACAGGATTTTGGTCTAGTTCAAGGTTGTCGTTGTGTTTTCTGGGTAAATCGGCTTGGGCGGAGAGGGAGGAGGAGGATGAGTAAGCCATCTCCAGCATTTAGTGCTCGCCCGGAGAATGTCCTCCCTCTCCGCCCAAGCCAATTTACCCAGAAAACACAACGACAACCTTGAACTACACCAAAATCCTGTCTATAGTCCGCCCCTCCCTAGTCATCACTGTCCCCCCTTCCAAACACAATACATATACGCCGGCGATTCCTCCCCTCCCTTGTCATTGAAGCACCTGAAAATGATGCGCATGCATTGAAATCCGGATAGTGCGTAATTGTCTTGACCAAAACTGTGGATCGTAAAAGTTTTATTTATTGTTATAAAATGGAATTTCACAAAGTGAAACCTGATCTTATTTTTTTAATAAAATACTTAAATAGGAACTACTACAATTTGTAAATGAATACTCGTTTTAATTCAGTCCACGGGGACTTATGTGTGGTCTCAAGAGTGACTACTGGAACCATCATGTCCATGTGATTTTCATTAAAACCGTCTGCTCCTTCAACCTCGCTCTGAGTTAGCCACTCGGAACCGTTTTTCGCTTGCACACTGAAGCTCAGTAGCTCGACGTGTGACAATCCGTGAGGGTCGCACTTTGCGCGCTGGTGCAGCTGGTGCCCTGTGGACCGCGCGCTGGTGCTCTACAGCTCTTGTGATGGATGACAAGTAGATACCTCATGTACTGCAGTATCTCTTTTTCTAGATTACCACGCACACTTGGGCAGTAGAGGTCATAGGGCATGCTGATGATGGCGTGCAAATATTGAATCGGAAGGCAGTGGCGAATCAAGAAGGGAGCAAATGACTTTCCGTCATACTCTTAAGGTTCCGGGACCGTTGGATGCCTGTCAACCTGAGGGATAGGCATATGTAGGTGGCAGAAAACGGTCGTGAAGAATCATATGCTATTACATACTCTATTTTAGTTGAGAAACATGTTTTACTTAATTTCACCCAGTTTTCTCGCAATTTAACAGTTTCTTGCGGAAAAAAAATTACGTGATATTTACCGAGAACACTTGAATTTGGGTGAGATTCTGCTCAACCCCCTCCCCCCTCCTAAACGCCTCTCGTAATTAATGGACGCCCCCTTACGCTGGATCAGGCCCGAGTAGTTACGTAGGCGATAGAGTAGTTTTCTTCCCCCTCACCTGCTCAGAACGCGGTAAAGACCAGGTTTTGTGCGCGGGAAATTGTGGTTGGATCTCCTGAAGGTTCATCGAGAGAGGAAATTTCAAGGGAATCGAATGTAGGTAGGTGTAGTGGGTATCAGCCAACGCTTAAGTGACTCTTCAATCAGTTCCAACTCCTCACTTGGCAGATACGCCTTTCTCTTCCCCCAGTCACGCTAGTTTTTTTTTGAATTTTCTGAATGTAATTGGTTTCTCACTCAATTTCAAAGAGGAAGCACTTTGGTGGGGGGGGGTGAATAATCGAAGTGGATTTTAAGGAAAAAAGATGAGATAGCACCTCACGCCTAAGGCAAGAGGATTAAGTGTTATTCAGGGTTTTCACATGTCTCTTTTTTTGCTTATTTTCTAGGATCGGGGCTTTTGATGAGTGGTTGGGAGTGATGTTTTACAACGGAAATAATCTTGTTCGGTGAAGCAGTGGTCGGAATTTTGCGGTAATATTTTCATAAAACAGCCGTTATTGAGCATTAGTAAAAGATAATTCATAGAAGATGTGTATTTCCAATTTGAAAACATTTTTGCATAGCTTAAGAATTTAAAAAACCGTTATCCATTCCTCTCATCCACCTCTCTGGTCTCTTGTTTCATTTCAAAATATTAGTTTTTGATATGGTTGAAAATAAACTTTAAAATTTGTTCATTGTTTGATATTGTTCATTGTGGTTAACCTCATATAATTAGTTTCCTTTGATTCTCCTTTTTACTTTATATTAACTTATTGGCACTTTGACAAAATTGATTTTTTCATTGCTTTGGATAAATAAATGTCGTTAATAACAACTTGCACATTCAAAATAACCCCCACGTTTGAATGCAACCGTTATTTTTTATGATTTCACTAGTTGTGTGTTGTGTAGGAAACTTGTAGTTTGTAAAATTCCTTGTTTTGGTGTGAGTACTCGTAGTTGGTCAGTCTTGGTATTTTGTCTGTTAAATGAATATTTTTATCACATTCAGCCTTTAGGTATGTGGGTTAAATTGACCTGCAAACTAAATGAGTTTTCGAGGAAATATTTTTCAAGGGTTTTCGTATGATTATGAATTTCTTCTAGTGCTGAAATGGATTTCCTAGTTTGCAAAATATTTGAAAACCCATTAACATTGAATGCTACAGATTTGTTGGGGAGTTGTAGTTCATGAACTTTGCTTTGATTCAATATCACATGCAAGAACTCTTCCAGGGTTCCCTGCCGTGCTAATGACTCCATGTTGAGAATCTCAAGAAAGATTTCTATATGCAATTTCAATTCCTGCGTTTTCCTTACAAGCACCAGACCTGAATTTGTCTACATTACCTTGCAACGAAAAGCCATCAGATAAAAGCCCCTGATGAATTCCCAGGGTTCCTTTACATTATTCATGTTTTATTTTTGCATGGCATGAGTTGACACCGTCTATTGATCAGTTAGGCTAGTTTCTCCCTTCTGATTCAGACGCTAGTGTACTTACGTAGAATATATGAGTATATGCGAGTACGTATATGCAAGTTTATTACGAAAAGTATATAGGTCAATCCTTTTGAAGTGGTCCAAAAACAGTTATTTGTTTGCTTGACCAATTGAAAAAAAATTGAAACTTCCTAGTAATTTACGTCATGTCTAAAGACATTTTAACTATTTTTTTTAATTTTTATCTCCAGCGGTTTACTTTGGGCGGCCATTTTTATAATGTTGCGCAAGCCCATTTTTGCGTTTGTAAAGGTTTACGTAAAAGTCAATAACTATAAAATTAGTTATCCTAGAAGAATGAAAAAAAAGATCTTGTTTGTATATGTCAAAGGGAAAAATAAATCCAGTAGTTTGTTAACCTATATCTATCCATTCTAAGGTAAAACTATAAACAAAATTTAAAAAAGTTACGATTGAAATTTCAATGTTTGAAATTTTATTCTAATAGAAGTGGGTTATACAGTTTCAATTACTTTTTTATTTGTAGATATTTGCTGGTTTATCATAAAAATATCAATACTGATATACTTTCCCTTGAATTGCTATTAATTTTTAAAAAGTCACTTTTTTCAAAATTTTCAATGTTTGGCTTCGAATAACTCTGTTAGGGCTAGAGAAAAAAATCTCAAATTAGCAGAATTTACAGTCATTGTGTATGTGTTCATGACAAATAAAAAATGATGTTGTGTATTTTACTAATAGATACAAAAGTTACAACCTCTCAGAAAAGACAAAAACTTTGTTAAAGCGAAACCTTTTAGTACTCTGAGAAAGGGTTTGTAAGATGTTTCTTGTATTCTTCATAATTGACAGTTCTATCCTTAGCCTATCCTAAATGCTAGTGAAGTAGATTTTTTTAATTACTCAAAGGTATCGTTTGTATTTTGTTTTTGATATTTATTTGTTACGGTGTAATAGAAAAATTTTGAAAACATTTTGGCAGGGCATTGCGGGAGGAGTGCTGGGGTGAGGGATGGAGAGTCTCAATGGTTTCTAAGAATTGGGGTTTTTCACTAGAGACAAAGGGTTCTTTGAAAGGGAGAGTAAAAGGGAGAGGGGATGAGAAAGGACACTGTGGGGGGGGGGGGCGACGTACGGCCCGACGAGAGGAAAAAACGGTAATGTCCAGCTAGTGATGGTCTACGAGGGAGAAGGGAATCGGTATTTTCAGCTCTTGCACTTTCGGCATTAAATATCATGTAGCACGTATCAAAGTGGATGACATAATAGGATTTGATAGAAAAAAAGCCAGATTAAGTGATGTTAGTGATGTGGATGAATGTTTGTTTACGTGGTAGGAAATTAAATAAAATAAACAAATAGTCGTTGATAATGATTTTTTTGCTTCTGCTGGCTGGCTATGGAGGTGGAAAATTTGCTACGGGGAAGCGCAAGTCAACATGGAAGAAGAATCTTGTTATAATGACACTGAAATACCCAGAGAGTTCTGTGGGACTTTACGCAAGATGATTGATGAGGGTGAGTACACTAATAGTAATCGTATAACTGTGATGAAACTGCCCCCTATTTCAGATTTCTTCCAAAATAGTCGCTCGATATTAAGAAGTCGGCGAAGAAATCCGGTATGAAAATGAACAATGAAAGCAAGACTTTATTACTTTGCGAGAACAAATCAGGAAGTCACAAAGTATAACCTTTGAGTATCAGTAAAAACCGAAGTCCTCGTAGTTTTATGTACGTTAATATGACAGTAAGTACTACCTGTCATTTTTAAAAACAGTAAGAATGCGGATGACTCGTGATGTATTTAAATCGTGGTGCAATGAAAATTTTGTGCTATCAGTAAAGAATCACGATGAAAAAGTTAGAAGAAAAAGCACTACTTCTGTTGGGTATGTGTCCTGACCATCCTTTTTCTGGTAAAATTGTGGCAACGTTTTTCCAAAAAATACCTCTGCCCTTATTCAGCACTTGAACCAAGGGATTATCAGATCTTTAAAACCCTATTCTCGGCGGGAATTGCTCACTGCCGTTATAAACTCAGAACTGCAAGTATAATAATTCCTGAAAACAGTTACCCTGAAGTATAAAGCGTACAATATTGGATTGGCATGGAAGATAAGAACATCAGCTACAATTCAAATTTGCGGATCGTAGTACATATACCTATATAGCGGGCGATATAGGGATTGGTAAATCGATTTAGATTTTTATTGAAAATCGATCATCACACTCCGATTTTCGATTTAATCGAAGTCGACTTTTTTTTGAAAAATCGATCAAAATCGATTCTAGCCGATCGATTTTCGATTTTTAGATTGCTACAGCATTTGAATTTTGCCTCGGAATTTTGCTCGGAAGTAATACATTGTAGACCACGAGACGAAGATTCGAAATGATAATATGCGTTTACAGTGTTCCTTTTTTGTAAAAGTTTTCTCAATAAATCGCTTCAGAGCACTCGCCTTTTTCAAAATAGATTCGCCCAGTCCGAACATCATCTTCTGCGAATGGGCCACGAAGTTCCAATCGTACTGTACTGTAGGCTTCGTGCGTTGGCCAGTACGCGTTTTGTTTTATTCGTCACCGTGCTACTTGTGTTGCGGCCGTGTCGTTCCGATCGGAGAGCGTATTGCCGCCCTTTGCATCAGCCATGGAAGTGGCAGTATTTTAGCAAGTGGCAGTTTGGCAGTATTTTAGCAAGCAAAAAATTTATAATAAAACCTTCACTACGTGCTCAAATTATCACGTGAGCTTGACTTACTGTGGCTCGTCTAGTACTTTGATGAATCATCTGAGGAAGGTGAACAAGATTGAGGTTTATGTTAGTGCGCCAAAAAGAAAGGGAACGGCCAACAGTGAATATGATAATAAGTCTTAGGAAGAAATGGACCTGGGGGGCTATTCTGAAAATAGTTTCTCCGGAGCTAACTGCTAAAAAGCGACTAATTTAGCTCTTTTCTCCCGATGGTATTCTGAGTGTCGGAGAAAGAGCTAGCCGCAAGAGCCAGGAGACTATTTAGCTCCTTTTCTCCCATCCTTATTCCGTAATCGTCACGGAGCGTCTTCCGATGATAAAATAGTCTCCGACAGGAGCCTCTCGAAGGATGGCAGGCCGAGGCCGTGTTAAAAGTTTTTTTCTCGGATGAAAATCATGCGCATTCCAGCAGTGTTTTGTCGACTTTTCGAGAAGTGTGTATGTTGTTGTAAATTCGATGATATTATTTTCTCTTAATTGGTAGTTTTTCGTTAAATGATGCCATTGTCTACCATGGCGGAATAATCAAGATACCTTAAGGATTAATTTTTAACCAATAAATCCCATCCCTGTTAACATAATGGAAAAATAATATCGATGGCAATGTTGCTGCCTTACTTGTATTTCGGAGATCAATTCGTGGACATTCATCGATAAAAACGTGTTTTGTATGCTTTATAGGTTATTCCATTGAATTTCCCTGTCAAACTGACTGTTCGAAATCGTTTTTAAATTAATGAAACTGTAGGCAATGATCATCGAAGCACTTCCTGTGTCATACAACATATGTGGTGATGTTTTCAAGTATGTTCTTATTTTGATGTTGTTAACCCGCAAGTGCATGATCGTAAATTCCATTTTTATCAACTATAATGATCAACTATTTGATTATTGTAAAGCAAGTTCTTGGTGTGTGGTCGACTACGATTATTGCGCTTACCTATCATAATAACATTCTTTCAACTGCAGTCCGGGGTATTAATCTTAAAATTGACATTGCTGCAAGAAGAGAAGGAAAATACGCGATATAATGAAAGGTACGTTTATGGAAGGTAAAACAATGAAAAAATATATGCATATAATTGCATGTAGGAATTTGCATATGTTGAAGTGATAATACTCATGCACTCGCATAATGATTGCTTTTATGTGCATAACCTGTAATAATATGATGTAAATAAATAACTAAGCAGCTAATACGTTTCCTAAGAAAAAGTGAGCTTATTTGTAATACAGATTCGTCGAGTGCAAGCGGCCTAACGTAGTACCTTAAGTTACTTAAAAGTATTCGTATTTGGGTGTAGTTCCGTAGAACTTTGCTTTGGAAATTAACTCGAGAATTTAATACAAATATAACACTAACAAAGATATCATAAATGAACTATTTTCTCACGCCGGGTTAATTGCAACTCAGATGCGAAATCGATTATCCGGAAAACATTTAAATATGTTACTTTTTTTAAGGTCCATCCCTGAGAAACACTGGTTCCACGGCTTTGCAAACAAGAAATAAATAAAATTCTGTTTTTCATTTTGCGGTACGCCCACTTATCAATATACAATTCTTATTGCTACAAAATTATACGTAATTTTCTCCTTATATTACCTATATGTATATAAGTATCTGGTGGGTATTATTACTTTCCTGCATACCTTATTAATATCTTTAAAATCATATATATATATTGTATTAATAAATAAAAACATATTCAGTTCTTATCCCTAGTGATTCCATTAACCCATATTTTTAATTTTGTTCCAACAGCACATCCGTATTTCGATTTCTCGATTATTTTGGGCAAAAAATCGAATTTTTGGAAAATCGATTTTTAAACCCAAAATCGAAAGTCGATTAATCGAAAATCGATTCTGGAAAATTTCCAATCCCTAGGGCGATAGCATGGAAGACGGAGACGAGTTTTAGAGTTTTACGGAAGAAGATGCATGTTAAGCTTCAAATGATTTTGCTGATAGACTAAACGTGAATGATCTCGCGGCCTGGGTACATAAAGATGAAGAAATTCCTGTATCTGCGAATAAAAACGATGAAAAAATTGTGGCTGCACTCCTGAGCCGCGGAGGAACCGTTGTATTATCGGAAGATGAGAGTAAGAATGAAGAAGTAGAAGACGAATGTGAGGTAGAGACGTCCAAAATAGGATAAGTACCGGATAACATCAGTGAAGTGATGAATTGGTTAGAGACAGTGATTGAGATCATTTTCATCTTTTAGATTTGCAAAACATTAAGACTTACGTGACAACTATCAACTATCGCGCCAAAAGAGAATACGGAGTATGTAACTCCCTCTAAAGTAGGGCGTGTACTTAAATCAAAAAACATCAATTGCTATTGTATTACTCAAAACAATTAGTAGTAAAATTTAGCATTACAGGTTTTTTATTGTTTCCTACCTAATTTACAGTAATAATGCGGTTTTCTGATAACGCGAGTGAAAACTCCGTCCCCCTAGACCCGCCTTAAAAAAGTAATTTACTTAGTGACGTTTTTATGATTTTTGAGAGGTTGTAACTATTTTATTGGTAAAATACACAAAATTATTTCTTTTGTCATGTACACATACACAAAGACTGTATGTTCTGCTAATTTGAGATTTTTATCGCTAACCCCATCAGAGTTATTAAAAGCCAAACTTGAAAAAAGTTACTTTTTAAAAATTAATACAAATTCAAGGTATTGATATTTTTATAATAAACCTACTAGCATATATCTATAAATAAAAAAAATTAATTGTAACATCCACTCCTACTATTCGAAAAAAATTTCAAACATTGAAATTTCAATCGTAACTTTTTTAAATTTTGTTTATAATTTTACCTTAGAAAGGATAGAGATAGATAAACAAACTAGTGGATTTATTATTGAGCTTGAAAACTTGAAAACAAAATGCTTTTTGTTTCATCCTTCTAGGATGAATACTTTTATAGTTATTGAAATTTACGTAAACCTTTACAAACGAAAAAATTGGCTTGCGCAATATTATAAAAATGGCCGCCCAAAGTAAACCGCTTGAGATAAAAATTTGAAAAAAAATGTTTTAAAGCTCTAAAGACACGAGGTAAACAACTAGGAAAGTTTCAACTTTTTTTAAATTGGTCAAACAACCAACTAATTTTTGTTGGACCAGTTCAAATGGATTGACCCATATGTGAATATAGTACTAGAGCTGTAGTATCTGAAACAGTAGCGTAAAATTTTACGACTCACCAGCATGTTCATTTTATACCATATACTATGTCTTTAAAGATGGTTTATCTTTCATTATTATGATTTATTCCTACCCATGCGAAATGAAAATAATTAATTAATTCCAAGGTAAATTACATTTAATGCTCGACACGTAGGAATGTGAATTTTTACATTTAATTGGCAAAACAACATATGCAATAGAAAAGCAATGAAAAAGTACCGAATGGTGTTTAAATACATTAAAAATAGCCGTGACATTCACTATGCAGTTAAAAATAGGACCCGATCACGAGTTTATCATTTCTTGGAAGCAGCTCTGTTTATGTGCATGGAAATAACAAAGCCATTGTCATGTTTCAGGGGAGTTTTTTGAACGAAGTTCACAGGCCGACTGTAATTTAGCCATCGTAATTTACCGCTCTTCGTTTCTCATAAGGAGTATCTTTTTATCCGAGGGTACCTTCCATTTCCCATCGACCTACGTGCCGGCATTATTGCTTGCTGAATTATGTGACTTGGACCGATGCCAAATTGGGACATCACCGGAAACCCTCCCTTTTATACTCCAAACATCGACTCATAATTCAGTCCGTGCAATTAGTTAGCGGGCATGAATTCTTCCCCTCCCGCCCCCCTCCCTTCCCAGCGTCCAATACGAGAACAATGAGAAACCAATTGGTGACCCTGGGAGCTGTGCGACTTCAACCGCTACAGATTCGAGCTTCGTTCGAGACTCGGGCCAAAGTTTTACGATGCCGACTTGACAAGTCGCTCATATTTCCTTTTTAGGTAGAAAAAATTAAGTGTAAAAATTCACGCTAACCTATTAGGGTGGAGAAGGTAGGAATTCGAACGGAATTCAGATTTAACGCTGTGCTGGTGAGCGATATAATAGATGCGTATATGGCTGGAATGAAATCATTCGCAAAGGCGCGGAGGTTACATTGAGCAGGAGGGGACAGGTGATATAGTGACTGGTGGTATAGAGACCGATCGATGAAATTCATACCACGTGAGTAATTTATTACAAACCGGTGATAGGTTACGGTGATAGCAATGTATTATTTCTTTCCGAGGGTGAATAGTTTGTAAAATGATGCGTTTATGCCAAGAACGGAGTTGATTTCTACCATTAAGAATTACTAGGTTGATGAAAGCTCCAATTGGTCTCGTTCCTTTCTCAATATATCCTATAGTTTGCACCTATAATTTGAAGCATCATAAATATTTACAACTTATACTTCATAATTGCTGGCATTTATTGACTGCCCCCTTCCTCTCTGAGTTGCAATTGATTTCAACCTGAAGGGGAACGAATTGTAGCAGCTGCGATCTCTACATCTTATCTCTTTCATCTACCAATAAAATCATGGGAGTATTTTCCCTGGCTCCTTTGGTGGGTAGTATACTCCAATAGTTGGGTGTAAGGTAATAATGCCCTTAGATTAATTTCATGCACAGTGGAGCCATTTAGAAATTACATACATACCCATCACGCTATTCTTTTTCAAGCTAGACAAAGCCAAATAAGTTAGTTATTGACGTCAGCCCTACAAAACTGGCTCCCTTTTCTAATTTCCCCCATAATACCTTGTTCTTACAAACCACTTTTGCCTCTATTGCATTGTTTCATACACGCTTTCCTATCACTTAGATTCCTAATATTCCTCCTCTTTAGAGTCTCCTCCACCATATTCACCAATGACTTTCATGGTCAACCTCTTCTTCTCACAGTATTCGCTCTCTTCTCATACATCTTTTTCAACTCTCTTGCATTCTGTCGACATTGGCCAAATCAACGAAGCTCACTCCTTCCATATGTTCCCATTACTGGAGCATGTGACCCACATTCTTTCATCACCCACTACTATGAGCATACACATCATATTGATACTACATCATCCTACTTTTATGAGCACAAACGCAGAAATTATCCCTCTAAAAACTATCAAATAGCCCTACACAACGTCGCTCCCAAGTTCTTGATTCCTTTCCCCTTGTCTAATCCTCACCCTCCCTTCCTCAATTGCCAACTCGTTCTCCCTTCTTTCAACCTCATCAACAGAAGCAGACTGGGTACCCAAGGCCCCGGCGGCGACGACGGCAAAGGGCCCTAATCGTCAAACTAGCACTCCTCCAAAAAATAGAATGGAAGAACACATTTAGGTTAGCATGTTTATTGATTTAAAGAAAGCAGTTCTATTTACAATTTACAACAACAGTCTTTTCAGATCTTCTGATGTTTGAGCAAGCATATCTACAATTTCATTAGCGCTGAAGGGCCTTCCGAGCGCCTCCCGAGGCCGTCCGGGGCCTTCGGCCCCAGTGCCCAGGAGGGGATTCTCGTCCCCTGGCTAGTCCGCCCCGGCTCATTAACATGATTCTAATCGTGCTTTTTTCTTGTCAATTTGTTTGTTTGATTCGATTCCTTCATCCGTACCTCTGTTAAAAATACTCTGAGAATTCCAAAGTTGTCGTATTATTTTAGTACGAATGAGCCTGAAAATTGCGACATATCTTTGGTGCTCCTCGGAAACCCGGTTACAAAGGTCTACCGCTCATTAAAATCAATAATAGTTAAAAAATTTGGTATTAGGAATTATTAAATGGTTAGGTGCTGTGATAATAAGACAGGATTATTATTTTACTGATCATTTTTAATATGTACGCCTAAACCACGGAAGGCCTAGGTTTTTTAGTAGACTATATCCAAAGCCTAGTTTCTATTCAACATCTTTAAATTACTCAAATAACCTAACGTATACCATAGCACGCATTCATGGTTAAAAGACGCAAATGATCTACTAAGGCCGTAACAACCACTAATATTCTCCTCCAGCTTATCCGCCATGCTAATAAGATCATTAAAATCGAATTTTGACTGCGAGAAAGGATTCAGTGACCCCTGGAAAAGTCGACGATGAGAGCCACCTAGATTTGAGCTAATGAATTCACGGAATTCCGAAACATATTCACCAAAAGCGCAGGATTTTAAGTGAGATAGGCAGTAAATGCGAAAAAATTTAAAGGGACCAAACAAAAAAGCCATTTACTTCCACAGATGGTCCGAATGTGGAAGAATAGAGAGACGTTAGCAGATATAATCAGATTTTTGGTTGAGCGGCTATATCATCCATCACCAACTATAACTTTGATTTAATAAAATAGATCAAGTGTAATGGAATCAATCCATTTTATTCGCATTGTCTATTTCACAAAATGTAGAAAAACTATTTCTTCTCCCATATTTGAGCAATGGACCACTTCATTGTATTATGCGTGAATATATTTTAGGCGGTTTTTGGTGGAAGTAATGTTTTTAGGTAATTCTTCTAATGTGAATGAATTCTTCACGGGTTTCCAACCAGGTGAGATGTTCAGCCAGAACCGACGTTTCGATGGCTAACTCGGCCATCGTCCTCAGGGCGTTGAGTGGTGGGTTAAAATTTGTCCGGGTTTATAAATCTTCTGATTGGCCGTCGTCGATCCTGTGGTTGTTTTTTCGCGCCGTCTTGATTATCCTGAGAACTGGTTTCCATGCATGGCTGATCCCGTATCCCGTATATTTATGATGAAGAAAGCCTGCCCAGTGAACTGAAACACCTGCGGAAAACGTTCTGGCGGAATGGATATAGTGAGAGGGACATCCATCGCGCTCTTAAGAAACCCTCCGATGAAGACATGATGGTCCTGAAAAGGACTGATGAGGAAAAAGAGAAACCGGCCGCGTGGGCTTGCCTCCCATTCATTTCCACCATATCCGGGAGGATATCGATAATTCTGGGAAAACATCAGATTGAGACAATCCATAAGCCACCGCGGAAACGGAAGAGTCAACTAACCAGAGTTAAGGACAATCTTGGACTGAAGACCCCAGGAGTATACCAAATCCCCTGCGAGTGTGGAGAGGTCTATATTGGAGAGACTGGTCGGACTATCGATACCCGGATTAAGGAGCACAAGACATGCATCAGACTGGCCTACCCCCAGAAATCAGCCGTCGCGGAACATAGTCTCAACCGGGACCATCGAATCGCATTTGACGACGCAAAACTTTGCAGATCAAACGGATACTGGGACCGGTTGACAAAAGATGCTATTGACATAAGGTTGGCGGATAAAAACTTCAACCGCCTTACGGGATACGGGATCAGCCATGCATGGAGACCAGTTCTCAGGATAATCAAAACGGCGCGAAAAAATAACCACAGGATCGACGACGGCCAAACTGAAACGACCTGACGCAAGGCCGGAAGATTACTAAACCCGGACAACGTTTGACCCTGCACTCAACGCCTTGAGACGATGGAAGAGTTAGCCATCGAAACGTCGGCTCTGG
Source organism: Pyrrhosoma nymphula (assembly GCA_963573305.1). Taxonomy (NCBI): domain Eukaryota; kingdom Metazoa; phylum Arthropoda; class Insecta; order Odonata; family Coenagrionidae; genus Pyrrhosoma; species Pyrrhosoma nymphula. The sequence continues at coordinate 14,274,541 of OY754333.1, read as the reverse complement.
CTGAACATCTCACCTTGTGGGAAACCCGTGAAGAATTCATTAACATCTTGCGCCAGGAAAGCACCAAGTCTTACAATTCTTCTAATGTTTAAACTTCACGTCTCTTTTTTCCATGAATGCATATCGACTCAAGGCTTGTCTTTCAGTATGCATATGCCCGTTTTCCAAATTCATGCAGGCGATAAACTTTTTACGACATGAGCATGGATTATGGTTCCGGTGGCATGATAAGTTGGTTCCTCCATCCATTCGATTTTATCTTACTGGGCATTTGTACGCTTATAATTTTAATTTGATGTCAATTATTTTGATGGCCATCCTCATTTTAATAATTTTGTTTAAATTAGTCACTGAGAAACGTTCTCTCTTCTCTCGTCACTTTCTCTCTTTCTCTGCATGTCCTTGGCAGGCAGACTGCTTATCAATTCATGAGAAAAAGTCACAGATGATTGGAAGTGGAATATCGGAGAAATTTTTAATTTTTTATTGGTTTGATTTCCTGGAAACGATGAATCGCGATGGTGTTTACTTTTTTCCCAAAGTTTAACAATAATCCGCAAATAAGCCATTGAATTTTCAATAATTTGATAATATGTTCACTGCTTTGAATTAATTGAGGTTGGACATGAGGTAAACACTTGATTATCAAAAGAATTGTTATTCAAGGAAACAATTACTGTTAAAACTTCAGTCCATAATTCAGAGTGCGGAATATAATAAATTGATGAAACACAGTTCAGCTTATGTGAGGGATTTTTAGTTGCCTCATTGTTGTTTTTAGCACAGTGAAAGCAATTGATGTTTTATTCTTTTGATTGATCAAATTAATTTTATGTCACGATGTGCCTTTTACATTGAAGACCTTATGCACAAATACATATTGAGAAATTTTGACTCTGAGCGTATAAATAATATTCCTCTCCTCTTTGATGGCTTATTTTCAAAGAAAATCACAAATAGACAATAATTATTTTATATCAATATTTTGTTTGAAGCACATATTTTAGCTAAACGTTGCGCTACATTATTTGAAAGTTACTGTAAGCAATGAAAAGGTTTTTCAATAATACATATAAAGGTCATAAATAATGTTTTCTACCTAAATATTTCTCCATGAATGAGTAAGGAAAAATATTACAACCCTTTTGGTTTCCATAGTACTTCAAATCGTAAATACCACACATTAAAAACTCATAGACTTATAGTATTTCAAATTTTCAAAACTTAATTAGCATTTTTTCTTGCCAAAAATATGGATATCTACTAATATGCCGTTTTTCTGGTTCATAATTTTATTCCTCTTCTGAGGGTGGAGATATCTTTATTGTCGACCGGTAGAGTTACGCTGTTATTGTTTTGCGTGGAGGGAAAGAGTCAAACGTGCCATTTATGCCATTTCAACGCGCTTGAGGTTCACTCCGCATAATGCCACATGGTAAATGCGCACTCTTACATCCGAACAACATCCTGCGAGCCACCTCAATGGTATGGAGGCCGTTTTCGAACTTGCCAAGTAGAGTTAGGGCCCAACTCAATGCTATTCGAGTTGTCATGATACCAGAGAAGACCCAAGTGGAATCTTAGCTTGACTCCGCAGCCTGCGACATGTATGTACAGGCCCAAAGATCTAGATTAGAAAAGTACAGGCGTTTGTTCTCGACCAGTACCGACAACCGAGGCAATTGGGGAAGATATGTGGCATCAAAACATTATTGTCTATCTATATATAATACATACTAGCGAAAATACCCGTTGATTCTCAACGGGAGAGAAAAATTTTGAAAATAATGTAGTAGTGCTGTTTATACAATAGGGAAATGATTTCGAGGAGAAAAAATATAATGATTTCGCTTTTAAATTTATATCAAAAAAGATAAAAAATGGAAAACCGAATAATGGTATGCTGATAATACATACATGATGGTTTATAATTAAATCAAAACGTAGTGGAAAGCGGAAGGTACCTGTTGAAATCCAACGCGTGTGAAAAACATTAAACTTATTTTATAAGAAAACCACAAATCCTGAAGAATAGTGTCAGCGTGGTCATTTAAGGAGTTTGTAACCTATCTTGTACGTTGTGCTCATTGCAATAGACACGCTGACCATTCTCTAGGTACGCGGAGAGATGAGTCCGTTGGTCCTTATTCATGACGGGAAACCCAAAAATGGGCCACGCAGTCTGATTACTACTTAAATAGCACCTAGGTTGATAGATGGTCACCTCGTCCCTCCGATTCTCTTGAGCCGTCTTCTGAGCGATTGGCGGCTTCATCGCCTCCCTTGTATACATGCATATAGTATATGCATTCAATGACTTAATTGAGTAGTGCGATTCATCTTTGATATGTGCGTTTAGTATCTTAATCAGGATTGGATAGTAGGTTACAATCCAGCGGTTGACAACGTCAAAAGGAGCATTTCTTGCGGCAACCATGTTTATTTGATCTATCAATGCACCGTCACCCGGACTGCGATTTCGGTGTAAAGAGTAGCCATTATCATTAGATACGATTGCTAAATAAAAAATCTATGGTGATTCTTGGGGCACTTGCCAATTTTCATGCACGGATGTCGTTCATTTGCAGAATTTCCGCTCTTATATCGGGTGAGAAGCATGTAGTGACATCATTATAGTTTCCGCCATCTTAAAACAGATTGAAGTTTCAACACAGATGTGTATATATTTGAACAAGATTTATATTTGGTTACCCGACCGTAGGTACGGTTGAGATGAAATTTGTGCGGGTCTTAACGTAACCCGAGAAAAACCACGGGGAGATACTTATGCAATCGCTGGTGGACATGTCTTTGAGCATCCTAGTCTAACCCTTGTCGTTTCTTTTTGAAAGGGCTCATTTTCTCGCAAATAGCACATTCCTCTAGCTTTAGAAAATGCATTTGAAAGGTTACTCTTTATTTTAATTAAGCATGTGGATGGATATATTTTTAAGTCCAAGGAGGGGAAACACAGCGGCCTGTGAGACTCTTTAATAGGCAACTCGATGATTGAGTGAATGTAAATTAATTGCACTATAGCACTTTTAAACATATATAAATATTTCGTAACGTTTATGATGTGGGACTTGGTCTAAAAATCAGTTCACAATCGTAATGAGAGGCAGGCGGTTCCATTATGTGTAATACATCTGAGTATTAAGCGTTAATAAACGAAGCTGTGTTTTTTGTAGCCAGAGAGGCATTATTACCATGACTATTCGATGCACATAAAAATTCTTGCACGTTCAATTGCTTGCGTAGCCTCTTTAATTCCTTTATGTGTATCGTTTTCTCCGTAAGTGTTCTCTCATATACATGCAGTGCCCTTATGAGAGCTACTTTGAGAATAGACTTTGAAGAGTAAACTTGTTGTAAATGTGCATTGAATTATTGATTACCCCCCGAAGCAATCTGTCATGGGGCCCTTGGGACTCGGGGCCCGTCTTATACAGATTTCCTTTCTACGTGTTATGATGGGCATGCAGGAAAACGTGATATTTAAATGCTAGAGGTATGAATATCCTTTTAAATCAAATCTCTGGTTGTCAATTAAATTTGCTGTTGCTGATTTTAGAGAAAACTATGAGTTTTTTCAGCTAAAATATAAATGTCAGACAAATATGAAGCCTAAATAAATCAATAGATAAAAACTTTATTTATTCAGCCAATCGATAAAAAATTCCCAGCCGTATACCTTCAGTGAAAGTACTTTTAAAAAGCAAAAAATGAAACCACTGCACCGAACACAATGCTTAGCATGGACCGCCAGGGGGGGAGGGCATTTGGGGTCCCCAAGGGCTTTTCAGTATAGCCTATGTTACAGCCAGATACCTATATTTTCAAATTACATGACACATTTCAGCTCATTCGGTCCAGTAGTTTTTGAGTGATGGAGCAACAGACAGTCAGACGGACATACAGACACCATAACACTTTTTTATATGTATTGCAGAATTACCCCTTCGAAGCTCGGGATAACACTTCGATTAAAGAAAATGAAAATTTCATTCTTTCGGGTATCCGATAAAATAATTTTTAGCTCTCTATCTAGAGTGAAAGTATTTTTTTAAATCAAAAAACTTTAACCATTGCACAAAACCCAATGCTTTGAATTGCTTATCAGGTTAACTGAGCAGAATGAATTTCCAATGCGAAAAAGACCACAGCTGGTTGTCAAGGAATTATGCTGTTGTTGATTTCTGAGAAAAAAATAAACCACTGCAAGAAACCCAATTCTTAGCATTCCTAATCAGCTTAACTAAACTGAATCAATTTTAAATGCGTTAAAGACCAAAATCTGGTTATCAAGGAAATATGCTATAGTTGATTTCTGAGAAAAATGTGCGTTTTTGCTGCTTAAAACGTGGTTTTTCAGACAAATACGAATAGGAAAAGATATCTGTCTGAATGAATTATAAACTTCATTCTTTTAGCCATTTGATTAAAAATATTTCCAACCCTCTATTTTAAGCAGAAGTAGTTTAAAAAATCTAAAAATGAAACGACTGCACAATACCCAAATCGTAGCTTAAACCACCAAAGGGCCCTTTTTCGGACCTTTTGGGGCCCTGAGGTATTTAACCTTCCCCTTGAAAAAATACATATATGTGCCAACTTTCATGATGATCGGTGAAACGGTGTCCAAGTCTATTAATCTCGAACAGACAGACAAACAAACATACAAATATTCTCATTTATATATATAGTGATATATAAATGGGTTTGCATATTTGTTTGTCTGTCCGAGATTAAAAGACTTCGACAGCGTTTCACCGGTCACCATGAAAGTTGGTATATATATGTACTTTTTCAAGGAGAAGATTTTTATGTTATTTAAAAATACCTCAGGGCCCCAAAAGGTCCCAAAAAGGGCCCTTTGGTGGTTTAAGCTACGAATTGGGTTTTGTGCAGTGGTTTCATTTTTAGATTTTTTAAACTACTTCCGCTCAAGATAGAGGGTTGGGATTTTTTTTATCAAATGGCTAAAAAAATGCAGTTTATAATTATTATTATATATATTATTCGTATTTGTCTGAAAACCGTAGTTTTATCTGCAAAAACGCACATTTTTCTCAGAAATCAACTATAGCATATTTCCTTGACAACCAGATTTTGGTCTTTAACGCATTTAATATTGATTTAGTGATTATGAATGTTAAGCATTGGGTTTCAAGCAGTGGTTTATTTTTTATCAGAAATCAACAACAGCATATTTCCTTGACAACCAGCTGTGGTCTATAATGCATTGGAAATTCATTTTGCTCAGTTTACCTGATTAGATAACAAAGCACTGGGTTTTGTGCAATGGCTAAAGTTTTTTGCTTTTAAAAAATACTTTCACTTAAGATAGAGAGCTAAAAATTATTTTATCAGATGCCCGAACGAAGGAAAATTTTAATTTTCTTCAATTGATTCTTCTCTTATATGATAATTTATAAAGGAAGTGTTATCCCGAGCTTCGCAGGGGTAATTCAGCTATACATATATATATATATATATATATATATATATATAAATGTTATGGTGTCTGTATGTCCGTCTGTATCTCTGTTGCTCCATCACTCAAAAACTACTGGACCGATTGAGCTGAAATTTGTCATGTAGATAGAAAATATAGGTATCTGGCTGTAACATAGGCTATATTGAAAAGCTCTCGGAACCCCCAAAGGCCCCCCCTGGTGGTCCATGCTAAGCTTTGGGTTCTGTGCAGTGATTTCATTTTTTTCTTTTTAAAAGTACTTTCACTCGAGATAGAGAGACGGAATTTTTTTATCGGGTGGCTGAATAAATAAAGTTTCTTTATATTGATTTTTTTAAGCTTCATGTTTGTCTGAAATTATTTTTTTTAGCTGAAAAATCGCATATTTTTCTCTAAAATCAGCAATAGCTAATTTCATTGACAACCAGATATTTGATTTCAAAGGATATTCATGGCTCAAGCATTTAAATATCATGTTTTCCTACAGGCCCATCATCACACGTAGAAATTAAATCTGTATAAGACGGGCCCAGAGTCCCAAGGGCCCCATGATACGTTGCTTCGGGGGGTAATCGATAATTCAATGCAATTTACAACATGTTTACTCTTCAAAATCTATTCTCAAACTAGCTCTCATAGGGGTACTGCATGCGTATGAGAGAACACTTACGTAGTAAACGATACACATAAAGGAATTAAAGAGGCTATGCTAGCAATTTAACGTGCAATAACATTTATGTGCAGCGAATAGTAATGGTAAGTAATATCTCCCCGTGGTTTTTCTCGGGTTAAGCTATGAACCGCACAAATTTCATCCCAACCCAACCTACGGTGGGTTAACCAACTATAAATCTGGTTCAAATATAAATCCATCTGTTTCGTAACTTTACTCTGTTTTAAGATGGCGGAAACTGTAATGACGTTACTACATGCTTCTCACCACCCGGGTGATGGTGAATTCAATGGTCAAATAAACATGTCTGCCGCTACAAATGCTCCTTTTGACGTTGTCAACCGCTGGATTGTACCCTACTTTCCAAACCTGATTAAGATACTAAATGCACATATCGAAGTTGAATAGCGCAACTCAATGAAGTCATTAAATTCATATATATGTATGTATATTAGAGAAGCGATGAAGCCGTCATTCACTCAGAAGACGGCTCAAGAGAATCGGAGGGACCAGGTGACCATCTATCAACCTGGGTGCTATTTAAGTAGTAATCAGTCTGTGAGGCCCATTTTTGGGTTTCCCGTCATGAAAGAGGACCAATGGTAACTCATCTCTCCGTTCACATGGAAAATGGTCAGCATGTCTACTACAATAAGCACAACGTGTAAGATAAGTTACAAACTCCTCAAATGACCATGCTGACACTATTCTTCAGGATTTGTGGTTTTCTTATAAAATAAGTTCAATGTTTTTCACACGCGTTGAATTTCAACGGGGACCTTCCGCTTTCCACTAAGTTTCGATTTAAATATAAACCATCATGTATGTATTATCAGCATACCATTATTCGGTTTTCGATTATTATCTTTCTGATATAAATTTAAAAGCGATTTCATTATATTTTATTCTGCTGGAAATCATACCCTTTGGTATAAAAAGCACTACCTCATCATTTTAAAGACAATTTTATCCCGTTGAGAATCAACGGGTATTTTCGATCGTATTATATAAAACATCACAATTGAAGGTATCACAGTGGTCAAACTCACTATAACTGCATGGCAATAAAAACATTTTCTCTCTATCTTCCCTAGTAATGAATAAGTCTGGTTGGTTACTTTTCAATCTAAAGCTTTACAGGCCAGAACACTACGTCCTCCGCTTTTATTTAGGCAAGCATATTTTTAGCCAAGAAAAATGAGGAAATACACTCCTGTGAGCTTTGTTAAAGTGATTTTGTTATGGCCAGGTTCGAAGAGTTTAGACAATTATTTTTAGTCGTAGGTGCGTCATTTTTTCAGAGCCATTTTACCTTTATTGAAATATTTGCGCTCTTGGGAAAGCATTACCACCATTTTAGCTACACCTTTTTGGTAATTATAATTGATTGGTAGGCGATATGATTTTTTGTTCGTCAGCGATCTCGATTCGATACTTGACAACTGGCTTCATTGTCGTGGCTGTTTTGGCTGCCGAATTTAAGATTTATTTTACATCATGTCCATTGGACATCATTTCGTGGCCTCCATATGGATGTCACTGCATGAACCTTATAGAATCTCATCCTATGAACATCCAAAGGATGTCGAATACTAAATGGATATCATGTAATGGCTGGATATGACCTTAAACAGACGTATTTATAATGAACGCTAAAGGAAAGTACAGTACAGGGATAATATAAAATTCGAATTGAAGCTATTACCTAAACGATCACAAATGCAATTAACTGCTCAGTCTAACACGATTCGTTATCTGCCATAGCGGTGAAAGTTAATACAATTACAATGTGCAAAAACTAAAAATACGTGCTTTATACTGCTAAAAGACACGGATAAATACACAATCACAAATTTAATAAACTGCTCAGTCCAACACGAATCGCCATCTACCAAAAAAGAAACATTGATACAAACCACGAACTTAGAAAGATACAAACACATTGATCAAAAGCTATAAGTACGAGCTACGCTATACTCTGTAAGTCACGGAATTTAGCTATATCAATCTCAATGTCACGAATTAACCACATAATATTGCGCAACTACGAAAATAATGAGGAAATGTATTATAATCTAAATTCAATTTCAAACAGCACTAGTCATGAGGGTCATTTGTTCAAAACATTATCACATACCTATTTCCCTTGTCCTTCGTTTGCTTCCAGTTCAACAGATGGCGACACTTGCGAAGGCCGGCCAAACACAAGGTCCCTTTCTGTTAGCTGCCCAAAGTTTAGGTAGCCAAATCCATGCTCCCTAACGCCTAACGAGTGTGGATACGGCTCTAATTTTTATTGGCATATATTTCAATCTAGGCTTAATATTCAAGTTCTAATGTTATAGAACTACATATAGTGTTATTCAATGCGATATAAATTCAGGTAACTGCGTTCCAATATCTCGATTTTAATTAGAGCAATATTTTAAGAACAATAAATAATAAAAAAAGCTATGTACCACGGCCACGGTATTTTCATTGCATCATTAGATAGTGGTCCTATTAACTTTGCTTTACTTCGTTTTTTAAGAAAATAAAATAGTTATGCATTTTGAATTAGTCCGTCCAAGATAGCATTGCAGTTGAAATATAAAGATTTGGCTTACAATTATGATGAAGATGAAGATGAACAAGAAAAATGAAGAGCAAATAATTTTTTCACGATTGTAGGTTTTAAACAAAGCCCACCATCATGGATTGTTCGGCCACTTGTATCCCTTCCCCCAAAACGCATGGGACGTGTTTACAAATTGGCTGTATTTATGTCAACTGCGCTTCAATCTTGGACACACTCTAATTACCATATTTGAAACCTGCCTCAAACTCCAGGAAACGTAAGGGAGAAGGAAGATGGAAACATTATCGATGTTTTGAAATGGTATTAAGAGAAACTTAATGTCTTCTAAAACGTTTAACTCAAATTTTGTCCAAATGTTTACAAATGCCAGCATTTTACGAGGGAGAAACTCGTAATGTGAAGTAAAATTTGTATTTAATTTTATTTTTCCATTAGTGTTCTCTTTAGTCATCGACTCCAATAAATTATTGTCAGGGGAAGTCATCCTTTGCCTTATTAAGTTCTAATGCAATAAGTCACCTTTGAAAAGTAAGAAATAATTTTCTTACTATTTTTCATTCCGGGTCATTATTATCCCAGTGTAATTTGTAAAAATTAAAATCTTAATGTTTGATGGAATTAAAAATGAAAATTTAACTTAATTTAGCTGGTGATATGCTTGCTCATTTAATTCCTTACACAGGAGAGCTCTCAAAAAACACTTAGTTTTACTATACAGTGAATTGATATTTCATTAAATCAATTACACCATAGAGCACTGGTAGGTGGGGCGTTCTCTTATATGAGGGTGACACGTAGAAATACTTAAAAGGAGAAAGCGCCGGTATGTACCACAGTTGGAAATACTTAATTCACAGTTCTTATAATATAATATAATTCACAGAAATACTTAATTCACTGATCCTTAAAATTTGTTACATCGAATAGTTGATAATATGTGTATGCTCTTTGAATAAGTGTACACAGGCAAAAATTAAAAGAACTTAGTTCAGACGTCTTAATTGTACTTTTATAATTTCAGTGGTGATTTAATCGTGACCCATTTTGCGAGCCTTATATTTGATCATAATTAATTTGCAAGTTATACCGTCGATGCTTTTCTTATGGCTCTTGGATTGTTACTTAATGTGGTAAGTAAATGAGGAATTGCGTATTTTAGTTTCCTCTTTGTAGATCATAGTGAATACAGCAACAACATTAAGTAGCCATTCTTATTTAGGTATGTGATACTACAAGACCCCAAAGTATTGCAGCACTCGTTATCGAACGTAGGGCATAATAATTGTTGAAACATTAAAAATTTCTCCGAATTATAATTTTATTTGACCCACATATCATTGGCTTGCAGCTAAAATTAGGAAATTTCCTTTACCATGAATATACATCCCTGTTTCGCTACTATCATTTCCCTTAATTGTAAGTAATGCATACCTTTATAAGTAATACAATGTGTTCTCCAATTTATACGGTACCTAATGTACGTACCAGGAGAATTAAAGTACTGTCAATGAAAATAATACACATGCTTTGAAAACCATAATCCTTTGAAATGTGGTGATTTGGGAAACAAAGAAATGAAAATTTAACAATGTTGTCACGGTAATATGATATAAAAAAGACCACCATCTTAGCCTCGTATTTTACGTCATTCGCTTCCCTAGCCGGAATAAAGGTGTTCACTGATTGGCTGCAGTTCTTACCGCCAAATTTGCTATTGCGACGGATCGACAAGAGCATTTTTATCCTTAGTTTCCAGCCGAAATTCATATTAAGTAGGTGGCCTAATGCATGGGTGTACTGTTAGTAGGAGAAAAACACTTCCTCAAAAAAAAAGGGAAAAAAGTTTGCCACCCATTTCTCGGCAATACATCGCAATGAAGCACTTCAGCTCGCCATAATGAACTCGATGTCATGCCGATGGGAGCAAGGCTTAAATCACCATGAGAGCTGCGAGTTTCATAGAAGCCAAAACGTCGGACAACGTTGCATTACCGTCGTTCTCACCGACGGCGATCTGTCAGGGATGACGTAAAACCCGAGTTAATTGACTGTTACACTGTGTCGTTCCCCAATTTGCAGACTCCTCTCAGTGACCACCGACCTGTCCATCTCTGGTATATTGTTCGTCCTGTCTGGTGAGTCAGGAGAATCACACTAAGTCGCAACTCATGCACCATTTTAACGTAGCTATAGCCTTGGTCGACTAAATAGCCGTGTGAACGGCTCGTTGAGCTATTTACTATTAGCCGTGGTTATCACCGGTTGGAAGACTTCATACTTATTGCTGCCATGGTGACTTGCACATCTTTAGTACGTATATAATGAAGATAAATTATTACTATGTGATTAAGTCATGAGTAGAGAGCGAGTTTTATACCAATTGCAAGTGAATTCAAGGACTCGTGAGTGAAAAATCATTGGGAGTTTAAAAAAAAACCCGAGTACATTTTGATTAAGTGTTACAAAAAAATATGTTGACTGAAGTGGGAAGGATAGAGCTCACTTAACGCAAATAATCTGATTGAATGGTATGCTCAAGTTACTGACCTTAAAAATGATCATTACATTGCTTTGTTGTCGCTTAATGAACTGGCATCATGATATCTTCGCGCAATTAAAGTTTTTTTTCTGATGCAGATTTGAAATTTTTCGACATCTTTAAAAAGCCTCCCAGTTACACCCGCGATCGAGTCAACTTTAATACATAAGGATTACATTCCTCATGTTTATTTTAGTTGAAAAGTGATTGTTTTTATACAAACCTTCCTCAATGATTCGTAATTGACTTCTCGACCGATGGTTCCTAGTGAGAAGATTCAGGCAGCCTCACAGATTGCCTTCCGAGGCGTACTTTTGTCTCGAGCCATATCGAAGATAATATTTCAAGCCTAATATTGTTCATATTGAAGCAGCCAATTACTTTCTATGGTGAAAATAGTTTTTAGAATTCCGTATGATACATTTTATATCATTTACGTGATATACGATCTATAATTATTTGTGTAATATGTTTGCATATGTCTGTTTGGTTTGTGACCAGCTATGCTCCTCATTTTTAAGCGAGTAATTCAATCAGAGACAATCAGCACTTTCAGCCGTCTTGTATGCGGATGACCAACACTCCGCATCGTCAGTTCAGTTGAAACTGCTGTCATCATTGGACAACGTACGCACTCACCCACAAAAAACCTGACAATGCAGACCTCAATTTCTTAATGCAGGGAAACCTTAATACATTATTGATCATGTAATAACCTGGGATTGACAAAGGTAATATCTGCTTAATTTTTTCTTGTATTAAGTGCAAGCAGGTTTAGGCTTTTTGACTTTGTCGACGTCAGCGATTTGATGCATTTTGCGACAGAACAGAGAACAATGATGTGAGGAGAAGTAAATGAGAATAAAATCTCTGGAAGGCCAAAATTGAATAGCAGAGAACAAACAATTATGAGGAACGTCAAGTGAAAACTCAAGAAGAAATACAACTCATATCTGATTGTAGAGAAGAGTCGAGAGCTGCTGAAAACTAATCTTTGGATTGATGACAGTCATTATGATGATGGTAATGAGTAGATGGCTGAAATATGGCAAACATAATAGGAGGTTTCCAAATGGGTACTATTACTTTTCTAATTCTATTCTTCTATTCTTTAACTGCTTCAAATATATTCCATTCTGCTTGAATTTGCACCTGATAGTATCTACCTCCTTATATGTGACGCTGAAAGGCTACACGAGACTACTCTGTTTACGCACACAGGATGTTTACTCCGCCAGCTGCTATTCAAGTTACCCATCTGCTGCGCACATACCTTATTCATGCGCAATTGTTCGGAAAAAATCCGAAATAAATAATATAAAATACATTTTAGAATGTATATTGTAAGCCGTTGTCAGCAAACAACAACGCACGCGACGGAAACCTATGAAAGCAAACTTCAAGTAGGTACGGGTTCAATTCTGTATTTAACATTACTGCTATGGCAACCCCTTCTACGTCTACCCTGCGAGCTAAACTTTAAAATACGTTAAAGAGGATGTGACGGTAAACATACGTTTCACCCCTTTACTGCTTCAAACTCCTTCCTGTCTTCAACCCTTTTCGGTGTCACTCGTCGCAAGCACTCGTCCACGTCCCTGATCTTTCCCGATCCCTTCGGCTCGGTACCCTAAACCCACTCTCCATTACCCTACTTCTCCCACCACCAGTCTCTCCGCTTCCCAAAACCCTTCCCTAATAAAACGGCCGACATTTCAATTCCGCCGCGAAGGGGGAAGGGGCGGTGTCGTCGTCGGCGGCTGAGGACGCGTCCTCGGCCCTTGCGCCCAACTCGTCAGCGAACCGCGCCGAATTTTGGGGAATTTAAGGGAGAGGAATTTAAGCAGGACGTGAGGGGATGGGAGAAATTGAAGTGGTCGATGATGGGATGGGAGGGTAGTGTGGTGTGAGGAGCGAGTGGTTGTGGTGCCCGTGGCCCCAGAATGGCCAGTGGCCGATGTCCACCCGCCCGTCCGCCCACTTTCTCCCCCCCCCTTCCCCCAGCAATCCCATCGCAGCCAATCAACGCCGTTTAATTACATTAAGGAGGGTGCCAGACGTGGACGGCTTCAAACGCCCTTCTAGTTTTGCTCTCTCTGCCTCCGTAGCCTGCTTTCTTTACCCCTTATCCCCCTCTCCACTATTAAGAGGCTTAAATATTCTGTAATTTTTACTCCCCGAGTTTCTCGCGTCGTTTAGCGGACGAGTCGGTTCCAGCGAAAGGCAATTCCTTTCGCCCTCTCAAATATTTTCAAGCCTTTTGGTGATTAAAATACCGCATATCTCTCAGGAAATTCAGAATTATATTGCACGGTATCATACCGTGGGTATGGTGTCATGTAACAGTTACTTTATTGAATTATTGATAGAGACAAGCGGTGAAAAAAGTTTATTGCGCACTAATTGTGTCTATTGAATAAGGATTTATCATGATTCATGACCACTATATTAACATTTTTAATTTTAAGTTTCAATGAGGCCGATATAAACTGAGTTTCGTCTTGACCTCTTAGTGCTTACCCTGATATAATCAGAGCAAAGACACCAGGAAGAAGTGTTAACAACTTTTCTGAGGAGAAAATTATAAAAAAATAGTGGATCAATTTTATATAAATTATGTGGTTTAAGTTGTGAAATGCGGCAATAGATTATACAAAACCCGGAATTCGATAGGAGATAAGATTTTTTGTCCCATGGAGGCAGGATGGGGTAATCGCTGAAGGAATTTGACTTTCAATTTTATTTTTTTCTTGGTGTTTTCACCGATGTGGTATTAAATTTTTATCGATATCGCACTCGTTGTTACGCATACAATCGAAAATGTGGTGACTTTACAAATGAGCTACCCTCAGTTATCGTCTCATTACTCCATTTATGATCAAAATTTCCATTAACGATGTTTATAATTCCTGTCTATACTATCTACTCTCCAAGCAATAAATCCATTGTATAATTTTGGCTTACCAATTAATCCAAAAACCTAACAATATTCACTCATATCTCTCTCTCCAGGCCATATTTAACATTCCAACGTGAGTCATTCTCTTCATCGTAAAGTAATTACGCCTTTGTTTGACATCCGTTCCCTCTATCAGCCTTCTTTAAATTCCTACCGCGATTTTCCCTCGCGATATTCGTTATATTTTGTATATTAGAGTAAAAAGGGATCCTAGTTGAAAATTATTAGCTAATGGCATTGGACAATAGTTGAGGTAATTGGGTTAATTGAGGAAGAGAAGGCCTTTGGCATTGAGGCTGGCCTAATGTTCCTCTTAGGTGTACCATTTTCTCTCCTTGGAGTGAAATCCAGCGCATCCGATAGGAAATCACTGCAATAGTATTCTATCTCAGGAATTTTTGCAATGTTGGAGGTCTTCTTCTTGTTTATAATGCTGGTTATGAGTGAATTTACCCTTAAGTTGAGTCTGAATAAAGTTTACTCTAGTAAATCTCGTGCGATGACAGGGATTCTCATTTCAGCTTATATTATCCTCTTCATTTTCCTGCATGGTCAAGCTTGGCTATGGACTCTCTTTCTTCGTATGGTAGTAAAAACATTTTCACTTACCATACTCCAGATTCATTATGTTTTTTATAGCTCCATGGTTCTAGTAGCTGGGTAATGAACTACTTCAGTTAAATTGACGGATTCCCCTGCATATATTTGCTTCCGTTGAATAGCGAATTCCGGCCGAAACTGTCGTCTCTACTATTTCAACGTATTTACATAAACCATCTGCATTTTATTATTAACTAACATACGTGAACATGGCGTATTTATTTTAAAGTATTTGATGAGTCAAATGTGATATAGCAATGATGTTTTCTGCTGCACCTACTTAGTCCCGAGTTAACTCACAAATAAAAGTGTGGATTAAAAGAGGGTGTCTTTGAGAAGTAGGGATCTTAATAAGACCCATCGTACCCATCTAAAAAAATCACAAAATTTTCCTCACATTTTCCTCATTTCACACCTTGAATTATCTCTATGTATTATTTTCAAAGGTAATTTAATTATAATTAAAGAGTTTAACTCTCACTTTAAATAACTATGTAAGAAATATTTAATCATTAGTTGGGCCTAAATTGGTGCATAAAGGTAAGGTAGTCGCAGCGAAATATCATTTAAAATATAATTCAATGAAGTTGGCTTTATTACAAATAAAGATATCTCATCTATCCAAAGATACCAAAATATTAAACACTTTCCGCAATGCTTTTTGAGATATGTGCCAAAAGTTAGAACCCGTTTTCCATGGAAAATGGTATGGTTATGCACACCAAAGAGACTCTTTTTTTTAATGAATAATTTATTATAAATAGATGGATTCTGAAAATTAAATGTATAGTTTCCTTGCTTCCTGTGGGCAATCAATTTATTCCTATTATTAGGAATAAATTGATTGCCCACCGCCTTTTGTTTGCAGAATCACAAAATGCTTCAGTTGTGAAGGCGTTTTCACCGTAATGTGTGAACAAAATAGTCAATTTAAATACTTATGTGTTCATATTTAGTGAATTATTGAGATTTCCAGTCATGTAACACATTATTTTTACGGCATTAACATTACAATATTTACTTCATGCTTCTTACAATTTATCAAAATAGATTTTTATGGTTTTATGTTTATGGAAAAAATTAATACGGTCTCTATTTTGACTTGGGAAAAATCTCTCTCAAACTATCTTAATAGTTTCTCTCAACTACCCTCATTACTTATAAACTAATAAATATATTCATAATGGTGCATGGTAAACACTTGAAAACGCCAGTTTGTCCAAGCCAAGGAAAACCGTTGGATAAGTTTCCTGGGTTGGAATAATGTTTGGAACGTGTGTACCGGTCAGTCACCCGGGAGATGTTGGAGGGACGATTGGAGTGTGGAGCGGCGTCACAGTTTTGACCGGCTGCCAAACACTTCACAGAGGTCCCTGAATCAGTCATCAGCATTTCCCAGGAGGGCGGCTCGCAGGCGAGAGGAGGGCTTTTTAAATCCATCAGGACGCATCAAGCGAATGGCTCGGATTTCCGCCTTGGCTGTCCATCGATCACTTGGGGGGGAATATTTAGGTCGTCCCACCCCCCAAACGGACGCGGCCCACCCTTCCGAGCATGAACAACCCTGTTGTCCCAACCCCTCCCGGTCTGCAGAAGACGTCTCTCTGTCTTTCGTTCAAGTTCGGAGGTTGGCACCATGGACAAAAATCGTTTAAAAGTTAAAAAAATAAACCACATTTGTTCCATTCTACAAAAAATCAACAAAAAAATTTTAATTTTGCAATATGGCCAAGTGATATTTGAAAAATATCGAAGTAATTCAATTCAACATCAGCGATGCAACATCTAGTAAATATTGACAGAAAATTCAAAAAATACTTTTTCTAAAACTCTCACTGTTATCGAAATGTAAAATCATAGAAAAATAAACATTTTGAAATATTTTTCTCAACTTAAACAATTTTAATTTCAGAATTAACAAAATACGCAGATGGGAGACGATCTGATAAAACTAATTGCTATTAAACGCTGAACCTTTCATTTACTCATTCACACCATTGGTATCCACATTAGGTGTACCCTCAGGGTATCCGCTGTGCATATGGTGTGGTGTAAGGTACCCTTAGCTTAGTGGTTACCATTATTTGCCATAATGTCTCCTAATTATTCTTGTCCCCACTTGACTCAACTTCCCACAAGAGGTGAGACAATTTACCAGTGTCATTTTCATCTCCTCTCTCATCACCGAGCATATTTTTTGTTCCACTCCTCCTGCCTCGGGTTATCTTTCTCGCAGTGTGATTTACTTCAAGAACACTGCTGGATGGCACCGCAGCGATTTTTTCTGGCACTGAAACAGTTTTGCTCTTTCCCCTCAGGATCGACTAATGGATAACTTTACCAAATTTTTTTATTTTTTAGCAGAATTTGAGAGGTCTTTCCAACGTTAACTTATTTTTTCCACTCAATGCTTCGAAGTCCAGTAATATGAATGATATTTATGCGCTATGACGGAAAATTATATTATAGTACCTTTTTCAATTCTATTCAGGCCCACTACTACTTTCAACGAGTTTTCTCCTACCTTTGGATGAGGTCTGTAATTAGACAGACCTCTACCAAATAAATATAAGTCACAGGCAAAAGGATATATTATAGTACCTTTTTCAATTCTATTCAGGCCCACTACTACTTTCAACGAGTTTTCTCCTACCTTTGGATGAGGTCTGTAACTAGACAGACCTTAACCAAATAAATATAAGTCACATGTATAAGGATAATTAAAATACATGCATGAGGTGTGATAAACTGCAGGGTAATTGATTAGGAAATTAGTTGAAGAAAAACTATTTAGTAACAGATGAATAATTCAACAAGATTCAATTAGATATTACGACACTAATAATTGGGATGGATTTCGAAGAATCCAGTAATGAAGTAAAGTTTTTAAGAAATAAATCATATTTTAAAATGGTGGCGGTCTGTGGCACGGTATTTTTACGGTTAAGGGCAAATTTAGTATCACATTGTCTTTTGTATATGCCATCGAATACATGCGTTATGACCTCCCTAAGCTTAGCTGCGAAAATCTGCTCAAATTACTGATTGAAAAATTAATTGTTATATTTTTAATTTCAAGAGATTACAAATGCTAGCACGATTACTGGTTCTATGGATATTTTTATCTAACATGACATATTCAAATGAGGAAAAAAATGTTACATATACTTCACTAAAAATTATTATTTTATCGATTAAATCAGTTAAGCTTGGCAACCTATTTAAGATCTAAAATGAGCGATCGATGTTTCGGCTAAAATAGTATGTATAATCCATTAGGAGTAATGGGATTAGTAACCTATACGGTATAAATGAAGTAGACTAAAAATTCCCAAGGATATAAATGTCGATGTCCATTATGCCTGAAATCACTTCTCTACTATGAACTCATCTACCGCATTTCAATATTCTAAAATCCTATATAATGTTCCAATTCTTTTGCTTAATATCCCGGCACATTTGAGGAGAGGAGACTAAAGAAGTGGCAACCGTAAAATCATTAAATTTGTGTTAATCAACACTGCGATAATGCCACATCTGCTTATGATTCAAGTCGCCATACCGTAGAAGCAGAAATTTAAAAAAAAAAGGAAACTGATGCTGTTGATTCCTCATATCTGAGACTTGTTTAATTATTCGTGCATTGATAATTCCTGGAAATTATGAAATATTTATACTTCTTTTGTCTAATTTCTGGAATAAGGAAAACAGAACTGAAATACATGGTTCCAAAATGTACACATATACTTGTGGTCATATTAGAATTAAAATTTCCGATTTCGACTCCTTAAATTTACCAATTCTTGGATAATTTCCAAAATAAATGAATGCATCTTAAGGTGAGGTTTTTTTTCCTTTTCTACCCCGTAGAAACGTTTTCCAAATGATTTAATCCAAAATTTCATAATTATAGTGCGTTATCTAATGTATATATTCAACTGTGTTAGCTAATACCTATAGTATATTCATCTGTATTGCTGTATTGCCATTTCATCTCGAGCAGAATTCAATTGATCACGAAAATGAAAGATTTTAGATGCTAGAACAAGCTTTCATTTACACCCCTTGTCAAGTTATATAATTAGTATTTCAGTAGACAGTTTTTCCATCCAATGAATGCATTCAATGACTTTTAAAATGTCTCAATTACAGGTAAATTAGATTCTGCAATGGTGGTTGCTAAAATGCTGATGTGGTTCAGATGCTTACGCTCCAGAGTCGAAACATCGAGAAAGAAAAATACTCAAGTAGAAGCCTTTTTGTGTTTTAGCATAATTTTATAAATTTGATTAAAACGTTATCTACTAGAACTAAAAATTTCGCATTTCTTTACACTGGAAATTTTTTGCGCATGTTAATTGCAGTAAGCTACTTTTGACGTATACTGCAGATGTAAACGACTTTACAAGTCCGCTTGCAGAACTTAGGAGTAAACGTAGCAGTGCAATCCTCGGAATAAATTCCTCCGCCAGATCTTGCAGAAAAAACTTGCTGGTAGCGGAAAGCTGACAGTGTAAGTCCATCCTAAGAATAGAAAATCAAATTGGTATTCTTTTCAGTCATTTTTTATCTAGAAAATATTGCTGAAATTCATTTTATTTGGATAAAATTCTTCTATACAATATGGATAAAAAACTTTGTAAGATTATTTTAGGAATTTGATTGCACGTCATCATTTTGTGTAGGAATTTCTACGCCCATAATTCATATTATTGAGTACTCTAATAAGAAATTAATGTAAATTTCGTACTGGAGAATTAACCTGACAATTGAGTGATTCCTAAGGGAATGTAGAAAAATAATACCTTGACAGTCATATGATAGCCTGTATTACTGATGACATGTAATTTCTTAATGAAGATTCACTCAGTAGTTGTGCATAGTGATGGAAAAATGTCGGTCAATTTTTCGGTCGGTCGGTCGGTCGATTTTTCGAGCAATCGATTTTTAATCGAAATGAAAAGCTCGACTTTTCAACAAAAATCGAAATTTGAACCAAAAGATCGATTAATCGAAAAAATTGACGGTTATTTTTGAAAAAAATGCAGTTGGTACCAAAACATGTTTATTATTCATTCGAAAAACGCTCATGATGTATATTTGAGTAGTATAAAAAATCCCTAAAAATGAACTTAGAATACATTCTTGAATTATTTGTTGTAAAAATGTACAAATGCACGCACATTAAAGTTTGGGGATCACCGCTGGGAACCATTCGTCTTCACTAAAATTTTTAAGAAAGATCAACTGATTGAGATGCTTTCTTGATAATCTAGGGCGTGCCTTTCCAATGTTACCGGCCTTACAGAAAGGTCTTTCACATGGGACGGATAACGTTATCATACTCAGCACTCTGATCGCGAAACGGTACGAAATGGTCAAGATCGAAGTTGAAAAATCGAGTTCGGATCGAAACTCGTAGAGCATGGCTCGATCTCGATTTCCTCGATCTTTGACTATTAAAACTCGATTTTCGATTTAATCGAAATCGATTTTTCCATCACTAGTTGTGCAGGTGTATCACATTGTCTTGTCACAAGCTCGGGCACTCTTTGAAAAGTATAGTGGCTTAAGTCTCAAGCGTTTTTTCTTTTTCGAACTCCTGTCCTAGGTTCCCACGCGAGTACATACGCAACGTTTGCAAGTTTCAACCCAATGCACCCGAATGCACTCAAACAACGTCGTTGGATGGATCAGAGGATTCCCGTTTAAAAGCAAACATTGTTGGGCGAGTGCGAATGAGTTGAAACCTCCCGACAGCAACACTGTCTTGTCGTGGAAAATTTTCGTCGAACAGTAAGTCGGCAAATTGCACGTGTCAGACCAACTTATCCCTCTGCAACATTGGAGATCGGGCTGGTTAGGGTGGATAGATTACAGCCTAACATTCTAGGGGACCCGTGTTCGAATTCTAATTTCAGCGAAGATTTTCTTTTGAATTCCTCTCCTCACTTGGTTCCTTGTTTAAATTGAAGAACGCGTTTCGCAGTTAAAAAGGAGTAGATATGACTTATGAATTGTTTCACTGTGCTCTGCACTTCATATCTTTTTATTATCTCAAAATATATTTTTTTTCTTTATTTTTAATGTATTTTATATAACCGTGCTCTTTAGATGATTCTACGGTATTTAAATTTGACGATAGTTGCACATAATTACGTGTCATTTTATTTTTAATATATTTGGATATGTAACCTCACTGCATCCAGGGCCAGCTTATGAATATTTCTTTAAAATTAATTATATTTCAGAAGCAAACTTGACTTGTAATTACATGCCATTGAGGTTTTTTTATAGGCAACCATACACTATTTATTCATTAACTTTGCCCAAGTAAATGCAATTTTATCATGCCTTATAATAATATGTCTTTAAATCTAACCAAACAGTTCTAATTAATTATCATTTGCAAAATATATTATTTCATCCACCATTTGTCAAAGATGTAATGTTTTTATTATATCATAGAGGAATGTATTTTTCGGCAATATTCCAAGTTTCAAATCTTATGTGGTGAGAACTTTAAGATGCAGAACCACTTCTTATGGATTGGATGCATAGCTGTGTTCTTTTTGGCGCCTTTCGTAGAGCCTAGGCTAATGCTGATGCTAATAACCATGTAAAAAAACAGACTCCCAACCTTTCCCAGCACCAACTGACAACAATTCACAACACCAAAACGTGAAATGATATCAGAGACCTTTCCCCACTTAAGTCCCCAGCAGAGCGCTGGTTTCGCTCCTATTCGATCGCACCGTCCCATTCTCTTGATCGTCCCTAGGGATGTATAATTGGGAACGTCCGGATTCGCAAGAGGTGCGTAGCATGAATCAAATGGTGCGGCGTCGATAACGCTATCATCACGCAGGGCAAACAGTCCTCGTTTCGGCACGCGACAGTGGGTCTAACGACCGCTGCGGAGATTAACGTGCTGTTGAGCGTGTGAACTCCCGCTGCGAGTTCACGTTGCAAATAAGGGATTCACGCATGTGCAGGAGTAGGGCATCATCAGTTTGGGAACACCAGAACTTTCTCCGAAGCCTCACTGGCGAGCAACCCCATCAGGGCGTGAGTTTTTTAAATACACTTCGGAAAAAGTTTAAGAAGGGTAAAATAGAATTTGCCTTCGATATTACACTTGATGTGAGCCAGCGGATATTTATTTGACGATAAATATGTACCTTCCTTATTGGTGTTTTGCGCTCCATATTCCCAACCATGTCCTGGGTTTTGCGGTCAAATATTTTGCTTGTGGGAGGCATTTAAACGCTCGATCGCCGTATGTACTTATTATTCATTCCTGGATTCAGTTTGTTTCCCATGTGCGCTCTCTATAAACAAGTTCTGTTGTTGTGATAAGGTAAAGGTTCACCGCTTAACGTTTGCGCACAGTTATCCAAATTTGTGGGGAGCCAACTTTGGAAGTAAATAAATTTGAGATTGACTAACATGCGCGAAACTGTTACGTTCCTTTTACATTACACCGAAGGTTACAAAACAGTATGAAAATATGAGTAGGTGAATTCTGAATGAAGATTACATAGATAATAGATATTTTCTTTTTAGTGGGGATAATAATAAGTGGTATAATTGATTTTTTCTTTTGTATGTGATGAATGGTCATTAAATTTGTTAATAGTTTTTTTACGCAGTTTAAATTTTGATGACTAAAATTAAATCAATTAATAATCAATAATAGTTAATTAGAGGGCGAAAATTTAATTTATTATTTAGACTTATAGCCTACTGAAGTGCTTCAGAATTTTTTAAAAATCTGTTGCTTCCCTATTGTTGGTACTCATTATTACAAGAATCAATTGATGTACCAATCTGGTTATTTTTGTTGTCAAAATATATCGATCCCAATTCCTTCATGTATTCATTTAATGTGTTGGGAACATATTTCTGTAGCATATATCATTACCAGTTTATATTAATCTACATCTACATATTACCCCGCAAGCCGCCTCAATAGGCGTGTGGCGGGGTAATGCGGGGGCGGGGGGGGGGGGTAAGAAGGGGGCGGGGTGTTAGGACACCAGCCGTTTACATATAAAATGGACACGCTCTAATGAAATTACGCCTAGCATTTATTATAGTCCCTTATTGTTCGGGGGAAAAACGAATTCCCATATTGTAGTCTATTGGATTAAAATTTAATGCTTAATGTATGGGAGAAACAAAAATTTATTTCAAACGGCATTGTAACTATATACCTTCCTACTCGAATGTACTTTTACAAACACAAGGTTTCAGTGAATAGAAATTTATTTTTAATTGAAAATTTTATAGCAATATTTAGGACTAACTATGATTTTAGCTTTTCAGTGTGTTTCATGATTTAGCGTTCTTGCATTCGGTTACAAATATTGTATTTTAATAAAGAGTTAGCTTTAATGCTTTAATTAATAAAGTGTACCCTTTTTTTAAAATACAATTAGTATTACCAAAAGTAAGACCACGGTCGTAGAGGAGTAAAGGTCTGGAAACTTGCCGCCTAGGCATGTTCCCTTAATGAAGTCGTTTCCCGCGGAGGTCGATAGAGGCGCCACCTATCCAGGAGGGCAAGTCCGCTATATATTGGTATACGTAACAACAGTATTTGCGTATTAATGTACGGTGATAATGAAGTTTATCACTGCGAGCATGCTATTAATTTGCAACTCCATGAACATTAAACATTTTAAAACTTACTGCTAGCTCTAAGGCGCTCAGTAACAAAAGTATTAGTGAATTTTAAAGTTACATTTCAGCGTCGTCTACATACTTAGTTTTAAGCCACTGCCATCACATAAAATATATTGCACTGTGAACAGAATTAAATGGCAGTTATTTCTGAGGATTTCGTTTTCAGTTTTTTTCTTAGGAATTTTTAATTGATGATGGAGTGAGTGATGTTATTCCCCTATGCTGTCACAAAAAGGATTGTCGGCGGGTGCTAGCCTTTATCCAGATTTCGCATCACCTGTCGGAGTCTTCATTACGAGGTCTTATGCGAATGTAATTATTTCTTGCGATCACTTTCAGATTTAAGTATGACAGAATCGCGTAACAATTCTCTATTTTTAAATCGCCTATATCAGCAATGCTTGTCGTAAGAATACTGCTTGTGCAACCGACGGTGTAATGAAAGGCTAAGTAGGTGACTCATTGCCGTGTACCAATCATACGAAGTGCAATTGGTAAAAATACTTCCAAAATAGAGAATGGCACTCTTGAAATTAGCCACCGTGACTGATATAAACATATACCTACCTGTACAAAAAAGGTGATCCTTCAGAGAGCAGATTTTGCTATTTACTGACCTTCGAGAAAAAAAGGCCAGTTATAGGAATTGAGTAACCACTATTCATTTTCTATTTCCAATTTTGTTGTTTTTTAGACATGCCACGAAAGCGAATTGTAACCTCCAAAAAGCGAATTGTGTGACCTCCTGAAACCCTTCAACTTCTACTAATAAATTAGCAATAATTTATCGCTGTCTTAGTGAAAACTGCTTTTTTACTCAACACCTGTCTATATAAGCTACCTACGTCTTAAATTTCCATCCACCATGTATACCTCTCACATAGTCGCATACCCTTCCTCCTGAGATACCGTTGTGAGAAGGCTGTCGAATTTTGTAGGAGATATAAATAAGTTATTACAAGCACTTATTCTTAAACATCACATCAGAAAGCTACACAAAGAGAATACAAAGGAACACAGGGAGCTACCAAATTGATGAAATCATTGTGAGGCAGAGGTTCAGCGAACAGAATCAAAAACTCACACAGCTTTTTGGGGGCGGATGCAGGCTCAAATCACAATTTAGTTCTTAAGAAATGCGATGTTAGATACAAAAGGCTGTGTAAAAGTAAGAAGATGGAGAGGTGGAAAAGGGGGGAATACTAAAAGCTAGTGGAAAGAAACAAAAGTGAAACAAAGGCTATGGGGAACTTTTGAAAAAAATTGGAAAGATTGAAAACATGAGTTGGGAGGGGAGGAAGATTGTGTGTCGGTTATTCGATTATCCAAGGGATGGCAAGCTTTTGTGGATGCTTTAGAAAAAGTGCAGGATATTAACTAACTTCCATTTAAACCTACCCTAACCAGTTGATTAGCCACACAGACACATACTATGTAAAAATATGGTACCACACGCGTCCACGGCATTCTTTTATCCTTCATCGGAATTATCTACAATATTTCGGCGTAAATTGAAGTTGGACATAAATATAGTGATGCACGAAACTAATCTATGGAAATACATTTATACAACATTTACATTAATAAAAAAAATGGCATTTTCATCTCATCTGACGCACATGATCTGCCTTCAGTAAATGGGAATACCCACTAATTCTAGCCCTTCTAGACTGGTGGCGCCACTGCGAGAATCGTGCGGTGGATTGAGGAAACGATTTCTTTAAAAGAACATGGGCTCCAATGGGATTGGATAGGGAGTTTCAGGGGGCTGAGCAAGACGGTAAAAGTATTAAGAATTGTGTGAAAAGTGGTATCTATGATTTGGAAGCCTTTCAAATGCATTCCATACAAATTTTGCGCTCATTATGCACATAATTGATGTGTAAAAATACAGTTCATGTAAATATGAACTTCCTTGGTGGAAAACAATAAAATATTGTAGATGTGAAGAACCATATACTTACAACACACAAGTATTTTCCTGCATTTACATTTCACACACACTTTGCTAATCACATTGCATAACAGTGTTTTAGTTCAGGCAAGTAATCAGTTTTCGCGGCATTTAGTTCTCGTAGTTTGTTTGTATGATAGCATTACGATAACTCTTTGGCCGTTTAAAACCAGTGCAAAAATATTTTAGTTAATCACATAAAATATTGTTGTTGGGACAGATAACCGGGTACGTCTATATTGCCATTGACGCAAATAGTGCGGTCTTACTCAAGGACTCCAGGGCAATGGCCTGCCAGGATAGAAACACCGGTTTTATTTCTATCTCCGAAGTTTGATGTTTCTTTGGGATTGTCTCTAAGTATTCCTTCCCAGTTCTTTTGCCCCTATCTGCAAGTTATAGACAGTAATTGCAATATTACCTTATCCAACTTAGCATGATAAACTGAAGTAGGCACTACTATTATCTAAGACTCTTTACATAAAGGAGCTTTCGTGAAATTATCACTCAATATTTATTATATCTGGAAAAGATTGGTCTTTTTTTCATTATTCAAATATTTTATGCTATTTAATACGTTTAAATTTTATTTCGCTTCTTCAGAGCTCTAAAATGGATTCTCGTATTCCCATATTACTTACGAGGAGTAATAATTCACACTTCACAACAACATATAAAATATCAAAATTAGGTACAGCAGTTTACAAAAAATACTTGCTTAAGACATTTATCAAGGAGCATGTGTAAGACGCTTCTGGAAATCTGGATATGTATTATTCCTATTCACAATTTGAAAAGTGCGGAATCATTTTTGTATTAAACTGATGTGTCTAACACTCTTCACTAAATTTAACATGGCATTACACTATCATTATATTCCAAAGTGACGTTGGTATTTCAGAACGAAGAGGAAATTACTGCGTTGCAATAATATGCAGCCCTGAAATATCAGTAATATTGTTTTTGATGTTGAATTTTACGGCACGGTCATATAATCTATGATTGACGCTGACAGCAAGATGTAGAGGCCTTTATGTTAACTAGATTTTAACGGAGAGTTCGAGTTTTGTGTGATACACCATGCTGTCAGTTATTTTACCTGAACATCATCAATGAAAAAACATATTTACTTCAATTTTTTTCTTCTTACAGAAGAATAGGTCAACTCTAATTATATGGGTACTTAAAGAAAGCTACAATTTGGACAGCAGGTTTTTGCTTCCTTCGTAGATTTGTATAAGACCTTCAATGGAGTGAAAAGTGAGGAGGGTAAAGAGACAGAGAGTGTAGATCAGGGGTCCACAAATGTTTTGAGCTTTTTAACAACCACTTCATCTTGGACATTGCAAATTATTGTCAGGAAACGCAAAAAAAGGATCTTATGTGATTTTTTGATGATTTATTTTTGTGCTAATTATTTATCGAAGAGTGTCTTGGACGTCGTATTCAAGCCGAGGAAATCTTAGAATGAATTCATAGGTTGTCTGAGATGATTTCGTTTACATTAAATTAAAATTTGGATTTTCTTCATGGTTTTGTTGGTTAGATATCAACCATAGCTTAGAACGGATAAAAAATGATATACACAACGTTGGAGATGTGAGAATGCTCACAGAGCTTTCAGTTTGACGTGGTTTTCGTTTTGTAGCCTTCAATTCATGAAGACGCTAATGCTATGGCTTCCAAAAGTTTATAAAAATTAATAAGCTGATATCTCGTCCGCCAAATGTACAATATACATTCGTAATTTTTTAAACTGGTCTAATTTAAGTTCATATGAGCAGTATTGCCATAACTATCATGTTTAACCAATGAATTCAAACATTTAGCTATATTCTCCTTATTTTATTTACTTAATGAGTGGTTCTCTTTCGTTTTTGTGGTTATTTAGTATTCCAGACATGGTAAATAAATTCTTTTTATTGTTTATAAATATCGTCTTTTCTGATTTGCAATATTGTGCTTGATTTTGATTGATATAATACATCACGAAAAGGCCAATTTTTCTGTCCATTGCAAAGTTTGCTGTATAAATTGATGTTTATAAGAAAGTTTTTTTTTATAATATATGAATGGGAGTGTACCGTTGCTACGTTCTTTGTTCAATCTAAATTCTACTCTTGCAGCAATAGACCTTGTCTCCTTTATCATTGCATACTTCCTCTATTTACTTGAGTGTGCCCGATGAAATTTAATTTTACTTTTTCGATAACATTTGGAACCAAAACTACCTATCCATTATGATTCCAAGAGGGATACGAAGGAGTTGTTATCTGGCGTCAAGTCAAAATACTCCTTGTACCAACGACACAATTCGAAAAAACCCAAGGCTGCTCCATTTGAACGGCCAGAATAAACTCTGCGATGCCACTCTAAAACAAACACAAGGTTAGGGGGAGGAAGAAAGGCAGAGTGAATGAAAACATTAACTCCTGTCGTTTAGGAGAAACATGTTGTCTCACCATCGCCATGAGTTACTTCCTCTGTTACGATTTCCTTGGAAACATATTACGGATGGTTACGAAGGTTTCTTATCTCTCGCAATCACTTGCGCTTTCTTAGTGTTTATTTTTTGGCACATGCGATCAATATACGCCTGTATGACGCACTGTTCTGCTGTCAGAGTTGAAACGTGTGAAATACGGTTGTCGGATGAAAGGTAGTCCACTCAATCTCAATTCCAAATATAAAGGGATAAATTGGGAGAATTTAAGTTTCGTTGGTTTTTTACCAAATGAATTGTAGGACCAACGAGAGTACGTATTGCCTCCCCACGTCCAAGAAGATTTTTTAAATTATTGCTTCCCTTCAGTGAAGCAAATTTTTTCCGGTATTAAATTTGTTTTTAACTCTTCTAATGCGTTTTCTCTCTTCTTTCCGTCTCTTGTTCTGTAATTATTCCCATCTAATTCCTCTTCCATTAATGTTTTCTATATTTTCCGCAATGTCCAATAATCTTGCCTCTCCTTCTCAAAGATTTCAATGCATTTCTTTTTTCTCATTCTCTTCGTAGGACTTATTCTGAGGGAAGCGGGACTAGCCACGGTAGTAACCTTTCGGAGTCAACCGCAAGTGCACATGAGTGTGATATTCCACAGAGGAAAAATCATTCGCCTTGACCGGGATTCGAACCTGGATCCCTCGATTTCGCGCCGAGTTCTTTAACCAGTTAGCTCGTATGACTTCCTCAAATTCTCTCCGTCCATTTAATACTCGTCATTCTTTGATGCCATCCACTACACACCTCCATTGCCTCTAATCTCTATTATTCTGCTGCCTTTATGCTCCAGGTTTCTCTGCCATGCAAAATTATGCTCTAAATATATGTTTCAACAAAGTGCTTTTTCACTTCCGACCTTATGTTACTAGCTGACAGCAGACTCCTCTTCGGGAAGAGGAAATGTTATTGGAGTAAAAGCATTAAATGAATAAAAACAGTAAGTCGTGTGCAGTTAAATACTAGTGTATCATTGAAATTCCAGAACCGAGAGTAAAATGCTACTTTGTATTAGATTTCTTAGATTTTTTAGTTTTATATAAGGAACTTAGAGCCGCGGCCGGGAGATATACTGGAAAAACTGCCCGTGGACTTGCTCTTCGAAAGGTAGAATACATTCAATGGGGCCAAATACTCAAGGTCAGAGAGGCATCTGTGTTTTACTAAAATCACGTCAATAACAATGCCTATATCTCTGCGATTTAATTAGATGCAGCTTAGTACGTTGTACATTAGCAAAAGCGTTAATTTATACGTAGATTTTGAGTCAAAGCGTACTGCAAGATCATATGGTAGAGGAAAAAGGTGCGATGAAAAGAAAAGGCTTTTGTAATTAGTCGGAAGGTTTAACGTTCACCAAAGGAACTGAATAGTCATGGGTAGACTTTGTGGAACAGTCTAAAAAAACCAACCAATCAGAAGGCGGAAATTCAAATAACGATTATAGTGTTGTTAATCCTCATTTTTTATGTTCCTCATGCGATTTTGAAGAAACCATTCTGACTTCTGCTATTTATCCAAAGAGCGAATGTGAGCAGTATCTTAGGCGGGTTGACTGGTCTGCGATTACCCTTCTATGAAAAATGCCGTTCGGGTTTTGTAATCCACCATCCCAACCTTCGCTATAGAGGCTGAGGCGAGGGGAGAATCTCTAAATAATACGATTCCTTACACTACACGACACAAGTGGGGAGGGCTGTCGGGAACAAGACTTGTCGGGAACGGGACTTGTTAGGTAGAGGTTTTGAGATTTTGCGGATCGGGGCCGTAGAATAAAGGGATTTTTGAGAGGTGGTTGATGACGGTGAGGAGGGTGAAGGTTGAAAGGATGCGAGGAGAGGGGAAGGGGTTTGAAAGGAGATACTCCGACGCGATGGGAGGATTTGGGGTACTAAGAGTGGGTGAGTGTGTTTTGGACGATGTATAGAGGGGGGGGGGGAATGTGAGGATGGCCTGTGAAGTTTAGGGTTACGGAGAGAGAGGGAGAGTGGTGAACGGGGAGAGTTAGGGTGACGGGAGAGGCACACCATTTAGACTCCTGGCAGATGACAAGGACGGCGTAAATTAGGGGGTTGTTGTTTGTTTTCGTTAGGCTGACTTCAAGGAGACTGGAGGCGACCGGGATGAGGAGCGGGGAGGTGTTGGAAATGGAGAGTGAGTTGGGGAGACGCAAGAGTGCTGTCCGGTGGTGGAGGTTGAATCTCGGAGTAGTGGGAACTAAGGGGAGGTTGGGAATGTATATCGCGATGGAGAAAGAAGACAGTCTCCAAACTTGAAAAGAGTCGGCGTATTTCAGCGATCCCATGATTATCCGAATCTAGAAACCATTTTCACTTCTGCTTAAGTCACGACTGTTCTGCCTCGTGGAACGATTTTATCTACAAAATAAAACGACGCCAGCGTGCAATGCTGCGAAAACATTAAACCCAAATGGGCTTCATATTGATTTATATTGTATCATTTTATTATGATAAATGCGTACCTGTGGTTTTCTTACCTATAAGGAAGAGAGACGTGTATGGCACCAATTATGTAACACATGAGGTACCTACTACTTTCATTACACTGGAACGCTTTAAAATAATTTGTGGTAACAATTAGTAACAGTATTCTTGGGGATTATTCAATTGACACGTCATAATGAAATCGCTAGTCAAAAGGGAAGTATCGCATCAGTTTTACGATGGTTTTATGTTTCCATTTAAGGAAAATTCTCACAGATACCTCATCTTTACCATCCATGTGTCATAGTCAGTAATAGAGTTTTAATCAAAAACATTAACACTAGGAGGATGGAAGTTTCGCACTACCCAAAAGGACGGAATGGGTCATTTTGACCCATAACACGTTTTCAAAATCAAATTTAACTACTCATTTATCATTAGATTATTTTTTAATTTTGTGACTTTGTGTATTTTACTTATATTTTACTAATGTGAAAAGAAAATTTCGTAATTGTTGTTGCTTTATTTTTTAATTGATGTAATACCTAGAAATACGGCTACGGGTCATTTTGACCCATAACTTCTCTCTGTATTGGAGACAAGTTTTCTCACAATTTTTTCTCCAATAAATCACTGATTTTTATTTATATCAACTGATAAATATGTATATATATATATAGCTAAAATTTGCCACAAGTAGGGCGGAATTAAACATAGACACAAAATAAGGAACACTCACACAATACTTTCTGATATTTCGGTTACCCTAGTAACCTTTTTCACAGACAGAAGGATACATACTGATGGAAAGGCAGGGGACAAGACTAGGGTGAGGTGGGAGGACAAGGAGTAGAGAGGGGTAGGAAAGGGGAGAAGAGGGGAGGGGCGGGAGGGGGTCAGAAGAAGAGAGAGGGGTGAGGAGGGGAAGAGGCGGGAGGGGGTCAGAGGAGGAGAAAGGGATGTGGAAGGGAGAAAAGGGGAGGGGCGGGAGGGAAATTGGGGAAAAGCGAATAGCTGGAAAAACAATAATTGTTAGAGCCCTGAAAATTTAGAAATTTTCCCTGCCTTTTTTGACACAAAGGGTCTGAAGGGGATAAGAAATAATGATGTTAAAAGGGATAGAAATAGTTAAGAGAAGCAATCATTTGATAAATTCCTTGAAACACTGATGAAAATAATACACCTCTTTGGCTATTAGTGACAATCTGAGAATAATTCGTCAATCGGCAAAGTATTGCATTCATTCTTGGAAATATATTTTTTCACTTATTTAAAGACAAAACCTAGGTGAAATGTATGCCACCTTATTCATGATGGTAACCACAGGGGCGCCCATTGACGTAACCTTCGGCTAGGTGCCATATTTTGAGATAAGTAATGTCCACATTCACGCAGTTAGACTGAATGGGAACGCAGTTCATGAATATAGATGCCAAATGGCGGGTACGCTATAAGAAAACAACAGAAGTCCTCACCATTATCTTCGTGTAGAAGGCTCAAGATCCCAAGATGGGTCATTGGAAGGGAATTACTAAGGTCTTGACCAAATTTTGTATCCTAATCCGAAAATTCGAGGGCTATTTTATAAGGGCTTCAGTTCGTGTCCATAGCAATGGTCGTGCCTTTCTCCGTTTACTGACCGGATGAAGCAAAGTCGGCTGGCAAGCCTCGATGACCTTACGGTCATTGAAATGCAGATTGACTGCAACGGAACTCTCCTCGTCCTTAGACACGCGAAGGGTCTCTCCATGGCAGCAGTATGACCAGTCGTTAAGCGGTTAAGTAGGAAGGGTTAGATTTTATGGTAGAATTGGAAAGAAATAGGCAAGAAATGACTACGCTAAACTGAAGGAGCTGGAAGTATCGGCAGGTATATTCTCAAGGAGATAATATAGAAATAAAAGAAAAAGAGCCGAATAAACGGCACAGAAATGATAACATAATCGAATTTACTTCATGCTGTGCAAATCAATGGCATCTCATCATTCTTCATATAAATAAAATCATATTTTTGTGGAAATATGTACTGTGATTTTACTTCACCTCCTGCATTTAATCTTTTGACACTTTCAACTCTTGTTGTTTCGAATTGTTTACGCAGTAAATGAAAAATACCTTCTTTCCATTTTTATATTTTTTATATCGTTTTTAAGTCATAGTAGTTTTCAGT
This sequence comes from Pyrrhosoma nymphula, assembly GCA_963573305.1. Classification (NCBI taxonomy): domain Eukaryota; kingdom Metazoa; phylum Arthropoda; class Insecta; order Odonata; family Coenagrionidae; genus Pyrrhosoma; species Pyrrhosoma nymphula. Next base: position 14,241,960 of record OY754333.1, on the reverse strand, counting down.
AATTGATAATGGCCTCGTTTGAAAATGTTCCTTTGCATTTTTCTCCATAAAGGTCAGTATGAAGAAAGTAATTTTAGAGCTACTGAGCAAAGCGTTAAGATCAGAACGTTTTCCTACTTTATTGAAATACTAATTAGGGAACGGAATTAACTAATCAATCTTTGATGATAATGCGCAATCATGTTCTAGATTTACATTAGCTGGGTAAAAAGGCCCACGTAGCGCTATACCAAGACTTGGGGCATAGGACCGCTTCTGATTCGTATATTTGCTCTTTTATGATTTACTTTCACTTATGAGAGCGGCTATTAAATATATTTCAGTCTTTTGATGAAAAAATCTTTTTTTATGGACAAATAAAACCTCTCAGCAAAATTAATTGCCTATCTTATATGATTATTTTCCGAAAAAACCTTTCAATTATACATTATTTTCCTTTCGGTTTTCACTCAGCTTATTATCTCGGTCGAGAACGATCTACATGAATATTTATTGTGATGTACTAATAATAAAGAAGATCCATACATTAATACTTCCTCATTTAAGTGTCTCTCATTGCATCTATGCGGTGAAAATATAGATGCATTGTCAAGAAAAACTGGCTCTTATGCCATCACATTTAAAAAACGGAAAACTTATCACTTGCCAAACTTATCTTCTCGTTCCCTGGGCTTTATTTCTTATTTGAATCTCGGTCTGTTTTTCCTATTTCTCGTATCTTCAGCACACTTGCTGTGTGTTTCACTTCTTCTATTTCACTTCTTGCTTTTCATAGTAGCCTTTTTATCATAAATTCATAGTAGCCTTGGTACTCGAAACAAATTCCTTCGGGTATATAATGTGAGAAAGTTCTCTTCAAATACTCAGCTCTTCGTCATATTACCTACTCAGCCAATTCTTCCGTTTTTAACATGATATCTTGATCCAGTGACTTTTGGGGTTTTATTTTATATCTTCAAACACAGCCGTCAAGAGACTCTTCTCAAAAGGTGTGCTGGTTAGGTGGCCATTTTTTTGTGTTATGTGTCGTATACTCACGCATAACTATCGCACTTTCCTCTATTTTACTTTCCGCGCTTCGTATAGGCTTATATAAGAAGCACATAGCGGGCTCATGACTAAAAATAACTTTTTGAATCCTCCCCGCTTGTAGTAACGAAATAAACCAATTTAATAAATAAATGATTTTTTTCATAGCGTATTTCACCGTCTTTGGTGAATATATTCCCACCCGTGGGCGTGACTGCGTACCACATCATTTAATATAATCGCTATGATTGGTAATTTGATAATGTCATGAAATAGTTCCTTTTTTCGTTTAGGCTTTGATCATTCTTCTTTTTTAATGACATAAGTTTAATTTTAAGTAATTCTACCAACTCCTATGTACCATTATGTGCTTGAATATTATGCAGAAAAATTTAACCTTAATTGATTTCTGTTCTTTCCCTCTATGGCCGGGTGCACACGAGCGGTTAAGTACGCCGCGTCAACGCTGCGTTTAAGCCGCGTCAGTAAGTCACGGCAGTGCACACGGCAGCGTCCGCAGCGCGTAGACGCCGACTGGAAGAAGTACATTTCCGTGCCAAGGTAGACCAATGATGTACATGTGCAAGAAATCGAGTATGCAAGAAATCGAGTAGTTTTTGTTTACTTATCTTACGAATATATATTCACAGGACGAAAAAGGAAGTAGTGGGCTCATTCTTTTGTTTGCTCGTGACTTCTGAAGGGAGCCTTTGCGACAATGTTTACAGATTTAAGAGAAGATGAAACCAAAATCTTCACCTCCTCGACGAACAATTCGACATCGAATGAGTTTTCAGCGGCGTCCATCGCTGGTTCAAAAGCAAGGCAGTCGAAATTCAACCGCCGAGTAGACGCAGCGGCAACGCAGCTTCATCTTGCGTCGTGTGTATGAGCCCATAACACTACTGCTAAAAGGCCTACTGCTAAAACGCGCGGTAGGCTGACGTCAACGCTAACGCAAAACGCTCTCGTGCACCAGGTCTAAAGGCCGTATCACACTAGCGTTCGTCGGAGCGGTTAGCGGGAGCGGTTACGGATGTCGGTTCTTCCAAATACACTGTGCGATGCAGTTGTCGGTTGGCCGCCACAGAATTGGCCACATTTCAATGAGATGACACACTAAAAATATTTTTTTCAAGTAAAAACTAACCTTCGTCCTTTTTCGGCCCTGTTTAATATTCTTTTATCTTAATGTGGATGGATTTATCATGATTAAATATCAATTAAATATTGAATTCAGAGTCAGAGATTACATACTTTAATACCGATCGTGACAATAATACAATACAAGGTAGATAGATTGTTTGTAGGGGGGATCTTTTACAGGATCCAGGGCAAATCCATGTCAGATTGCCACATGCAGACGGGACTAGAGCGCAACGGTTTATGTTTATATATGGTCACCCATCCAACCTCCGTTCAGGCCCAACGTTGCTTAACTTCGGTGATCCGACGAGAACTGGTGTGTCAATGTGGCTGTGCCCTAGCCCACAATACAACACAAAGAAAGAATAGACTTCTAACATATAAACAAACAGTGTGTTGCTAATCAAACTCGTACATGAAACCGGTCCCATGTTTTGTTTCACTCATGAAATATACCTGCGAGAAAAACAAAAATAAAACAAATACGTGCGCAATGACGTGGTCACGTGATTAAATCTGAGTCCGTGATTGCTGCGGTTGCGATTCTCGGTCAGAAAATTATACGGTCGTCTATTCTCGCACCGGCACCCGCTCACGCCAGCCGCTATCTTCCTATTGGTTGACTAGCTAACCGCAACCGCTCCGACAAACGATAGTGTGATACGGCCTTAAGGCTAGGTGCACACGAGCGTTTTTCTTTAGCGTTTTACGACACGCGATGAAACCGCGTTGCCGCAGCGTCTACTCGGCGGTTGAATTTCGACCGCCAGCCACTGGCTGCAACGCAGCGTCAGGGCCGAGTTTGGCGGTGATGCCGAGTGCGAGGGAGCGTCAGACAGGGCACACGTGCTTTTGAATCAGCGATGGACGCTACTGAAAACGCATTCGATGTCGAATTGTTCATCGAGGAGAATTGTTCATTCAGAAGTCGCGAGCTGACAAAAGGATGAGCCCAATACTTCCTTTTGAGTATATATTCGTAAGATAAGTAAACAAAAACTGCTTGTTATCGGATCGGATAGACAGAATTTAAGCAAAATCTATCATAATTTGATCTCTTGTAACTAAATATTTTTTTCTATGTATTATGTAGGTTTTTCTAGAATTTCAATATATTACGAATATGTTTTTTATATTCGTAATATATGTAATATATATTCCAAATTTGAAGTTACTATATCCGTAATTGTTAATTTCATGCTTTATACTATTCATTTTAAATATATTTATTTTCACTAATTATTTTTTTTTAAACAAACTTTTAGCTTTTTTCTATTTTATGTTGATTTTGTTACTAAGAGGAAGAGTTAGTTTTTGTGTTGCCATTGTCGCAGTTAGATAGTTAATCCTTTGAGGTACTAAATTTATGATTGAAAACTTTTTTATCTTAGTAGTTTTATAATTATTATTAACTGCATTCCTTACATTGTACTGTAGCCTTGAAGAAGCCTTAATAAAAAGGCGAAACGTCAGCGGAAAAAGGAATTTGAATTTCTTAAAAAAGAATTGACCAAACCTACACGATTTCTTGCATACACGTCCATCCCTGGTCATCCCTGGGACGAAACTGTATTGCTTCCAGTCGGCGTCAACGCGCTACGGACGCTGCCGTGTTCTGCCGCCGTGACTTACTGACGCGTTGACGAGGCGTACTTAACCGCTCGTGTGCACCCGGCCTAAGCATCCAAAGTAGGGGATGTTTTATGCATATATATTGTTACGAGCGGGCGACTGGGTCAACGAGTCGTCGACGGGTTCTGGAAGGTTCGAGAGTTCGAGCATTTCGTGAGCCTAGATGTATCAGATTGGATGGATTAGATACAAAGTAATCTATTATTAAGAGACATTAAAGACAGGGAGAGAATTTGGAGATTCTTTTCCTTATTTATTTTATCGTAAGCGTTCCTTGCCTCAATATTTAGAGTAATTTGTTGAATAGCATTCAGTATTACAAGTTGTGAATAAAACGTGGGTGTATCCAGTGAAAAATCCTTGGTATCACAAATGTTCTTTCCGCCCCATGGTTTTATTCTTAGTCACAAATAATCACGTTCTGCATGTTGTAAGCCAGTTGTGACATCTGAAATGTTATTTTATAGTTTTAAAACCGTGTTTTTAATAAATTTTTTCAATTTGTTGTTTTATAATTTTTAATAATTATTGAATCATGTTTTCATTCAATAATTGTCGTTGTTCTATGTATAAATTATTGAAAAATCTGCGGTGTATTATTTGATTAAGAAGAAGGAAATGAATTTGTTTGTGTTAAATTAATGTATGAGTTCAATATTAATTTCTTTAATAAAATAAAATATTGTATTATCGTCCAAAATACAAAAGTGGGAAAAGTTTCAAGGAAATTGACTTGATGAGAGTGGGTGAAAAATTGAATATCAAAGATTTTATCCAAGGAAACAGAGAAGTCAAGCTAAATAAAACTAGGTAATAATCATAGAAAAAAACAGCTGCGGAGGTGAACTCATTCTTTGAACGATCCCTCCACCCGGAGCGAGTCGTAACAATTTATGTTGTGTGTTTACCAGTACATCTTCAAATAATAATAATAGGTACCCAGAATAATGAAATATTCCAAATTCCTTCTAATATATTTATTGTACCTACCCGTCACGGAAAATTACATAAGTTGAAATATTTATTTGTCGTTTGGCTTCCGGACTAAATTTTATTGCAAATTGACGGCATAATTGGACCTGCAATTACCCCCAATTAGGCTTGTGCGATGAGTCGATTAATCGAAGTCATCGACGATGATTTTAGTCATCGCGGTGCGATGACTGTAATCGATGACGATGAATGTCATCGACCATCGATGTCGATGAGAATCATCGATGTCGATGAGTCGATGAGTCGATGATAATCATCGATGTCGATGAGTCGATGATAATCATCGATGTCGATGAGTCGATGATAATCATCGATGTCGATGAGTCGTTGGGAATCATCGATGTCGATGAGTCGATGAGAATCATCGATGCCGATGAAGCGATGAGTTGATGCGAATCATTGATGTCGATGAGTCGATGAGAACCAACGATGAGGATGACCGATGAAAGGTCTTGTGTCGCCCGTCCGTCCCGTGCCGCCGCCGGTGACCGCTGTGCCGTTTCCTCCTTTGTCTCCCCCTCCTCCGGCACCTTCCTTGTTATATTGCGCAATGCCTACTTACTGAAAAAAGCCGGCGGCGTCGAGGCATCCCACGTGGGTGGGCCGCACAGTGATTGGAGTACGTCGACTCTAGCAGACGATATCTCGGGGAAGGTAGGGGAGCGGTCGGAGTTTCTGCCCATGAGTCCAGTCTAGACGTGTTGTAGCTTGTCTTCATACGCTGCATTCAGTTTATCCCGGCTGGGAAAATCGCGGTCATGATTTCCGCCAAATCTACGTCTGTCTTTATAAAGCATTGCAGAGACATTGGTGGCAACCGTGTCAAATGTAATTATTGTGCCCAGAGTTTGTCACATGCCAAAGGGTGCACTACTAACATTAAGAACCACTTGAAGGCGAAGCATCCGAATGTCTATTTTCAAATAGTTAATGGAATGAAGGAGCTTTCTGATGCCGGAGAATCTCGCTCTAGTGACCAGAGTGTGGTTAATGTTGAGGGGCTTCTCCCCCCACTTGAAACGGAAGCCCCTGATAGAAGTAGCAATGCTGGTGCCCCACGACAAGGACCCGGCCAAGAGCTGCCCATATCTTCATTTCCTTATTCTACTACATCGCCGTCATCATCTCGCTCTCCGTCTCCTTTTACGGCGCCAACATCACCAGGTCTTTCTGGTTTAAGGTACGTGGCTTTAACTTCATGGTGATTCCACGATAACTGAGCTCCCCCTTCCCTTACATTAGTGTCAACTTTTTAAGCCGAGTTGTATTGTAAACATGCAGCCTGCGACAAGTTTTTGGGGCCGTCCGTTAATTATATTACGCTCCTGGTTTGATAATTTTTTTTCCCCTTCATAAAGTAGCGCAGCGGCGCAGTTCACAAGGCATCTCCTATAATTGTTTACTGGTTGTAATTTCACTAAAACTAATCATTCGCGGATTTTGTGTGCATTTCCTCGATGTTTGAAACTAGTTTTTTTGCGAGATAATTGGTTTTTATTTTTCGAACTCAGGCAACTCATAATACCACTCGGCTTCAATTACAAAAAATTGGGAGGTGTATTTCGAAAAAAGGGGTATCCACCTAAGGAGGGTCTAAAAATCGTCTAATTTCATTGTTAATGTTAAAATCGCACCCTTTAAGTGCCAACGTCGCTGTGAGCGATGCTGTCAAATTTTCCCGAAAGTGCCAGCGTCGCCCTAAGCGACTTTTTTGTCGATGGCTATAATTGTTATCAACAATGGAATTGTTCTCATTTGCACGGTCTATTCTCCTTTTTTGTACCTTACTATATAACTTGATTTACTTTTTTCTTATATTGATCCAATTTTGGAATTTATACGCTTATTCATATCCTGCCATATTATTTAGGATAAAATTTTGTCTTTCATTTTAAACGGGCCTTTTTATTTCATTTACCATTGCTCAAAGATGCTCATCGTCAAAACTCTATGCAGTTTGCATAATAATGAAGCATTTACAAATGGGAATTTTTATAACTGCTTGGTATAGCGTAAGAATTTATCCAGTACCTCAGCAGTGTAGGTCCATTGCTCTTGCGACAGACACGCGGAGCTATCGGAGAGCTATCGCGACGCTGAGTCTTTGAGATATTTGCCCCCCTCATTTGGGGACCTGAGATGATATAAAGAGGGGGACCTCGTATCATCATACTATTAGTCTGACTTTCTAATAAAAAGACATGCCGAAATGCGAAGTGTTGCATCTTAGGTCTATTGCTCCGGCGACTGAATAACGGAGCGCCCTTGAAACATCTGGCCAACTCATCTGGATAGATAAGGACTTGATATCCTCTGACAATGAGTCAGACTTCTCGAATGAGGGGACGCTGTTTACTGCGGAAATGCTGAGTGCTGCATCGGCTACTATTCCCCTTGTGAGCCGTAAACAAAACGAAAAGCCTCCCTCTGCGTCGGAGCGGATTCGGAAGTCCCTACTGCCCGACGGCGTTTGCGGTTGGTCTTATACGATTCTTACGGCCAGGATTTAGTTTATTTCATCTCTTCTTCACTGAACTTCTGCTGAAGCTGATGGTCACCGAAACCAACAGATATGCACAACAGTACCTTCAGACACACCAAAACGTTTCCCCTAATTCTAGAGCGAGTTCTTGGAAGCCAACGCAAATTGCAGAAATAAAAGATTTTATAGCTTGTATACTGATCATGGGCATAATTACTAAACCAAGCATGTACAGCTACTGGTTGAAAAAGAAATCTTTGTCAACTCCTTGGTTCCTACACATGTTCTCTCGTAACAGATTTCCGATATTGCTGAGGTTTTTTCATCTTGTAGACAATTCTATATTCTCCAGTCCTAATAATCCATCTTATGACCCATGTGCCAAATTCTAGTCAGTAGTTGATCACGCCAATCGTATCTTTCAACATTACTATACTCCCCACCAACAATTGAGCATTGATGAGAGTTTGGTTGGTACCAAAAGTAACAGTAGATTATTGCAGTATTTTCCAAATAATCACCATCATCGTTGGGGAGTAAAATTTAAAATTTTGGATGATGTGTGATGCACTCTCAAATTACTGTCTTGCATTCTATGCCAATCTTGGTGCAAAAAGTTTGTCAGACAAAGAAGGTGTGAAAAAAATGGTTTGGCCTCGACTGTAGTAGCTAAATTGCTTACCATAGGAAATTATACGAATAAAGGTTACAATATCTTCTGTGACAATGTTTTTGGTTCGATTCCCCTGGCTAGGTATCTCTACTCAGTTGGGGCATATATTACAGGAACACTTCGTAGAAATCGAAAATTTCTCCCTTACCAGATTCTACAAAAGTTCAATGTGAGAGGGGTAGGATTTTTAGAGATGCCTTTCTGTTACTGTGTGGGTTTAGGCAAAAGAAATCCTAAAAAAGCAGGTCTTACTACTTAGCACCTCATTAGGTTCAACAATGTCAAAACAGCATCAAAAATAAATATGGCACCAGTTTCAAAGCCAGATATCATATTGAAATACAACTGATACATGGGATGCATAGACAACTAATATGATGTTTTACATGTATTTGGATGAAAGAAGAACAATAAAGTACTGGAAGAAGGTGGTATTCAATGTCCTATCGAGAATGTTGCTAAATGCATATATTCTGTATAAGGAAAATCTTTTAGGTGCGAAAAAACCAATGTCTCGATTGAACTTCCACACATCCATAGTAGAAGAGCATGCCAGAGAATAGCACGAGGTTAGAGGCACAACAAATACGGCGATAAGAAAATCCTCCAGGTCCCACTCTCGTACGTATATGGTGTAAAGATGCTTCCAGAAAGAAAACTTAGATTGTGTAAAGAGTGCTCAACACCGGAAAGAAAAATCAGATTGCGAACAGAATGCAAGAGATGTGGCAAAGGGCAAATCGATGTCGATTGACCTTTGTCGTCGACAAGTCGATTGACAAGGTGTGTCAATAGCCACAGTTGTTAATAAATAAATATATTTATATTATTTTATCATGATTGCATTTCATGATGGTTATCGAGCGTTTTTCACTGTTGATATCTATTGATACCTATGTCTTTAGTGTGAATGCCGTTTGTGCTCATTTTCTGTGCGTAATGGAGTTTTATTTTTTTATATTTATGTAATATTTGACATCATTTTATGCTTTTTCCATATTGTTTTGTTTTTATTAAAATAATAATCATTGGTTTTATATTTTCCACACATAATACTTCAAAAGCCACATTGAAGAAAATAATTTTTTTCTGCTATAATTGTTATAGTTAATAAATTTACTACAATAATATTTTGTTTAATTGATTCAAAAATCACTGCTTACAAAAGCAAAATGCATTAACTATAGCACTTAAAACTTTTAGCTAATTATTATAGTGTTTTTTCACTTTTGATATATGTATTTTGATAGAGGTATGTCTGTAGTTTGAATGCGTATTTTTGTACGTTATGAAGTTATCTTTTTATTCAAATATTTATGCAATACTTGGCATAATTATGGCTTTATCTCCATATTGATACGTTTTTCTTCAAGTAATAAACTTATGTTTTATATTTTTGCCATGTATAACATTCCAAAACCAGTTTGAAGTAAAGACTTTTATTTTCTAAAATAATTGTTATGATAAAATTATTTTATTGTAAGAAGTAATGTAGCCTAATTTCTTCAAACCATACTGCTTACAAAAGTAGAACATGTTTAAAATACCTTGCAAAATTTTCAATAAATTATTATAATTAAGAATGATTTTACGGATATTTGTATCAAATTCTGCTATTTCTCAATAAAATAGCCTGGCAATTTTCGCACGAAATAAGGCAATTACCCATGGCACTCAAAGGGTTAACTCTCATTTTTAATTTTTCGCTAATATGAATTGAATGTGACGTACATATTTTCTTTCTTAGGTCACCAACTCCGTCGACCTCTCAACAAACTCTCTATAACTTTATAGCTCCTGATAGTAAAGCTGTAGAGAAATTTCATATGGCTGTTGCAACATGTGTAGCCACCTGTAATTTGCCTGCTAATGTTGTCACCAAAGAAGGGTTTAGGAAAATGCTTTCAATTTTTAAGCCAGGCTATCAGTGTGTTGGGCGACGTGCGCTGACGGAAACCTATATGCCTAAATTATATAATAAGATACGGGATGAAATGAAGGTAATTTTGCGTAATGCGGAGCATGTAGCGTTGACCTCAGATTGTTGGACCTCCGGAGCCCTGGTAAATTTTGTTTCTTTGACAGTCCACTTTATTGACGTAAATTTTGGTATGTGGGTACTCGGGCTGGCCTGCAGGGCCATGCATGAGAGCCACAACGCTCAAAATATGAAAGACTTTTGGGACCTAGAGATCCAAGACTGGGAAATTCCCAAAAGTAAAGTGGTTGGCTGTACTACAGACAATGCCGAAGAAATGAGGGCCGCAATGAAATTGCTTTTGCCGAATGGCTCAGAGTTTCACAACCGATGTTTTGGGCACACAATTCAGAATGGTGTTGAAATAATTTTCAAGATTTCAATTGTGCAAGCTGCTCTCAATAGTGCCAAAAAACTGCAGCATTTTATCCTAACCAAGAAGTATTGGCGTGCCTACAAAGGCATGGTTCAGAAGCGATATGAAAAGAAGGCTAAAAAACTTCCCACCACTTCTCCCACTCGTTGGTGGACGGAACTGGATCTAATTGAAGCAGTGATAGAGAGCTATGACTTAATACTTGAATTTGTGGCTTCATATGATCGTGGCAAGCATTTGGGAGTACTACCCTCAACAGCAGTAATGTATGTGCTGCAGGCTGTTGTGCGCACCTTAAAGCCTATACAGCACTTGTGCACAGAATTGTCTGCTGACAAGTACGTCACAGCATGTTCTGTTCTGCCTGTGATTCATCTTCTAGAGACTGGTTTTGATAACGATGAATTGTCCGACCTAGATGCACCGACCAATGAGGAAGTAAGTCTTTAAATTAACTTCTCTGATGATTTCCGATTTAACGCCTTTTTCTCTTGATGAATTTTTGCATTCACGGATGTGTGTATATGTATTTATATATTTATAAATTTTTTTTTCAGGGTGATCTATCTCTGTCCAATGACGAGATGGCGTCGCTACAGCCAGAAGAATTACGGAAGCCTCTAATCGCCAAACTGTGCAAGCGGTTTTACCCTCAAGTTGAGTCAATAAATGAGTTAGAGCAGGTAACTATGGACGCGCGTCAGCGAGCCCAATTGCAAGAGGCTCACAGATGTGCCACTCTGAACCATGCTTTGCTCTGCAAATGTTCGTATGTGGACCCGCGCTACAGGGACGAGCTCCTTCCCAACGAAAGGGAACTTGCAAGAAACCTCCTCATTGCGGAGCAACAATCAGCAAATGAAACAGGTTACAAAGCCGTTGTTTTGTTTTATATCTCAGTTGAAATAAAAAACAATGACCATGCATTAGGAAGTTGTTCAGGATTTCTTGTTTAAAAGTTATGGATTGATTTGAGGGAGCCGTAGTCTCATACACAGAGAAAAGGATTTCTTGCGACAGCGATTTTATTCTGATAATCTGGACATAGATTATTTTTTGTTCCAGAAGCGTCCAATTTAACCCACTTTCTATTTTGCAGAGCCCATACAATCAAGGGAAGGAGCACAGGCTGAAGCGCGGAAATCTTTAGACGGAATATTTGCGAAGAGGCGCCGCACCAGTGATGGTGATGTTCGTGCTGCTGACACGAAAAACGCTACCTCTGCTGACGACCCCTTCCTGGCGGAGCTCCGCAAGTACGAGGATGTCCCAGCTCTATCCAAATCTTTGGACGTCCTACATTGGTATAGGGACAGGAAGGATGTATATCCCCGCCTTCAGAAGTACGCGAGGAAATACCTCTGTATTCCTGCCACTTCCACAGCATCAGAGCGGTTCTTCAGCGATGCAGGAAATGTTGTGCTGGACGACCGACATCTGCTCACCGACGAAAATGCGGAAATAAGAATTGTTTTATATCATAATAAAGAGTTGTTGCTAAAATTGTAACTTGGAGATTGTTTATCTCTTTAATAAATAGTCCTTGTCCTACTCAATTACGGTTGACCCAATTCAATCTTCACGCAATAGCCACACCAAACTGCCAACCGAGACATCTGCACAGTAGGGATGGCCTTAACTGTGACTTTATTGTCACCGCCTTAAAGGTGACTGTTCCGTTGCAATAACTGTGATTATAAAATGTGATTGCGATCAGATTTTAGAATTGACACGGCATGGAAATGACAATCGCAATCACATATTAGGGGACTGGCCATGTCGGTACGTCATCATTCCAGTAGTCCAACTGTACAATAAAAGAGAGACTCTTCGATCGAGTGATAAAAAATACTGTTTATTATAAACTTTTGGAGATATATACCTATACGTATATATATGACTGAGAAATGCAACCCTTCTCCTTAAATGGTAACTTGAAATGAAATTATAAAAATGATAAACTTATTTCACATTGGTTTTCAAGAAATGCCTCAAACTGTATAAGCAATTTAAAATTTACATATAGAGGCTCTACTGGCAAAAAAGAAAAATTTTAAGTAGGTAATTGCACAAAACTTTGGCATTTAATAAATGCTACTTTTGGTTTGAGACTGGAAGATTTACGTTTCTTACGTAATATCACAAAGTAATAAAGAATTAAACAAACAGTTAAGGAAGAAAACATGCCAAACGCCAATGTATTTGAGATGAATTTGAATTTAATGTATTAACTCTTTTTCCATGTATTAGGAATTCGCATTTAAAAAGTGAATGGCGTTCACTTTATCATCACCCTATTTCTTCTTGAGGATGACCGACAGTCTGTGGTTACACACACACTTTTGGCTGCCTTGAGTAATTGGCGTACGCAAAATTCGCATTCCTCATACATGGCAGGGATCATGGTATTCCAAATGCGATGCCTACCAGGAATTTCATAAGTCGGCAACGCCACTTCCATTAATTCTTTAAACCTAACATCTTCTACTATGCTGAATGGCTGCAAATCAATTATGAATAATCCAAGTAGCTTCTGGTCAATGTACTGCTTTCTTTTGAGAGAGAGCATTTAGGAACCAAAAGAAGGAATTGTTAATTGGCGTTGAACTGTGGTCGAAGAAGACGGACGTGGGACGACGGCTGGAATTTGAAGGGAGCTATCATTACCATCATTACTTGTTGATGGAGTAGCTCTATCCATCGAAGTTACACAATCTCCGACATCATCTGCCGGTGGATCGTCTTCACAGGATAGTGTAACATTCTGCAATAAGCATATTGAAATTTTGCAATATCTACGTACTTCGATTCATGGAGAATAGGACAATTTAATTACAGTAGATATTAGGAAAAATAAATGGAAAATATCTCAATTAAGATGCAAATTGTTTTAAATAGATTCATGATGGAAAGCAATCAGAACATTTTACTCAACTACCCCGTCAACTGATTTCAGAATTATTACACATTTCAAATCGAATGTTTACGGTAGATTATGAGTCAAGTTACGTATTATTATACGTGTATGTCACGAACATGTAATTATGCGTCACGTACATATACCGAACCGGTAGCTGAAACCGTTGAGAAGTAAATTTACTTTTCATCTCAGACAAATAGTTTCACAAAACGATCCACATGTAAGATCTCGACATGTAGATCGTTTTGATCGATACACTAGATGTCTACATGTAGATCGTTTTGTGAAATTTGAAAGTTTGTTGAAATTTTGTGAAAGTTTTGTGTTGTATTTAATAGATGCATCTACTAAAAACAACAGTGTGCTACGCAAGATCGAATCTGTTGCAAGATACTATTTTTCCATTAACCACGACAAAATTTCATTATATCACTAATTTTTCTTCTTTTTTTTCCATTCATTTGAACGCCTTAGATCTAAAATGTATATATAAAGTATAAGCACCCCAGCTATTGCGCCTTGAGGACGATGGCAGGGCCACAGTGGGATGTTTGGAATTCATGTTTTTCCTCAAGTTAGTGGTAGACGATACAGAAGTAGCGATCACGTTCAATCACAGTTAATACGCAGCAGCAGTGGTAGCATTGTATTCGTTGGTTGCACTGGTGCATTTGGTAGCAGCCTGAGCTAAATCGGCTAAATTCACCGAATTCACAGTCACGGTGATTTCGATTATTTACTCACAGGCTGTGATTGCTACTTTTCAGTATCGGTGATTCAATCACAGCGATATATCGCTCATCACTACTCGCAGGCGAATCGCACAGTTCATCGAGAGTCATCGATTATCGTAATTCATCGAAAATCGGCATTCATCGGTCATCGGCATTCATCGATCATCGAAATTCATCGATCATCGATATTCATCGATCATCGACATTCATCGATCATCGAAATTCATCGATCATCGAAATTCATCGATCATCGAAATTCATCGATCATCGAAATTCATCGATCATCGAAATTCATCGATCATCGACATTCATCGAAGGTCGATGAATCGATGACAGCCATCGTCATCGAAACATTTCGATGAAATTTTTTCATCGAAAGTCGATGACCAAAATCGGTCATCGCACAAGCCTACCCCCAATAGTATTTGGCTTAGGGGAAAATGAATGAGTAAGGCAGAGGAAAGACATTTTGGACGGCGTGTTGAGATGGAGTAAATGTGAGGTACTTAAAGGAGACTTGATGGCTCGGTAAAGGAATCTGTTAGGAAGTTTAAGATTGATCCGAGTTGGGAGTTTTAGGGGTAAATTAAGGACCATTAAGGACCAATAACCTACGAATAAACTGGTGGAATATCAAATGACGATGATGAAACCCTTAGTTGAACTCTAAATGTTTACGTACTTCATGGGAATGGAAAAATCTCAAAGAGTTGCCCTGCATGCTTTATCATCGGTAAAAATTCACTATTTTACAAGTGAATATTCTATGCTTCGGGTAATAGTATATATGTCGGTTATTCTATGCTTCGGGTAAAAGCATATATCTCGGTTATTCTATGCTTCGGGTAATAGCATATATCTCGGTTATTCTATGCTTCGGGTAATAGCATATATGTCGGTTATTCTATGCTTCGGGTAATAGCATATATATCGGTTGTTCTATGCTTCGGGTAATAGTATATATGTCGGTTATTCTATGCTTCGGGTAATAGCATATATGTCGGTTATTCTATGATTCGGGTAATAGTATATATGTCGGTTATTCTATGCTTCGGGTAATAGTATATATTGTACAAGATATTCAATTGCCCTCTACACTTTCTCAATTTGCAATTTGGACTATTTGTTTCCCATTATCTTTAACCAATAACCTCGCCCTTCAAGTTTCACAATCTGTAAGTTCTTCGCATTGACATAAAATGTAAATGCTCATGTCTACTTGGGTATTAAATTTTCGTGAAAAATTTTAATGGATTCATTGTTTTACTGATATTCATTTATCTTTTCGAATCAGAAATTAATAATCGTTAAAAAACACAATATACCTTTGAAATTACTTAGGGAACATATTTAAATTAATTTTAATATAGACGGAGATATCTCTTTCAAAATTATAATTATGTTTTGCGAAATTTGTTGAGATCTATTTCCATGCTCTCAAAGTCGGCCACAAATTTAAACATTTTACCCTCATATGGAAAACAAAATATGTATAGCATTTAGCATTTAACATGAATTATATCTGCCGTTCTCTTCTTAAGCCATCACATGCTAATTGAAACAACTTTTCTGGATTATAATCTTCAGCAACCGATTAGAACAAAGTCATTAATGATCCACCTGTACCTGCCCTAATGCAGCCATGGGATTGAATACGCCCAAAGCCGCTGATTCTCCGGGTTGGTGCCGTATTCATTGAGTTAAAAGGCTTCCCTTTGGAATGTATATGAGGGGCCTTCATTACTGCTTCCTAATGTAGCTATTTGGTATCCCTTGGGGAGAGAGACTCGGTCAGGCCTAAGTCCGATAAGAGCCTTCGGAAGTCCAATCGAATCGCTCGAAACCTACGTAAGAGCTTCTCCTCCTTGAACCCTGCAGTATTCCCGGTGCAGTCCGATGACTTAATTGCCTCTCCATTACATCGTTTTGAATCCAATTTCCTCCTCAGTACGATGGTTTCCTAGTTCGAGCGTTCCGGACGTACTTTGGACGGAAAAAGTTGCACCAGCTTCACACTTACGAATAATTGTGTACAAGAACTGTATTTAATAAATATTTGAGTACGATTGAAATTTTTCCTCCAAGAGGATTTACTTTCAAATAGCTCCACAAATTTAAAACTTCCCTAGCTCAGCTCTTGTTCGACTCATTATGTGCTATTACAAGTTCTGAATGTTGAAGCTGCAGAGGAAACATTCTGAATTACATACAATAAGAGTGTAAATCAAAATTTTAATGACATTAAGGCGATAAAGCATCGTCATAATTTACTATTTTCATGACAATTTATATATTATATGACCTAAGAATTAATTATTTAGCTCTTAAGTAAGGTATTCATTTCTAGATATCGCATCATCGTCAATGGTCATTAACCCAAAAAATGGTTTGCTGCACGTTCTACACCATTATAATGGCACTTTACCGCTTTATTCCATCATAAGTATTCATTTTACTCGCAGATTTTTCTGCTGCTAATGTGAATGCATTAGCCATTTATGCACAGCAGTCTATTCTACCTTCTCCCCATGGACCGCATAGGCTTTTACGTAGTGTTGTATTCCATTTCGACCAATAAATTTGATCGGATTATACGATGGACACGGATTCTTCTGAACCATTTCTAGTTAAACAAGCCTTGACGAAAATAAGGGATTTGTTACACTGTGAGTAATTTACCAAAAAAATAGGAATAACCTGCTACTTAAACTTTCAGTAGGTTTGTTTATTTGATATAAGCGTAGAAAATTTGTAGCGTATAGGGTAAATGGGTCAGATACTAAGGAGAGTAGCACTTTTTGGAGGGTTAAGTCATGAAAGAAGGGTGAAGAGAAACCTGGCGTATGTATTTATCTATTTAATTTAATTTTTTGGCGAGATTTTGTGAAATTTTTTTAACAATGATGAAATAATAGAACTCACTCGCCCTCCATTATTACCTCCGTCATACCTCAACTGTTTGTGCTACCTACCCCGCTCCTTTGTACAACCTCTCCCCATTCCTTTAATTATTTTCTGTGGAAATATCAATTTGAGAATTAATGTAAATGGTACATCTGAGAGTGACTTACATCGCTTTAATGCGTGGTGTGTCTTAATTTATCAAATATACGGTGGACATTACAAAACGTCTGTCATTTCAACAAGGCATCAATCCATATCTACAATCTACTTCCTGGAAAATGAATTATTAAATGTGGACATGAAATAGGCTGTTGATTTTATAGGTCAATTGGTAAACCAGCTTTTCTTTGTGCCACGACGAAAACAGTTGAAGGTTTACGGAGAGAATTGCACTGTAGTACATAATAGGAGCGCGTAATACCACGTTCAAATATAATTAATAAATTTTACCTGAGATTTGCTCATTTCCATAGGGATCAGTCCACCAGAGTTGATGGAATGCTTCATGCATTGGTACAAGTTGTTTTTTCTTCGTCGTTTCATTGACTTCAGTAGAATATAGAGTAATGTATGTCGATGAAAACTCGCCCCCAACCACACACCCTTAAAAGTGGCTTGCAGGGTATTATGTAGATGTAATCTACTCTCAACAGAAGGCGCTAAAAACAACAAAGATTAACTAACACAGCACTAACTTTAAAGGTTTATCCACGTGAAACCCAGTCAAGGATCAGGATACCTCTGAAAAATCTCCGCCACCACCTGGACTCGAATCTGTACCTGGGAAATTGGAAGGAAGCATTCTAGCCACCACACCAACTCGAATATTTTGCCCTTTTAACTCACATGGACTAAAGATTCGGAAGAATCGGAGAAACTCTCCCGAATTTCCCATGTAACCATATCATTCATTCCATCGATACCAGCTGTCTCGGAAACAATGATATATATCTATGGTGTAACCAACATTCGTTGAGCACGAAGGAAGAAATGCCTTTCCTGGGCGTAGGAGAAGAGTTTGGTTGAAGTGGTCTCGGCCAGAAATCTCTCGCCTGGATTGTCTGATGGGATATTGGGACTGCTTCCTCTTAAAGGAGCATACCTAGCGCATCGACTCCGTGCCACGGCCACGTGAGCTACGGCCCCACAGGGATTTGCCCGCGACTTCAATCCGAGCGAGGAGAGCCAAGCTCTCTCTTTCCTTCTTTATATTCTTCATCCCCGACCGTCTTCTCTTACCCTAACCCCTGCCCCTTTTTTCCCACGCAATCGCACGACTCCTAGGGAGAGCGTATCCTAGGCAACGGCTGGCCTCATCCTCCCCAATATATATATATATATATACCTACCCAAGATCCGGCCTCAATCAGTTCCATGGGATTGACCGTCTGCGTTCCTATCTGATTCTTCCCCTTTTCCTTATATTCCGTCTAAGCATGCCAATCTATCTGGCCCCTTCTTCTCCTCCTCCCTTCCTTAAGGTCTGGACCCTTCCTTCCCACGAACACCCTTTTGGAAAGATCGAAGCGACGTAATTCTTCGAATTCCTTTTTCGAGAAATTTTCTTTCCGGATTACCTCAGGGGTGAAAGGGAAGTATTTACTTATGTCCGTGTCTTGCTGAGCATATTAACAAAGTGAGATTTTTTGGATCAGCACTTGAATTTAGATATAGCGTATTTTTTAGCAGCTTTATTATATTAATATTTTTCACTGCGGTGATCTTAATGGAAAAACCAGTTGTTCAATCAGCGATTGACTTTAATAAAAAGAAAATGAATAGTTACATAGTCTTTTGATACTTCAACTATCAAATCTGGTGTCTACTTAAACTAAGTTCCGGTGGAAACTATCATTTCATAAAATAAGCTTCTCTAAATTTGGTGAAACAAACCAAAAACTAATCTGTGAATTTCAAAGCAGAAATTAAAAAGTGAGAATCAGTAATGAGAACACATTTTGGCGTAATTTTGTTTTGTTAATCTTAGAGTATGTAGTACGCAACCATAAGATGCGAATTATTACCAATATGCAATACTTGCCCTTCAAATAGCAACTTCCTAAAATGAGCCACAGTCGAATGGATAAGAAAAAATTATAATTCATGACATTCAAGCTATTAACCCTTATCCGAGATTCCATTTTTACTCGTTGAGATTAAATGACTATATACTATGGAAATTATATATGCTTCTTGTCCCTTTGGACGAAACAAAACAAACATTTTTGCTCGTATAAGTACGTATTAAAAAAATCTAAGCTGCCAAGATTTGGGCCATGTAAATGCGGGACAGTGAATAATTTAAAGTGAATCCGCACGTGCCTTTCGGCGAAATGACCTCCAATGAACTCCTCTCTAAAATTTGTGGGTCTTCATTATTGTTTGCTGGTTCTTCTGCGACCGCAGATTCGCGGAACTCTTGCCAGCATCTTCAGGTCGAAGATGCTGGACCACGACTACGGATATCATATAAGGCTTCCTTTGTCAATGCTGCTCTCATATGCCAGTAGGAAGCACGGCGAAACTTTATTCGCCGACCTTCTAACAGACGCGGGAGAAGACCTGAAAAAATAATATATTTTGCAATAAACCCCGCAAAAACATACGATTGAGTATGAAATTACCTCTGAGCTTGATAATTTTGGTATTAATTTATTCAAAATTATAAATCGATTAGTCACATTCCATAGCTAATTTATCCAAAAATTGTTTTTCAACGGGAAAAATAACGCACTATATGCCTTTGAACGTCATAGTGAATACTCTTTATTTGACTGACGACATAGTATTCCTGAGTTACACTAGACTTTTAAGGCCTATAGGTAATATGTTGATTCAAAAAAGGATATTTATATAATCTCGAATAGAATGATCGGAGAGGCGATGAAACTAATCCGGGAAGTGTCTGTCTGTTTGAAATAGGCTGTCATAATTGCGACTTTCTTTCGTAATCATGAATGCTTGCAATGGTAGCGACAAGTATACTTAGTCTTACTTGCTATTGCGATTTGGACCAGGCTTAAGTTTTTGACCGTCGCTTTGGTAGGCTGTGAGGAAAACTCAACGGGTGATGTGGATTAACAACCTACTCTTTTTCGTTCACTTGCAAGGAAGCATCTTTAGTGAATTGAAACCCATAATAATGGTGGTATTCACACTGCTTTCCTTTTCTATAATTAATTAATGTTAAAAAAATCCACAAAATGCGTGAATGGCAAATTTCGTAAGTGCTTCATTTCATCATATTTACTTGTTATAGTCAATTTCAAAGCATTTCTGAATACTTTTGAGAGAATACACAATTGTTTAATTTTGTCATACAATATTTAATGACTGCTATTTTTTGGGTGCTTTTTTGGAAAACGTTTTTTAAATGAGTCGTTATGATACGGCTTAGCAATGGCATAATCACACTCTCCTTGTATTCCCTTAAATCACTACCTTTAATTTTATTAAACAGACAGAAAAAATATTTACCCTACAAAAACATATGCTTGCAGCCTTAATTTTGGTGGCCTTGTTATGAACGTAGTGATGTATTTGGCATTTTCATAGTTCGTAAACCACACAATGCCTTATCAAATATTCGTTCCGTAATAAAACCCATGCCATCAGTCAGAGGAAATTATTTTCACCGTATTTCCGTTTACAAAATAATGAGACTACATAAATTTCTTACCCAGATTTTTAGCTAATGATGACGTAGAGTTCCTGTTGTGTGAGTCCTAAGCCTCAGGATTGTATGCTATGGCTACTTATGTAAACCAGTATCTTCAAATATTTATTTCTATTTACCGAAGCTTCTCACTACTAATGATTTCATTCTTCGGTCGATTAATCCTGAGATCAATCCTTACTCCCTCGTAGTTCTTTTTATGTTGGTACTTTCCTCTTTTTATGGACAATTTACTTTTACTTGTACTTTGACCTTCCCCTTGGGACTTTTCACTCTATTTTTCCTTAAAATATATTCCCCACCAACCCATTATGGCCCTTCCTTCTTCTTTTCTTCTCTGTATTTCTTCATTTTTTATTTTAACTGTCCGCTAGATCATCAGCATCCGCATTCACCACCATATTTCAAATGCTCTTATTCTTTTCGATATGACGTTTATGGATTCCGAAATATAAGAGGAAAAAGAGAAAAATATGATAAAGTTTCATATTCTGTTTTCCATTTATTACTTCATAATTTATCCTCAGCTTTACTTGTTTTACTCATCAATGTCGGAAGCATTTTGGCGCAGATATAGAGTTCCTACTTGAGCAGACTTTGAATGTTACAAACAAATTATATGCGAGGCTTATTCTATTTCGCAGAAAAGGGCATTTGCTATTATTTATGTTTTGAATCACTTGATGTATATTTTGTTTGAATAAACTTTCTCTGTTCTGCAGCATTTATTGACTTCAGAATTAGCATATGTTTTCCTCTAATAATTCAAAATGGTTTGATCGTGCAATTCAAATACATGCTCATACGAATACTTCCATATTATTTTCCTGAAAATTTCGAGGATGGATAAAAAGACAAGACTCCTCCAACGAATCTCTTGCGTAAACATCGGAGTGGCCAAGAATATAGTATTGCCAATACTTTATTATAACTGCCAAATGGGGTGAGGCCTCAATGAACGGTACATCACGTGTGCCCTATTACCCTATCCCCCTTCCCTCAAACTCCCTCTAGCCATACTCCTCTCCCCAGAACCCCTTACCACTCTACCCAACTAAAGCTTCCCCTACCCCATCCTACCCTGAAGTATACCTCCCTGGATACTATGAGTAAAATACTTTGTAGCCTAAGATGACTACTATGCGATGAAATCGGTGAAGGTAGCGAATAAAAAATTGTGAAAATTATACATTGTGCACGTATCATATAACGGTAGGTGTATGTTTTGAGAGTTCGTCTCCCTTTCGCTACTGGTGGCGCGGAATCGGTGATGGCGCGTACTTTTCCCACTGCCGAATATTTTAGCGCCAGGACCGTCGTTCCTTTCTCTTTCCGCCGCGAGATGGTGCTTCTCGAAGGCGCTCGATGACGCTCCGAGAGAGGAATTGGAAATGGGAAAACCCTTTTTATTCCGGCGCGACAACAGGGGATGGCAGGGCACCTCATCTTTTTCCACGAGGAATGTTTCCGTGCCAGAGGAGGAGATGTACGAGTGCGTGCGTACGGGATTTCACCTGATTATGGGGCTCTTTGACGATGCAAAATGAGTATTATCCGACTACGTAGTATCTTGCAAGTCCTCATAAGGATTTGTGGTGGCTACGTGGCTTCTAAGGTAAATGGCTCCGATTTTATAGGATTTATTACATTTTTATTCATTTAAGTTACTAATAAACTTTTGTTGCAGTCATGTTACTCCATATGCTATCATAAAACAAATTTACTAACATGATGCTCACATTATCACTATCACTTAAGTTTGTGTCATTTTTTACGCTCATTTGTTAACACAGTTTTTTTTGCAATTAGTTTACATGTGTCATAGAAAAAAAGGCCGTAGTAAGAGATTTAAATAGAATATTAAAAACACAGTATAGCAAAGGTTAATTTTATATTAGTTTCATACGTTAAAGTTAAGTTAAGATGGTACTGTCACGCAGTTTCGTAAAATTCATAAGTGATGCGTGGAAGGAAGGAATTTTTGTACCTGTCAGATAGGATAAAAATTACTTACACTTAACCTTACTATGGTAACAGTGGGGTAACAGTGTAGTCTTCGACTGTACATGGCAGTGGATTCCATGATCGCAATCTGCTAATAATGTACCAAATAGCTATAAAAAAAAATTTCATAACACATCTGCTCTGATGCAGATGTTTTTAAGTAACCATACCTGGATTATCAAAAAATAGGATCAATCACCCTACGTACAAGGTGATGCAAAATTGTAATCATCCACATAAAACTAAAACTACGTTTAATTATTAATGTAGCTAAATGAAGAGTATGCGTGATAAATATGTTTTCCTTTTCACCTATTCAGCTGAATTAAAAATTTGTAAGTACTCTGGCAAGAGTTATAAAATCTTAGGTATAACAAAAACATCCATTCTTTCGCCTTGCTTGGTAAAATTACCCTTAATTCTGTTTTTTTGTAAATTATCTCTTAGCTTTAGCTATCCTCGTGTTATTTATCTAGTTCTGTCCATTTTTGTGTTATTTAGCATCATGAAAGAAGGAAATGTGATTTTTACTGCAAAGCGATGCCATCTTCATTGCCGTCTCCAACTGGCTTTTTACAACGCAGTGTCAAAATAAGTCCATAAAACCTGTCTAGCGCAAGATGACTCAGCCTTTTCGTTTAATTGGTCACTGATTAACTGACATCGAACTGTTAGTTATTTTACGTGAGTGTTATAAATTAAAGGACGTAGATATAAACCTAGGTTTTGACGCCAGTGAAATATTTAACCAGGCAGTTACCAGCAGTTTACCAGCCTTAAATTAATTAAATTGAAAAGTTGTGTGGCACGGGATGAATTTATAATAATTGAACTCTAAAACATTATTTGTTAGGAACGATTATAGAACAAGTATTTAGTTAAACTTTGATAGCAAGTTATACACATACATATACAGATGAAGATAATTTAATTTTGAAAAATAGCGCAGACAAGTTAGTTCCTTTATGTTTTTCTATTGATTTATAGTTCTTATTGAAGGAATTGGTCATTTATTATGATTTATTTTGCTGTAATTCATTATTATTATAAGGGATGTTCTGCTGAAGGTAGGTTTTTATGGAAGTAGGAATATCTATACTAGTCTTTTCAGACACAGGCCCTTCTACCCTTACAATGTTTCATTTTTAAGCTCTGCATGCGTCCTACCTCTCTTCATCTCGTCCTAAGAGACCATTTTATTTCTTCTACTTCTCCGTTTCCCCAATACTCTCCCATCTTTCGCGGCCTGCAATAATATTTTCTAGACATCCAGAACAGTTTTTGTAGTCCTTAGTTGCATTGATGGCTTAGAATCCAGCATAGGAAACCAACATTAAGAAGGGCAACAGAAAAGAGTATTTGCAATACATTTCTTTTTCTTTCATGTTAATGTCATTGTTGTCGAGGCCTCATTGAATTGCTTCTACCTCTTTCGATTACCTACTATTTTCTTCATCTCCTTTTCAGTCTTTCCTCTTTTCTTTCCATACTTCTCAATCCCTTGCATCCACGTCTCTCTCGGTTGACCTGTACTTTTCCCAGCATTTTATATGTCCGTATCTTTTCATCTCTTTTACTATATTTCCATTTTCAAATTAAGCGTCGTGATATTCCTTTTTTCAATTGTTTGGGTCTTTTCTCCGAAGCATCCGTCAAGCACAGTTTGCCGACCTATTCGTGGTTCCTATAGGGCCTTCACAGCTACCGTAGCCGTCCTAGGGTTCATATCTCCCACACACAATGCATTACTTCGTTCGTCGCCCGACCCCCATGACTAAGACGTTGGGTTGGATTCTGGGGGTATTACGTTTTGGCTGAATGTACTCCAAATATTTAAATTATATCAAACTGGTTCATTTAAACACTATGATTTAATGAACAGGTTTGTATATCGCTAACTACGCATTTATGTGAAGATTTATGACGTGTTAATGGGATTTGTAAAAAATAATAACTTCAAATACGGCCAAAATGAAGCTTTCAAAAACCAACAAAACTCTGCGCTATCAAAAAATCCCTTCCCCCGTTAAAACTCGAGCTAACAATCTACTCTGCCTCTTCTCCTCCACAGTTTCCCTTTACTAACCAACTATACAAAGCACTTTTTCGTTATCTATCCTTTCTGTCCATCGACCTTCTCCATCCACCTCTGCACCCACACCATAAACGCATGTAGTATCCTCTCATTATCTTTCCTTAGAGTCCATGATTTTTCATGATGCAATGCTACCTTCTATATTAAACTCATTCCCAACCTTTTCTTTTCATCCTTAGGTGAGGTCCTCATCAGCTCCCCCATACACTTATAGAAATTGCATTGAAACCTGAAATAAAAACCTGTTGGTCTCTCCTCTCTGAGATCCTCGGATTCATTACTATTGTCGTAGAAAGATAATGGTTTTTGGTGGTGTCAAAATGTGCATCACCCTGTGCTGCCGAGTGAGTGAACTCGTTTTGTGACGTCAACTGCCACACCATGCAGATTCCAGTGCCAGGAGATCGTAGTTGACGTGCAGCTGGAAACTTAGGATTCATTAATTTCGTAAGTATTCACTCAATAGCTCTACAATAATAATGACTCTTAACGCATGGAAAGTGTATAACAAGCCCTGCTGTGTTTCGACTATTAACAATACGGCAGCAAGCAGTCCAGGTCAAGTTTTCCCGGCCGCGACGAGGAAGGCAGTCGTAAAAAAGTTGCTTCAAGCAGCAAATTAGTAACATTTCGAAGCAGTGACTTTCCCAATTACGCCATTATCAATTAAACACCTCATGGGGAGAAAATTCAGTCAGCTGCAATGTTCGTTTTGAATTCAACGTTAAAATATGAAAATGCCCTTCACTTCACCAGGTAGAGTGGATATCCATCTATTTTGAAAATGCAATTCCTGTTTAGCTAACTGGTATTCAATGGTATTTTTCACGAATATAACTGAATAAATTCAATAGTAAACCTATGTTTGTTCATATAGGGCTAACTATAATTAACATTTTCACATTTTTTCGCTAATATGATGTCGTCATTATAACTTCTTTATACCAGCAACATAAAAAGAAAAGATGCGGATGCAGAACTTGACTGCAAGGTGAAATAGGGATCGGCTTATCCTAGAGAAGGGAACAATTAAATATTAGGAAATAGTAGTATGTATTTAGACTAAAATATGCCACATATTTAGCTAATTGAGCAGATCAGCTATGTTAAACAAAGTTGTTACATCATTAACATTACCCAAATTAATTCATGCTTATAACAACAGCCTTAATATTAAAATGAAATTCTGATATTTCCCCTAATTCGTCTAGTCAAAAATCTTGCTCGAACTACAAAATGTTTCAAATTTATGCCACTTTAGTTGGATGCGTCATATCTCAAAAACGAGAGAAGTTTATTCAATAATTAATATATATATTTAAAATATTAAATTATACGTTGATTGGTAATAACCACGTATGTTTGATACTGCTTGTTTGAGCACTATTACGTTAATAATGGGAAGAACTGCCCATTTTTCGAGTTTCTAAGCATCTGAAACGAGCCAACGCAAAAATCGCGGAACGAACTATTTTTAGGTCGTGCGTTCAACATTATGTATTAAAATCTTAACAATTATTTCGAGGAAAACGCGCTCCAAGGAGGGTGAAATATGCCTGCAAGAGAAAGGGAGATGAGCGAAATGTTGCCTAGTCAGACCACGGTGAAAGCGGCAGCTCACGAAAGCATTATTTCTCTTGTCTTTGAGATATTACGCTCCAACCTCGGGTAACTCAATTTTGAAACGAAGTCTGCAATTAATGAAAAAAGAGCAATTTCTACAAGTATGAAATATATTGCACGACCGGTTTCGCTTTCTACACCATCTTCAGGTCCACCTGACGATGCTGTAGAAAGCGAAACTGGTCGTGCAATAAATGTCATACTTGTAGAAATTGCTCTTTTTTTATTAATTGCAGCTATGTTCCGTTTCCACTCCATCACGACTGAAACCTAAAATTATGTTTGAAACGAAGTCTTTCATTCATAAAAGTAATCTTCCGGTTAAATATAGAAAAAAACCTCCGGTTTTTAGACACGCAGAGCCTATCTTCCTCTAGTATTATTTCTTAATCTCAGCGTACGTTCTACCCTTCTTCATCTCTTCCATTAAACCTATTCTCGTTCTCCCGCTTTCCCACTAGCCAAGCACCCTTTCCTCTATCACGACTTTGTGGAACCCATCACCCTTCATTGCCTCTTCCAGTCACCTACCCTCCCCCTAATCTCATCTAGAAGTTTCCTCTCCTCACAAAAAATACCAGACACTTCCTCATTTGTCTTCCTTTCCGTCCACCACACCTTGTCCGTCCTCCTACTCACCCATATCTCCATCACCTGCAGCTTATTCTCGTTTTCCTTTCTCAGAGTTCATGTTTCTACTCTGTACAACACTACACTCCATATCAAGGTTCTCACCAGCATCTTCTATATACCTTTACCAAAGGTCCCCGGGATTGCCTCGCAATTATATCTCTTGCATGATAAGTCATTTTGTAAATAATTCATTCGTACACGCCGTTTTATTTTGTTCGCTTTGAAACATTGCGTAAGAGAACTCGAGGAAAACGACATAAGTCATGACTGAAAACAGTTTTGAATTAGTTTTACTTCGTTCTCCACTTGGTAAGCAGTTCTAAGTACGAGAGAAGGAGCAATCAATTCCAGCTCTAGTTTCTCAATTCCGTGTGTGATTTTGAATGTACATATATATTTAAATATATAAAACTTCTAGAAGGATCACTCGAGTGATAAATGCAAAATATGCCAAGAGGGTGGCCGATAAAATGTAGAAACAAGCGAAAGATACTTAACAATTAAAACTTCCAATATTTCGGTGGTGTTGGCATCCACCTTTCTCAGGGTGAAGAGTATATATATATATATATATATATATATATATATATATATATATATATATATATATATACTGGTAACCCCCCCCCCACCCGAGGTAACAGACCACTAGTTAGTCTCTTGTCGTTGACGATGGCGGCTTGCCCGTCGAAACGTCCACAAATTATTCTGTGAGTGTCCTTTTAATTTTCGTGTGCCTGTGTTTTAAAAGTATAATTATATATATATATATATATATATATATATATATATATATATATATATATACACACACACACACACTACCTACCGCGGTAGGTGACACCACGAAGGAGGAACCAGCGAGTTCCGGGCGCCTCCCTTTGTGGGCACACACTCGAGCAAGGATATGACGGGTGAGTGACAGGGAAATATATGATAAGGACGGGAGAGGAGGAGGCTGGAGGCGAAGGATGGAGGGAAAGGCATGAGGGGATGATTTGAGAGCTTTGGATGCGGAGAAGTCCCGGGATGGGATTGCGGTCGTGTATAGAGAATACATTCTCCCCTTGGCCTTGCGTGGGCCGCCCTCTAGGGAATTGATTTTTTTCCTTCCACGGACGCATGCGAGGGAAGCGGGGTGAATTATCTTTTTTTATATATATTTTCATACATTCCCGGGATATCTGAGTTCGAGAAATATGTTTACACGGTACATGTGAGGTTTTGAGTACTCACTCATCTGAAATAACAGAAAATTCGCCGGAACTCTCACGCTCCAATACTTTTCAATATAGTCTCATCTATATATTTTTTTGGGCGTAATGTTTTATGCATAGTCCTCCACCTCGATAAAGAAACCATGGAAGTGTTTCTCTCAATTTCACGAGCGTGTAAGTGGGATGAAATGTTTTAATTTTATTCTGTTCTATTTGCTCTGCAACATATAATAAATGATGGAACCATTAAAACTGAATAAACGATAAGAATTATAAATTACTTGAATGTGTTTAATTTTGAAAAAAATTGTGCTTAAACTGGAAATGTCCTTCCTTTCTATATTTTATTAATATTTATCCACCAAAAGTGAGTGTGATACTGAGTCAAAGACAGCCCAGTAGATAGTATAAATATAAATGATAAACCTAAATTCTATCGTCTTCCCAGAAATGTGTACCTATAATTGCTTCGAATATTGGTAGTATCAATAGATAAAATTTTACATTTTGTAAGTATAATTTTATTGATATATTTCCTTTTGATAAGTGAATTTGTAAATAATTCATTCGTACAAGTTTTTTTTTCTTTTGTTCGCTTTGAAACATTGCTTAATTGAACTCGGGGGTAGCGACATAA
This sequence comes from Pyrrhosoma nymphula, assembly GCA_963573305.1. Taxonomy (NCBI): domain Eukaryota; kingdom Metazoa; phylum Arthropoda; class Insecta; order Odonata; family Coenagrionidae; genus Pyrrhosoma; species Pyrrhosoma nymphula. Next base: position 14,213,208 of record OY754333.1, on the reverse strand, counting down.
GTCAACACTGAAAACCGTTTTCATTTAGTTTTAATTTGCCCATCCAAGCCTCTTAGAGACACTCACGTTATATCGTATGAAACGGACATTTAAGATTAATAACATTGTCAGCATGCTCGTAATACCGATAAATAACTCACCGGTATTTATACGCTCAGCAAATATTTTATGTCAAAATATGATTATACGATCAACTGATGGTATTGTTTTAACTTTCATCATATAGTAATTATATTATTCGTAAGGATTATTGATCGAGATATGGAAATAACAGATGCCACCTTACTAGGCTTACGTTAAATATGCCCTGAAATATTTTGGTTAGTTTTGCTTGCTAACAACCGGGAAACCTGAGGTTACTACTAAATTTACAATCACTGCGATAAACACAAATGAAATAGTACGCAGTCGCGCGCACGAGAGCAAAATGTACACCAAATAGGGTGAAATATCATTTAACTTGACCGGGATTTCAACGCGGATCTCCCAATTGCCGGACAGGTGAGTTAGCTAATTACACCTCTTCAAGGAGAGGTTGCGGAAAGAATTATGGTCAAGTCTAATGATTTTTCTTGGCAAATTTCACTCTATTTGATGTATAACTGACAAATATTCATGACACCGAAGCTACGTTTCAGTGTACTAACGAGTTTTATATCATTGTAAAATAAATACTTGGTTAAATTTTAGTATGGAAGCCTTTATGACGGATGTGAGTAACCATTTAGTGGATATCGTACTTGATTCGAAATTGTTTTCCATCCATAAATAGTCGGGTACTCAGTTGATGAATTGGTTTTAGGTAGCGATTAGTTGCCAGTGAGGATTTCTTATATGCATCATCGGAATAAGTCAATCAAGCTAAGATTGCTTGAATGTAGCCCTTCACTCTTCCCAGGTATTTTATTTATACCCTAATAGTTATTCTGTTTCATGTCCCGTTTTAACAGGCTGACGGATTTATGAGCAATGTGTGAGAAATGGACGTTGGGTTAATGCGGGTAAATCCACGTCCGTATTATCATGATAAACTTCTAAGCTGACGAAGTTGTGTGAACCGTCATCAGTTCGAATGGCTTTCCAGGGAAGAATGTCGTAGACTTGAGCGGGGTAAGGGTAGTGATGGGTTTGTTCGACGGACGAGTGGGTTGTTCGGGGAAGATGAAGTGAATGAGAGTAGAGAACGGTGTAAATGGTTTGTCGTAGTAGCACACAGGATGGATGAGTATTAGGGGCGGAAAATGGATGGGAAGGGTGTTTGGCGGAAAGTGTTGGGCGAAGATAAAATGGAGGGTGGCACCCAGGGAACAGAAAATAAGGTAATGAGGGACTGTGGGAAGGGAGGTTGTAGGTAGGTATTTACATGGGACGACCCTGGGACTGTGGATGACGCGGAATGGTCGTTGGACCGTATTGGCTGATGCATAAATGCTTGAAAATAATCCGTGGGAAGGTTTTCCTGGAATCTCCGAAGACTGAATTATCCTGCTTATATAGGATGACAGTAAAATGGAGTGCAGACTAAAAAAAGACTTCTACGAACAAGAACTACAGTGAGACATATAAAAGAGACCTCACCCTCAATTCCCAGCCTATTAAGGATTTCTGCCCTCAGAAGATTTGCTACATTTTCTGTACTTATTTTAATCATGTCATAGCAAGTATAATCTTGAAAATTGGAGTAGTATAAAATTAACAAAGGCACGAGCGTTTATCTCATAACTTATGGTGAGAACTTTATCAGGTAGTAGGTTATAGAGAGGTGCGGAATTGCGGAATTCGCACTTTACATGGATTCTTATGAAATGAGTAAAGTTATGAGGGGTTTGGTAGATTATATATGATATAATCATGTTTAGAATTTTGTTATAATACAATTATATTACATCATGGCTAGAGGTGTTTCACTGTTACTTACGGTCAGAACATAAATAATTTTCTTCCTAGTTCCTGCCTAAGAAAACACTTTCTATTTTCAAAATTCACTAGAATAGCCGTTGATAGTAAATACCGAATCTTCAAATGAATACGTCTAAGAGTACAAATTATTCTCATTGTAATTGCAAACTGATGACAATGATAAAATCACTTTATATACTTTCCACAGTGATGACCGAAATCTGATCCTGATATAAGACACCTTTTTTCCTAGATAAATAATATTTTGTTGGATATACGTAAAGATCATCATTTTCCTTAATGCATGCAATGCATTTGAAGTTAGCGTTCTTATATCTCTTTTATGTAAAAATATTTATTTGACATGGGGCCTAATTACCGGTAATGGAGTCAATAGGGTCCGAAATAGTCACACAGCTTCTGTATCGGGTAGAACCTTATATCCAGGTCGGCGAACCTAGCACCGGAAAGCAGAAATATCATTTGTTGGCACTTGAATGTATTACAGAAGGTATGCATTTTCAGACGAGAGAGAAATAGCGGATGAGGAAAGTCTAGAGATGTTAGTGCAGGCCCAATGCCTGGACAACGCGGGCAAAAGCCACAGGCGTCCGGTGGTCGGCAGACAGTCTGCAACATTAATGTGAAAAGGACAAAGAAAGTTTAAAAAAAACGGAAAATTTCGCTAACGTCCGAGGTCAATTTCCATCCAAAATAACCTTCTTTTGTATTATTCATAAAAATTAATGACACCCACGACTAGCTTAAGCAAATAGCAGAAAGAAATAGCTGAAACAAATTTCACTACAGTGCGCCTTTAAGATTTTATATTCACCATTCAGGCAGTCCGTGGAATGATACAAGAATTATATTTTAAATTTTTTTCCTCAAAGCATGTTATGACAATTGCTTCCTGTACGGTATTAGAAAATAAAACGATTTATATTGAAATGCACTGGTTTCGAATCAACACTTGATATCAACAATAATAACAATAAGATATGGATTATTTTGCATTTAGAAGAAAATTTGCACATATGTCACCGAATTATTACAAAATACATGTCATGTTCCCTGTGGCTACGTGTTAAAAGAGTATTAATTTGCTAAAAATAACCGAGTCGGTAGGATGCAATTATTGTCACTTTTATCAATATATAATTCTAAAGAGAAGACGTATGCAAAGTTTCACGCAAATCTGCATGGAAACAAAAATTTCTTCAACCATCTTAATGAATACAGGTAAGTATGTGTTTTGGTGAATAAGGCGAGAAAACGGACGCTCCAGGAGAAAGGCACTGCGGTGAGGGAAGATGAGTTGGCGGGGATGGCCACTCAAGCGTGACCTTCCCTGAAACTTCTAACGCCGAAATGACAATGGATCCCCTGTTTACTATCATTCCTCTTCACTCAAGCCCACCAAACTCCTTCGGAAAACCCTAAAAAAAGCTTCTCGAGATGCTAATGTGCTCTGGAGCACTCGCTCACATGCCCTGCGCTTTCCGATCCCCCACCGACACTCGGAGATCTTCCGATCGACTTCCAACCCTTCGAACCACAGACGTTACGATGTTCGTCCTCCCGAAGCGTATAATTTTTAACGTGAAGAACCACGCGTGATCTTCATCCCGCTAATATAAAGGAAATCATTTTTACGTTGAGACCTCGATCATTTTTCAGTTACGTATTGAATTGCTAATATGTTTCGGGGACTTTTTCCTATAATTGTTTCATTGTAGCTGCACAGCATTTCCGTTTCCACCAATAAACGCCAGGTTTAACCTGCAAAACCATTCTCTTGATGGTGATAATGCATCCAGCAACAAGCATACCTGTTATCTCAGGTTGTCTTCTTATATATAAAAAAGAATGTTCATTCTGTTCGTAATTTATGGACTCCAATACCATTCATTCGATTGCAATGAAACTTTGGTGAGTTGTTGTGCGCCTGCCCATATATGTTTCTCAATTATAAAAATGGCATTTTTGTGGTTGTTTTTATCCCAGTATTTTTAATATTTACTCCCATTAAAATAGCATTGAATCCGTTGCAGGTTTTTCTTTAATTGCTTTTTAAAATTACTTAAACTCAAGATATTGTATATACATTTGTACCATAGAACGCATAAAAAAATGCAGTCTTTAATTCTTTCATTTAATGTTCTTAAACTCTTCGTTTTTGTCCAAATATTGCGTTTTTATCTCGAAATCCATAAATTTTTCTTCCATTTTCACAATACATAATTTCATTGGCAACCAGGCGTGAATATCCATTAAAAACCGGTTCACTATTGGCTATTCACTCCTGCAGCATTTAAAGGCCAGGTTCAGAGACTAATTTGATAGTTTTAGTCAAACGAATACAGTTCGCCGTTCGCCTTGCCTTCTCAATGACCATCAACTTTAATTGTCCTTTTATGTGCCTCACCAGGTCAATCGCTTCAAGTGTGTGGATTAAATTTGGAAAATCCATGCTTTTCGTGTGGTCAATTATTTGTTGCATGCTCACGTGTGGGACAGACCAGTAATACTAAATTAAACACCAGCTGATGAACTGAACGCTTGCCTCAAAGCGTCGCATCTTTGGAGACGTGCAAAAACTCACGTCAACGACCAATATGCGCGTAAATCTGCAGCGCAATGTATCAACCTTTTTTTAAAAACAGCTATTGGACATTGGTAATAGAAAATTACCAGTTGATGCCGACACAAAATATATTTCAATTCCATTGAACATTTTTGTCATTGTTCCATCGATCGAACAATTCATTCACAAAGTTTTTCCACTAATTGTCACCAATTACAAAAGTCACCATTGGCTATGCGAACGTGCTATTTTGGCAGCAAAAAAAACCGACATAAATGCAATCAACTACGCCATCCACGAACAGATTTTGGGCGTGTCTGTCACCTACAAATCGATTGACAGCGTCATGAATGTGGACGAGATTTTTAATTATCCAATTGATTTTTTAAATTCGTTGGATCTTTCTGGTGTATCACCGCACAAATTGTCACTCAATCTCGGCGCACCAATAATTCTTTTGCGCAACATTAATGCACCACGATTGTGCAATGCAACCAGGCTCACTGACAAACAACTGATGCCAGACGTCACTAAGCGACAATTCTGAATGGAAAGTGAAAAAGTGAATATGTGCTTATTCCACGTATTTCCATCATTCCCACCGACATGCCATTTGATTTCAAACGACTACAGTTCCCCGTTCGCTTGGCATACTCAATGACAATCAACAAGGCACAAGGTAAATCGCTTCAAATGTGTCGACTAAGTCTGGAAAAACCATACTTTTCACGCGGTCAATTATATGTTGCATGCTCATGAGTGGGACAGTCAATAAATTCATTTGTTTTTGCAGAGGGTGGTAGGACCAAAAATATTGTATATCCGCAAGCACTCGAATAAAGTTTTTAACTCTGTTTTAATACACACAATATAATTTTCTTTCATTAATTTTGAACGTGCAAAGTTGTCTGCTATGTATATGTGTGCCTACTTAGCAAGAAAAAGAGGCATTGCATCGCATGCCGGGCACAGCTAGTATTAAGTAAAATAAACTATTTACAGTCCACGGTACAGTTGGTATTTCACTTTCCGATCAAGGTTACGATTTATTACGTCCTTTTCAAGGATTTGATTTTATAAGTTAAGATCTTGGCCGACAATTGAAGTAATCAATGTACTTACTTCTAGATTATTCAACTTATACTTTTTTCATAATGGAGCAACAGTAAAAATAACGCCGGAAATTGTTTAAACTTCACATTAACTGGAAAGGATTATATTCCTCTGCCATGTGGGTTGGTAAAATAAATTCATCTCTAAAATAAACACCAGTATTGTTTGGTGATAAGTAAATCTTTACGAGTATTTCAATAAAAAACAGGCACTTCGTTATTATTCCACACTTTATTTTAAATTACTCTACCAGGGTTTCAGCATCTCATGCCATTATCAGGTGATGGTGGCCTGAGACCTAATGATGGCATGAGATGCTGAGACCCGGGTCGTGTTGTTTAAAATAAAGTGTGGAATTATAACTAAGTGCCTGTTTTTTATTAAAATGAAAGTGTTCCATCGAGTAACGCCGGAGACAGTGTCTTATATTTACGAGTATTATTGCATTGTGAATGATTTTATCGTGCATATTTACGTGGACAAAATCTAGGAGCATGTTTCAAGGGCTATATTTGAAATTACATTAGCATTTGAAAGCCTAAATATTTTATTGTTTTTAAAATATTCAATTAGTTTCAGGATTTTATGTCAATAATTACTGGCAGGGAAAAAACAGGTCGAGCAAAAGTTGTGTTAGGTCTATAGAATCCTTTTCATTCAAATTATACAGTTAATGCTTATGTAACCTATTTGTGATTATCGCGTTTTAGCTTTTAAGTGATTCACCTATTTGTATTTTAGGAGGGCTTTGATCAGCCGGTTCCAATAAGACCAAGAAGTTGATTTTGTGCAACATATTGATCGTAGGGCGGTGGGTTGAGAGTTCCACTCCTGTTAGGCCCTGGCTTCAAGTCCAATAGAAACCAGCTTATACCCTTCTCTAAGTACGTCTCTGGGACCTACATTATTGGTAATAACCGCTACATTATAACAATAGGTGGGTTTCCCAGGATAAGAAAATGGCGCCATGTTTTATTGTCAGTGTCCAGCCGTTATTATCTGTTTGAGACATGGGTAATTCATTTGAAAAAACGATCATTGCATTAACAAGTGAAACATCTACCAAAATAAAGTCTGCAATTCACACGTAGTTTTGAGTGTAGCACACGACGATTGAACCATGCCCAACTGTGCAACACGGTATGAGACCAGTAACTATCCTTTAGCCGCCTGAGGTTTTACAAAAAACCTGGTACTCAGACAATTTTCACAGCATAGATTCAGTAAGACTTTCCAAAGAGGCCTTTTCCAGGTATAGTAACACCTTTCTGATCAGTAGCTCTGTTTTTTCATCGCTAGGATACAAAACGGTCTTTCTCTTTTGACAATAAAGTAATCTTTATTTTCTCCAAACTCGTTAGTACACCAAATATTTAATTTCCGTCTGAGGAGAGCATCTTCCAGAATTATAAGTTCTTTTAATCACACGTTCTCATCTTTGTTACTTCATTTCATACTCAGTGGAAGCTTATTTAATATACTGCTGCTTTTTATATAGGACCGTTAAGGGATCATTATCACAATGATAGTGACCCGCAAAACTCGACGATCATATTAGATTATTCTTCAATAAATTATTATCATTGCCTTTTATTTTATCTGCTTTTGCTTCATTGTCCAATTTTTACCCGATGAATCACGGCTATTTGTTCTCTTAGCTACGTAGTACAATGTGGGTGGAATTCCCTTACCGGAAGCTTCTAAATATCTTCACCGATTTATAATATTTTTTCTCCAGTACAAGGTTTGGCTTAATGTACTTCATTTTAAAATTCTTTGCATAAAAAACGAATAAATTCTCCTCCTTCTTCCCTCGTACCCAGATCCCTTTTGGAATTCTTTCTTCACTTTTTTCCAGTTCTTCACATTCCACTCTCCTCATCTCCCCCAACGCTGTTCTAGCAGACTGACTCCGCGGTTCTCCACCCGGCTGACTGCATCCTTTCCGCGGATCCGTCGCCTTGACATCGCGATCCATTTAAATACGATCCGTATAAATACGATCCATGAGCCTCCATTATTCCAACTCCCAGCTTCTTCCGCGCCGCATTCCTCTTCCTCCCCCTTCGCCTCGTCCACCCCCTTCTTTTTCTCTCATCTCGGTTTCCTTTCCAAAATTCACTCCCCCACTCCACTTCATTCCTCCATCCCCTTTTCTTCTTTCTCCTCCTCCTTCACTCTCATTCTCTTCTCCTCCGACCAACCGAGTCTTTTTTATGGCCGGATAAATTCAATTCGCCCGTCGTCTTCCGCTCACCCAACCCAACCCAGCCTTCTCTCTCTTATACTTCTCATCCCCGTCTCAACGAATACTCTCCCTCTTCTTCCCTCTCCTATTTCCTCTCCTGCTCGGTCCAAAAACTACCCCCTCAAACCCCCGCTACCCTCCTTCCATCGTCCCCCCTCATCCCCCCCCCTGAGGTCCCATCCCAGCCATTCTCCTCGACTTCGATCCCCCCCCACTCTCCCTTTTACGTTTATTACCGTAATATACTCCGGATCCACGCCTCGTAGTCTCTCCCTCTCGCACGGCCTTCCTTCCCTCAACCTCACCTCGTTTCCTCCTCTACTCTCCTCCTTATGGCCGCCTCCTACCTCTCACTCCACCTTCTTAAATATTGCCTCGTGTTACTTTCCCCAGAGGTTTCTTAACACTGTTTCTCTTCCCCCATACTCCTCCCCCTCTCGTCTTCATTCAATGGCCATGCACTCACCCCCTCTATCTCCTCCTCCTTCCTCCGCTCCTCACTTCTCCTCGACCAACCATCCCGAAAGCACCCTTCTCCCCTCCGCCTTCTCTTCCTCAGCTGTCTAAACTCAACTCCTTTGACTCCTCCCGCTCTTCCTCTCCATATTAGCTTTCAGAACCCACCGAAGCGTGATATTTTTTCCTCATCCTCCTTTACCCTCCCCCTTCATCCCGGTGATCTTCATTCTTATCGCTTGTAATTTTCCTCCTTCCCGAAATTAATCCGCCCTGAACTTTTTCCGTTGTCATTTTGTTTCATTTTATTATTTTTTATACACACCGCCTTACAATTTTACTGCGGATGCGTATTCCTTTTATCCTTTAAATCGTCGTGTATGCATGTGCATGACATCTATGTGTTTTGTTCTTCAACGAGTTTGGTGGTTCACAACACTTTCATGGCATTTTTAAATCTTCCGTCTTCGTTCAATTCTGTGATGCGCTTGTTCTAAAATTGCTCTAGAAATTATGTTCCATAACCTCGTAAAGTCTGCGAACATTTTTTGCAATGGTTTGTTTCCTTTATACACGATTTAAATATCAGATAAATATCATTTCACTTAAAGTAATCTAGAGAAATGTATGCTTTTGTTATCACTGTCATTTTATGTAGTATTAGATCGGTAATTCTCAGTGTCTGAAATTATCATGCTGAAGTATTGATATGAAAAAAAGTCCCGCTGAATAGTAATGTAAAGGTGTTAGGTTTTTCAGCCTCATTTAAATTCTGTTCTCACCTTTATACATTCGATGTTGGTATTGTATCTATTGCGGAAAATGCAGCTCCAATGTTCCAAAATGTTCTCGTTACACTGCGCGTGGTATGGTGGATACTAACTTATCTTAGAGCAGGCGTTAGTGGTGATGGCTGTATAAGTTTCAATCCGCATAATTGGTGATGTAATTGAACGTTCCCAAAATTTCTATGATACATAATTTTAAAAGATATTGGTGGCGTTTAAATTTAAGTGTCTTAAACCTCATCTCTTTCAATCGCTCCGTTAGTTTTAATCAAATTGTATTTCATAAAATGCAAGTAATAAATCGATGGCCACAGCTCTTAATCCCCTTCTCATAATCATTTCTATTGAGTTCACTTTATTTCTCTATAATTCCGTATTGTGAAAAATGAACAAGGAAACGATTATAATGGGTAAGTTTTCTCCGTTTACTTATTATAGGTGCCCGAGATGGCAATATACGAAGGTAAATATATTTTTATTGCATATAAAGTCCGCTTACATCGTGTTACCTTTCTAAAAAAGTTATTTTTGACAATTTACTGACATCAACATCATAGACCTAGAATTTGCTTGACTACCGTTGCCTTCGGGTCAGCGAAAATTTCATTGTTTTGGGAATAGCATCACATCTAGTGAATGCTAAAATAAACGTTAGAAAGACTATCTACTTTGGCGTAAGGAGAATATTCGAATGTAAATTTTTTGCGCCACATCACCTCAACGGAATTTCATTGACATGACAGGTCCGTCCCAATGGTACTCTTAAAAAATATATCAAAAACAGCGTCAAACTTAAAATTTATTCACATAGGTACAAGATATGCACTTGTTTCCGCCCCTCACTCACTCAGTGATTCATCCCGAAGGTTGGTTTAGATAGTTGAGGATTCGGACCCGGATTCGATCCCGGATTCGAACCCGGATTCGAACCCGGGACCCTTCGATCAGTAGCCAAGCGCTCTACCCACTAGGCCATCCACATCCACATCCACTCCCCCGCCCCTCTGCCCCATTCCAATCCCATGCACGGAATTAAATACGGGAGCAACAACTTTGTACATCCAATATCCCTTTTCGACCTTTTCCCCTTAGTCCTCCCGTGATTTCAATCCCGAATTTGCATCTCCCCATTCTCACTCTCGCCCTCATTTCTTTCGGTATTCTCAATGATCCTGCATACGTTGCACTGAACCCCTCAATATATAATAGAAGATAATAGATATTGTCTTATAGCTCAAACGTCGAGCCTGTTTTTTGTGATTGATGGCCAGCGAACATAGCTATTATCGTCGTGGGGTGTGTTGAGCTATACTGCTCAAAGAATGGGATAGAGATGAATAGAGATGGATAATGGAGAGAAAATTAATAAAAACGAAGTCGTCATCCAATAAAACTTTAGAAAGGACTCTCTCTGAGCCCTGAAGAAGCATACATATAAATGCAAAACATAGGAAAAAGAGAAAAAAATAATTTATCAATTACTGGATAGGATCAGAAAAAGATAAATGAATAAAAGAAGAGGAGACCAAATGAAGCGCTATTGGATTAGGTCTAGAGAATATGCAACTCTTTGAAACAAAATGGATTAATAACATATAGTTGATGGAAAAATGGAACTGAAAGCCCCACGGGGAAGGACGAGGGAATAAGCCAACTAAGCAGGATTTGAAACAGAGATGGTACAAAGACATAATGGAGCTAGCAGTGGACAGAGGAGAATGGAGGGCAGCAATCAACCAATTACAGGATTGAATGACTAATGATAATCAGCATAGCTATCCTCGGGGAAATACATCCTCAATTCATCAGCAGCCAACAATATGAAGATGGGTTTACACCAACTCTACACTTCTTTCCTTTTTCAGATAACTTCTTTATTATTTGATATTCCATTGTAAATGAAAAGTATAAGTTAGTTATTCCACAAAGATTTATTAACACAATATGACCTAGGTTTCGACGACGCTTGTCATCATCAGGTGACACCTGATGATGACGAGCTTCGTCGAAACCTAAGTCTTATTGTGTTAATAAATCTATGTGGAATAACTAAGCTACTCTTTTCATTTACAATGTTAAGAAAATTTCACCAAGTGACGCCTAAGACAACGGAGTAGATTTGATATTCCTTTTTTTTACGTCACTTCTAATTTTCTTTTTGTCTTTAATCTTACTTCTTCCACAATTATATTTCCTCTTCATTTTTTTTTGTAGTTTCCTCTTCGTTCTTTTTTGTAGTTTCCTCTTCATTGTAGTTTCCATGCGGCTATTTTGCGTCGTAACGCGTCCAATAAGCTGACCTTTTCTACGTCACAGATTATTCTGCAAACTTATTTTCTCCCCCAATCTTCGTTTGAATACTTCATGGGTATTCATATGTGTTAATTTCATCTACAACACATGTTGTATTAAAAAATTATATTTTGTCCATTTTGGTTTTATAAGTGATAGTTCTTGTTAATTACTCTCATTATGCATATGTTTAAATGAATTATTATGTCACTGAGATTGTTCTTTAAGGATTTACCTTTTTTTTGGTATATCAATGGAGTAAGATTAAGGATGGAAAAAATATGTAATTGATTCATTTCGGAGGCAAGTATTCATGGAGTATTATGATGGAAATGATTGATCACTGTGCTAAAAAGAATATACCTATAAGAGTGTAAAGCTGAAATAATCTTATCTTCGGTTTGATGAATTCATAATAATGATCTAAGTTTTTTGAGCATTTCATTTCCACAGAAATATTATTATGGAAAATTACGTTGCGCCTTTCTATGTTAAAGATATATCTATGCAACTTCCACGAAGTTAAGCTTTAAGCAATTGAGTCAACATAAAAATGAAATTAAATGTACACCGTTGTCATTAAATTTCGCTGTTTGGAGAATATATATTTTTTCGAAAAACCTTTTGATATTTTTGCCGTAAAAATAAAGAGGATTTTTGCATGACGTCATTGAAATATTGGCCTTACCGGGGTTTTATATAATTTAGTATTCTATCCATGATTTTTTTGTCTATTAAACCCAGGAACGTTTCATCCAGCATCATATTTTGACTACATATTATTTTTGACGTCGTAGCTAATAGAGGGAAAAATGTAAAATGTTATTGATTTTTCTTGGCTTTCTTCAATAAAATTTATAATTAAGCATTTGAATTTAAGTAAGACTTTACAAAGCATTTTGATGAAATCTGCTTATAAAAAACCACTATACATCCTTATAACGTTATTGCTTGGAAAGTTGACCTGGTGTTCCATTGCCCATATTTTTCATTCATCTCTTACCGTTGAGATTGGGGTCATAGATGAGCTAATGACCCCATGTAGAAACCCTGATTCACCATATTGAATTCAATTTTGCCTTCCTTATCAACAATAAATGGACAAAAGTTAATTTAGCCTTAACATAAGTATAGCCAAATATAAAGAATACCTATCTCCATTTTAAACATTTACTGCTGAGTTATCCCTGGCCAACTACGCAATATAATAATGGTCGCAAGGTTAGGTAATGCTCCTTGGTCCTTGGAAGGTAACTGCGTACCCTACACTTGGTATATTGTATATAAACTGGTTTTAATGCTTTGCAATTCGTTTCCATAATTTTATAGGCGTTGAATAATAATAGATCAAATTATTCAATAGTTCCAAATGTAACTATAAACACAATGAGGAAATGTTTCTTTAAATTTGAATTGGTACCTAATTATTTGTTTTTCGAAATTCTAAGCAACTGAACTTAGGTAAATCTATAAATTTGACATAAGGGTTTATCAATATCAAACGGTCTAAAGACCAATTTATGGGTAGCCTTTTAACTTTTGAGCATTTGGAGCCTTATATTTTTAAAGTTGAAAACTACGATTATTTCTTTTCTGCCGAAAACGGCAATGAAAAAAATTTAAAGCAAATATTTTCAAACCACATTCATTTTATTTTTTTCTTGGTTAAAATTAGTCGGCCATTTTTTTCCTCGGTTGAAATCATTTTCTGGATTAGTGTTAAATTCTTTTGTTTATTAGTTGGACAATGAGACAAAAACTATCGTCTTATGTATTCAAATGGCAACAATTTCATGACCTAAAACCTGAAAGAAAATTTTCTACATAATGAATTTTATACCCAATTTTGGGTTTTATATCGTTTAAAAATTGGCATTTTAGGAATTTTTGAGAGGGAAGATGAATAAGGACGGTAAACTACAAATTCTTCAAATTTTTTGAGTAAGTATCCATGTACTAAAATCTTAATTAAAATAATTTGATACCGGGAATTTATGTACTTTTCTTTTTACATCATTGTAAAATGAAAAATTTCAAACTTTTTCCTGATTTCAATATATAAATTATCTCTGGTGGGCAGTAGTTTAAAAATATTAAATATGAATTAAATGAAGGGCTCTGTAATAGGTGCTCACAATAAAAAGACTCATCTAGGGATACTAAGGTTCAGCCATGAAAAAATGTAGCATTTTTTTGAAAAAGTTGATTTAAAGTCATGCATATTTTCATTAGCCATGTTCGTGCACAACTTAATGTTACATTGTGATATGTTCCTTTGCATGTATATTTTAACATCATTTTTCGAAATTTTATTTCGAACTATTTATTGGTTTTATTTTTATTTATTTATTATGGTTCAAGTTAACCCAAAAAAAAATGGGTAAACTCTGTTGACTGCCTTGGTTTTACGTCGAAATATTGCCTTTGCTAAATGGCAAAATGTTTTATAAGCTAAGATAAGCTTATGAATACCTTATCAAGTTAAATTTAACGTTCTCGAGGACCATATCCATGATGGCGACTAGGCTGGGTTATAATAATCCCAATGAGTAGTAAATACAAAAGTCGGTACTTTCTTACTGGCTTCTATACCACTACGAATAGGTTAAAGACCTAGTTATAAGGCAGGGGAAGTCTCTAGTTTCAGCTGTCACCATTGATATCCGCAAAGAGGTCCCCATAAGAAAATTTACGTGAAAAAGAGTGTTGCGGGCATGATCCTCTGCGTCGTGTGTGGTCCTCAGGCTAGGACTGGCATTCAAAACGGTTCCTATTCTTCCCTCCGGGTGCTCGACTGATGTCAAGCCGCCTGCATCACTTTTAAACCTACTTTTTATACAAAGCCACCTCTTGCAATCCACGTGATATACTCTCGCATAACCTGAGTAGGATAAAGAAAGGAGGATACCTCCATCTCATATCATTGACGTCCCTTCGTATCATCTCTTGAAAATCTTCAAAAGGGTTTTGAAATGAAAAGAGACGATGCCTATTTTCCACTTTATCTACTCGCTCCGAGGCCATATTTTTTCACGCTATCTCTCTTTTCGAATCGCACCCCGGGGGCTGTCTATGAGACAAGAAAAAATAACCCAATGAAAGAAGAGAAGGGAGTTCGGAAATCGAACGCATTTCCTCATGCAAATTGACTTCTAAGATGATCTTCCTTCCTCTGTCGGGAAATATGATACACAACTGGCACTTTTTTACTCTTACTTGAGAATGGGAGGAGTGGTAGGTGTTGGTATTTGTGCTGGTGACGAAGGAAGGTTGTTGCCATCCTTGTGCAGAAGTGTTTCCACTTATTCAACGTGGATTTGTACCTCTCTACTCACCGAGGACTATGGATTGATGCTATGGCGTAGTTGTACACCTGCAGCAAACTCGCGCACTACGTCTTTGCTGGAATTGGTGCAGAATGCATCCCTGCGGGAATCAAAACTGACTACATTTAGCCCTGATAGAAAGTTAGAGGTTGAATTTTGAAGTTTGACCCTAGAATCGCTGCCTGCTTATGAAATATAGAAAGATAAGAAACGGCTTGAGATTAAACTGATATAATGTTTTCGATTTTACGGAGCAGAAACCGAGACACAGAGGGGAAGGTGATAAGAGAGAAATGGAAGAGTTTAAAAGAAAGCTAAAGCGAAGATTAGTCGGCGAATTACTTATGCATCATTCATGAAAATAGTTTCGTATCTACCCTAAGAGTTGCCCTAAGAACCATTGGATTAAAAATGTCTATATTAGAGTCCGCTTGAAATAAAATTTGCTTATGCAATAGAATGCGTAGTACGTATTCCGTATTGATACTTAATTGACTTAATATTTCGGTATACTGGTTAAATTCAATAAAATTCTAGTTATCGCCCATTGGTTTTACTTATCCACCTAACTACGTCCGTCCCAACTAGTTTCATTTTTGACATTCATTAGAAGTCCTAGGAACCCCTAGGAGTTCTAGGAAAAAAGAATTGTTTCACAAATCCTCTCGCTACATTTGGTGTATTATTAACTCGTGTATAATATATCCATTCACTTACTATAACTGTATTTTCCTATGAAAACATTTTGCTGTTTATTAAATAAAAATCATTACCATATTCCAAGAATAAGTTTTATAAATACGCTACTGTACTGTCACAATATGAGAAGTAAATAGTAATTATAAATATACTCATGGTGCTTATCGGAATAAGTTTCTCGAAATGTGATGGAAATCCAATTATTATATTTATGCAATATAGGATCAGAGGCGATTACAAAGGAAATTAAGGAAGAAAATAAAAATTTTGAAGATGACTTGCATGTGATAGCTAACTCTACTTCTGGAAGGATACTAACATAAGTACATGGAGAACCCTCAATGCACAAGGGCATAGTTGACGCAAAATCGATGGTCGTAAAACAAAACGTGACCACTTTTATCCTTTAAAGAGAAGATTGGCTTAATAGGTGTGCGTAGGGCTTATCTGGTAACGTGATGTGCGGTACGTATTAAGTCCAAACGCCAGACAAACATGCGTAAGTGGTTAAGCCTAAATTCTACTTAAGCTTAGCAGGAGAGCTTGGAAGGCATCCTTTGGTTTAATTTGAGGACTTCTAAGTTGAACAGCCAGAGTTACTCCATTAAGCAGTACTTCTTGTTCCCGTTAAAATGGATCTGGACACTGAGAGTAAACTCTTGATGGAATTAATTTAAAATGAAAACAATTCGGTTACTTCATGCTACTCAATAACTTCTTTGAATAGACGATCGAAATTTCAGTTTGGCAGTTGGGTGCCAAAAAATGAAATCGTTTATATTTTCTCGTGACAAATGTCATAATAAGTACTTCTCTATTAATGATTCGATGTTAATCGTTAACTTTAATAACTAATATCTGTCTTAAGCCGGCGTTTATTACATGCTAAAGGACTATCCAGTAAACGTTACAAACGTGTATATTAGCTAAAGCAAATGTTGCGATAAACGTAAGATGGTGAAGACTAGCTCAACATTTGAAGCTCCTTCTTTAACACATGCTACGAAAACATTTTATAAATATTTTTCCAGCATCTTACTTTTCTGTATTTTTCTTCCTCAATTGTTTTTTTAATTTGTTTTATTGCTGATCATCAAATGAATATATCAATTACAAGTGACTTCCCCTCATCCGTATAGGTAACCAATTTTTGCATAGGAGAGAATAATTTCCAGTTTTCAATATCTATATAAGCTCAAACCACATTTTTAATTTTTAAATCCTTGGCAATTTTAATGAAAAACCGTATCCGGAATTACCGATTGGTAACTCAAACTGAAATGTGTATAATATGCATTTATGAAATGTGCATAATCTGTCGGGTTACCAAATGAAAAACAGCATTATTCCGCCGAAAATAATCAAAGATTTTCCGCTAAAAAAACTTAATTGATTGATTTTTAAGCAATGGGAGAGGATGTGATCGATCACAGTTAATGCTTAAGAGTCCTTTGGGAACAGGTACCATGCGACCTACGGCCCTACGGTACCATGCAGGTCAAAATACCAATGACCTATGAAAATTGTGAGTCTTGTATGTACCTAAGCAGTAGGCATCCACGCAACATATCCCTGAGTTAATAGTATGAACTATGCTAATCAAAAGTTTCCTACACAAACTCCCAAATTTTGGAAGCGGGTAAACGTGAGTAGAAAACCCTCCGGGGTGTAATCTCTGAAGGGAAAAGGTGTGAGGGGCAATTCGTTTTCGCGAGCTGATCGAGCAAGACGCGGTGAGGTTGTAATCCACATCCCGGTTGCATAATTCCTTTTTTTTCCTATCTTTCGAAGTGGCACGGGAAACTTCGCCCCGTGGAGCAACGTGCTGTAGTTCGTAGTACGGTGAGGAAAAAGGGAACAAACCATTTAATAACAGCTACGTATCGAAATGGGGTCTCAAACGCGCGCTGCCACCACTGGGTCCCTTTCACGACTCCCGCTCTATCCTTCCACATCCCTCGTCTAGACCTCTGCACACGTCTAGCCTTCGAGGAGTGCTCTGCTTGTGCCCGAGAGTTTAACCGAGTTTCGTGGGTTTGAGGGAAATGGGGACCGGAGGTGGCACCCAGGATGACGATCATATTACTCCATGTGCGGCGGCAGGAACGTAGGTGACTTTTTTTAATAGTTCACCCGTCCAGCGAGGGAAACAGCGGGACAATCGGGACACGAGTGGATCAGGAACGTAGCTTCCGAGATATACAGGCCGTAGCACTTTGATTTAGTAATCCTAAGGAGAGCGCTGGAAATGCGCTTGCTTTGATCTTCTTAAGGCAAGGTTCCAAAAAGTAAGGCAATTTTATCTAACAATATGTCGCATTTTAGGGACCGATTTAACTTTATTAACAACAAGCAGAAATGCCCGTTGTTTCGCAACAGGAGAGGAAAGTAAGTTTTATTCATACAGAATATTACCTGACTTCTCGTATCTCATGTTACAATAAGTTATTTTACGTAGTAGAAATTACCAATTTTGTCGCGTTGAGCTTCATAATATTAATCTATTTTACTGATATACTGTTGATTTTTTAAAAAGTGAAACTAAAATGTATTCCAGTTTCGCGAGGAGGGCGTGGAGAAGATCGCCATAAATATCGGGCATATCTGGCACTTAAATGAGTGTCAGCGAGATATTTTCGAAAACCAATAGAGTGAGGGAGTTTAGGGAATTAATGGGAAAACTTTGGATAATATAGAATATTTACAACTTTCTCGATCGATAAACAAAAAACTTGGTGGAAACTACATTTCAGAAAATTATCAGGAAAATATAATTAACTTAGTGATTTTAGGGTCTCGTTAGTAAAATTTGACGACTGAATGGATTATACCTAGATTGATGAATGCAATATAAAATAATTCACTCATTTAATATATGTGTTAATGCGTGATAAACTTCTTGGTGTCACTTAATATCAAAATCATAATTTTCCTCTTTCTAATAAAATTACTGAGCCATCGATGCATCGCTGAGCATTGACGGAATATCATTTCACCTCATATACTACTGCGTGTGCCAACCGTCATTTTATATTATCATAATTCCCGTTCAAGGGGTTATTCTCCCTCATTTCGAAATCTACGCAACCTGTAACGCTGGATGCCATTTTTCATTTGTTATTGTATCCTCAATCTTTAAAATTTATATAATCTATAAAGTGAGAACAAAGCGATCCCTTAAGTTTAGTAGAGCTTGATTCAAATATACTAGCTCAATATACGTTTTATATGCTGAACTTTGGATTTTTTTTCTGTTGGAATAAACACGAGTACGACAAAAAATGGGAGTACGATGGAACTCAGGACTGAAATTTGGGCTGTTGACCAGCGGCCTGTGGTTTGAATCTGGAGGAGACCTCTGGATATCTACTGTAAACCCAAGATATGCGAATTTATTTTGGTTTCAGATATTTCGTAGGTGAGTCAAAAGAGTCGGCCGGCCAAAGAGACCCCATTTCAATTCTGCGTGAATTTCACATATTCCTGGGATTTGGTCGTAGTGAGCTCTTCCCTAGCAGATTAAATTATTCTTAAACTTTAGATTTTGAAGTCAATTTAGATGGTGTTAATGGCGCCAATTCGTTTAGAGCCAAAACATATTTAGGAATAAAGCGCAGGACAATTACACGCACACGTGTTCATCACGCCGTTCCCTTGTGGAGTAGGTGTGTATTTTCCTTCTGCCAAATACATGCATTGCGTCATACGTACAACTCAATTCTTATGACTTCTAATATTCTTCCCTTATTCTTTCCATTCTATGCATTCACCCATGACTATTTCGATGCACCACTTCCTTTCACATTATTAATTCCACTGCCAAATATATGTTTAGTTATTCGATTCTCATCCATTCTCTCAACATGGCAAAACCCACTAAGCTATCTCTATTCAAATATACCCATTACCGGAGCATCTACTCAATACAATTTCATCATTCATATTATTCTATCTCTCCTACGTTTACCTACAAAATTACTCAGGTAACTCAGGGAAAGACACAAAGGCCACAAAGGTATTATATATATATATATATATATTTTTTTTTTTTCTGTCTGGATTTGACTCATTTTCATCTTCCCCACCAAACCCTGTGTTCGTCATTTTATGTGTTCCTATCCATTTCCATTTCCTATGAATGTATGAATTTATTCGCGCCTTTGAGCGTCATGTTTTCGAATGATTGAGTGTATATATATATATATATATATATATTGTTTTCGGTTACCTCTCTATTAAACGTATTCCATTAGAATGACGGTTGAGGTGAATATTTAATGTGTTCCTAGATAACTCAAATAGCCGTTGTTGTTGTTAATATATGCTCTATTTCAATATTTCTATTCATTCGATCACATCTTGAGCGCCATGTTTCAAAATCATTCGCCATGACGTTGGAAAAAAATACTCCCCACCAAGCTCTTGTGAAAATTTTCAGGAAGAAGAAACTTGCCTAATCACTTTGTGATGGATTTTGGGTCTCCCGCGACACCTCGCGATGAGGAGGGTAAACATTTCTTTGAGTGAGATCACCCCATGTCCTTTTCAAGGTGCTTCTCTGGACCATTTTTGTTGGAAAGAGATCCAGAGGTACGAAGAATGAACCGCGCCATGTTTACAAAGAGCGGAACCCATTGAACTTTCTCAAGCCCACCTTCCTGGAGAGCTAAGTTTGCCAACAGTGCCGCAGTTAGGCAGTCCGTGAATTCTAAGAGAAATCGCTATGCATGGAGAAGGACTTCCAACTTTCGGCAGATTGACTCATGTGACAACGGGGAAGATAGTCATAAGTCGTATGGAGTGGGATGTCGTCGGCTTCCCGTGCAAAGAAAAGATGTGAAGAGAGAAGTGGAAATTCAAGTTGTAGAAGGACAAGCGTAAAGGAACAACAAGGCGAGGGAGGACGAGAAAACGGTTCAAAAGAAAAAGCGAATCTGGAGATGGTAAGAAGAGAAAATTGGATAGGCAAGACGATTTGAGTCTGATTGATAGATTATTGCATGGTTGGGAATAGCGTGAGCTTGGGACTATCAAACCTCTTTACCCCCTAACCACAGGGGTTAGGACAAATGGTACCAAAGAGAAAGATAATTTAGAGAGGGACCTCGGATGAGAGAAGGTGCGAGAAGAAAGAAAAAGACATGGAGTAAAGGGTATGTTGGGTTGCCGGAAATAACAGTGCTCTTTATTAAACAGAAGGCATTTGACGTTTCAGCATTTCCCAATTTGAACGAAGTTATTCTTCTTAGAGTCGGAAAAGAACAATTCAATAAGAACATGGAAAAACATACTTACGATTAGCATAAGACACTTAATAAAGAGTTTACAGGCCCTTGTCATAGATGAGGGTAGAATAGCTTTTCATTATTTTTTCAGTTCTTTTATGATAGTTTTTCCTATACATATTGGTTCAATAATTGGTGTCATCACGTTATGTGTTGATCACATGTGTGTTAGTGTGTGGTCCATATATCTGGTCGCTAAGCAAAACTTAACAATGATACATATTCATTTCTCAAATTACCCCCTAAAATTCAAATTCAGCTTTATTTACCCTACCTCTTAAATATTTCGGCTCATTTTCCTCAGAAACGAGATTTATCAACCCAATCCGTCTATGTAAAAATATTTTACTCATTTTCCACCAGAATATTTTGTAATATAGCCATCTAAAATCACCTTTAAGACATTGTAACACATTTTCATGGCTAAAACACCAAATTACAAAACTCTAGTCGACCATTTATCTGATTTTCTTTGCAGTAGAAGGTGATCTGCGACGAAGAACCTAAAGTTGATGCTTAAACGGAGCAACCCTAGTCGCATTTCCTGTCTATAATGTGGTTTATGTTGTGGTGGCTTAAGAGTATTTACTTCCCATACCGAGGACGTGGCATTTCGCGAGGTTTATCAGAGGAATCTCGATCCGTACTTGAGCGGAGTGTGGAGAGCACTTAAAGAGGAGTACTTCTTCCTTTGGTTGGGCATTATATTAATTTGTATCCCTTGGCTCCTTCCATTCAGAGTAGACTTTTTCCGACCCCAAGTTTCTTTTTCCACCCTTCATCTATACACGAAACAACCATTAACTCACAACTCTACCCACGTATTCTCAATGGCACAAAGGGCCTCATCTATCGGTCACTTTCACAAATAACCGACTTACTCTTTTTCATACTTCACATTGGTAATAAGTGTCATCGAAGAATGACGAGGATAAAATGGATGGAGAGGATCACCATCGAAGAAGTCTTACGACGAGTTGGAAAGAAAAGAAGCACGATGACACTCTGAGAAGAAGAGAAAAGTTATCGGATACTTATTCCGGAACAATAGCCTATTAATACTAATATGTAAGAAGAAATAGATGGGAAGATCTACAGTAGCTAGATGACCAAGAATGGAGATCAAACAAATAGCACATTAAGACAAACATCAAAGTAAGAATTTTGTTGGAATGAAGTGGTTGGTGGAGAGAAGAATGATTTCAGAAACTGTAGCCAACCAATCTTCGGATTGATGAATGTATTGATAATTGGCAAGCATGTGTAAATGCTTCGGTAATGGGCACGTAAAAAAGAAGGCGTGCTTTGGTGGTTTGACGAAGGGGTGGACAGAGAAAGTTATGGGTGAAAGTGGTGGAAGGTGCCCTTAAAAGAAGGAGTAATCGGGGTATTTAGAGCAGTAAGGCATGCATAGACAATACATTAGCGTAACTGAAGCAAAATAAGCATGCAAAGATAGGATAATTTGGAGGAAATTATTAAGAGAGAATGAGATTTAGAGGTGAATCACCGGGAGTTAAACTTTTCTGACTGCATCTTCCCCGAAAGGGAGCGGCGTGATAAATAGCTATGCATGGGTAAGAATTTCATGGTTCATTTAACATATTATACTATAAGAAATTGTAAAAGACTGGAGAGCGACGGATGGAAGTTGGTGTGAGAAGAGGAGTTATTGGGAGGAGGAGACCAGTGGGGCAGTAGGAGTGATGGCAGAGAAGTCGAGTGACTGGGAAGGTCGGAAGGTCAAGATTAGGGACAGAGAGTGTCGGAATCGGAGGTAGTTTCGGAGGAAGGGATCGTGAGCGAGAGAGAGAAGAGGTTTGCGAACGGAGAAGGTCTAAAGGGCCTAAGAGAGGCGGGGAAGGGATAGATTGGTCTGGGATTAGGTGGAAGGGGAGAGGGGTTTTAGAGTGTGGGTACGGGTAGGCTATCCTGGAGGAGAAGGGGGGGATTGGGGAGCTGCGTGCCTTTCTTGCCCTAGAGGGAAGAGGAGAGAGCGTGGAGGAATCCTTCAAGGCTGGATTGGATGCGGGGAAGGCAGAGGTCAAGAGAGGACTGCCGGGGAATGGACCGGAGTGGGAGAATCCCCTGGAGAGGTCGAGGTTCCAGTTCAACCCATCGCCGGTGCAATCGAGGCTCCTCCTCTAGCCTCACTCCAGCGGGAGAGAGGCGTGATGGGATATGAGGACGAAGAGCTCTGGGGTGAGGTTGACTGGGGGTCACTGTGGAACCATCGCTCTACACTTCTCGCACGGAAAATAATAAAACTTTACAGCTCCGGAAGGTGTGTGGCGTGGTCGGGGGGATTGGTATTCCCTTTGAGATCACAATGTAGTCGGTTTGCGTGCCCTAAAAATGTCCCGTTACTGATTCGGGCGAGGAAAACAGTATTGTCTCGGGAAAGAAAATGTTTCCTTGAGAAATGAGCCTTTTGAAGTCTGTCCTATTGATAGGCAATACTTCGAGCCTTGGAATCGCAATTTGTGTCCGCAACAAAGATGTGGAACTAGCAAAGAAATTTACTTAGATCAAGCTAGCTGTATAATCGAGTATGTTATCGTGACTTTGTGATATTCCGTATCATTTCAGTTTCACGAAAATCACTTAATCTTGAAATTACTTTAATGTTTATTATATTAAATCGACTATCTCCTCTGCCATCTAACTCCTCGTGAGTGGTTACATGAACATTAAAAAGGAATTATATTTTTATGCGTGACGGCTGTACAAAGGGACAGTCTTACATCCATAACAAAATAGCAATATTTTAAACGTGGCAAAATATGATCAGATGGTTTAAAAAAAGGATATGGAAAAAATTTAGGGTTATTGAGATACCATCCTTGTCGAAAACACCCTCAGCAGGAAAATAACCATCCACTCATTGATAACGACTTAAACCGATGCAATGGCCGGTATATCACGTTCTATTTATTATAAGTAGAAAGTGATTTTTGATAATTCAGAGATATAAGATTCGAAAATATAAGTTAAATAAAAAGAAGACCAAAATCCTACTATTCGTAATAGATAAGATGAACGCAGAAGGCAGGCTAAGAAGAGAGAAATTGGAGCAAGCAGATTCCTTCTCCTACCTCGGAAGCACCATCACGTGGGACGGAAGTAATGCAACGGAAATCAAGCGTAGAAAAGCCCAAGCAAGGCAAGTATTCATGATGCAGAGGTAGCTTCTGCGTTCAAAGACGATTGGACTACGAACAAGGAAGCAGTACGTAAAAACATTCGTGTGCAGCGTGGCACTCTTTGAATCGGAAGCATGTACAATTGGAAAAGCTGACCAGAAAAATTGGTGTCATTCGAAACATGGTAATTGAGGAGGATGCTTAAGATCGAATTGATGGATAAAATAAGATATGAAGGCGTTTACAGGAGAGTGGAAGAGGAGAAGGCCATATGGAGCACTCTTCAGAAAAGAACAATCAGATGGATTGGGTATACCCTGAGGCACGATGGGTTCGTGAAGAATGTAATTAAAGGAAAATGAAGGGGAAATGACCTAAGGGGAAGGTCAAGGGGTGGATACAGGTATAGACCAAATAAAAAGGAAAGTACATAAAAATAATTATAAGGGAGTAATGGAACTAGCGTTAGATAGGGAAGGATGGAAGGCTCCAGTCAACCAATCAAAGTAATGAACGGAAAATGACGATGATATAAGATTACTTAGAAATTACCTCGAGAAAATATCTAGGTATTACTTCGAGCAATTTCTACGTCTTTCATCGCCGTATTTGTGGCAAGCGTGAATCATGAAATAAAATTAGTTAGGAAACAATGTATTAAATTGAGTAGTCATGAGTATTTGGGAAATGATATTTTCTACTTATTTAAAAGTACGTCCTCGTTCCTGCTAACGGCTACCAGCCAATAGGCCCGAACAGCAGAAATGATTGCCAATGCGGAAAGTATTGGACTTTCCACTCGTTATAGTTCAATTTACCTTTTAATTAATAATCTCCATTTTGATTTAAGTGTTTTTAGAAAATTAATGCATCCGAAATTAACATTGAATCCACCTGATTCGGTATTCTATTAGCTGCCATTTTAAATCTTAATTGAAACTCATGAAACATCAGCAAGTAGAAAGATAATAATTTACAATAATGCATCCGTACCGCGAGACTAAGTAGTTTAATATATGTTTTTATATAGAAAGTACAAAGTACAAATACAAGTACAAACAATAGTATATAACAAGTACATAAAAATTACCCAAGAAAAGAAGAAAAAAAGTAAATACTCAATAACATATTAGGAGCCCTCCTGAGCATAATGCTCGTCAGGAGGTGCGTACTTGCACATACTCCATAAGATCCATTAACACATTGAAATGTACAAAGGTAGATTACAAAAAATATAATTATGCTGAAATACAATTTATAAACATTTTTTACACTCACTTTTTAGTTTGGACATGCTTCGAAATTATTGGGAATTTCTTTATAATTGATTAAATAATATAAGTATTATATTACAGTCTCTCCTCTCATCGTATGTATTCAATACTTTAGGACATTGATAGGGATCAACATTCCTCAAAGTCATTGCATACTCTAATACTCTTGGTATTTATATTTATCATTGACACAATTCTCAATTATCAGTAATAATAATCAATTATCAGTAATAATTTATCAATTGGTAATATATTTAAACATTTATAAGGAATCTCAACGTTTGTAATTCTTGCATAATCACCCAAATGTTTGTCATTCCTATAAATAGTTTTTACAATCCTATTTTTAGTTATTTCCAAATACTTTTGTGTATATTTGCTGTACGGTACCAAGTAGTCAAGCTATATCTGACCAATGATTCTACTAATGCAGAGTAAACCTTCAACGAGATATCAGTGTTTACATAATATTTTATGTGATACATCAAATAGGTAACTTTCCTAAGTTTTCTATTTAATTTATAGGTATGCTCATCATATTTTAAATTTCAGTCAATTGCAATTCCTAAATACTTAAATTCATAAGTTTGTGATAAGTGATCACATTTACATCTGCGCATTTGATGCTTATTATACATGCACTTATGGTAAGGTTAAAAAAAAAATCTTCAACATCTATGTCGATCCATTCGGCTTACAATATTCATCTCTTTGGATTTTTTTATTATCACTAGATCATAATCATTTGATCAATTAACAATGGAATTAAGGTCCTCTTGCATATTTTCACAAGCTTTTAAGAAGTTCTTATGTAATGAGATCAGTGCAATGTCATCAGCATAAAGTATCATGAAAGAATTTTTAACACAATTAAATATGCTATCAATGTAAATGAATAATATGGGCCCTAAAATTGAGCCTTGTGGAACTACACAATTTAAATGCTTTCGATTACTTAGGTGGTTAGCTAACGTGTCTATCATTTCTCATCATAAACATTTTATATTGATTTAATATTAATATAGATGTAATAGAGCCTTAATAAATGAAATTTTCCTCAGAACGTAATATAAACGACGCGCATCCACACTATCGGTAAGGTAATGAAATAATAGAGGAATTATGATTTAACGCCTGTATTTTCAAGAATTTAACTTTTTAATTTCAACTGGTCCAGTTTAACTGCTTCTGACATTTGGATGCAATAGTGAAAAGATCTGACAAATCGAATGAACCAAAAATATTTCTGGTGGGATATGGCTCCTGCCCTGAATACCTTTGAGATTTTGCATTGGTTTCAACATCTTTCTCGGAAGAAATAACCTTGAAAGATGAAGGAACCAGCTTCTCACCCTAAACATTTGAATTCAAGCAACGCATCTATTGAGTATACTCAACCAGAAAAATACCGATAAATTATTTAAATATATTAGGAAGAAAAGAGACAATAAGAATGACATATAAATGCTAGTTAGGGAAGATGGAAAAGTTAATTTAGATAAAAAGGTCAAGGCGGACGAGCTAAATAAATGAAACGCCAGCAGATATAAGGAAAGGGCTGAAAAAATAAGTTTCTACTAACTACCAACAATGATCACAATAATCGCATGTTATTATCTGGCAGTGGAGAGTACAATTTTGACCATATTAGTGTGTCAGATAGTGAGATATTCAAATAATACGTTAACAGCGGAAAAATAAATCAGTGGGACCAGATAATGTATCCATAGATGCCTTAAAACTAGGCGATGAAGCAATTGTTCCTTACATAAAAAGATATTTCCTCATCACTTTCAATAATGGGAACTTGCCTTCCGACTGGAAATTGGCAACCGTCATACCCATCTTCAAGGGAGGAGATAAAACTAGAGTAGAAAACTGTAATAGACCTGTAAGCCTAACGTCTGTAGTGTTTAAATTAATTGAAAAAACCATTGCTAGGTACTTACGCGAGTTCTTGGACAAAACTAACTGGGTATTGAAATACCAACATTAATTCAGGAAAGGCTTTTCTTGTGAAACCCAATTGCTAGGATTATGCCAAGAAATTACTGAAGTCCTAAACTAAGGTAGTGAAATTGATGCGGTGATAATTTATTTCAAAAAGGTTTTGATATGGTATAAACCACACCTTAATTTTATATAAAAATAGGGTTACAAATAGATGGTAGGGTAAAATTATGGATCAAAGAATTTTTGAAGGCAGCAGAGAGTAAGAGTCGGTGAAAAATTCACCAGTGAAACTGAATAACATCTAGAGTTCCCCAAGGAAGCGTTTTGGGTCCTTTATTGTTTTTAAAGTACATAAATGACATACATTTAGAATTTTACTCCAAAATTCGTCTTTTTGCAGATGACTGTATTATATATAGTAAGATAAATAACAAAGAGGACTAGTGTACCCTTCAAAATGATCTAGAAAAATTGTCCTCATGGATTACAGTAAATAAAATGGGAGTAAACATGAATAATTGCAAATAAATAACATTCACAAGAAGGAAAATAAAGAAAATAGGTCATATAAAATGCTCGGAGAAAATATTGCCAATTGTAAATACCTGGGTGTTAATTTTAGGTCAAAACTTGATTGGGGAATACATATCGATAAGGTTGTAAGAAAAGATTTTAAATCGTCTGTGATTTAGATCGTCTGTGGTAGTTTCAGGCGTAACTCGGTGGAGCTTATCATCATCATCATACTAATATATAAAAATTGATTGGTGTCTGTCTGTTGCTCAATCACGCAACCACTACTGAACCGATTGAGCTGAAATTTTGCATGCAGAGATAAAATGTGTATGGGTCGAACATATGCTATATTAAAAAGACCTAAGGACCCCCAAAGGCCCCCCCTGGTGGTCCATGCTAACTATTGAGTTTGGTGCAGTTGTTTCATTTTTGTTTTTTAAAAGTACTTACACTCAAGATAGAGTGGGCTGGGATTTTTTTATCGGATGGCTGTTGGAAGTGCTGATGGAAGTTTCTAATTCTGTCAATCGATTTTCTTTAACGCTTCGTATTTCTCTGAACATCATATTTATAGCTGAAAAATCTCACATTTTTCTCTGAAATAAACAATAGCATATTTCCTTGATAACCAGAGATTTGATTTTCAAAGGATAATCACGCCTCTAGCATTTAACTTTTCCTGCAGGTCCATGATAGCACGTAGAGAGAAAATCTGAGAAGGTCGGCCCAGAGTTCCAAGGGCCCCATGATTGATTGCTTCAGGGGGTTATCGATAAATTCAATGCATATTTACACCAAGCATACCCTTCAATGTCTATTCTCAAACTAGCTCTCATAAGGGAACTGCATGTGAGAGAACACTTGTGTTTTAACGATACACACAATGGAATTAAACGAGGAAGAATATTTACGTGCAGTAAATAGTAATTCCTCTGTTTCTACAACAATCACGGCGTTGTTTATTATCGTTTAATACTCAGATGTATTACACGTAGTGGAACCATCTGCCTCTCATTTCGACTGCAAACTGTTTTTTAGACCATTTCCCGCATCATACGAACGAACGAAGGAACGTCAAGGAATATCATACTAGGTTGCCAACCCCTAAAATGACTATGCTGACAGTATTCTTCAGGCTTGTGGTTTACTTATAAAATACGTTCAATGTTATTCACAACAGTAGAATTTTATTACGATTGCGAATAGTTTTCTAGACCAATTCCCACATCATAAACGTTACGAGTTATTTAAATATGTTTAAAAGTGTAAAAGTGCAGTTAACTGACATTCACTCAATCATCGCGTTGCCTTTTAAAGACTCTCAACCGCCGCTGTCTTTCCCTTCCTTGGACTTAAAAATATATATCATCAAAATAACTAGTAGAAAAAAGAGTAAACTTTGGAATAAATCTTCTAGAGCAAGAGGAATGTGTCCTTTGCGAGAAAATGAGCCCTTGCAAGAAAAAGGACAACATTTAGGATGGATGCTCAAAGCATCATATACCTCGGATGCTCAAAGACATGCCCACGAGCGATCTCATGATCATCTCCCCGTGGTGTTTCTTGGGTTACGCTAAGATCGGCACAAATATCATCCTAACCCTACATAAGGACGGGTAACCAGCTATAAATCTGGTTCAAATATAGACCCATCTCTTCCGAAACTTCAATCTGCATTAATAGGGCGGAAGTTATGGAAGAAGCTTACCCGAAATAATAACGGAAAATCTGCGCAATAAACGACATCCGTGCATGAAAATCGGCAATTTCACTAAGAATCACCATATATTTTATATTTAGCAACCAAAACCAATAATTTTGGCTATCCTTTATGCCGAAGGTTCAGTCCGGGTAATAGAGGATTCATGGTCAAATAAACATGGCTGTATTTTCTGACTATTGTCGGACATTTTTCATCGCTGATTCATGGCTGATCAAATAAACATAGATTGTACCCTGCTCTCCGATCCTGATTAAGATACTCACCACACATATCAATGTTGAATTGTTTAACTCAACTGAGTCATTGAATGCAAATATATTTATGTACACAAGGGAAGCCATTAAAGCTGTTATTCGCTCAGAAGACGGTTCAAGAGAACCGGAGGGACGAGGTGACCATCTATCAAATGGGTGCTATTTAAGTAGAAATGATTCTTCGGGGCCCATTTTTGGGTTTCCCTTGCATGAAAGAGGACCAACAGTCACCTATCTTCCCGTGCACCTGGAAAACGGTCAGCGTATCTACTACAACGAGGACAACAGACAATATCGCTTACGAGCTCCTCAAATGATCACGCTGACAGTACTCTTCAGGCTTTGTGGTTTTCTTATTATATGCGTTCAATGTTTTTCACACCCATTGAATTTCAACGGGTGCCTCGCGCTAGTTCATTATAAAAATGAAAAACTTTTAACTTTGTGATTCCACAAAGATCTTTTTAGTAGCACGACCCGGTTTTCAACGTACTACAACGCTATCACCATACCTGTTGTAATACTACAACGTCATCATTAAACCTGATGATGACGTTGTAGTGCGTCGATATCTGGGTCGTGCAAAAAGAAAAATCATTGTGAAACCACAGAGTTAAAAGTTTTTAAATTTCATAACCTGCCAGCCTTGATAAAATGATGCTTAATTGACTTAAGGTAATATAAGTGAGATAAAGATCTTTATTTGGTGGCTAATATTTTGCAATATTAGCTCTTTAAATATCGTATAGTCGTATCCAGATTAACTGGATACTTTAATAGGAAAATTTGTTTATTACAAGTAGGAAATACATTTTTCGGTAGTAGTACCATGGTCTAATAATGAGACTGTATTTCATTTGCACTCAACTTCTATATTATAGATAATGTACTGGCCGAAAGAGTGTAACTTTGTGTGAATACTTATTTAATTAGAGAGTAAAACTTGGGGCGCTCATAATTGCTGTTTTTAAAGCAATGTGTTTTAATTATTTTACAATTACCAAAATGTGATTCAAATTTGAGAGGTCCTCGGATTACGTTTTCAGTAGGTTAGGATTTGTTCTGTTTTGCTCTCGTTTCTAATGCTTATTTTTTAAATCCTAGTTTTAGGAATAATAAGCAGTATCGTCCTATATGATTCATACACGGCAATTTATTGGTAATATTCCATGCAGTAACATCATTATCACGCCGTGAGAAGTATCCCTTTTATTTATCCCTGAGAATCAACATTACAAGCATATTTTACATTTCAATTAAATAAGGATAAACTAATTAGGAATCCCTTTAGGCATTGACTGTATTGGGATACCTCAAGAGAAATTACAATATGAATAATTGAAAAAAATAAGTAAACTGAGACCAGATACGAGACATAAATAAATGCATGAAAGGATAACAATTTGTTTTTTAATCTCAACCTGTCGTGCATACAAAATATAGTGAGCATTAACCTTACTATTAACAAAAAAATACATCTGGATTTTCTTCATTAAGTAACCATTGTTTTACTCTTTTAAAAAAAATGTTAAACTTTTTGAACCTGTTATATTATCTGACAATCTAGGAAATAATTTTGGCCCTACATAGATAAATGAGCGTTTGAACAGGGTCAAATTTGGCTTGGGCAAAATGTACATATTTGTAGATCTTAGGTTGCATACATTGGTTTTTGGTTCTTCCTTAGGTTTATTACCACTTCTGAGGTAGAACAATTTTAATACTATGTAAACGTAAAGATGACGTAAAGGAAGTAACTGTAAATCCACAAATATGGGGAAGGACGGTTCAAATTGACATTTTCTAGCAATCAGTCTCAATATTGCTTTTTGGAGAATCAGCATCGGATTGAGCGAATTTTTATAAGCACCTCCCCAGCAGATTATCCCGTAGTTTAATTTTGATTGCACTAACGCATTATAAATAATTTTAATGAATTGTCGGGGACATTTATTTCGTATGATCGTAATATATCTTTAGTAATTAAATTTCTCAAAATATTCTTGCATGCAATAGCAACTATATATCGATCAATATTTTTGAATAACCGGATTACTTAATTGAATTTCCGGATTTTTAAGTCAATTTGCCCATACAATTGGTAATTTACCCGTAACATACGTAAATGAGCAATTTTGATAGCAGTCATCGACTTCTGTCGACCTGGATCAGGAGGTAATGAGTATCAGTGAAGGAAGAGGAATCTGATTTATAATTGGATAATGCGGTGAATGCCGGATGACGTACGCATTATTAAAAATTTATGGTTTGTGCTCGAATAACAATTTCATGCATTGGACATTGAATTATAGTACCATGGTTTTTATTACACTACGAAGCAACATATATTTTATCCTTCATCAAGGCTAAATATGTTTACCTAATGCTTTCGGATCATTTGGATCCTTTCGTGGAAGAATATAGGTGGTTATGAATAAGTTCCGTGAAAAAGGTTTATTTGGTCAAAGTAGCTGATAAAGCTACGGCCTTTTACTTTGGATATTATTGGAATGCATTAATAGACGGGAAGCAGGACCGTTCCTTAATCAGGAGAAAGTCCACCCAGGCTCACCCATCCGTGAACATAGCGTGAAGCAGACGAAAGATTCACCACCACCGACGCTAGGTATCATCACTTAGCGCTTCAGTATCCGTATTACGGAACAGAACTGAATATCATAGATTTCTGCTCATAAATAGTCTTTTTAAAAGAGGTTTTTGAGTGATTTTTCTGGCAAATGAGGTTAAGGTTAAATGCATCTATCCAGGAATACTGTCACAAAATTCTTTGGATTATAATTACTGTGTAAGTAGTACGTCTTGCTAACTCTATGCATGTTATTGAAAGCTCTCAATACACATTTTGGTGGTTTGAGCGAGATAGTTCTCTAGTCATAATGGAGACCATATTCAAATTATATTCTTTGATTTCAGCGTCTGTAAGAAGTACGAAATAAAAATTGTTATATTAATGGCGCTATGATATAGTTATATATTCCCCAAATTCTCAGTAATTAAATAAATAAAGCTACATAAGTCTCTAACTTGACTCATTTTTTCCCGCCGAACGGCTGAAAACCCTTCAAAACAGCAGTTTTCTTTTGCAATTCTGTAAAAGTTACTGTGGTGAGTAATAGATTATTTTTGATAAATAGATGAGAAAATATGTAATTTATACACCGTTAGTTTTTTGACGAAATCTAGGTGTTATAAATTCCTATTTCCTTCAATATTCTCCCTCTGGAGCGCTCAGCCATAATCTATCCCATGTAAAACGGCTTATATTTACATGCAAATTGCTCGAAAAGTAGTTTGGCTAGGGGTTGATATTTTTATATCATTGGAAAGATGAGAGTTGTTTCTTTAAAATAAGGCCCAATTCATCAAATTCTAGGTGGAGTAATTTTTCGCTCAAACTACCTTATATCCACTTAAATGCCACTCCCTGTCATGGTCTTCCACTCGGACTGCATTGGAGGGTTCGTTGGACTCGATTTGGTGTCGTGTACAATTGGAAACGGACGCATCAGGGTCATGGAAATGAGGATTTCGTGTTGACCTTGCCAATCACGTTTACCTCGCCAATGGAGAGCTGGATAAGCTGGGATATTCCAGGGTGAAATGCTAAGGGTGTAATCCTTCTTTCACAGATCTTTATTTCGTGTTTGTCAAGTGCTACTTCCCTCAAGTTCATTTGATTCTCAAGGATAGCTATCATCTACTCTTAAACAAGCAGTAATCGTTTGCATATACGTATTAGCATATCTAAATGTATTAACACTAGAAGGACCGGGGTTGTATGGCTATCTAGAAGGACCATTACCCGTCATTTTGACGGGTAGTAATTATTTTAAATATTTCTTCGTTTATGTTAAAAGTAATTGGTAACTTCATTAAATATAACCTTTTTCTTTATTTATCAATACAAATGAGTATTTTTTTACAAATAATTTCGAGGAAGAAGCACTGCTCCCGTAAGCCTTGCGAAAGCTACTGACGCCACACTCATATATGCGCTGTAAGGCCATCCACGCACGATATAACCCTTCTCTGCCTTTTCTTTCCCTAACTAAAACATCAAAAACTAAACTAACTTTCTTTAACTAAAACACCAAAAAGGCCAGACGTAATATAGTGTAGTGATTTCTTGGATAAAACACGCGTTACCGTTACAAATAAAATAGAAACGCCTAACCCGTCATTTTGACGGGTGTTGGTCCTTTACGGTAGACAGGTAGTATAAACTCCATTTTTATGTGAAAAAATTAAATTATATTTTAAGAGAATACGTACCATACAAAATAAATAAAAGTCAGAAAAAATTAAGACGAAAGAAAAAAAATTATAGGCAATATGATTAAGTAAGTAGAGGTTACCCGTCAAAATGACGGGTCTGGTCCTTATAGTGTTAAAACATATTTTCTTAACGACTCCAACGCTTTTCATTAATTACCATATATTGAGAGATTTTGGTGCAAAAAATTCGTTGGGCTAGTTCTAAGCGATAATTTTGCTATGAGACCAAGTATGAGCTGAGAATTTATGGTCAGGCCAAATCATAAAAAGCATTAGAATTAAAGGAATCATAGTAAATTTGAAAGTAAAACATTTTATTTTGTGACTTAATTGTTCTCTTAATTCAATTCCTGAATACCGATCGAATTGTAATTTTTATTTACACGCCTAGAACGCGTTACAGAAAATGACACACAAGGCAATGAGAGTTGAACTATGTTGTAGACAAGAGAAGTGAGCGATTAGCGGACTTGCGACAACGTGTTATTCAGTGACGTTCCTAAAACCATTTTGTCCTAAATTCTTCATTGATTAGCTTAAAAAATATCACAATCCTATCAAAATACACTATTAAGGCATTGAGTTAAGGAAACAATACGGACGGAATTTTTTTTGGTGTGACTGTTAAAAAATCATAACTGACCAAAATAGTCATTCAGCGTAATATTTATTTGATACATCTCTCAACTCCATTTTACATTTAATTGATTGCATTTTTTTCTTTACTCTTTGTTTTAACATCATAAACCATTTGCTACGAGTATTCCACTGTCAGTTTTCTTTGGTAATGCTTTTCATGAATTTTTCCTAAGTTAGTTAAGTTCATGAGACATATGTACTCATTATTTACTTTTATTTTAACTGTTATTTTAAACTTTACAGGCTCCGCTACTTGCGAATATTATCAGATATCTCGATTATCGGGTGTTTATATTACCCATGATGATCTGTTTGAAGGTCAAAGTAATCATTACTTCAGAATTCATTAAAATTTCCAGTACTTTAGTGTACCAGTGGTAATGTGTCAAATGGCACCTATGATCTGAAAAGTAGATACTACTCTATGCATGAAAAATAATTTGCTTTTTATCAGTAACTAGCGGTAGGTGCCCGTTGAAATGCAACGGGTGTGAAATACATTGAACATAATTTATAAGGAAATCACAAAGCTTGGAGAATACCGTTGACGTGGTCATTTGAAGAGTTTGTATCCTATCTTGTACGTTGTTTTCGATGTAGTAGACATGCTGACCGTTTTCCAGGTGCATGGATAGACGTTCCTCTTGCATGCACGGGTAAACCAAAAATGAGTGAATGTAAGTTAACTGCACTTTAACACCTTTAAAAATATATAAACGACTCGCAACGTTTATGATGTGAACATTGGTCTAAAAATAATACGCAATCGTAATGAGAGGCAGACGGTTCCACTACGTTTGATACATCTGAGTATTAAACGATAATAAACAACGATGTGTTTGTT
This sequence comes from Pyrrhosoma nymphula, assembly GCA_963573305.1. NCBI lineage: Eukaryota > Metazoa > Arthropoda > Insecta > Odonata > Coenagrionidae > Pyrrhosoma > Pyrrhosoma nymphula. Next base: position 14,177,873 of record OY754333.1, on the reverse strand, counting down.
GTATCAACACAGGCATTATTACCATTACTATTCACTGCACCAAAGTATTCTTGCACATTTAATTAAGTGTGCAGTATATTTAAATCCTTTATGTGTATCGTTTACTACGTAAGTGTTCTCTCATATGCATGCATGTGCCTCTATGAGAGCTACAATGATAATAGACATTGAATAGTATACTTGTTGTGAATTTGCTTTGAATTTATCAATTACCCCTCGAAGCAATCTATCATGGGGCCCTAGGGACTCTGGGCCATTCTTATACAGTTTTTCCTTCTACGTGCTACCATGGGCCCTGCAGGAAAACATGATATTTAAATGCTAGAGGTGTGAATATCCCTTGAAAATCAAATCTCTGGTTGTCAATGAAATATGCTATTGTTGATTTCAGAACAAAATGTGAGATTTTCAGCTAAAAGCATGATATTCAGACAAATATGAAGCACAAAACAAAATCAAATGGAAGAATAAGAAACTTAATATATTCAGCCATTCGATTAAAAACATTTCAACACTCTATCTTGAGCGGAAGTAATTTTAAAAAGCAAAAAATTGTACCACTGAACAAAACTCAATACGTAGCGTACCTAAGGGCCGGCACCTTTTTGGGACCTTTTGGGGCCCGGAGATCTTTTTGGGCCCCGAGGTCTTTTTAAAATAGCCTACACTTTACCTCATGTCTTGACCTATTAGTCTGCAAAATTTTAGCACGATCAGATAAAAACTGTAGATTTGTATAAAAACCAAACAGACAGACAAAGGACGTACGAACATTTAGATGTGCACTTTGGAATAGAGGATTGTTCACCATTAATTAGAGGTAGCCCGACAGAATTGAATTGCAGGAAATCCATGGTCCGATCTCGGCAACATATCCCGGTATCCCGTACTGTAAACATTTTAAAGGAGAAATAGAATTTTCTATGAATCACTAATTAGGCGCGGCCAACTAGGCCAAATTGCAGGAAAAGGGTTGTTTCAGGTGGAGTCAAATATCCCGGAAGTATTTTATTCCACCATTGTGACAACTTGTATGGTGACAACTCTGATCGGTTTTCGGGGGAGGAGGTGAGGGACTTGGGGTCGTCGATCCCTGAAACAGGATCGTCCCCAAGAGAATCCTCTTGTTGATTCGGATTAGGGGCCGAGGGGTGCGAGGGAACAGGGATGGGAGAGGATGGGGGGAGGGGTGGAGTCCGGACACTCTCGGATCGTAGGGGTGGGGTTAGAAATCTCGACCGGCTAGCCACCACGCCCTGCGTCGGCTGAATCCGGAAGACCCCTGGAGAAGGGTTACCAGCCCATCCCACGAAAGGGTAAGGTCGCAGGGCGGCGGGTGTGCGGGGGGTGGGGGGTGGGAAGAGGAATTAGTACAGAGTTAGTGGGAAGGGTTTGGATGGATTGTTAGGGTAAAGGCAGTTAGCCGTCGAGACGAAGGCACGGCATTGAGGGTGTAGTGTTAGAGAGGCTAGTTGGGATGACCTAGGAGCCGAGCGTACCCTAGTCTATAGGTAGAGGTCACGTCCTAACCGACTGCTCATTAAGTGTGCTTAGTGAGGGTGGACCGGGGAACTTCGACGTGGATTGTGTGGGAGCGTGGATGGGGTTGCAATTGAGTGAGGCAGGGGATGTGTATGCATGGTGTGGGAGGAACACATCACCGGAGTGGAATTGGGAGAAAAATGGGGTTGCCCGGTCGCATGACCCCGATTAGAGCACCAAATTTTAAACTCATTGTGCGCACAGCTTTAACCTGCTTTACAGAGTGATTTTTCTTCAAATGATCTTCAAATTATGTTACGTTGGGAAAGTTAAATCCGATCAAAAGAGCATTGAATCGACTGGTGTGTCACGGAATTGATCGTTCCAATCCGGATGAAGCTTCTCAGTGATTTTACTCTTGCTCACCTTGTAAAAAGTATTGTAATTAAAATATTTCGTTGAATTAAGCAGAAAATACAATTCAATGATACCAATGGAATTAAAAGTACGAATAATTTTCCAGCTGATAAAGGTTATGAAGTGAATAAAGCATAAAAATTATCATGATTGTGAAGCTTCGCCAAGAAATCATATCTCATGCTTGGTTTTGCTACAAAATGTATTGTAACATTTATTTACCGTTACCTCCATTGATGTTGATACTTTGTTTACCGTAAAGTTATTTTAACAATCGGAGATTCTCAAAATGAGTACCATGATGAAGTATACGAGTATCTTCTTTTTGAAGGATAACTCGTATGAGATATGTATGCAGATTATATTTCAGTCTAGCTAATCGACGCTTCTAATAACCATTTTGAAAGATGAATTCAATGTAACTAAGGTATTTAATTTTATAAATTACTACGGGTATTGACGATGCCATGAGTCCTCGAGAAATTCCATGTTTCGGAATCGTACTAAAATGGATTTTCTCCGTCCCGTAATTATTTCCAAATCTGATCTTATAGTAAAGATGTCGAAGTGAGTATTTTATTCAATAGTAATACTCATAAAGCAATCATCTAGTGAAAACATTCTCCACTTTGAAAATCAAATTAAAAATAAGATTATGTTGGATGCTGAGGCGTAATGTTTCCAACCTTATCTTACCTCTCGCTTAAATGCCACCATAAACGTACTTATACATAGAATATTTACAAAAGAAACGCTTGGAGTTGCTGAAAGATCACTTCTGTAGCTCCCATTGTATCAAACATTCACCCAAAATATATCGTTAATGTATTTGGCATCACTTTTTTTCTGGGGAATAAATGAAATTGTCACGGTACAGCTCGGGTTAAGACTTCTGCTCAGCATCGCGCCAGTCACTCTCCCGTCACTGCCTTATCTAAGCGACAGGAAAATATTTTGATGCAGCGAGGGAGGAGTAGTAATAGGATAGCGGGAAGGAACGCAGGTTGTGAGGTCAATGTGAGGGGGTGGATGTAGGGCGATGAAGGGCGAGAGGGCGGCAGGCTAATTGGTGAAGTGAGAAGGGCCAAGCGTTTGAGCGACAGCGGTGGTCCAGAGGAGAGTATTTTTATGCCACGCATACGAGAGTAAGGTCGAAAGAAAGAGAGACGGGCTGTGATGCGTGAGATTGAAAGGGAGCGAGCTGGAAAAAGTAGTCGTAGGTTTTTTTTTCCGTCCCACCTCTTCCATTGAATTGCATTTGGATGAAAGCCTGAGGTGCTTGATTGACGTGGGTGAACAAAATTCCAATTCGTTTGCCCTCCTCTAAAGTGTGCCTATTAAGGTTAGATTTCCAGTGAATGCGCCAGCGAAGTTTAGATAGCCCAGATTCTCAACCATCAATTTTTGCTAGGACTTTAACGACGGATTTGAGCACATTTTTCGTTGTCATCTGTAATAAAGCCAAGGTTTGGTTCGACTAAACCTCCTCCTCCCCATTTTATGACCGCTTCATTCCTCCATATTTCACTAATTTAACATTTTTACATATTTTATCCTCGAAAATCAAACGGTTTTGTGGTCAAACAAATTGAATCTTGGCTTAAAAATTCCAGGAATACATATCAGGCCTGAATCTAGAACATTAATTTGGAATTCAATCCATATAATCGAAGCTCTCAGAAAAATGTAATTTTCGTGGTCTTAGCACCGCATCTCAAAATCTAGCAAAGCTGAGATGAGCAGAATCATCCAAAAAAAATCATGTACTAGTCTCTCTCTCTAGTAAATTATACTGGAGGAAATAAATATCCCTTGAACTAGTATATAATCATACCGAGAAATATTTTGGGTTCATAGCGGATTTATTCAATTTTCAATGGTAAAATTTGACTTATATTTAATGCATTTTAAAAATAGAACACCTCCGGACTCTGTTCGAACATTGAGGGTTTAATGTAATATGCTCCAAATATTATCCATAGTTTTCCTCATTAATACATGCAATCAAATTTTTTCCTACAATTTTTAGGAGAATGTTTTCCTCTGAGCATTTAATAATATTATTTTCATACAGACTCAGTTACTCCTAACTTAAGGGATTTTTTAAGATCATTTTTTCTCGTTAACACTTAGCAGGACTTTTTACTCAGCCCATTTGATATCCATATTTAAAATTTTAATGTCCTTAATTCTTCCCTCATGTGATGCTGCTGGTGCCTGAGAATAAGTTACAATGCAATAGTAGTTATGTTTGCAAACATGCAATACTTAAAATATTTAAAGTTGACGATGATAGAAGTAAGATTTTCTTGGATATAGAAGCTTTAATGAGAGAGGAAATGTTAAGGAATTATGATAAAGCTAAGAAATAGTTATTTTGAGTATGTAACAAAGACGGTAAAGAGTCTTTAGGAGAGATGAATCATCGCTGTAATACAGCATGGAAAATAGTAATAAATTCGTTACTGAAATGCCTATATAAACCTAACAAAACTATAAGATTGAACTTCGTGTGCTCCAAATGTCACATATTAATACATATTCCATTAAAACATAAGATATTTTGTCTAGATTTTATATATAAAATGAAAATTGCATAAAATAACTCAAGGCTTTTCATTTTACCTTACTCTGACTATTCTGATATTTCGTTGCCAATTACTCTCAACCAAACTGCCCTTATAAGCCTTGATCCTTAAGTTTGGTTTTATCAGTGATGGGGGAGATCGTTTGGATCCAAGCCCACTACTGGCTGTGCGACAGCATTTTAACGTCTTTTTATTTGAATTGGATTTTTATCACCCCATTTACCGCAAACAGCATCCGGCTAAGATTACGGCAATGCCTTGATAAAAACTAGTAAAGCCTTAAGAGAATGCTTTTTTGTTTTCTATGTTGGGAAAAGAAAGCACGCCACAAGCATTAAACGTGATTATTATTCCATATCTGTTCCCTAAGGGTTACGTTCCATATTTGCGGATACTATACGCGTCAGAATAATCTCTCTTGTGTAGAAACGAGGCACGATTAGGGAATTTCAAAAGCCAAGGTCACCGTAATATTTACTGTTTTGTCGGAAACAAATGCGTACAAAATGGAATCAACGGTCTAAAACAAAGGTCTGATGGGTATCTATATCGCCACCAGGGAATACAATTTGAACGATGGATTTTCTGACGGCTTGTACACGGAAAAACGTGCCCGGTCAATCATTTCTTGGCTTAGAGATATGGCTTCCCCGAAATACGTCGTGCAGTTTAACGATCCAAGATAAATTATTTCTATGTATTAAGAAATAGAAGCTCATGGAGGAAAACTGTTGCCAAAAGTACTCTACACCCCCCTAGAGTGGCTATTCCGATATTTCTATCAACTTTTCATTAGCTTAGTCAGGAAAACATTCAATGGTTTATATTGTGATTATTAGAAGCTATATTTTTTCATCGTAAGGGTTTGCATAGTTGTTATAATATTTTTCTATATATTTAATACTATAAAATTAAGTTTATTCTTGACTGGTTGTATAAATGAATTTACCTTCTGAGTAATAGAGAAGATATTCTGTGCTAATTTTTCGTGTTCTGTAAAAAAATAATCAGAATATCCAGACGGAAAATATAACCAAATTACTTAAAGAATCTAAGTGATTGGAAATGTCATGATTGTCATGTAAAGGTAATGAGTGACCGTTGTAATCATCGCATGTGTAACGACTGTTAGTCTAGTTACACCGTTTTTACATTGATTGTTTCCGAAGTAAATCTTTTTTCTTTCGTCAAATTATAATTTGGGTCCATGAAACAGAGTAACAATGTAAAGAAAGAGAGCTTATTCTCTTATAATAATACCTCAAATAATCAACTCGTTGCAATCGTGTTGAACTTTCATTTTGATTTAAAAGTGTGTGTTTCTGTCCAGCGGCTTTTTCCATCGGGCTTATAACTGTTTTATTAGAGAATTTAGTTTTCTGAGTATAGACTGAATCATTTTTCATTATCAATAACGAATTTAAATATTTCTAATTTTTATGTATATTTAACTAAAAGGTGTGAGATGGTCACTTAAAATGCTTTTCAATATGTGAAATAATACATAAAAGATGATGATTCAGGTATTTACAGTATATTGTCTATTTATAATGAACTCAACGTTTTGCTCCTTGTACTGCCATGTCGCCAGGGCAATGAAATTTCTTCCACATCCATCTGATCTTTTATTTTAGCTTAACGTTATGATATATAAAACAAGCAGCGGTAATCTTCTTACCAAAATGAAACAAAATGAAATAATACCCTTCCGGCAATTTACTTTAGACGTTGTGCTTACCTGTTTTAATTTCTCTGAGTCATGAAAGGAACTCGTAAGAAACAGATAAGAGAACGTAGCGCATTACTGGGGCGAAATTCCTTTTAGAAAATGGTTATTTGTGCAGTTTCACTGTACTCCTTATAGCCGCACGCATTGCAGGAACATTTTCTTAGAAATAGGGTAGAAACATAGAATTCCACTTATCCTCACGGTTACGCGTCTCAATTTTCACACACATAATTTTCATACTAGAACTACTGAAAGAATGAAACACGAGATATCACTCCCTGTATGAATTTTACCTACTGTGAGCCATTTTATGTTTTTCCGATTCTTTTGAAATGGCTCCGTATGGATTAATTAGCTGAGTCATCTCCCGAAAAAAAGCAAACGAGCAATATCTTCACTGCAAAGGACATCCGATGATCGCATCTCCCAGCCTCCCAGTCTCACTCTGGAGGGCGACAACGACGTCACCTGCATAATTAAGTTACCCGCGTGACTCTCCCGTCACCGCCCCATCATGGAGCTATTCATAATAGCGAGGGGCAGTGCCTTTTTTTCTCTCCTCTTCCTTGCTGCTCTTAGTCCCACGAGTGCAAGAGTATCTCTAATCAAGCCGAGGCGCGTCTCCCCTGAAGACGTCCCCTTCATCGCTTAGGACACGTGCACTATGGGTCCAAGTGCTGCGGATGGACAGGAGGGTGGGGGAGATGGGTGCGGACGGGTGAAGGAGAGGGTGTCTTCGTGAAAGAGATAAGGACTTGGGAGTGGAGTGCGAAGTCCACGGACAGGAAGGGAAGGTTGACTCGAAAGGTATGCAGGAAAGTTTTGAAATGCTTGATGAGGAGAGCTGGGAATTGAATCAGACCATTATGACGGATGGGGGTGAGGTTTAAGGTGGTTCCGCCGTAAAATGACGAAAATGTCATTTTATTCTTACACTCGGTACCTACTCGTAGAAAAACGTGTCCACTGTCTGATATAAACAGATAAATCATGCCTATCCACTGAACTTCTCTCGCAAATCGAACTTTATATTACATAGTGTTAAATGGGAGAATGGGAGAAACACAGGAATGAATACAATTTTTCTATATAATTTAATGCCACTATCGCGGAATATTTTTTTAAAAAGGGAAATTGAAAAAAGGAGAACATAAAGATATCTAACTACCTTATGTTTTTAGTTACTAATAATTAATACCGCATTTTCCAGTTGCGGTATTTCCATATTAATAGTGCAGCTGTTGGCTCTTACGGCTGCGGGTGGTAAATAGTGATTTTTGGTTATTGAACATTAGGGTGGTTCGAAAAATTCAATTATTTTATTTCGGAATGCTATAGTGCGCAAAATTTGCCATTGGTATAGACAAGAAAAAATTATGTTAAAAGAAATTTATTCATATAACTTCCGGTCGCGCATTGCCATTTAAGTTCGATAAAAATCCTTAAAAACTAAAGAAGTTCCATATTTTTTGTAATTATGTAAGGGTGGTATGACTACAGTTCTATATCGCGTGAATGATTTTACATGTATTTAAAAAATTACTTAAAATTATATAAATTATATTTATATCATATATTTTGGTCGCGCACCGCTATGGAACATGTGATAAATTTTAGATTTTAGTAAAATGTCAAAGTTTTACATTTTATAACGATTTTATAACAAATCTACTTGAGACGCTATAGTTACATTCCTATGCCTAGAGGTGCTTAGTAAAAAAGTACAGTAAATGCTCTTCATATTTTTTAACTAACCGGTCACGCAGCCGCATTTAAAAGTGACTAATGCTGCATTGGCCTTAGTTATTGTCGCGTTCTTTCGTCCGAATTTTCTTTATGATTTTAAAATAAGATAAAAGTTTTATATTTGAATACGAGCAAAAGCCTGCTTCAGTAACACTATGATTTTAATTCTTTTTGACCGCGCAGCTGAATGAAATAAGAGTTCCAATCGTAAATTTGGCGGTATTTTTAAATTGATATTGTGTGTGCAGTTCTTCGCTCATTTTGCTTTGAAAAACGACCCAGAACTCCTCACGGATAGGTGGCTGTATTTCAAGTTCCACCTACACCTTACCCAACCTACCATCCAATGATTAGGGTGTGTTCATTACAATATTTACAAGTTTAAAACATATACAATTTTTTTCTCTGTACTTCTTCTCCATAGTTTGAAACGTTATTCATTTTTGTCCATCACTGCGAACTTATATTCAGATATGTGCAGAAAAGTAGGCATAGCTGATCTTGAAAGTAATCTAACTCAGAAGAAACTATCTCTATCACTGTGCCCACAGACTTCACTGGAAGCTTATGTCTCAAGCTTAACGCAGCATTTGACAGCTTGCGTATGACGGAAATTTTTCTGAATCCATAGCAGTCTTAAATTCTCTGTTTACATACTGTTTTACTTCGTCAGTCAGTACTCGTAACAAAGGAGATTTAGTCAGATTACAAGTGCCCCATTGTATAATTTCGGTGTAGTCTGTACATCTTCAGAAGTTGCTTGCCTTGCCTTCAAGATTCGTCTGTACCGAAGCTCTCGAATATGGTTTCTTTCATCAATGACCATCGCCTAAAGTAAATTTTCGGGATGGACAAAGTAACCATTTCGTTGTATAACAGAGTCTATAATTTGAAGCAACTCTTGTGGCAGACACCGTGCTGTTTGAATGGCCTCAAAAATATATTTTGGTGCGTCAGTGAAATTCTTGTTTACCTTAATGCTAAACCACATAATGCCACATATACGACTTTAAAATAAAAGTTACTATTTGCCTCATATTTTCAGGACTCTTTACACTAATATATAGGTGCAAAAACCTGTTAGCGGTAGTGACCCATGTTGAGTGTGACAAAGGGCCATAGTCACGGATTGAAAAATCTTCTGAACAGAGCCCTGACTGGATGAATTTTGATATTCCTAGTAAATACAATTGATCTTTGCTGAGTATCTGCCTATCTACTTCAGGAATCACACAACCAACACAACCAGGTAAGGAACTTACCCATTTGGCTCTGAATTACCCATAGGGTGTTGCCATACCATCTTGAAGTGCTTAAAAAGGTGGTGGAATGGAAGTTCGTTGAAATGAAGAAAACAAGTACTCCATTCCAAAGGTCTTCCCACATACAACTCATAAGTGTCATCACATCCGATCACTTATAATTTGTTAAGTGATTAGTCAAATTCAGGTTGGAAGTCGTAAATATATACATAGCTCGTATATGCATGATATATACATAAATCGTAGCTCCAGGGCAGGGATTTTTTTTCGTTTTCACACATGCAGTTAATACTTATTGGACTCACACTGGCATTTGGAGTTCTCTAGCAAGTGCAGTATTTAACAACAATCTGACATTTGCATGCAGCAATGTGAAAAAGATAGGAACCATTCTCTTTAAATTCGTTAAGTCTCAGTGTAAATGCTGCTTTGTTTTTGTCACGATTGTATGATTTTCTGAGCTTACAATATGATTCATTGTAAGCGTTTGTATACTGGAACACTCTGTATTCCATCACAGTTGGGATAGAAGCCTTGCCATACAAACACTTAATTTTCTATGCAACTGTAAATGCAATAAAAAGGAGACACTCTCGTTATTTGTTTCAAAAGCCAAGTTAAATCTTCCTTGAGAGAAGCAACGGAGAACATCCTCATGTGTTGGTAGCTTGTTATTTATTAAGTCTCGCCGGTGGCCAATTGTAGGGCATTCAAAATCCTTTATAATTATTACACCTACTCCTACGTTTTGCACCGCATCTATCATAGCAGTAATACATATTTTTTTCTACATTTTAGTCTTCTATGGGAAGTACATTTCATCAGTGGAAGCAGAATTTTCTTCAACCGAATACGCATAAATGTCGATTCGAATACATGTTCTGACTCACTCAGTCGTAGAACATCCTTAAGGGGGTAGAGATAATACGCCAGAAAATGCTAATTCTGATCGCTAAGAATTTTATTGCCACACCCTGACGAAAAGAAAGCATATTGGAAGCGTCACCGAAGTTTCGATTGGAATGTGAATGAAGCATTCTGCAAACCCAATGGGTGAGCGACTGGTGAGTCACGGCAGCGTGGAGTTGAACATCAGAGAGTGAACAAAGTGTTATTTTCAAGCGCAAATTTTCGTAAATGGAGCTATGAGTCCTCTCCCCCACGATTTTTCCTTAAAGGAGAACTAACATAAGTATAAATTTGGGAAAATCCAGTTACTTTGATGGTATACGGCTAATGATTAATGCCTCGCTAAGAATTATACTTATTTTTTCGACATCTAAAAAAATATTGCATAGATTTAAACCTGCGACTACTCGTTTACTAACGCCTTAACCTCATAAGCTATCCGATAATATCAGATTTATAATTTAATTTAATATTTTTTCAAATTAACCATGGCTACTTAAACAATAGACATAGGTTGACAATACTTAAGTAGTTAATTTTAGGTATTTGTAGGAGGTTTACTCTCATTTATATGAAACATAACACAACCGCATTTTATTTGCTACCAAGAGCTTACTCACCAAGATGATGATTAGTCAACGATGTAATAATATTTCATAAATTACAAGTGACACCACATCTAGAAAAGAAACCTTTATGTATCTAAGAGAAGATGAAGAAGGTTAGGACGCACGTCGAGATCAATAAATGAATACTAGAAGTAGATTGGGCTCTGGAGGGTTTTCTCTGACTTACCAATGAAACCTACCTCTAACCGGTAAAGTACTTAAATGCAATTTTATAAATGCACTTGTTTATCTGAATTGCTTTTAATAACGAAACAATTCAAGGTATCTTATCTGAACGCCTAATTTGCCTAATGATTCCGGTATGAACGCTGTCTTTTACTATAAATGATGAGGTCGTTCATCAACAAAAATACGTAATGATTTTAATTCTGAGCGTTGGTTAATTTTGTAGACGTGCTTCCGTGTACTGTATTTTGATGTATGTAGAAGTTACACGAAGTATATATCATGCTATAGTAACCTTCTAATCTCGCAAAGAGTCGAAGTGGAAATGAAGCATAAGCTGAGCCGGAGATCGACGCTTCTTACACTTCCCCTAAAGCGTTTGAGTAATGTTCAAGGAAGGGATGGAGAACGGAGCGTCAACGAAGCTGGGAATCACTCTGAGTTCACTCTCACGGGAGATTTCGGAAAGTGCGGGTGGCGTATCGAGCGACTGAAGAGCGAAGGAAGCTCCAGCCGTATCCGCAGACTTTACGTATCCGTTGACTCAACCTCGACGCTCGGGCCAGCGTACAATTTAATCAGGGCGGCATTATTTAAAATGTGCGGCATATTTGATGTGTTCTCCTATGCGTTCTGTCCTATGCACCCGTAGTCCAATTTTTGGCACAATTTATCGGATTCTTTTCTCATACAGAACTTCCCTATTTCTTCAGTATTATTTTTCCTTGTTGTCGTATCGCCTTATAACAGCCTTTGCCTTCCCAATCTATTTAATAAATGTATATGCTAGTAAATGGACCTTCCCCGCTAACATGGGAGTGTGATGCACAATCTCGGTGCACATCTCCTGTACCAGCAGAATGCTTATAGTGAAGGTCTCACTTGATAGCACGTACTACTAGGTGTTCAGCAAACCAAATGAGAATGCTGTGGGCACTTTATTTCCTTTGTATCTAGCGCCCTGATGAACATTGATGCAGGAGATGCCGTATTCGCCTCGCCCAAATGCAACGGGCATAATAACGTCGTGCAATATAGGCAGGTAGTTGTCTCTGCCTAACATTGCCGTGCGTGGACTCCGTGAGCATCTGTTTTAGATACAAATGCGGGCGGCTTCATCTGCCGTGAAAATTCCAAGTTAATCAGTTTCCGTCCAATATACTTTGTTTCGCTTCTGCATGAGTTCAAATCTTTTGTCTCCGTCCACATCTGCCTTGAATAACGTCGGAAGAGTGTGAGGGGTAATTTTATGATTTTTTCTTCTTTTAATGCCGTTTTTTGCCAATAATAGGAGTATTGTTAGTTGAGTAACATACTTCCATCCAAATTAATCGATATGTGGCAGTATATTCAAGTCATTTAATTGTAATTTTTAGGAAAATTTCTAAAACTATTTTATAAGCATCAGAAGAAGGAGTTATCTAGTAGCATGGGGAACATAGAGCATAAAGTTAATTAAAACTACGCCTCTTGAACCTTTATTATAAAAAACTCTATTTTTTTCCTTTGATTCCCCTTTCATTTGGATTTTCCATATAATTTGAGGGATTAATTTACCTTCAAATTATAATTAAGTTATACCTGTAACAGAACATTCCTATAAACAGAATTCAACAAGTATAACGAATGACAGTCACCAGTCCTTATTTCTATGTCCGTCATATCTTGGAATGATATTGTTATTTTTTAGCCCTTATCAATTCTGTTGATTTTACCACGTTTATATTAGTTCGGTTTCTGTCATGTCTGTCTGTCTGGGTGGAATATTGAAACTGAGTTTAAACTAACTTCCCGATCAGCTAGAGACTTGAAATTTTAAACATAGCTCAGAAGTGGATGACAATACAATATTAGTTATCTATTATAAAAATTAATTGATTAATTAATTAACATTTCCTAATGTGGTAGTTGAGGCTTGTAATTTTAACCATAGCTCAGAAGTGGATGACAATGCAATGTTAGCTACATGTTATAAAAATTAATTAATTAATTAACGATGAATTAATTATTTCAATTCCACGCCTTTAATAACAGAAAAAATTGGCCAGAATTTCAATAAAGAAAATTGAGTTTTGATGAGGCAATAGAGTCACATTTCTGGAGGCACGGATGTAAACAATTCATTCAAGGGAAGCCCATAAGATTTGGCTATAAAGTGTGGTGCCCCAATTTGGCCTCCCGATTTGGGTGCCTCCCGATGGATACCTTGTAAATATTGACGATTATCATCCAAGACATCATCATGTTTATGGCGTTATCCAAGGAGAGTGGAAAGCTATGAAAAAGAATTTGTAAATATTCTTTCCAGAGTCTCTGATGATATAATGTAAGATGGGTACAACCACCTAGTGGCGTAGGTGTGAACGTGAAAATTGCACCAGCAGGGCACGAACAGTAGGGCAGTAGGGTATGATATGTCATTTAGGTTTGTCCATTGACTGTTTTACACCATTTCTTGTACAGAAGTGATAAAATAATGCCACGAAAGGGAATTCTTGTTATTTCTGACTTTGAGCATTTTTTAAAATTATTTTTTATTTTTAGTAAAATAATGTTTAATTTTTTGTATTAATTTTTTGTTTAATTTTGTTTTTATGTATAATAAGGTGAAAACATATGAAATACTAAATATTTTGAACAGCTACATGTAAATTACAGAAAATTCTGAAAACTTCAATTCAATCCCCCTAACGCCTAGCGGTACCGTTTAGTACTAGGCTGGATCTCCATAACTACCAATGTTAAAAGTAAAACGTTTGGACCTAATAACTCAGAAAACAAACCATATTAAAATATTAGTTTGTCAATGGATTCCAAGAAAAAACATTTCCAGGCGTTACCGGGTTAATTCGTAACGAATTATTCTTCAAATGCTCTCCTGAAATATTTTTTTTATTTCAGCATGATTTCGAAAAGCGATGTAATGACCTTGGGAAGGTATTCTGGTCCACTTAGGGAAAGATAAATTTCAAATCACAAATAAATTTCCGTGAATTACCTTTAATACAGTCGGAATGCTTCCGTAGCATGCACGGCTGAGCCGAAAATACTCCTCGCCTTGAAGCCTCGGGTATATCCCGCGCCAAGATGTTAATGTTTTTGCATTACCCAACGTAACAGATATGAGGGCAACGATAGGAAGAATAAAGGCAAAAACGTAAGTAAGGCGGTAGAGAAATGTGAGTAAAAGGCGGTTCCAGGGAGGAAGTTGTGCACGAAACGGACTGTAGTGTGGAGATGTTTTCGGCCGCGTGGTGTATCCCAATGCTGAGAAGGCTGTTGGGAGGGGTTAGGCGGGACATCTGCTACAGAGGTATGAGACACCCTTCGGTAAAAGAGGGAATATTGGAGAGGGTGGGTGGTGGAAACAGTTTGGAGGCGCGAGTGCGTTGGATTTCGCATGTTGGTTGAGGCCTCGATAGTGTCAACACGGAGCATAACTTCGTGCGGTTTACGAAGGAAACTCTTCGCATCATTGGTTGTGGAAAGGTGGCTTAAGAAGTGAGTGGTGTTAGTGGCGGCTGGAGTTGGTTCAGCTATCCATAGATGGCAGGATGATGTGCGAAAAGAAGGGGTGGTTGTGAGTGGTAAACAAACGAGAATCGATTTCCGCATTCTACTCCTTAGAGCACCCTGGCAACATGCCGTTATCCGTCTGCATCTTAACCTTCACCTAAGCGGGCTTGAATTGTGTCTTCTACTCAGTTCAAGGGTAACACTTGCATAGTGCCTCGTGATGAAATAAATTTCTTTAAGAGGCAATATAAAAGTGGATGTGAAGGCCAGAACTGGAACTATTGGAATATTTTTTCTTTGTTGAAAGTCGCATCATTAGAAATGGAACATAAAGAAAGATACTGAAGGTAGAGTTGTACAATCGAAAAAAGTATCTAATGGAAATATGAGTCTATGAGCTCCTAGCACCTAAGGAAACATTCTGTTAAAGCTTGCCTGGTACATACTCTTAAACTGCAGGAATGGGCATAGGATTGGAAGAAATTTTGAAGTTAAATTATTCAGGCGTAATATAGCGACAATTCATAATAATAATTAAATCGAAATTAGAAGCTATGACGTGGTGGAAGGGCTCCATATTAGCAATGAAAAGACTTTGTGACTTCCACAGTTTATTTAATATAGAACGACCGGTTTCGGCTGTCAAGCCATCATCAGGTACATGTACCTGATGATGGCTTGACAGCCGAAACCGGTCGTTCTATATTAAATAAACAGTGGAAGTCACAAAGTCTTTTCATTGCTCATAATAATAAGTTTCAGTTAAATTTGTGGTAAATTACGACTGAGGAGATTACAATGCAGAGAAATGACGAACATCAAGTGGATGACGAAAATCACAGTTGAGAAGTAGCAATTTAAAGTTATGACTAATAGAAGTCATCAATGAAAAAGATAAAAACATTGACTCCTATGCATAAATGTTAGCCTCCCTGGTGACTATCGACTGGAAGAGATAAAATCTCGAAAACATGTGCGTGTTGTCTGAGGTTCGAAGTAGAAGTGTCGAACTTGGACTTTGAACTTCGGAGAACAAGCCTACTGGATGCCAGAAATGCATACGTAGGAGTTGAAATTACTTTAGCTTTGGTTGAAAATTTTCGTTAATATTTAATCTTGATTCATTAGTCAATTGCCCTCTTCTTGGAGAAGAATCTAACTAAGATAATACGGTCATAACTTTACTTGATGAAATCTCTGAAAGTAGAATAGACAAACTGGGTGGACCCCTTCTGAGACGCAGCCGACTTTTGGACAACAGAAAGGGAATAAGAAGTAAATGAAAAACTTTCCGAGAAAGTACACTAATTTAACAATGAAGGATGTCGCAACAAAAAATTGAATGACACATGTGCTTACCTAAATTAGAAAAGCGTGTAGAGTTTCAAGAAACCAATCTTCTGACTGATGACTACTGGTGAGAATGAGGACCCCTGTAGGGTAGTTGAATTCGGCAAGGATTCGCGGGATCTGTGTAAAAATTGTGACGTATGAACGCTTTTGCGCGGGTGCATTCTGTTCTCTGTAACTTACTATTCGTTCTCCAAAGTCGTTTGGTATTTTTTAACGGAATAAGGTACGGGCTAAGGGTAGCTTTATTTTTCTCTATTTCCCTTTCGCTTTTTGCTCCAGTTATTATTCCTATCCTTTGTTCCTTCAACCCGTTCTTCTTTCTCGTTCGCGAAGATGAGTAGTGGGTGAGTCATTATGTGAATGATCAGCACATACGCCCGGGGAGAACTCATTAAAGTTATACCCTAACTTCCCCCTCCGATATATGTCACTATTACCCATTTTTAACAGCGATTTGCATTACCTCGCGAACCTGAGATCTTTATCTAATCTCCGGGGTCAAAAGTGTCACCAAATCCCCGTCCTGGAGAATAATATTTTCCCTGAAAACGCACCAACGCCTTATTCTTCGCTCACTTAGAAATCAAGAAACATATCTTTTCGTTGAGATGCTAGGATGAGATTTGGATAAGAGTGGGAAAGAAAAATGCGTGGAAACAAAGTATAGGCAGGGACAGATGGAGTAGACTGAAAATTTTCTTTGCATTTTATACGCACTAGTTTAGCACGAGTTCAAGGAGACAGACGCCTGGTGTGAAAGACCAAAAGTAACTGGGAACAGGCGAGTTGTCATCTTTTTTTTTAATCCCCGAACGAAAAACAAGTGATAGGTGTGGAAAAGCATTCTTTACGCTGGGTGGATGGTGTCCTTTGACATTTTCTTTTCCCTCTAGGAGATCACACGTTTTGTCAAGCAAAATACGAAAACAAAAATATGAGAGTAGAATGGAATCTTCTCTGAGCCTCCAATATAATCGCATGGACGTAACGTAGTGCTTGTCTTACATCATTTGTGCGAGAAAAAGACTGTTTCTAGGATTTCACAATCCTCTTCCAGTTTGCAAATATTTATTTGAAACTCGGGTATAGGTGACATTTTGGAATTAAATATGGTACAAGAGTTGTAATGATTGATGGGGTACTAATAAACGATGCATAACTACTAAATTACTGTGGACTAAGCTATTTTTTTCGCGTTGAATTTTATTCCTTTGATCATTTTATTTATAGAAATACTTGTGAATTTGATCAATCAATTCCGGATGGTATCAATACCGATTGATTGATTGATACTTGAATTAGTTAATCGTCCATTTTTAGACCTTTACCTTCACTAATCTATCCTCACTGTGAGTTACGCATTATTTATTTTTTGAGGATTAATTTACATGTTTAAAAATCTATGTAACACGGTATCGCTTATTTTTAAGGAGGCGTGTGAAAATTAAACGTCGTGCTTTCATTTAATTACTTCTTTTATGGGAAAATATTCTGCGATATTCCACAGAGGAAAATCATACGCCCTGACCGGGATTCAAACCCGGATTCCTCGACTTCGCGCCAAGTGCTTTAACCAGTAAGTAACCGAGACATCCTTATCCCTTGTGGATTATTTGGTGGCTTTATAGAAGCATGGTGGTCAGGGCTGCTAGACGTATGATGTCAGTAGCAGTCCAAAGCGTGCGCCAAGCGCCACAGTCCACGAGGATAATGCCATAAATTCAACACGATGATGTGATCGTTATTTTGACCAATTTTGAGGAAACCGGGACTAGCCACGGTAGTAACCCTTCAGTCAGCAGTCGGAGTCACCCGCAAGTGCACGTAAGTGCGATATTCCACAGAGGAAAAATCATTCGCCTTGCGCTAAAAAAAAGGCGCTAGGCGCACGCTTTTGACTGCTAATGACATCTTATGTCTAGCAGTCCTGACCACCATGCTCCTATAAAGCCACCAAATAATCCACAAGGGATAAGGACGCATCGGTAGCTTAACCGGTTAAAGCACTCGGTGTGAAATTGAGGGATCCGGGTTCGAATCCACGAAAAGGCGAATGATTTTTCCTCTGTGGAGTATCGCACTCATATCCACTTGCGTGTGACTCCGTAAAGGTGACTACCGTGGCTATCCCGGCTTCCTCAAAATTGGTCAAAAGAGCGAACACCTCATCGTTTTCAATGTATGGCTTTATCCTAGATGTAATAGTTTATGAGTAATCTCCTACATTTTTTTCGCTACAGTCTGACAATTTATGTATTTTTTTGCACTGATACATTTTGTATCAATTTACTTGGTGGCCTTTTAAAAATTATTTTCTGCACAATTAATTGTTGCAGTAAATATTTCTAGTATTATTTTTTTCCCATGTTTTGCGATTTCCGTCCTCATCATCGTATTCCCATCGGTGTGCCCCGATGAAAGTAATGTCCTTCCCAAGGGAATGAATCTTCTTCGTGAACGTTGATTTTCCACCTCGGAGGAGAAGGAATTCCTCGCACGGCTCCTGAGAGCTCTGAATTCGAGAAATCAATCCCCCTTCCGAATGCCTGCACGCGCTTCGTGGAAATGGTTCACGCAAAAATCCAACTCGGTCGTGATGGGTGCTCTGGTGAGAGAGACAAAGAGCATGAGGGAGGAATGCCCCCTATCACCCCGGGAGCGCATCAGCTAGAAAGAGCCACTCTTTTCTCACAATGGCCTCCGGGGATATACCACCCGCCATTGCGTCATCGTGACGTCACGCCCCCCCATTTGGTAGGTTAGGCCTGGCAATTTGCAAAAATGTGGCCTCGTCCTCATTTGAAGGAGGCGTTACATTCCACCCATCTCCTCTCTCTCTCTCTCTCTCTTTCTCTCTATCTTCCTCACTCCATCTCACTCGGTCGAGTCGAACCAGAACGCGGAAATTCTGTACGGTTCACATTCCAAGCGACGAATCATGTGGACTCCACTCACCCTCCTAGTGACCTCACACCCAATAATACAGAACTGTGACTCTGTGGTTGTCCATTTAGGAATGTTTTTATTTACGCTTCTCGAGAGGATTTTAATCTACATCTACAACAAATACCCTGCAAGCCACCTCAGGGGTGTGTGGCAGGGGGTGAGTAATCTCCAACATGCATTACACTATACCTTAGAGTTAGTGTACCTACGAATAATTATGCATTAGCATAAATCGCTAATGCTGGTCACGAGGCGAAGCCTCACAAGCATGCGCTACTACACTACAGATGTTATCACAATGGATAGGGACCGTCAATATACATGCATTCTACATCTAAACAGATGGACAGAGACTCAAGACCCATGTAGAAAACATGCAAGGCGTTAGTATGTACTAGGTAACCGATAAGGATTCAAGTATTAGGAGTATTACTACTACTAAGAGCTACACTACCTAACGACAAACCTACATAAAAGTCTCATTGGCAGCTTTTATGGTCCCTTATCGTTCGTGGGAAAAATGACATTTTAAATTTGTCCGTTCTGCAGTCTAGTTCCCTATTTTTCCTCATGATCTGATCTACCGTAGTATGTCAGATTTCATAAAATATTATCAACGTCGTCAGAGAATTGACCGGTTTGGTACTTTGGTAATTTTAATCGACGGTCTGAAAGCTTATCCCATCCCAGTTGCTGCAGAAGGTCAGTAACACTAACGAGATTATCATAACGGTCTTTAACGTATCTTGCCGATATTCGCTGCACGCGTTCTAACTCAGTTTCCAAGCCTATCTCATAAGGATCCCAAATACTGGCAGCATTTTCCAAGGGGGGTCTAACGAGGGAGAAGTAGCTGATTTCCCTAACTTAATCATTCAAGCCACACATTTTTCAGTGGAGTACTCACCTTCATCAATTCCATTCCAATCTGTGAGGAAAACTTCTTTCAATGATTAATACCAAAAGGGTTACTTCATCCCAGTGATTGAAGTGAAAATTTGGGTAATTGTGAATGAGAGTGACCGTCGTATTTTTTCGGCTTTTTTGTCTGATGGCTTTGAAAACGTGGTAGAACAATAAGAAAGTTTTTTTTCCGCGCGCTGATGCGAAATACACCGTATATTTGCGATTTTCAACTGGTGTAGAGAATGATTAGAAAATTATATTTTTTCTTGTTTTATTTACAAAATTAACACATTAATAAGCGGGGGGGGAAGCCGGGGGGAGCCTGAAAAATGCAATGAAGACGCTCATGGTGGTTCTGGCAGAGCATTTTTAATCACAGGTCTGCCAGGTAGCAAACAAAGTAGATTCTGACGAGGGGGCAGTATTTTGCATCAGCGCACCGAAAAAAAATATTTCTTATAGTTCTAGCACGTTCTCAAAGCCATCAGGAAAAAAATTCGAAAAAATACGATGAGTCACCCTCCCTCACAATCACCAAAAATTGTAGTTTTTGCTGAAGGAAGCGACAGCAGGCATTACCTAAAAATAAATGGATCCTCTAAAACCCAGTGACTGTATCCACAGCGCCATATCGGTTCGACAGTCCGCTGAGAAGGAAATATCCCTATTCGTAAATGAAATTGTGATTCTTTTTGGTGAAATTAGTCTCAGGCAATAGCATTTGATTGATACATGTAACCAAAGAACGCGCGCAAACAAGCTAGAACAAACAATGAATAAAGTTCAAACTCTCATATTCTATACATGTAATAGCAATTGCAGCATGTCACGCCACCTTATCATTTCACCATAGGAATCCAAGTGAGCGAAATATGTATGTTATTGCCCAGTTAAGTCTGATTGGTAGCGAGCCAACTTTGCAAACCTAAAGTAGTGCATTGGAGTCCAGCGTCGGGCAATAGCATCGTCTTGGTCTTAGAATTATGACTAAAGTTATAAAGTGATTTTTTTTTCAACTTTTGCTGTTTCACCACCTGAAACCAAATGCTACTATCCCTACCAATACCTATCATCTCATCTCATACGTGATACTCGTATTGATTTTTAATTTTTGAATAAAACTTAATATGCGTGTACGTGCTTTTATCTTTTGTTTCTATTGTGAATTATGATGCCATTTACTTGTTTCAACTTATCTTATGTTTCTATCCTAAGCGAGATCATGATAATTGCTCTTAAAGCTAAGTTCCCTTTGGCTATACCTTCTTCATCCATTCCAGAGTATTCCTTCAACTTCAAGCCAAAGTTAGTACCGCGTACATATAACATCTTTTTTTCGGAAACCTCTCAACACAGCGATCTTTCAAAGAAGGTATTTTCTTGAGCGTGGGCGATTTTTCCAAGATGAAAAAATTACATTGGCGCATTGCACTCCGACGTCAATCCGTTTTCAGGTCATTTTTTACGATAATTTGCGCGGAATGCGTGAGCTAAAAGAGTAATTGTGTCAACTGGTCCCACTCAGTACTACATGAGGCAATGCATTTTCGTCGTTAGGCGGGTTTGCTGCGAAATAAAAGGTGACAAAAAGTTAAACCGTGCTTCAAAACCCTTGAGAGGACGACACTCAACATTCATTATATTAAAACTGGTCTCTTGGACTCTTGTCCACGAGTGACGGTTCCGACTCCTCCTCCCTAACCAGGGTCCCACCCGTGGAAAATGCCACTCTTGAGACCCCCGCCTGCCGCCACTCAGTGGGGATCAACGCCCTTACCTCCCCCAAAACCTAACCATGTACCCAATTCCGGACACCGGCACGGAAATCTCCCCCGTGGAAAAAAGTGTTGAAAAAATTCTCCCCTCTTCCTTTCATCCCTTCCTTTCGCACGCTTCGTCCGAAACCCTGGATCCAATTATTCTCCCTTCCCCCAGCCATCCCTTTTATAATATTCTTTCCGCCCACCCCGTCCGTGGAGTGAAATTAAGTTTTTCTTTCATTTTTTTTTCATCCGTCGCACCTTAACCATGACCGGCACCACTTCAACCGTTTGGCAGGTACTTCTTCTTTCTCTCTCCCTCTCTTTAGAGAGCCCAAGCTGCGAACGATCTGCAAACTTTTATGTTTATTATTTTTTAGGGGAAAGACATTTTCAAAAGTAAAATAAAAAAAGAGCCCGGAAGTCTCCAGTTCGCATGGCGCACGGTTGTCGGAAACTTACTCACGCGCCCTTTCCTCTCTCCTCCTAAGTCGATTTTAAGTGATGTCGACTGTTTCATCACTCAGAACTTTTCCCTCTTTCTCTTGAAACGATCATCTCCGCCCTTACTGCCTTTGCATCTTCAGATACTTACTTACTTACTCCCAGGGCCATCTATATATTAGGCGATATTTAGCCGCATCAACAAATCCCCTCCACCGGGATCGATCTTCTGCCTCTCTTTCTGTTGCTCCAATTTTTTGCATATCTGTTCTCACTTGGTCCCACCATCTTATTCGTGGTCTTCCTCGGGGTCTTCTTCCTTCAGGAATCCCATTTAGTATCTCCTTCAGCAAACATCCCTCCTCTTTCCTTAGAATATGTCCAGCCCATCTGATTCTTCTTGCCTTTATTTCACTTGTTATGTCTGGATGTTTATATAGATTCCTGATTTCTCTGTTGTGTTTTTTTCTCCATTGTCCTTCTTCGTATGTGGGCCCATAGATTTTTCGCAATATCTTATTCTCGAACACTGTTATTTTTTTCTCATCCTTCTTTGACAGCCTCCACGTTTCGGATACGTAGATTAGTACTGGGGATATTATTGTTTTATAGAGTCTAATTTCGGTTTTGTGCGACAGGGCTTTAGAAGATTGAATTCGGTTCGATGCATGCAGAAGATTTTGCATCTTCAAATAACTAATCATAAATATGCTCAAACCTCAATTCTCTTTCTTTGCTTTTCCAGTGGTCGCGAGCTGTCTCAAAAGATCTATGAGCATGATTGCGAGTATCTTATTCTCGAAATTTGAATTGTCCCATTTTCTACTTTAGTTTCTAAGACAGGGTTTTTAGTTTCTCTCTTACTACGACATGTTTCCGATTACCTTCGCGTTTTATTCTCCAAACCTGAGGTTAATTTGTCTTCTATTTGAATTGGCAAACGTTTGGTAATGTAACTAAATCTTCGGACGAGGTCTGAAGATGTGTCCTGCAATGGACATGAAACGTCATCGCCATCTAGAGAGACGGAATCCAGAAGTCATCCAAATGCCTGCACTTCAGCGCTGCAAAGGTCTCCAACAGAAAAATTGTCGAAATGACCAAGGGGCTAAGTTAATTGGCAAACAAACGGCATTATCGTATCTTACCCCATATAATTATTTGTAAGAATTATTCAATACTCAGTATCATCACACAACCAATGAGCTCGTATTCTGCTGGTTGAGTGAATGTGCTACTATGACATAGGATGAAGCATTCTTGATTTAAATTACCAACTATATTACATGTACTAAGATAATCTCGAATCTTTGTTTCGGTGTCTACGCTTAGCCTTCCAGTATCCCTTCAGTCCTCTGTACGTATCACTTTCATCCTTTTTCCCATATTATAACCCATACGGAAGTGTCAAGAAGTGGTATCCGAGAATATTCTTCTTCGCATTGCCGTTTTCCGATCCTCGTCCGTTTGAAATCACTTTCAGCGTCTATCTAAAATGTCCGGCTACTGTCCCAAACGCTTTACGGACAACGGCCTCGCCCCTTGAGTGCCCTTATAGACCTTCACTCGCAGTTTCATGTGGCCCCGGATGTCAAGTGAGGATGGTAGAGTCATTCTGAACCATCTAACGAGAAATGCGTGTTTTTTTCACAGCATATGAGAGCGAAAGTTGAAGTTTCCAGAATTAAATAAGTTATGACTTCCTCCAGAGGAAAATAAAACGGTTGTCAAAAGCCAATTTTAAATTCTTATAAGGTGACACTTTTTTGAGCCTGCATATTCGCTAATTTAAAAAATTATTATAAATAAATTTCAATAAAAATAAATATCAATTTAATACAGAATTTTACCATACACACTGCCAGCTAATGGAATAAAAAATATGAAACTCATTCAATTTTTTACACAAAAACAATTTATTCAGATCCTGACCTTTCGAAAAGATTATTTAAAGAAATGGACAGAACATGGAAGAAAAATTACTGAACAAACAGAGACCTGCAATTATAAAAGGACATACCAAAACTAAACAAAACATGATACATTGGATGTGTTTATGACAAAAAAATATTTTTCTTGTGACTACTGAAAATCTTGACTCATTCATCTGCCGTGGTACACAAAAAACGGCAAAAATCTCTGCACAGAAGTTATTCCATCAATGCGAGTCTATAAATTATACATTTGGAAGAAAAGCTATTTTGCTTTGAGTGATTCTATAAGCATATCTCACCGATTTTGGGAAAAAAACTAGTTAATGTTCTCGGTTAGTTGGTTGCTATGGGATATGACTGAAAACCAAGGTAATTTTCGCCATAAAGGACAGGTGGGTAGACTGGTTAGGAAAGGCCTAAGTATTTAGGGTATCAGTAATGGACGAAATATATCCGACGTCCGTATTAGCCTACTCGTCGGTTTTACATTTATTCCGCTGGGAGTACTGTTCTTGAAATATACTTCACATTGAATCCAAGTATGTCTCGGGATTCCCCTAAAAATCGAGATTCAAACTCTGGCCCATCAGAATGGTAACCCAGTATTCTAGGCACCCCACCAACTTAATCTCAAGGGAATCATGTACATAAGTTGCAATACATCAATTAACAATGGAATTCTAATAATGTGATGAGTTTCATTTTGAGTAAACGATAAATTATAGCCGGTTACAGCTGTTCATGGTGCCGACACGGATAATTAAAGTACTAGTCGTGAGTCTAATATTAACTCAGAATATTTAAGAGTTCATTATCGTGACTGAAGCTACGTTAACATGTATCTGTTTTTGCATTGCTGCATTGCGTAACCAATCAGAATGAAGCGAGATTATCAACGCAGGCCATGTCACAACGATTACAAGCACGACATGAAAAGAATCATTTAACTTCACCGGAATTCAAACTCATATCTCCGAATTTCCGGACTCGTTAGCAAGGCCGTTAGTGGTGAAAGGTCCTGAGTAGACTAGTCGGGACATCTGGGTTCGAGTCTTGGTCAAGGAATTCGTCAGAAATGAATGCCATTTGACTTTGTTGCTGACGAGTTGGCTTATGTTTTTATAATGTTTTGCATTTGAACATGTGACTGCACACACTGCTCATTTACACATTCATCAAATCAATTATTGAGTAAGGATTATACGTTGAGAGTTTTAACAATCTAGCTATTGAAAACTTTAAACTTTGTTGTAATAATGATAATATTATGTAATGAAATAGACGTACTCAAGAAGAATACCAGCTTCAACTACATCAACGTTACTGTACAGTGAGCTTTGAAAATATAGTGAGAAAAGAAACATTGATGAAATTAAAAAAAAAGAATACCCAAAAATATGTAAAAATAGAGCAGGAGGGAGAGGATGTCTGGGACGTCCACACAATAGATGGAAAGACCAAGGTTAATGAAGTTCGTAATGCCTAATATTTACAGAAATAAGATTACTGCTTTTAAGTATTTTGGCGAGATACCACTGAACGTAAAATTCAATGAATTGGATTTTTCTACTGCCTATAGTTATAAAAAAATCTTTATAAGGAATATTATTATAAAGACAGAGATCACATTTTTTTAATGAACATAAAGTATCAGCCACTTACTGCACTCCTTTTCGAAACATGAGTCAAAATAAGATAAACAATTTTCGTGGGAATAGGCTATCCGCTCCGGTGAGACATAATTTAAAAATAAGGATTTTCAGACGGACAAATCGCGTAAGAAATGTAGGAGCATGTAGTTTCAATGTTCTCTCGAGTATTTTTTTTACTTAAATTTATTTCTCACCGTAATATTCTTAATAAAATCTTAATAGCCTTCAATAGCGAAGGCATTTTCAGCTGCAGCGTGAAACAAACAAATTAAGTGAAAGCCTCAATAAGTATATTTCGTTAATTACTTAGATTTTAAGCTATGAAACATGAAAACGTCATGCATCATTAATATTATTTGATTTACTTCACGCTACGTTAAATTGCTTTAGTTTTAAAATAAAATTCAAATATATGTTACCCCAGGGTCTGTCGTCAGGGGTGTTAGGCCACCAGCCATGAAAGGCGAGGTAATTGGGAGAAGGATAAGGGAGAGTAGAGAGGTGAGTAATTGTATTTAAACGATGTGGATTATGCTAGTATCGCGCTGTTTTAGTGTTCACTATTGGTGCGTGAAAAGAGCAATTTTTATAATCATCAGTTCGAAAGTGTATCTTTTTCTTATTTTGTCGCTTATATATATTCTAGAGATATAGCGCATGGTAAAAATTATCCTCTCTGTGTCCCACTAAAACTCACCTCACTTCACGAATTTTAAAGTAATGTTTGTCTAGCTTTTAGCCTAGGCATCTGATAAGGCCATGCAACACGGCACGATTTCCTTGCATTTGGCAAGCCCATGCCCATGGCCTTTACGGCTTCTAACCTAGTCATTCCATCAGATGTAGAGCACACTCTCTTCACTCGTAACTGTTTTTAAACTAATCGCACGCCTCTCCTTTGTATGTTATCTACTTTGCGAATAAAATATCTCTGTGTAGAGTCCAAGTTATTCGGTAGCGGTGTATTCGGGATATGGTCTAGCCAGTGTAAAGTAGGATCTATCTTTCTCTTCGGAGATACTTCCTAGTTTTTCTTTAATTCAGCACCGTAAATGTTTTGCATCCGTTTCCACCTGCTAGGTCTTGTGTTACGAATTCCGAGGTACGGTCTCTATTATGAACAGAGAAAAACGTAATATAAATAGATAATATATTTTATTCCAGTCATACAGCATTTACAGTATTAGCTTCGATAATTTAAACAGCGTGATGGAATATAGGTACCTCAGAGGAAAACCTGTTTCAGGGTTACCATCATGAATAATTATACAAAGGTAGAGCACGCGCTTAATCGTGATTATCAGTTACATTATTACATAAGTGATACAGTGATAAAATTTTTAAGTAATTATGTGCGATTATAATACAGAAAACTCCTTCAGTCAGCACATACAGAGAAATGAATTCCACATTAATATTTAAAAAAATAACATAGGTACATACTCATCATTCATTAGAGAAGTCTATCGGTTAAAGGTAGGTTGTGATGAAAGTCAGAGAATATCCAACGGAATCTTACACGTGCCGTACTCTATCTACCAATAATATATCTTCCTTCATCTCAGCAAAAGTCCTAACTTTCTTCATCCCGTCCATAAAACCTAATCTCTTCCTTCTCCTTCCCCGCCTCCCCAACATCCTCCCCTCTATCACGGCCTTCAGCAAACTGTCGCCCTAATTACCGCTTCCAGCCACCTAACCTGCCTTATCCTAATCTCATCCATAAGTTTCCTCTCCACGCCCACCATCTCAAGCACTTCCTCATTTGTCTTCCTTTCCGTCCAACGCACCTTCTCCATCCTCCTCTACACCCATATCTCGAAAGCCTTCAGCCTATTTTCGTCTTCCTTTTTCAAGGTCCACGTTTCTGCTCCATACAACGCCACACTCCATATCAGCTCCCTTCTATTATTGAACGCTTCCTTTGCTAGCGCTATTCTCCTCCTAATGTATTTGCCATTATGTCCTGTTTCTTCTAGCGTACTACCCAAATAATTAAATTGTTCAACTTGCTCCAGTTTGTGACTTTCCACTCTTATCACCAGCCCTGCTTTCTTTGTCCTAGAAAATCTCATTGTTTTTGTTTTCTTATTATTAATCTTCATCCCGTATTTCTTGCACTGCTTTTCCAATGCATCTACTAAAGTTTGCAATCCTTTCGACGACCGGCTGACCAACGCCTGGTCGTCCGCGAATCTTACCGACTTTATCCACTGGCCTCCTACTTTCATTCCCACATCTAGCTCATCCCATGCCTCTCTTGTCATTTCATCAGCATAGATGTTAAAAAGAAAAGTTGACAACGGGCACCCTTGCTGAACCCCACGACCTATAACTGCCCACCCTGATTCACCCTCAGCTACCCTCACCTGAGCCCCCTGCCCCATATATAAGTTTCGGATGAGTCTCCTATCAGGCCAATATATTCCTATTTTCCCCAGTATCTGCATCAGTTTCTCCCAGTTTACTCTGTCAGACGCCTTTTCGAAATCCACAAAGCAAGCGAAAACATCCTGATTATACTCTATGTTTCTTTCTATAAGTGTCCTCATTACCGAAATCGTGTATCTGGTTCCCCTACCCTTCCTGAACTCAAATTGGTCATCGCCTAAATAGTAGTTTTCTCTGCTCTCCAACCTTCTATTTATAATTCTCAGTGCAACGTTTGCCGCGTGCGAAATTAAACTAATTGTTCTATACTACTCGCATTCTGACGCTTTCTTCTTCTTCGGGATAGGTATTAATACTGTTTTCACGAAATCCTCCGGCCATACTCCTTCGTAGATCCTACGAATAAGTTCGAAAAATGTTTCTCTCCCCTTACTACCTACATTCTTCAGTAGCTCCGCAGGTAGGTTATTGGTTTTCACGGCTTTTATACCATTCATCTCTCTTAATGCCCTCTCTATTTCGCTGTCAAGTAACTCTGATCTGAAATTAACCTTTATTCTATTGTTCCTTCATCCTCTAGATTTAGTCTAAAGGGTCTATTCTCGCAGTCATATAGCTCATCTACGTATTATCTCCGCCTATCCTGGATATCTTACAGTTCGATTAATATCTTCCCTATTTTGTCCTTAACCTTTGGTATCGTTTGACCTCTCTTACCACCTGATAACATTTTCACCTTGACGTACAAAGCGCCCACTTCCCCCTCCTCCTGCAGCTTTTCCATTTCCTCGCATTGTCCCTTCCACCAGTTTTCTTTTGCCCGATTGGTCACTCGCCTGAGTTTATTATTCAATTCCTAGTACTTTCTTCTTGCCTGCGTCGGTGTTCACGTTTTTCCATATCCTTCTCTCCTCTATTATCTTTATCATTTCTTCCGTAACCCACTGCTTCGTAACCCACTGCTTCGTAACCCTCTTCTTTTCCACCGTTCCTTTTGTTCTCTCTGCCCCTCCTGCGATGCCTGTTTTTGTAATCCCCCATCTTCCCTTTATTGTTCCAATCCACTTTGCTTCACCTACGTTATTTTCTACCAGCACTTGGTATTCCCTCTTTTTCAACCCTTTCAATGCTTCAAGGTTCCACCTCTTTATCTTCCTAACTTTACAAAGCTTTTTGAATCTAACTTCACACATCATCATCACCAAGTTATAATCGGAGTCCGCATCCACCCCTGATAGCTACGTGAGTTTTTTTATCTCGTTCCTATATCTCTGCCTTATCATTATATAATCAATTTATTATCTCCCAGTATCACCCTGCATTTTTCATGTGTACCTACGCCTGGGGTGATGTTTAAACCAAGTGTTTGTCACTAGTAATTTATTTCTTCTATAAAACTCAACTGCCTTTTCACCGCGATCATAGATACATATGTACACACAAATTTAAATGTACTATGGGGGAAAAAAGTTTCCCAACAAACGGAGCGTCACCACTATCGCTCTCGGGGGAAAATCGCTTTCCTTTCTGATGGCATGTTATTCTTAGGTCTCGGCCACGACGAGGGAAATTCAAACACAGTAAGGTGATGGACTAATCGTCCGAATCGGTGAGGGTTTCCCGGCTGCTCGCATGACCCGAGTGGGTTTCGCGCTGGCCCCAAGAACGGAGGTTCATTAGCTAACCTTGAATGCATTTGAAACGTTTCTTTGAATTCTCTCGTACGGCTCAACTAAAACCAGGTAGTGATAAAGGGAAGACCACAGGAAGCTTATCGCTAAAAGACGAATGGCAGTTGATCGGTAGGTTATGTGGAATGTGGATTTGAAAGAATTTGCTTTTGAAGACACTATTTCTCTGTGATAACTTCCAGGGATATTCAAAACATTCCATTAAGTCCAGGAGAGAGGGGATAAATCGATGAGACAGTTGAGGTAGTCTCAACTTCGCTCAAATATCGAGGGCAATGGATTGGAATAGAAAGACATTATATTGCTGGCTAAAAAGCTAGAGGGAGGGGATGAGATGATGAAAATAGACAAAGAAGCGAAGACCAAGATGCACGTCTCGAGATGATGATGGCAGCATTCGTTAGCAACCTACTGACAACTCTCTTACTATTGGCGGGGTGGCCGTGATAAAGAGGACATTAAACTTAAAAGCACCTGTATGATTAGAAACCGCCTCCATGAAGCCGGTATGAGAAGTTCCAGTCCAGTAAGAAAGCCAGAAATTAGCGAAACTTATTAAACGGCGAGGTTAGAATTCGGTCATTCGTAACGGGATCATATTAGAATATCGTAACTTTCATCAATTATTAAACATTAGAAGTGTTGATTATGGACATATTTAGCTATTGAGAACATGCAATTGTTGGTAAATATAACTTTATTAATTGATAGTACTTTTTAGAAGATTTACTTATTTAGAAAAAAAGTTATATTTCTCCTGTTTGTCACGTATCACCCAAAAAACAACTAGGAAAAATAGATCTGGGCATAAATGTCTGCGTTTTTGGAGAGCTATTTCTGCAGTCGGGCCGGGGTTGCTGTTGAGAACACCACCTAGAGTGACGTCTAAGGATTACCTACGCCCAAATCTTTCGTATTTTCATCACTTACTTACATAAACGACGTAGTACCATAATGCGAAGAAATAATATATGTTCAGGATATCTGTCTCATCCACAGTGCGCGAAACTCAGGATATTTTTCGAGGAGCATTCGTACAGTACAGCGTAACCCTTTCCCTCCAAACTCACAGTACCTGAATCCAATACAAAATATTTGCGACTTAATGGTCAAGGAATGGCAGAATTGCAAAGGGAAGAACCAAGAGACACTGAAAGGTCACGTCTGGGAGGTATGGGAATCTTTGGGTCAATTTCATAGGGTCAATGAGTCAAAGACTTCAAGGAGTCATTGATTGTGATGGGGGTGAAATTAAATACTGTTTAACAGTAAAGTATGAGTTAAACCGTTCATTAGGACTTCTGCTATGTATCTCCATTTTGAATGGTCGGAAAAATTGTTTCCTTTGCACTTCTTCATGAAGTTGACAGATAATTTGACCAACAGTGCATCTACCAAGAATTCATTTATTCTCTTTGCGTTTATTTAAAATGAGTTACTTTAAAATACTGTAAAAATATTAATTTACGAATACTATGGTATTAAAAAAAGTAACTTCCATCTTGAATAAATGCCTAAAATATTTTTTTTGATATACTGGAATTTAATATGATAACTCCAGTTACATAATCTAAAGTGGTTTCGTACTCCATCTAGAATCTTAAATAGTTCAACATTTCAAAAAGGCAATCAATCATAAGCAAAATGTAATATCTATCTTATTTACTTTTTTTTGTCTTTTTATCTACATCTGCATACTACCCCGCAAGCCGCCTCAATAGGCGTGTGGCGGGGGGTGTTAGGACACCAGCCGTTTTCATATAAAAAGGATACGCTCTAATGAAATTACGCCTAGCATTTATTAAAGTCCCTTATTGTTCGGGGGAAAAACCAATTCCCATAACTATCCGTTCGGCAAAATATCTCTCTTAATTTATCGTTTCTGTCGGACCTGGAAATATAGTGGGGTTCTAATATGATGTTCTCCGTGTCGCTCTTAAAGATATCTATTGTTAATTGCTCAAGTAATCTAAGCCTAGCGCGCAGCCTCCGAGTCTAGTTTATTTGTGTATTTATTAATTCATTAATACATATTTGCGCATAGCAAGCTTATTTATTTGCCTATTCACTGAAAATCTACCGCCATGCTTGAAATGCGCATTGAACATACGTTTGTATTCACGATTAAAAGAAGAAATTCTTATTCAATGCGGTGTTCTTTAAATATCGCAGGTTGTAAGAATAGTAGACAGCGGGTGAATCCCAGGACCTTAGTATAGTGCGAGAATTGGAGCGAAGCCAAGAAGAAAAGGAGAGGAAAGGTAAAGAATGCAGAGGAAGCTATGGCGATAACGAGAGCGTTCAATGGGTTCAATGATACGTTTGAAATGCATACGTGGCTGTCTAATGCGCCTCAATTTGGAAGTCAGCGCGAATAACACTCGGGGAAGGCAAGCGGTCAGTAATCTGTCACTGGATTCGACGATGAGTCCATCACATTACTGGGTTCGAATTTCCCTCGTCGTTGCCTTGGAATAGTATGCCATAAGAGAGAAGGCCAATTTTTCTCCAGAGCGCTAGTGGCGACGCTCCGTTTGTTGGGAAACTTTTTTCCCCCATAGTACTATCGTTTTCACTGAAATGTAGACACCCACATGGACTTGTACTTATTTGATTGAATGGGGCCGGGTCGGAAAAAAACATAGAGGGTTGGCACACGAGGCTAGCTACGGCCTTTGCCTTTACGTCACCGAGAGCCGACGAGGATGGACGTGGATGCGACCGGGCTAGCGGAATTAGAGTCAAATAAACTCCGAGAGCATAAGCCCTAGCGAAAGGAATACACTGAGGAAACTCACGTCCACGCACACGTTGGGCCGATCGGAGTTTTTTCTTTCGGGCTGTCGCGAAGTTTTTCCTCTCCCTAGATTCAGATTTGGACTCACCGTGAGTGTTACACCAGGAAGTGGCCTTGTAGCCGAGATGGTTAATTCCATGCGCCGAAGTTGGTGTGCGGTTCTGGTAGGGTTCGAATCCATAGTCAGGCCATTTTTTTAATCTGTTAGATAACAAAGATGCGTTCTTAATATCAACACAATTTATATAGTTGACAAAAGAAAGAGTTAATGCGGTTTTTTATTTACGGCTTAATTCATAAAAATAATGACCATCTACGTTACCGCATTTATTTCTTAACAGATTTAATTCACTGAGAGGAAAAAAGCATTGGAAGTGGCAGTGGTTGCATCTTGCAGTCTGTCCTTGCAGGGAAATACCTACTCATAGTATCTACAATTCTCTATAAATAACCAAATGCATTCGTAGTTTCGATCATTTTGATAAACCCTAGAGTTTGAAAAAGGTTTGTAATTCTATTGATATTTTTTATCTTCAAACTTCTAGTACTTGGTCACGTAAAAATGTGGGAAGTGAGGTGTTTTTAAGAACGAACGCTTTCCTTTCAGTGGGTGTGCGCAGAACCAGATTAACAATAAGGCAAAAGTAGGCAGTTTCCTATGGGCCCCTTGTAATGAGAATTGTTGTCCCCTTTATTCTCTTATACTTGTTTATTAACGTGGGCGCCGTTGCTTATACTGCCTACAGGCCCCCAAGTGCGTTAATCTGTCACTTGGTGTGAGAACCATAGTAAGCTATGACTGGAACATTAATTACTTGGCCATAACTCCCAAACTGACCGTGAATATGTCGCAGTCGCCTTAATTGCAGGAAAGGAATTCAGGTTGATATTAATTGTTCAGTCACCAGATCTAATGGGAAATTTTTAAATCTATCTGGAAATGGGGGATATTTGAAACCATTATATACTGATAGTTGTGGGATATTATATTTGTGAATGCTTGTGATACAGGTTGCGCATATCTGAAATTCTGATTTCTGAACCGGAACAATTTTCCTGATTAATATTATGCTTTTTGTACTGTCAATATTGGTAAATGATTTTAAATCAATTTGAAACCAAGTCTATCACAAGCATCGCAAGCATGACCAAATTCATTATTAATAAATTGCTTTATAAACTCTTTATGTGCCGACAAATGTGTTGAGAATGAACTGTACATTATTTGCTGTAATGGTTGTGCTTGTATTAGAGGCTTGTATTATTTTCGTTTGACATATCTTTTTCATTCCGCCACTGAACGAAATCGTGCAAAATATTATCAGCATTTGAATTTGACTCGCCCCGATCCTCTCCTCCATCAATCACCATAGCCGTAATATGAAGATCTGGAGATGGTCCACCACTTTCAGAATTAGAATAGGTAATGTCTTTCCGCGGTATAAATGGCACCTCCCTCGTAGAGGGACCTGCTATTTGCGAACAATAAATTTTACGATCTCTCTTGGGAATGAATGATAGTTTTTTGGAGGACCCCGCTATTTGGCAATCATTCATTTCCATAGTTTGTAGTAAATCATCGGTCCCTTGTCTCTCCCTGTAATTTTTAGGACGAATTTTATCTAGGCTCTTTCTAGGAGCAGCATCTTCATTTCCTACACAATCTTTATTTTTGACATTAGCTTTTTTCTTAGCACGATAATTTCTGGCATATTCGGCTTTTTGCCTCTTGTTTTCCGCTTCCTGTAGACTCTGATGAATACATTATTTCTTTCTTACGCGGTATTTTTGGCATATTCAGCATTTTTTCTCTTCCGGTCCATATTAGTTTTTTTCCAATCCGGGATCAGCGTCAATTTTCCCCAATTTTTTCTTTTTAGCGCGATAATTTCGGTCATATTCGGCTTTCTTCCTCTTTCCTTCATCTCCCTGTCCTTCCGCTAAATTATGCAATTGTAAAATCTCACCCATTTCGTCTGTTGTTCCATTACCCTTATGGTCTTCTTGCCGCTCTCTTCCACTTTCTGCATTTTCTAACGTTACAGATTCAACACAAGTAGCGTTGCCTTGATGACGTTTGTTCATGTTTCCATGCCTACAAAAGAATTCCAAATTAATAAAATTTCTCGATATAGCAGATCAGGTGCATAGGTCAAATTTCCGAAAGAATTTCTCATAAACACCCATTTATTTTTGAAAAACCATTTCCCCCCACAAATTTGTCGAAAAAAACTTTTTGACAATAACAGAACAAAATCTGAAATAAATTCTCAAGAATTGTTCCCAGAAAAAAATCTCAAAAAATAACGACTACACCGATAGGAATTGATCCTGGGACCTTCGGTAAGTGAGATGACTACTTCTATGTCCCGAACCACTACACCATCTTAGTCTGTTAAAGAGTGATTGTTCTCATGAGTTTACATTCGGCATGCTAAGCGGGGCCCCGAAAAGAATCTGTCGGTACGTGACGCGAGTTTGCTCTTTTTCCCCCATGCCAAAAGTGACCAACGGGCCAAAAGAAGTTTACACTTCAAAAACTCCGATCGGCCCAACGTGTGCGTGGACGTGAGTTTCCTCAGTGCATTCCTTTCGCTAGGGCTTATGCTCTCGGAGTTTATTTGACTCTAATTCCGCAAGCCCGGTCGCATCCACGTCCGTCCTCGTCGGCTCTCGATGACGTAAAGGCAAGGGCCGTAGCTAGCCTCGTGTGCCAACCCTCTATGTTTTTTTCCGACCCGGCCCCATTCAATCAAATCAGTACAAGTCCATGTGGGTGTC
Organism: Pyrrhosoma nymphula; assembly: GCA_963573305.1. Lineage (NCBI taxonomy): Eukaryota > Metazoa > Arthropoda > Insecta > Odonata > Coenagrionidae > Pyrrhosoma > Pyrrhosoma nymphula. Next base: position 14,142,775 of record OY754333.1, on the reverse strand, counting down.
TACATTTCAGTGAAAACGATAGTACATATGTATATATGTAGATATGTATATATTCATATACAAAAAAATAATTAGATACATAAAATTTCAAACTCATAGAACTCATATGCCTATGTACAAGTTAAAATCATTTAAAAGCTTTTTTAAATAACTATTTTAAGTGAAAACTCAACTTTTTCATTTCACATACGCCTTTGTTTAACGGCTTTAGTGAATCGAAATTCTGCTTCTGCCGTAGCCCTGCATTTGGCTGTGAACAAAATAATATTAGTTCTAAGTAATGACATTGCCGAAAAATTTCTTATTTTTTGGGCCTCGGTATTTCAAAATCCCATTTTAGTCTCGTACAATTAGTTTTTGGTTTGGCCTCTCCACCGCTACAGTTACATAATACTCAATATTTCTTTCCTTAAGGAAGAATAAGCTTCTCAAATCGTGGTTTCAGCTCCTTCGGCACCTCCCGAAATCAAGAACAGGCGGACAAATATCGGGCCGTGTAGTTCTCGATTCGTCCGCCCGCGGGACACGAAGTCTGTATTTGCACGAGGGACGAATCCTCCTCCCGAAAGATGCGCGGTGCGAATTTGTGTGCGAGCGAGTCAACTCCATGCTCCGGAGAGGGCAACGCTAATCCGGCCGAGCCATTAGCCGTGAAAGCGCTCCACTCCCCCCCCAAAGTAAGCTAATGCAGGCGCCTCCGCCGCCCGTCGCTAAGGCGCCCCCTCGACTTGAAGTGTCCCGGAGACGGGAAATTGTGCTCGCAGCTAATCACTGTGCCTTCCGCTAAGGCGGAACGATGCGGGTGGATGTATGCAATAGAACGGGGCGAGAAGAGATGAGCTACGGGGTTTAGAAACTTCTGTAATTGGTCCTGAGCACGGTGCTCAGGTACTGCAAGCAAGGTGAAGACTAATATGCCTGCATGTGTTTAGGGCGAAATATAAAATTTTGAAGACAATTTTCTCGGTATCGTAATGACAATGCTTTCCGTGTTCTCTTTTTGATGTCAAATGGGTTGATAAAAACATTTCCTCTATTTCCTTCGCGCTCCGTTAACGATTTTTATGTGGTGTTGTTTTTTAACTGAGTGTGAAGCAATATGTGAGAGTGGTTGCTTTGTTTGGTTTTTGTTTTTGGTTTTATTACCACAATGGCACAATGCTGGACCCTCCAAACAAAGACACTGATCCGAATACAACACTACATTTTTAATGTAGGACTTAAACCTGCAAACTTTGTGTTTTTTGGCCAGAGGACCTGGGATTGTCTTAATTAAACATATTTTCTGAAAATATGTAGTCTTCCATATTATACATCGCCATATCGCTTAATCCATACTGTTCAAAAATTTATGCTTACTGATTTCTTAAATTACTGCAAAATGTCCTAATATTAAGGGACAAGCAAATAGGCAGACAAGCTTTGTATTGACTAATGTATGATTTTAGGCTTTCCGGGCTGATGAGTTGTTCTCGGGTTTCCCACCGGGTTAGGTTTTCCATGGTTGCCGACATTTCGGATGGAGCATTTCCTGCCATTTTCAAGTCTCTGATCCTCGGAAGTGGTAAAAAAGTCTCTTGCCGAAACGTTGGCAATCATGAACCCGAAAATATTGACTGCTATGATGGTACTCATCATGCTCATGGTGGCATTTGCTATAGCCACACGTGAAAATTATCAGGCATATATTAAAGTCGTTATAAGAGGGATGAATTTTTTTTAAGAACATGGTGATACGCAAATAATATGTTTCCGTAAGCACATGCTGATTCCGCAGTTCCCTTTCGGGATAGGCAAAGTCAAAAGAGTTTAGTTCTCGGCGTTAGACCAAGGAAAGAGAACCCAATTAAAAAAATTCTCTCTTTATTGCCCTGTCGTTGCAAAGTTCATTCTTCTCCGCCTCATTTATGCATTGCTTCACGCAAGCTGTCTTGTTCTTGAGATTTCTAGTATTACTCTTTTTATTGGAGTCTCAGACACCACACTCAACATAATCTCTTTCGTCTACTCCTTCATCCCTCACTATTCACTCCCACATCGTAAATCTGTTTACTAGTTCCCCTCTTACCTGCTCTACCCTAGCATGCTCCTTTCATGTGTATACTTATCACCAGAGATTCCGATTCTCATTATTTCATCACCCCCTCATTTCTAACCCTACCCTTCCTTATTTACAGCAAAATTTCTCAGATCACCGATACCACCTGCATTTAACCTACCTTTATTCTCATCCTTAGATTACTAAGTTTCTTAGTCTTGCTAAAGGTGGGGAAACGTATACTTTTGTACACAGCGATTTTTGCTCTCTTACGAGTTCCTTGCTGGAATTTGCACGACTCTTAATCTCATTATTCATTCTTCCATCTTCCGCAAATGTTCGATCCGGGTAACCAAAATCATTGACTTGGTGAATTGATTTAACATTCAATCTCATTATGCAATCATTATTCTCATTCTCCTTATCATAAATCACTTCTTTTTTCTTGTAAAAATTCTTTCTCAATTACATCCCCTTGAAAAATTTTTTCCGGGAGCATCTGAATACCCTGTATTCAGATGATATTGGGCTCTGACTACCTGGGCTCACTGACAGCATCACAAAATCATCGGCGTTGAACTAAATTCACGCATTTATCTATCCAAGCATTTCAACGAATTTATCATTAAATGAATCTATCACTCATTAATCTAGAAAAACATTTAGGTCCCACGGAAAATTCCACCTTCTTTTGTACGCCTTGTTCCTTGTTATGACTTCAAACCTTCAGTCACTCATTCACTCTTGTACTCACGTGGATGTCTTAGCATTAAATAACTTCTTGTTCATTACTTAGTTGCTCAGAACATCAACCACCATATTTCTATTTGGATGAATCCTCTTCATGACCACTTTTTTCATGTATTTTTTCTATTGTCGTGCCAGGTTTTATCTCTAAATTTCTAATGTGCACTACACTTTTCGGTCATATCATTTTTATATAGCTATCTGAAGTGTAAAATATATGTTGTATTCACCCTATTTCAGGCATAATCCAAAATTGAGCACTACACTGCACTGTACCTATATTACGTCAACCTTTATCCTCCTCACTCATTCAATTAATTTTTTACCGAACACTTTTCCCAGAATAATCAAAAATGGCATTGCTCCACGATGATTACATTCGTTCCTCTCTCCTTCCATTTGCTTCAATGCGCTATACTCGCAAGCTTCCAATCAGTTGAAACGCCAAAAGGTTTCTGGTATAATTTGAACAATTTGCACATGCGGTTAATTAACTTTACCACGCAGTTCAACATGTCTCCAATACACCTGTAGCCTCCCCGTTTTCCCACATTCCCACTGCTGTAATGACTTCACTCTCACTTGTCTCTACTTTCCAATCGATATTTTGGAATCCTATTCCTCAGGTTCCACCTTCATTTTCTGAACCATTCTAATATGTCTTCGAAGTACTCCACCCATCAGTCCCTGAAGTTCCTCATCCCACTCTCTCCGGCCACTTTCATTCTTGATTGAATTTATTCCATCAGGGGATTAAATATTTTGTCTGTATTTATTCCCCTTTCTTCTCCTTGCTTTGCCTGATGTATGCATTCCGTTCACTCTGCTTCGACGGTATTATATCCTCAAGTATCTAATCATTCCGTTCTGTAACCTCGTGGTCTAACAACCACTTTTACTCTCATTTGTTCGCGCGCATATTTCTTCCTTGGAATCCTCTCTCTACCCATATCCGCTTTAGAGACCACCAAATAGTGGTCTGTTCCACATTCGTCACCCTTCATTACTCTTGTGTTTCACAACAACATCATTACTAACTCTCTTACAATTTCTCCTCGGCAACGAATGCAAATAAATATTCTTAATTAAAACATGTATTTGGGAAGGAATCTTTTCTTCAAGCAAACACTCCCCTAAGTTTTCACCATTATCATTCTTTCGAGGGTCATTTAATCATTAAAGGACCCCACGTCCTTCTCATTTTCATTCTTTCTTACTCAAACTCAGCCGTCCATATCATAAAACTGTATTATTCCTTTTCTGGGTCCATGTCATTAAAACTCTCGCAAAGTTTCACCCAAGACTAGTTTTTCAGTTTCGCTCTCTGCAGCTACTGGTGCATAGCATGCCGCAATGACAAGTCTTTGAATGCCTTATACTTTCTTGCGAAACCAGCACACTCTAGGATTAACTTGCCCATAATCTATCTAGTCTAACTTTCTTCAACCGTAGATTCGTTATTTGATAAAGATGGCAAACTTGTCACCGATAATATTGACAAAGCTAACACGTTAAATTCCCACTTCGAAAGTGTATACATTACAGACGACACTGCATGTAATTTTGTCATTTCATTCACTGAGGAACCGATGAAAGAAATCACTATTCAATGCGATGGGATAACTAAACAACTACAGTCGATAAAAAATAGTAAATCTCCGGGTCCGGAGGGAATACCCGCGCGTGTCCTCAAGGAATTAGCGCCACAGATCGCACCGTTCTTAGATATAATATTCAAGAAGTCATTGTCTGAAGGAAAGATACCAATAGACTGGAAAATTGCAAACGTTACACCGATATTCAAAAAGGGAAACAGACATGACCCAGGGAACTATCGACCAATTTCATTAACGTCGATTATAGGCAAGATACTCGAAAATATCGTCGTTAGCAATATCATGACGTTCCTGGACAGTCGTAACTTCCTTAATGGCTGTCAGCACGGCTTTCTGAAAGGTAGATCATGTGAAACACAGCTTGCGCTCTTTCTTCATGACGTTCTCAAATCTGGTGAATCGAAAACACAAGTGGACGCATTATTCCTAGATTTTAAGAAAGCTTTCGACACGGTACCTCACAACAAACTTTTATACAAATTACAGTCATGCGGGCTGAACGAAACAGTAGTAAACTGGAAACGCGACTTTCTGAGTGATCGTAAGCAAAAAGTAGTTCTTGACGGAATTAGCTCTGATGTAGATAAAGTGACATCAGGTGTCCCACAAGGAAGCGTAATCAGCCCTCTGTTGTTCATTATATACATAAATGACCTATGCTCTCGAATTAGCAGTAAAATACGTTTATTTGCTGACGACGCTGTCATCTATCACGAAATGAGTGATCACTCTGACTTTGAAATTATATCAACGGATTTAAACAACGTTCATGTGTGGAGCCAATAGTTGGGACTCGAACTTAATATGAGCAAATGCACGGCGGTACATTTCTTGCGGAGGTCGTCCAACTATCCCCGTGTATATGCTGTGGATGGTGTTAAGATAAAGGCGACAGATGAAGTTAAGTATCTGGGAGTTACGATTGCCTCGAACCTATCGTGGGGAACACATATAAGTAATATTTGTGGCAGAGCTCTGAAGAAGCTAGGAATCGTCAAGCGTATCATGGGAAGATTTTCAGATGAAAAAGTAAAAGAGAGGTGCTATTTCGCACTTGTCCGGCCACGCCTTGAATATGCAGCAAGCATATGAGATCCGGTGCAGAAAGACTTAATTCGGGAACTTAATAAAATACAAAGGAAAGCTGCGCGATTCGTCAAAAACTGCTACGGGCGTACAGACAGCGTTACGCAGATGTTAAACAAATGAGGCTGGGAGCCTCTAGAGACTCGGAGGCTGCGCGCTAGGCTTAGATTACTTGAGCAATTGAGAATAGATATCTTTCAGAGCGACACGGAGAACATCATATTAGAACCCCACTATATTTCCAGGTCCGACAGAAACGATAAATTAAGGGAGACATTTTGCCGAACGGATAGGTATGGGAATTCGTTTTTCCCCCGAACAATAAGGGACTTTAATAAATGCAAGGCGTAATTTCATTAGAGCGTTTCCTTTTTATATGTAAACGGCTGGTGTCCTAACACCCCCCGCCACACGCCTATTGAGGAGGCTTTCGGGGTAGTATGTAGATGTAGATTCCAAAAATAGCATCTTATCCTCTCATTTGGGATCAAGTCTGCACGCTGACAACAATACCCCCTTCCGGCTATTTCTGACCGCAATTCTATCAGTAGTTACAACATCCAGCCTCTTAAGCTTAGTTTTTCAAACAGACACAACATCCACCTGTCTCATTTTCATTTCATTGTTCAGTTCAGGCCTTTTTCCACACACTCGTTTCATATTCCAAGAACTAATTGTCCAGCTGAAATCGCCGGGTCTATTTATTGATAGGCCAACCTTACAGCTTTCGCCACCCATCATGGCTTCGGTCTTCCGAGGCTACTCCGAGCAGCAGATAAGAATATTTATATATCCACTTTTTTCAAATAAGTTGTCCATTGTCCATATTTAGCTTAATTATTCTGCGTGCCTTTAAATACCATTTTAAGACGTCAATGTCCGTAATTGGCAGAATTCCATTTTTCCATGTTTGAATAGAATGCTGCCAATTATATTCATCATGTATTGTATAGCTCAAGCTTTACTGAAATAAACTCCATCAAGACAATTCTTTCAACACTTTGTGTGGAAATAAATTATAATTTTGTACTTCGTATAATAATTTAATTTAGGCATTTTGTATGTTTTTTAATCGGCATAGTAACATTTTAGGATTTGAATTAAAAATTAAGCATTTATATTTTTAAATATCTAATATTTCCTGTGGTTGTGTAGCATTGAGCACATTATAATGTGTCAATTAATTTTGATCATTACTTACCCAGAAATTTTCCTTTCGTAAATACACTTTTCATTATTGCTTGGGTATTTGCCCTGGGCCTACCTGACTAAGTCGAACTGCCAAGAAGCTGAAATGTAATTCTTGGCGTGTTTTTGTATCGTGTCTTTATGAATATGTTATATGCAGTACCTTTATATGTATTTTTAAGCAACCTACCCCTTGACCGTAGGGTCAACTTGTAACTGTATCATCTATAGTAATAATATAACAAGGAAAATATTATTTTTAGGGTAACTATGAAGGACATCAAAGTGAAGAATTTTGTAGGCATGAAGCAGTTATCTTTTAAGAGAGTGAAGTGGAGAGCTGAAGAAAATCATTATTAGGATTGATGAGTTCCGATGACGAATATTTTTTTAAATATCGATCCGAAGTTATTTGGTGACTTGCTTGCAAAGTTAACTTTTCCATTCCAATTGAATTACCTCTTTCTGGCAACATATCCTCCATGGGCTTCTGTCAGTCATCAGTGAAGCCCCATATTGCCTCTTCTTTCCCCCAATAATTCCTTCAGCATCACCGACGACGTTATCGTATCCGTTCCTCGGCGGTGACCCCTGGATAAGCCATCGCAAGGCAATTCATCAAATGTCTCCCCGTTCAGGCCGGAGATAGAGGAGGAACTAATTAATAGGAGAGCAATCGATCGACTTGACCTTAGACTTGGTGGGACCGAGGTGGGTTGTAAATCAGATGCCTCCGTGTGGATGAGAAAGGACGAGCATTTGACATGGTCTGTTGGAGAAAGGCAGATGAGAGAAGTGATATGGGCGGGTGATCTGGAATAGGGGTGGATTCTCTCCGTTATTCCACCGATACCCCTACCACCCATACACCCCCTACGGCCCCTGTCAGAAATCCGACGAAAAAAGGGGTACCTTACCGAACGCTGAAAAAAAAAGAAAGTGAAAAAAAACAACAGCTTTTCCAATCAGGATATTGACTTTGGGGACGTCAATAGGAGGACACCCTGGTTTTGGGACGGAACTCCGCATACGCCGAAGCAGTCCAGTTCCATATTTCCGGATTCCTTCCTCTTCCGCTCTCTCTCTCCATCTTCCCTCGAGCCATGACTTTATGTATTCCCTTCGCTTTTTTTCCTTTCCCTTTCTCCCACTCAAAATTCCCGACCGAATATCCACCCGTTCCGCCCGTCTAAATGCTTCCGGCCGTCGTCCCTCGGCTTTTGCAGGCCACCACGCGATAATTCTGCTGATGGGGAAAGAAAGGGCAGTCCATATATCTGCTCATCCCTTTCTGAGGCAGGTCCTTTCCCTACGCCAAAGGTCTGGGGTGACCTCCATTAAATTACATGCCTTCCTCAACCCCTGCCCCGGCGCCGTAAGGGACGTTTTCTTCCCATCGTAAGTCAATGTTCGCTATCGGCTTTTCCTATTAATCATTTAAGTGTTCCAAATCGTACGTAGTAATTTACTCCAAACCAAAGGGCTATCTCAAGCTAAAGTGTAATTCAGCCGATAACCAGACTTATATAGTAACGTTGAAAGTATACAAAATAGAAAACAAGGAAGTACAAATGAATGATGCAGCAGCATCACTATTTGGGTAGCAGTAATGATATGACATTTTCCGAAGTGGGAAAGGCTGTAGTGACGGAGGTTTAAGTGAGTGACGAGACTAGAGATTTTTAAAAGGCATTCTCTCTAGCTACTGGTGTATTCGATGGGTACATCTACATACTACCCCGCAAGCCGCCTCAATAGGCGTGTGGCGGGGGGTGTTAGGACACCAGCCGTTTACATATAAAAAGGAAACGCTCTAATGAAATTACGCCTTGCATTTATTAAAGTCCCTTATTGTTCGGAGGAAAAACGAATTCCCATACCTATCCGTTCGGCAAAATATCACTCTTAATTTATCGTTTCTGTCGGACCAGGAAATATAGTGGGGTTCTAATATGATTTTCTCCGTGTCACTCTTAAAGATATCTATTCTTAATTACTCAAGTAATCTAAGCCTAGCGCGCAGCCTCCGAGTCTCTAGTGGATCCCAGACTAATTCGTTTAGCATCTGTGTAATGCTGTCTGTAGGGTAGAGAAACAATACTGTAGTAATAATTGGAAAAGGAAATCGTAATTTATGCATTCAGAAAAAAGATGAATATATTTAGCTCTGCGATCAAAAATGAGAAAAGGAAAAGGAATGTACAATCACTGGCGTGGAGTTACTGAGGGCTAAAACGTAGGCCTCCCGAAGTTTCCCGAAGGAGAGAATAAAAGCGCTTGATATGTGGCTTATGAGAAAAATGCTAAATTTGAACTGGATGAATAAATAAACGAAGAGGTTCAGGTGAGAAATCGAGAGTAAGAAATATTTTGAAATTGATTAACAATGATGAAATAGATCAGGAGCGTCCACGCACCGAAAAAGAATTGTTCTTTGCTGGTTATATTTTAACGAATTACCCACGAGGTCAGGAAGGCGGTCGTTGCAAACATTTTGAATACTGTCTCTGCCACCATCTTCGAGGCTGATGTGTATGGCAGAGACCGCTATAGAAATGCCGACAACAGCCGCCTTCCTAACCCAGTGGGAAAGCCGTGAAAAACACCAATATTTCAATTGTTCTTTGAAGGAAATGATAGAATTCATAGAATATTGGGAGGTGAATAATATAGGTAGGTTGTAGAGAGGGGGAAAGGGATGAAGAGCAAAGAGACGTGCAGCGGATAGGGCTTTCAGGAGAGGCAGGTAGGGCCTCAGCAAACTGCGATTACCCTTGTGAGGATATTGCATTCAATGGAATGCGGAACTAACCGCTCAGTAACATTACTAGAGTCACCTGCTTGTGATCATTCAAATTTGGGAAATTAATTCATCATTCTCCTGGACAGAGAAACGTACCCAGAACCCTCGACATTGTATCAAATGTAGTTCGCGACATAATGTGCTAGGTCGGTACCTCGTGAAAGCACCTCGATCTTTAAAGCCTCCATGAAATTCACATTGGATAAGGGCATCTAGGCTGGCAAACACGAATTCGGCTTCAAGCCACGACCACCAGAAAGGGTCTTAAATGGAATTTTAATCCTCCGATGAAAATTCACACGTGGTGAAAATATATATTCAATATGACTTCAGAGGCGTGACAAGCTAAAACATAGGCACAAAGATAAAGAAACTCACACGTCCGTTTTTTTTTAAATTGACTTTTCTCTTTGACATGATGTGGAGTCACTCATCCTTACCTTCTCTTAAAGCTTGGGGGCGAATCTATACCTGTCGGAAAGGGGCTCCGAGAGGCTCGGGGCCGAATTTGTGTTCTTTTTCTCTTACCAGTTCCTATCTGAAGCAGAATTCGTACTACTCCACCTACGTTGCTTAATTGGCTATAGCATTAGGAGCTATATCAATGGCTCTAGTTTCGGTACGCAGTCCAGGTGGGGGAAATGTTCCAGTTAATTCCGTTCACGTATGTAGGAAGTCTCGTAATACAAAAACAAAAAGTTCGAGATATTGATGTGTTGAAACCACTCGGATGTATAATTTAGGCGTATGATCTACTACCCATTGTCTCTCTGATACTCCATAACGGTGGGAATAACTCGATTGGCAAGGGTACGTGAGATGCGCAAAAACGCATCCACTCAGGCGAATTATTTTTTCACTGAGAATTTCACATTTTACTATGAATTGTATTTGGAGCAAGTAAAACATGTTAATTACTTGGGTGTTATCTACATTTAAAGAAAATTGGCACAGTTGAAAATATATTAGGAGAATCGTGCTAGCAAAAGAAGCGATCAATAATAGAAGGTAGACATGGGCCTTGGGTATGGATGTAAAGAAGAGCCTGGTGAAGAGTTTTACATAAAGTGCTGCAATGTATAGGGCAGAAACAGAGAATCTGAGAATAAATGACGAGTATAGACTGCAGGTGTGCAAGATGTGGGTGTGAAGGAGGGTGTAGAAGGTGCGGGGGACGGAAAGAAAGATACCCGTGGAAGTGTTTGGTATGATGGGTGAGGAAAATAAATTTCTTGATAGGATGAAGAAAAGGCAAAGAAGGGTTTTTCAAGTTAGTAATAAGAGGCGAAGGGTTGCTTAAAGATTTTATATAGGGGAGGATGCTGGGTAAGGGGACGGAAGGGAATGTTTTATGTACGAAATTAAGGCAAAAAATTTCGGGAGGGCTTTAGGGCATGAAGCCCCTAACCCCCCCCCCCCGGCAACGTGCCTGCCGTATACCATGGTAACATACCGTTAACATTTTTCAAAATTAGCTGCTATTTTGGCCACCATTTTGAATTTTTGATCCTAGAAGTGGCTTTATGGGTGCTATGGGATAAAGGGTACATACCTGAACACATGTCAGTGAAAATAAAATCCAGATGGGTCGTGAGTTCTGAGTGGAGGGGAAAATCCAGGCTGGATGCATAAAATCGTCGCCATCTTGGACGCCATCCTTTTTTTGTGTCTTAGGACTCAACATTCGGCTTGGAAACAAGTAAAATCGGATTCTGCGGGGTCGAATTACCTTAGAAACGCATGTTGCCATATTGTCTCAAAATTTGCCGTTGGGATTTGACTTCTTCGATTTTTTCCTGGACTATAATATCTTCCTTTTCATCCTGAAACATACTTATTTAGAGTAAATCAACCTAATACAGTATGTCTCTAGGTTATCATTCTCACAGCTCACATGTGTCAGCGTTTCTCCTGTCTATACCGTCACAAAAGAATCTCTAATACGGTTTAAGATCCAATTCTACGGCTCCATCCAATGGAGATCCAATATGTATGGCTTAACTTTGTACTTAATTTCATTAAATATTTTGAACGCTACCATTTGCATTCAAGATGTTCTCCATCTGCTAGGCCACAGCTCTGAGTAAGTTACATCAATAGAGAATGTGCCAGAGTTTTCTTGGGCCATAACATCACTATTGATTTGGAAGCATATTTAAAGCATTATTTCTTGCGTCAAATTTTCTAATAGAATCCTCTTTTTTACTTTTGGAATTGGATGAGTGGTAGTTACTCACGATAGCAACAGCTAAACCCCGCATGGTTTTCCATTTGTCTTGAATCAGACATTTCTGTTACGCTTTTACTCCCACCTGCTATTGCCCCTTGAGACAAAAATGTTTCCTCTTAAATTTAATCTCGCTTTCAAACCCCAGCACGCTCATCCATAAAGCTGACGAGGCCTCAAGGGTCATATCTTGCCTTAAAGTGGACCTGAAGGCCTACCCACGCGTGATATAACTACCCCAATATCCTTGGCGCCCCCTATTGTAATTTAATTGTTTCAAAAAGCAGCTCCCTGGGGAAGGGTGGAAATAGTGTGGGACTGTCAGAATGAAGGTGGGATGATTCAGACATTTGTGCACAATACGTGCTAGAAATCAGTATGGGAGGTTAGATGAAATTCATGAGGAGAACCGTATTATTTTGCCATACATTGGTCACATACGTATTCATGTTGCACCCCATTCCCGTTGAGATGCTCAGTACACGTCGCTCTGTATCTCGAATCATCTGAGGGTGAATACTTAAGTGACGCTGGCAGCGGCAGCAAAATTTCAAATCAAATTAATAAAATTAGTCAATCAGTTTTATGTAATTATCATTTATGACAATTTTAATGTTCCTTTTAATGGTCCTACCACTATATTTTAATGGTAGGAATTCAAAGAAAATTAATGGTAATAAATTATCTAAGAATCATTCATTACCTCAATTATACGTCACAACCTTCTTTTGTTTAAAAATGTATTATTAAAAAGTGCGGAATGGTTGCGTATAAGTGGAGTGATTATTTTCAACATGTTGGATAGTTGAAAGTTACAGTTATACATGTAGCATTTGTGTAAACCTCCATTTTTCGCTCACATAATCTTTTCGCAATATGCATGTTTTTTTTCGCCGATTTATGATGCAGGCACAGGTGAGTGGTGTTCTTAACTTGCTGCGTAGCGAGGATTTCGATCGAAGAATTGTTAGAAGCTATCTCGATGGAAAGAAATTTTAGGGCTTAGATAAGGAAAAGGCAATTGAGGTGTATGGATGCCTATGAAAATCAGAGAGCTGAAGGTGGTGATAGAGGTTAGAATTACGCAAAATTGCAAAATATGAAAAAAGAATAATGGGATACGCTTTGCGAAATTATAGATGGAAAAGATATCAGCAAAAAGCAAAAATTAGAAACTACAAAAAACTCATATTAACGTAAATATATGAAATTGCAGGAAGGTTATTTCGTTTGAAAACGGGAGTGCTATAAATCCTTGCTAAGAAATTAGTTGAAAATCTAGAAACATCAATTGCAATAAACCTGAATCCGATAACTGGTTGGAAGATGTAAAAACATTTCACCATGACACTTATTAACTTAAGATTTAGATATGTTTTTTAGAAAAATCTAAATTCATGCAAGTCTGCCTTGCTAGCACAGCAAGTAATCAAAGGGCGAGTGTCGAGAGAAGTGTCTCAAGCTGTTTTTTTTATAAATACGCTAACTCTTCAGATGTTACATGTTTACCTGTCTATGTACATTTTATAGTATTAAGATTTTCTGACCTCAATTATCTATGGTTTATAATGTAAGATTTACTCAATACAATAAAAGTTAAGCGCAAAATATTTTACGTATCAAAAAGCAATTGTACTTGACAAGGGAACAATTTGGATATCTTATACTCTTTTAATTAAAGAAACACGGTATCTCTTAATGTCATTTCCAGTTTTTTCCTTCTCCGTTTTTATAACATATTCTGTCAATCCTTTTCAAGTTAAGTCCTCCAATGGAAAAAGTTGCAATCCCTTCCGACTTGCTTTGCTGATCCTCACCTAACCTGCAAATTGTTGTGAGCGCAGCTACGAGGAACCGTGTGGGACTCAGAATCGCTTTCGTCGCGAATAAAAGGGAAAGCAATTAGGGATTTATTGGTGGACGAAGCACATGGTAAATTTGAAGAACGTTGACCAATGTAATTGAAAAAAGGAGAGGAAAGAGAGAAAGGGGTATGGAAGACCCACAAAAGGGGGTTGTCCGTCGAGATTCCCAAAATTTAGAAACCCACCCTCCCCTTCAAACCACCACGCACCCCCTGGTAGACTTAAGGAAAGGGGTGTCCGTTGAAAAAGGGCGCTAGAGCGGCGTAAGAGAGAGAGAGGAACGAGAGAGACACATTCACACACACACACTCAAACACACGCCCAGCGCCATTTAAAGCGAAAACGTTTTCAGTTCCCACGCACGGACATCCAATTAAAATCCCTTCGTTTGTGCTGCCGTCACCTCCCTCTCTGCTCTTTTTTTATAATTCGGACTGGCGGTTGAAGGGAATGGGATAGACGGATGCCCTTAAGGCTGAATAAGGACAGGAGGCGGGTGGGGTGGAGGAAGGAGGGTTGGGAGGGGGCATTGGGCAGGGGGTATAAAACAGGGTGGGGGGGGGAAATGGGGATGGACTTTTTGGCGAGTGAGATGACAGTGAGTGTGGGGGTGCTATTCCGAGGGTGGGGATCCCGCGAGAGTTTTAGAAAAAAAATCAAGTCGTTATATTAAATAATTTTTTTTTTCAATCGAGGTATTGGTAACGAAATACGTAATTGGCATTTTAGATATTTATTTTCGGACCGATTCATTGATTTCCCCGACAACCGCCGAGTTTTATTTTTTTTCTGACGTTTTCGCCGCTCACCTCATGCCCTTCGATTCTCATCGCCAGATCCCTCGATAGTCCAGCCTTTCAACTCGTGCTCTTTTACTCTGATATTCCATCTCCCTAAAGACCCTTTTTTCACAATTCCTACGTCAGGGCTGAATATCGGACTGAATTATGTACGCTTATGGTGGTTCTGGCCTCAAGGTCACTTATTCCAGAAATTCTGAAAACATAAGTGTAGCATCTTTGAAGTGTTTTTATGAACTTAGATGAAAGAATAGGGTTTCCAGGCTAGTTTTACTGTAATTCACTCTTGTTAGAGGATATTTTAACATAGGATGATGGAGAGCACTCAAGATTGCAGCTAAGAAAAACCTTGATTCGGACGATAAATCTTACATAAGTCCAGGAAATTTTAATAAAAATAAAATATGGAGATCTTAGAACATGTTTCTTAAAGCTATTAGTAAGTTACTATCCTAGTGGAAGCCACAATGCGGTAGTTCCACAAAAATGGCGCTGCAGTCGGTCTCTGTGGCTGAACAAACATGGTAATTAAAAATATATTCGTGGAATAATTTGCATATTATGTTCCTTAATTTTGGTTTTCAAAGGCAACCCATTTCATTAGCGATTTTTGTGTTTTTTAATACAAGTAAATAAAAATTAATAGTATTGTTTTTCACTCATATAGTTAGTGCAGCCACCTTAATATCGTACCATGTAGAGGGTATTATTGAATCCGGTGAAAGAATCGACTTCGATTACCGGCGATGTAAATATAAATATGAACAATTCTAATTACATATCCGATTCTGGAATCTAGCGACCACAGCCAGGTGAGTTGAGTGTTGCGAGAGAATAAAGGCGGTGGACGACTTCGTCTCTGACTCAGTGTTTTGGAATTATTTCATTATATTGCAATGAAAAAGTACTTTGCAATTCCACAGTTTTATTATTGAAAAGAATTCGGGTTCGCAACAGAGTTACATCTACAGGCGAAGCTTTTGTGACAGAGTTAAATCTTCCACAGACATTACGTTAACAGGTTTCCGAAATAGAGTCACATCTTGGCTTACATATGTTACTCTGTTACGAAATCGACCATTTTTTTCTATTAAACTGTATTATTGCAAATTCTTTTTCATTGTTTCTCGGTGGTGGATATTGAATCGACATATTTAAATATATCGGCCCTCAAATGCCCTAAAAATTATTTCTGATGAAAACAGTTCAAGAAAACTGGTTTCCTGAGGCTTGTTTGACATATTTTCTAAACAGTAAAGCATGCTCGCACAAATAACATGGTGTGGTTGATGTAGGTTGTATAGTGTAGAAAATTCCCATACAGTGGTATTTCGAACTGAAATTAGCATCGTATGACCACAGATTCAGGATCTCCGAACATGGTTTCGAATTGTCGCGCTGGTTTATGTACTGACGTCAATGCAGACTTAATGTCCTGGAAATCAGCCTTAACCAGCCTCAGAGAATAGCATCGTTGTTGGTACACTTATTTGATTGCAATTCTTTTTCGTGCTTTTATTCGGTCACAATACGTGAACCTAAGGTAATATTTTGAATCCTTGACAATGAATATGATAATACTGCTTTCACTGAAGGACCATCATTGCTTATTAAGCCCGTTTCACAAGATATATTACACTATACATGATCCATTACAAGACTTAATATACTAGCCAGTTCTAGATTTTGAGGATGGATCTACTTGCCAGCCCAAGTGGCGGCGGTGTAAAGTCCTTCGCTGCTAATCGCAGGTTCGAGTCCCGCCTTGGTCGGTTTTTCGCATGCCAAGAACATGGGTTTTTCTGTGAAGTTCTGGTGGCATAATATTAAATCAACCAACTTTTAGGGGCATTTTGAGGACATTATTATTTATTTGTCATTTCTTGTCTGAAAATCACTGATAGCCAAAATGAGGAATATATGGCACTGGCATCAGAAAGATCTCAAAGAAGCCGTAAAATCTACGTTATTGGGCAACGTCTGCTAGGTTCTAATGGGAGCGGCTATGACTTTATTACGTCATTAATTATGAAATAAAGTAGTTCAGCCAGTATGATAGCGATTATTCCTGTTATCCAGCATGCTAGTCATACATAATACGATATTGGAAAGCAGTAATTCCAACGAGTATCCTCGAACTTGTGCTGGATCAACGATCGTGTAAAACAGGAATTAGGTTACGCTCTCAAGGAGTTGGAGTTATAGATTCATCAGATTTAATCCCTATTTACCATTCAATAACATTCAATGTCTATGTTTTTTCAAATGTGAATGTCATATTATGAATGATACTGATGGTCACAATGATTCCTTATCAGGTTTTTACATTTTTGAGGTGCATTTACAGCGTTTGTAGGCATTTTAAACATGAAACGATTGATCATGAAGAAATCCAATTCCAGAGTTATTATACGGATAAATTGATTTGCTTACATATCTATATATTTTTGCGTAAATGCTGCATGAAAAAAGAAACATCGGAAACGGCTTTTATGGTCTTTCATATCGAGATATATAAAGTGAAAGAGGATTAAGACGAACACTCACTCCATGAATGGTGAAAAAATCACCAACATGGGACTACACCTCGTGACGCTAGGCTTAGCAGACTTCACCCAATCGCCACCATGGCTGATCGTGTAACTTCCTCGTTGGATCTTATCTTTCGTTCAGTTTCCCAGGCAATTATTTTTAAACATTCTGAGAATAACTATAATTTTAGAACGTTTTCACTCACGTATTCTATTAAAAATTTACGAACTTCCATCCCTCTTTACGACTTAAAAATCGAAATATTTTTTTATCTAATTGTTTTAGCTACAGGATATTCCCTTTCCCTTAATATTATGTTCCACTAAGAATATAATATTTTTCGGAGAATAAAGGGGATGAATGGTTGGCGTAGCCATTGGATGATGATCGTGTTTCAAATTTGACGCAATATTGGGACTCATATTGAAAATCCAAGTAGGAGGAATATAACAGAGGTAGAAGAACTCTTAGAGAAACCACAAGTGCCCAGAGAGAATACTTCCTTCATCCTTTTCCGTACACATGTTATACCTGCATCGGAGGAACGGGGAGGATAAAAGTATAAATAATCAGTGAATTGCACCTACAGAAAAAAACGTATTGGAAGATTACTGGCACAATAGATGAAAAATGCATTACTATATGTACTTAATTAGTGGAATTTTGTGCCGTGTTTTTGTGACAATGATTTCTATGTTCAATTTCCACAAAGTATCGCCACAATCAATTAATTTGTATATGTAATTATTTTCTATATTACTAGAGGTCCGAATATTTTTCTAATGTTACTATCACCACCGTGAGGAGTGTATTTGTGGAGTAATTCAAGATTTATTTCAAGAGACGGTTCACATGAAAAAATTTCTCTTTCGCTAAAACTTAGGATAATGTTGGCTCAAAAACTTTCAAAGTGGCTATTTGCCCTGGTGGCACCGTTCTGTTTAATTAAGGGACGCAAAACGGCTTTGAAGAGACAGGGACGACACAAGAATGAAACCCAGGATAATTAATGCCTTCGTTATTATTTATTTGCTGATTTTACTCGATTTAAAAATTTACGTTCAACCCTTCCATCCCAGTGAATCAGGTGCTCCTCCCAATATCGTCTTTTGCTCTCAAAATTTCAATGGGCTATTTTATTCAGCGACCGCTTTATTTAACATGGAATTGTACGGAGAGATGGGCGAGGAGCCCCAGGAAATTAATGCAGTGACATAATCCAAGTAAGGCATAAAAAAAAAATAATCTTTTTTTTTCTCTGATATCATCTGAATGTTTTTGAAAAAAAGTTGATAAAAATTGGAAGGAAGCGAAAAATATGATGAAACTATGCCCGAGGTGCTTGCTTTCGAAGCCGTTTGTAGCTCTCGTATTTGACGCGGGAACTTGGTGGGGCGACGTTCCTCGATAGAAAACAACTCTGGGCTGTTGCCATCGTCACCCATTGCGCGCGCCGGGCCCACTCCCCTCTTGCTATTCATTTGTCCCTTCACGCTCTTCCGAGCTTCACTCTCAGCAAAGAGAGGCAGCTCCATCAGCAGGAAGATCACAACATGTTCTCTCCCTCGCTATTGGATTCTGCGAGGATAAAAAGGAATGACAAAGCGTGCGAAGCGGGAAGAAAAGTATTGAAAACAGAATGAAAAAAAATGAACAAATTTTCTCCCTCTCTCGGGTGAAGGAAAGAATGGAAGGAAGAAAAAGGGAGACAAATTAGCGAGAGAAGGACGCGAAGAGCCGCGCGAGAGGGTGGTGGTGATACGTGTCGACGCCAGGGGTCTCATCTGTTTTCCTCCCTTTGCACAATTAACGTTCCAACTTTTTTTTTTGGATACACAGAGCGACTCATTAAACGCTCATATCGCCCGGGCAGTTTTTGGATTATCAAAAGCGGATGAGAAAAAAGAGGGGATTGTGCTGGTACGATAAGAATAAAATAAAAATATGAAAAATCCGATACTCTCTATGTGGGAAGGTGGAGGGGGGTGGAGTAAGTGAGGTTGGGAGGGGTTTGTGAGGGGGCAAGTGAAAGAGGAATGGTTGAATTAATGCAATGGGAATTTGTATGTGAGTTGACGTCACCATTGCGCAATTGCGATCTGCCATTTACCTCGGAGTTTGAATTGCGAGCTCACGTTACTAGCGCAATTTGCTTTCTGCCGCTGGATAGCTTCCTGTGTAATCGTTCCTCCATGCGAGATGCATTTTCAAATATCCTCAAACTCTCACTGTCAGATGTTTCTCCAATTGAATTTTTTTTTCAGTTTTGAAGTTTTGCATTATTTTCTGACAAGTCTAAAATGATTAATGGATTTAAAATTAGGTCGCTTGAGGCTGAGAAAGCTTTTGCGACTGTCTTCCTTTTCTGTAAAATGAGACTGAAGAACATAAACCCTTCATTAATCATTTTTGTTATAGTATTAAACATTTTTCTGAAGTGCTGGTATAATGTATTTACTGTGTTTATGCATTTATTTACTATGTTAATGTATTTACTGTTTGAATACAGATTAATTGATGGACAACTCGAGAAGCATTCGGTAGCGAACACGAATCGTAATACATTTGTGAATAAATTCAGTACACCGATACGGCAGTAATGCAAATGGACTACACTTTAACCTGGCAATTTTCTACTCGTGCTATACTAAACGATTCATAAATTCCTTTTAATAGAAAAATACAACTTAAAATAATTCTACATTTTTCCTCTAAGTCGAGGTGATTATTTACCTTATTTCAGAATCCATTATTGCATATATTCCTTTATTGCATATTATCCTTAATATCGTAGAGCTTTTTCATATAAGCATTTTAATTTTTTTTAATAATAACGAAGTTTAGGAGAGAAAATGGTCTTCCTGAGAACAAGTGAGTTTAGCACTCGTATTTTGATGCATTATTAACAAAGAAGGAAGCATGTAACATTTTTATCCCTGCTCTGATATGTTTTTTGTTGCAATTTTAATAAACGCTGCTGTTACAACGACCATAATAATTAATTTAAATGACTGTAAGTTTTGTACAAGACGGAAATAGCGTCACTAAGCTCAGTAAAGAATGATATGGTAAACAATCAATTAGCAGTATGTCATTTTTTTTCCATTATTTACAACGTGTGATGGCGCATCGACCCCATTTTCACTTAATAAAAATATCCCGTTCAAACTCGGAAGTGAGCAATTTAGGGGGAAATTTTTTTCTAAGAGAATATTTATCCGTTTATCTATCACGGTGGTTTTTACAGTTTCAAAGCATGTTCGAACCTTCAGCTAAAACTATAAGGAGTGCATTCTCATCCCCAAATGATACTATCCAACGCACGATTTGGAACCAATTTCTTCCTATTTATTTCTCCATCTATTAGTTGGAAATCTTTCTGAACCTAAAGGAGTTGGGGATGACTACCTCTGCAGATCGATTTCATTTGTATATTACATCACAATCAAACTTGACGAAATCCGGGAATGAACAGAGAGATATTGGAGTTCATTTGACATTTTCCATAAATATTGGCTAGCTCATTGACTTAATGTTACGAATTTACGTCACTCTTTCATTAACGAAAAGTGACTCAAATTATTTTTTATTGAACATATAGGTTCATTTATTTAACTCAGTAGTAATAGTTTAAAAATCAACTTATGTGAAAAGCACTACGTTATAATGCGCTAAACATTGTGCCAACCAATGGCACGGCTCGAATACGAATGAATATTAAGTTTCATTTCTCTTCGTGAAAAAAAGCAGATTACAGTACCCACTCTTAGGTGCAATGAAAGGTGTAAATAAATCTTGGCCGCACACTCACTTTGTAGCAGTGAGTGTCGCATTTGTAGCTTTCCTGGGCACGTAGGGGAAGAGGACCTACAGGTGTCGAAAAACTGCAAATCAACCGGTCGTCCTCCGATTGGATAATGTGAGGTCGGCAAGGAAATTTTAAAAAGCCAGGCACATCCCCAAAAGGGTATGAAAAGGGGAGGAGGAGGCTTTGAGAAAAAGGTTTTTTCGAGGAACAACTGGCCGATTGAAATTATAATCTCGGAGCAAGGCAGCTGCGGCGTGTGTGTTTTCGTGAACTTACCCACGTGTATATATTAATCAGGTATCTTACGAGTAGAGATCGGAGGAAAAAAGGAGTAAAGAAACAAAAGGAATGGTGTGAAATATAAAACGAAACAAAAGCTAACTTTTTAGGTAGGAAAAAAGGGAAAGGGGTCTTGCTCGACGTGTTTCTTGTGCTTATGTATCGTGCTCGCCGCGGTATAGCTTTAGATGTAGCCGGTGGTGGTGGAACTCAGCGTCTCTCGGAAGCAGGATTTTATCTTTTCGTTTATTTCGAATTGAAATTCTCTGTGCGGGCACGGGAGGGTTGAAATTTTATGGAAGGCGCTCGCGATCTGGAATCCAAAAACAAGGAAGGAGGCGTGTACACTGGGGCTCTGTGCCACGTGGAGGTTATAGAAAGGCAAAAATAGTGCCTTTTAAGTACGTGTCGAGCATGGTGGGATAGAGGGGGAAAAACTGTGCGCCTGGTCGACTTCACTATGTCTTGCAAGGGACTATTAGGTTTGGAGGGGAAGGGATGTTGGGAAAGGAAGGATTTTCCTTCGGTCAGGTGACGAGGGTTCAAGGATACCGCTTAAGAATCCAGATCACAGTCGCAGTGAAGGGCCCCCCATTACCCTCCCTGGGTAAAGCAGTAAATTTCGAGGACGAAGTAACGACCCAGCCATCTCGAAATGAATTTGGTGATTTATGGCCACTTATTTATTGTCCCGTTATCTTAATCACTGATGAGAACGAAGGACGTGGTGAATTAATGCGTAGAGGTATGGCCGGATAAACTACCGCCTACATTAATTCATCATGAATCTGAGTGATGTAGTGTGACAACACTTTCATGAATGTTAGGCACTGGAAATATTGTGTTGCCATTCGTGACTGTGATTTTCTTACGAGCATACTCATTTGATACCACTAAAAATGAATTCACCGCAATGTTACATTAGCCGCGAGTTAATTCACTTTAACATTATTTTATCCTTGATTGTTTCGATTTTTCCTCATTAAGATGGCCACTGCTGATTAATTTAACACCACGTAGTATTCATTTCAGTTCAAAAGTTAATCATTATATTGATACACAGATTTATCCTGTAATTCAAAGAGTCACTTATTTGTAATTAAGTGAATTAACGATTAAACGAAAGCATATATGTTAGATGAAGATAAATTTATATGTTTGATGGCTATTGTCATATGGTGTATTTAATAAAAACACTTTGTATTATTGTACTTGTTGGGGTAAGTTTTTCATAGTGCTTTTTAATGTCTCGGCTCCATATTGATACTTCTCGTACCTCAAATAATACATATTGAACTTAGCATTCCTCACTTCAGCGCACCCAAAGTGGTGTCTCACTTCCGTTCGTAGTTACTCCAGCCACTGACTTCCTTTACACTCTCCATCAGCAGCGTCCCTTTTGCCCATGCAACAACAAGTAATTTATTGTTTTTTGTCTTAATTCCTGTTCATCCAACTTTCTCCATCCGTCTGCTTACCAGTATCACAAGCAGCTTCAATCTATCTTGATTCTCTCCTCTGTGACCACGCCTCGCTTCCATTTACTACCACACTCAATGCCGAGCTCTTCACTTATCTTAATTAGCTTGCGCTACATCTCTGTCATAAGTTAGTTCTTGTGAGTGAATGTCCCTTTTAATCCTCCATATATCCACAGCACTACGCACATTTTCGTCCAAAATGCCACCTAGTCAACTTATTTGCTTCACTTACCCTTATACCCTACTTTCACCTCATTTGGCATGGGTTCCTATATCTTGACAATGATATTTCTTTATTCATTATGATTTATCTTAATTCCGTTATTCTTCCTTTCCTATTACGATACATGAGTGTAAACTTTTACATCAGTCAACACCTGAATGTTCGCAAACGTAACTGACATTATCATATCAAGTTAACTCTCTATACAATCTCCTACAGGGCTCCATCCGCATTTCGCGCTAATGCCCTTGCCAATGTCAATGAGTGTTGGCAATGACGAGCTGTCCGGCCTTTCTACCCAACACAGAACTACCAAACCGTGTTCTACCGAGTTCACCAACAATTACCCTTGTTTATTCCATCAAATCCAGATATATGTTTTCAACTAATTCCCAATATCTCCGGTCCGTTCCTAAGATTTCACCTTTTTACGGTGGTTACTTTGTTAACGCTCTACGGGTCTGTGTCACTCCCTTTGACCTGCTCTGAATAGTTGGCCTTACATGGAGCAATTATCATCGTTCACACCATAGCTTTTCCACTACGTAGTAGTATTCGCTTTTAATCCATGGTGAGAGATTAATATTTTTCATTTTTATCTTTTATTTATTAACGGCTGAGGAAACTAATGCATAATGAAGTAATATAAACTAGCTTAAGCAAAGCTAGTTTATATTCATGCATTGAGTAAATCCATGGCAGATACCAAAAAACTCCTACAATCAGCAGTGATCAATCCAAAGTTCGATTAGGGGCTTTTCTCTCCTCAGGTGTTTCAACTTAACGCTCTATTTCTTCAGAATTCTTTATTCTATGCGTTTATAAATGGCGTTTAAATGGTATAACTTGGATCTTTTTGATATCAGGTCCAATCTCCGAGTGTGGCACACCCTTTTTGCAGTCATTACTACTAATGAATAGGATGTACTGCGCTGAGGTATTTCTCATCTCCGTGAAATTTAATCATCCACTCAGTCGACTGGACTAATCCTTCTTACCCTTATAGCCTCAGTTTGGAGTAAATCTTAAAACCTAATTGGAGAGTCCAGCGAAGCGAGAGGATGGATACTGGAGGCGAAGCGAAACGAATTTCTGATGATGATAAGGGCCGCCTCGAAGTGGAGAGGCCGCAAAAGTGGTGGCAAAGTGCAGAGGAGACTTGTAGAGTTGGATGCAGGGCTTATTTATTTTACGCTGACCACTCGGCTCTTTTCTCACCTTGGAGACGACGACTGCAGTCTTTTCTTTATCCTTGAAATCTCCTTTCACTCACCGCCTTTAGGGTAAACCCTAAAATTTCGCAGGTTCTGAATCGAGTGACATTTCGACGATCGACTTTTTAGAAGTGTGTTAGATACTCGTTCAACTAAAAAGATAGAATGTTCTTTTTTTATGAAATGTAAATCCTTATCCCCTTATTATATTCTTTTCTGTCTCCTCTTCAAAAATATGGCCCTGAATTTTCTCGTTTATGGCGTTGTGCGTATGTAGATAACATTTGAATCGAGGAAAGTATACCTATTGACTCTTAAAATGAAAGTTTGCAAAATCAAAGCTCCTAATTGTGTCAATCATCACAACAAGTCGTAAAAACTGCTAATTTCAACGTGATGAGGAGAAGATAGTCTTGCTACAGCAGCAAGGATGATTTTTCTCTCAGGAGGAAACGGTTCTTACGATCATGATGCATAGGAATATATTAAATAACGATGAGTAATTGAGAACTTTACCTGACGATAGAATATTCTACTGCCCCTATTTCCTGATTTAAAATCTCGTGTACTTAGGTAGGCAGAATTAAGTTTGGCTTCGGCATGATTAGCAAACTTAATTTAATCATATCTTAATCGACATAGTTCCATAGTTTCACAAACATCATTTTCCAATTAATTTGTAAATTGTTAGCTTTAATTTTTATATTTTAGGAATTGTAATAATTTATTTTGTAAACAAAAAATTTGGAAGTCATTAATTAATTTTACAATTTAGCTTTATAAAATTGCAAAAAGTCAATGATC
Source organism: Pyrrhosoma nymphula (assembly GCA_963573305.1). NCBI lineage: Eukaryota > Metazoa > Arthropoda > Insecta > Odonata > Coenagrionidae > Pyrrhosoma > Pyrrhosoma nymphula. The sequence goes on along the minus strand of OY754333.1, from coordinate 14,118,064 downwards.
CTATTGCGCCATGACTGTAAAGTTATTTTGGAATATAATTGTATTAATCAATATTCATATTTCGAACTCAAATATAATGGCCATAAATTAAATTGGAACTTCTTTATTATTCTAGTTATTTAATATCTATTCATGTGGTATCAAGAAAAAATGCTGTGGAAAATATATTGACACTATTTTCTATAGAATACCTGCCATACCTGGACTGTGACCTTAACTGATTTACAGATAAGCCTTATACTCTTTCTGAAAATATCAATTACATTTGACACCAACAAAGGTATGCCGTTAAATTACATTTAAGACGTATGTAAAAGTTCAATTTTTTCCTCACATGTCACTCAATAACTCTAAGTACATTGATATTCTTCATGGAACGGAAAACATGTGTCTGCGGAAAGAAAAATTGCACATATTGTTAGCTTATGATTAAGCTGAGGACATTTAGGCACTAAAAATGAAGAAATAGGCAACCTAAATAGGCACTAAAAATTTCAAAATAGGCACTTAAAATAGGCGCTTAAAATAGGCGCGTAAAATAGGCGCTTAAAATAGGCGCTTAAAATATTTTTTAATCGAAGATATGAAAACAAAAATTAATGAAACCTATAAATCGACAAAAGTTCAAACATTAACTTTGGCCCCAAAGAGTTGGTCGATACCAGTAACAGCTGTCACTATTCTAGAAGCACCTCTAGTGGAATAACGGATTCATTAAGACGAAATTTGAAGGATCCAAGAAATTAATACATGGAATCACTCACTAGTTAAAAAACTCGAAGTCACTCAGTACAGAACGACCACACGGCCATGACTTAATCCAAGGCTCTAGTATAGTCTCCTTACACAAGTCTAAAAAAAACCATACGAGCTTCGACTTGGAAACTTTAGGCTTGGGAACCTAGTATAAATGAAAAACTTAAACTTTGTGGTTCCACAATGATAATTTTATTTGCACGACCCGGGTTTCGCCGTACTATAACGTCACCTTCAGGTGGCTTTACCTTTGGCTTAACCTTTGGCTTTGGAGCCAAACAGATACCCACACAAGGATTAGGAACCTTGTCGGAGAAACCAAATTGCAGGCTTGGGATCCTCAACCAAGAAACCCACCCGTGGCTGGTATTGCACGGCAATTGGGCGCGACCCCTACAGCGATGGGGTTACGGTTCAAATGCCTGAACTGGCAGTGACAATGTCACTATGGACCAACGCAATATACTACAAATTTCTACATTAAACAAACAGGACGACAAACAACAGAATGCATTTGGTTCCACCATAGCAGTGTTCACAACGTAGTTCATACTTTAAGGGCCGTATATGCTCGCGATGAAAAACCCAGTCTACTTTTTAAGAGGTTTTACATGCTCTTTCAAATGAAAATGATCCAAAAGAGTATCCAGAAGGTCTTTCTTTTGTAAGAGCGGGCAGAAAATAACCTATTTTTGTCGTTTTTACGAATGTCATCCTCAACGTTGTCCCTATTTTTAGGGCTTTATATGCCCGCGATGAAAAACCAGATATACTTTTTTAGAGGGTCAAATCATTCTCTTTACAATGAAAATGATCCAAAAGAAATTCCAGAGGGTCTTTTCTTATAAAAGCGGGTAGAAAATACCCTATCTTTGGCATTTTTACAAAAAGTGTCACATTTTTACTCGATTTTTAAAATAATCGAAATCACTAGGAAGATGAAATATTATATTCATAAACCATGTATTGATATGTTATCATACTAAAAGTTTTACATTGATTATACCTTTACTTCCTGAAATATAAAAAGCCAAAATTTTAATTTTTTTTCGATCCGCAATTTTTCGGGCCAGTTTCGCCCTGAATTTTCCAGAAGGAGATCAATTTTACAGTTATTTTTATTATGTTATTTAATAGAACTCAAAATGTTGTACTATATAGCCAATTTTTGTTTCTCTTATCAAAATATCTCATGAGATACTATGCCTCAAAGTTACCGAAATCTCATAATCATACTGAAGAAGACTGCGGCACGGGGCCAAACAAATTACTATATATCAGCAAGTATACCATCGGCGAACGTAAAACTTTACAAATGTTTATTGGGAATATGTGTAAATGTCCATACAAAATTTCATTGAAATAAGTGATTGTCGAGTGGGGACCACAAGACCACTTGGCATGGAATGGCCCAATAGTGTACCTTTAAGTGGGTGAAAAAGACGTTCGAACTGATGTATCGGAGGTGCACATTATTCCTGTCACATACCTCACGTATTTCAATAATTTTATCTGCAGAGTATAATACAGTATTAACTATGCTCCCCATAATGTCAATACTGGCTGTGAAGGCAAATCAAATTCAGGCACACAGCCTGAATTTCATCTGCCTCCACACTCAGTAATACTGAGTGGTACCTTCAAAGTCTTTGGCAATTGAAACCATCGCATGTACGCATCACGTAAAATTACTATAGTTGTTTTTCTACTCTTTATATAATAATACTTTGGATGATTTTTCTTTATGCATGTTTAATGACATTATTTCAACCTTGATAGATTAAAAAGGAACTGGAATAACAGACAAGTTCTGCACTAAAGAGAAGTTTGGCGACGTTGAAAAGAATATTGCTTTTTTAGGCCCTTAAATAGGCGATACCATCAGAAAAAGGCATAAATAGGTAAAACAGGCATTTTTAGGCAGTAACAAATCGCTTTAATTTCGCCATAATTGATCCTAAATTAACTTATAACTTCATAAAATTGGTGTCCTGAGTATAAGAAGAAATAGGCATTTTAGGCATTGTCCTCAGCATACTTTAATAAACGTTTGAGGAAGCCACTGGGGAGAATGAGCTGACTGGGGAATCAAACAAACGACGGGATGTTAAATTTGATAAGCCAGGTACGAAAGTTCGTAGCAGAGATTCAAGGAGGGCGGAAGGTGTGGACGGTGGAATATTGAGAAATTAGGTCATGCTGCGAATACGGGTACATATAAGAGATTTTGAGGTGTGGAAGGAAAGGGATGAGAGTTCCGAACGAAAAAATAAATGGGGTAAAGTTATGCCCAGGAAAGTTGAAAGATGATCCCGGAAGTCGGAGGGTAGAGACTATCCAAAACTCACACCTATCAGCAGGCATATGTCCAATTGATAAAGACGCTTTTTAACAAAAGAAATTGCGTGTACTTATCTCTTATATTTTAACAAGGAAGAAATAAATAATATATGCAGTAGCATTGATTATGTTCTTGATTTGGAGATCTAAGTATAGCGCTTGAGCGTCTTACTCCTGGAATTTTTTTGAGTCATGAGGGGCCTAAATATGAATTTTCGGTTCTAAGTTTTACATTGAGGATGTGTTTTAATATATAAATGGAGGATTGTGAGATTTATCGATGACTTATTGAGCCAATATAAATAACGGCGTCACGCATTTTAATCATAGAGTATTTAAGTTTTCCATTCTTCCTACATTGCAGTAGAATTTAACATATTTTCTAACCACACTAGTAGAATAAAAATGTTTGAAACTAAACCTCTCCAGAAGTATGACAAAAGTTAATTTATTTTAGCTGTGTAACTTGATTCCAACTATTTTTTTCAAATGCGATATTTTCCATATCCTTCATTGTTTTGCTGCTTCACATAGGAGAATATTTTATAGCCTATGATTTGATCTCTTGCAATGTGAATTATAGTTATTAAAAAGGTGACATAAAGCGAGATAAATGAAGTGTAATATTCTTTAATGCAATCTATCGAGCTAATTCACTTGCTAAACCCATGATCAAATTCAATTTCCTCTCAAAAAAAGGTGAGTGAGTGAACGGCAAGGGATGGAATTTTTATTTTGTTAAAGGTGTTCATTTCACGGAGGGAGAGTGATAATTAATAATGATGATCTTCTTCCTACTGGTAACAGATTTTTTTATTTTTGGGTGTTGGATTAGGATCTAATTTGAATAACATAATCACTATTAATCATCGCAGTACCTGTTGTAAACTTTGTAAATCCTTGTTTTCAAGGAAAAAAAATACCTACCTCGTACCTGTGTTTTCAGAAGCATGTTTCATGGGTGGCATTGTTGGTCATTTTATAATTCCAAAGTTCATACATACACTCATGAACTCAATTCCATGACTCTGCCCGCTGTCCTGCTCAAATGAATCAAGCTAGCTAAGGAATTAGCTCCAGATATCTTCATTGGCTTACAAGACCTATAAGAAAATTATATTTTTTTCTAGTCCAATACAATATGGGAATTTATGAGTATAAAAGGGAAATTATGAGTATAAAGGGGAAAATATTTTTTTTCACACTATTAGACACTATGTTATTAAATATACAGGTGGTTAAGATTTTGTATTTTTATGGTCATAAAATATTACCTGTGAGAAACTAAAACCAAGATCCAATTTAAGCCAATCAAAGGAACAATGAGCCATTTTGAGAATTGGATTAATTATATTGATCTATTACCTTTCACCCTTTTACTTACTATTCTATTCCCTTGCTCTTAGTTGAATTTTGAAGGTTAACAAGAGAGACTTAATGAGTTAAGGCTGGAGTGCATCACTGTGAAGACATGTTAAGGTCGTATGGTAAGGATATAATCTGCCCATAATGTCAGATTTTGGCAATTGCTCCAGTCTTGAAAGGCACGTAATTTTTCCAAATTTTCTCCTAATTCTAAAAGTCGGTCAGGGACAACTGTCATCTGATTTTGTTGTATTGAACTTGTTAATTTTTCGTATTTCCTTGAAAAATTACTTCATTAGAAACGGAATTTTTCCGCATTTAAATTTATAATTTCCTATTTCCGTGTTATTTGTGGCACGTGGATGCAATCTCACCCTAATTAGTTTGTGATTAACCGCCTCCACCGATTTCTATCTGCTAATTCAAGGATCAGCTTCGCAAAAGAAGGTTTAGCGTTTTCAATTTTTTTCACCCACCCTGTTTTCGTCCGACGGATGCAATACGCGTCGTTCCTACGATTTAATTCCACATCAGTTCAGTCGAGCATAGCACACTCACACGCACACACACCCACTTCCGTAAATTGAATCCTCGAGCTAAGCCGAGCTAAGTAAGGTGACGGCACAAAATGACAAAACTCTATGCCTTCAGCCGTTTCTTCGCTTCCCTCCCACAAAAACCCCGTCCCCGCTTATTACGGCTCCCTTGTCCCGCTTTAGAAAACCCTTCTGCGCCTTTGCTCTAGTCTCATTTCCAAATGGATTTTGCCGCACTTCCCGTGGGGAACACATTTACTGCCACCCTCATGCTCCCTTGCCATGGCCCTGGCTCTATAGCGGTGGCCCACTAAGACTAGGATTAAGGAATTAAGGAAAAAAGTATAAACGAATGTCAGTCTGAGACGAAGAATTTCGTCGTGGAAGAGGCCACCTTTGAGAGCTTTATAGTGCGGTGCGCTCGGCTGGATAGACCACGAAGACCTAGGTGAAGGAAAGACCATACACGCCCCAGGGAACCAACCAATGTTGAGGAGGTGGTTGCGTTGCGTGAAGGCCGTGAGCTGTTTGGTATTTTCTCATGGTGGTCCAAGGCAGCCACCGGGCTTGCTTCTCTCCTCCCGGGTACCTCCTTGCAACGAGGGATGCACTTCACAATCGGCCTGGTAATTCTCCCGAAGCGCTTCGGGTCGTCTACTCCACAGTCACAACGAACCAAGACGCATGCGTATTTTGATCGTCAACTTAATGCCTATTTTGATCGTTCCTACCGTTCCGTTTTATATCTATAACTACATCTGCATACCTCTCTGCCTGTCGCTGCTTAGGCATGTGCCAGAGGGTGTTGGGGCACCAATCATGTATCGAGGAGAGAATAGGGAAAATAATGGGAGAAAGAAGAAAGGTGAATTGAATTTTAAGACGTTCCGTGGTTTCAAGCTCAACTATATGGAAGTTGAATTTCACAAATAAAAAAGTAACTTGATTTCCTTCCACAGATTTATTTTCCTGGTACGATATGTTTTGACACAGTGGTGCCATCATCAGGTACCTTTACATCAGGAGCGTACCTGATGATGATACCGCTGTGTCGAAACATGTCGTGCCAGGAAAATAAATCTGTGGAAGGAAACTAAGTTACTTTTTCATTTGTTGAATCTTAATCTTTGTTGATTTCTTTTCTGAAAATAGGTAACTACCCCCAGGGAACAGTGTTATGGTAAGGAATGTATTTAGGCACACATCTTTAGTACAAATAATGCATGTGATTGCTTTTGATCGGATTTATCACCTAGTAAATCTTCCAGCGAAGTTCCCATCCCTGTGTCCCTTGAAAAACATCTTAACAGGGTTCTACTACTCTACAAGGTCTTTTTGTTTCTGTCACTGATGAGGTGTGGAAAGAAGGAATTTTATTACTTTTCATTTCGGTAGTTTATCTTTTTTATTTTGCCACTTCTTTTCAGAGGATTTGTGAGGGTTCGAAATAATATCCTCTTTGCCGCACTGAAATAGACGTAATCTATAAACGTATAAATCATGTCATATTTTAGGTCACCTATGTATTAGTTTTTATCTTCTACTTTTCATTTCATTATGTTCTCAACTGGTTGGTTCAATTTTCAACCTCATCCAAATTCATTAAGGCAGTCTACCGGTACCTTTTCACTTGTGAAGGACCCTTTTTACATCTAGCATTGATTTCTTCATCTCCGCGTACTTCCTACTATTATTCATCCCGTCTATAAACCCTATTCTTTTTCTCCCCCTTCGCCGTATGCCCAAATTCCAATCCTTCCCTCTATCTCGGCCTTAAGCAACCCTTTGCCCCTCATTACATCTTCCAGCCACCTACTTTGCTTCTTCTTTATCTCATAAGTTTCCTCTATTCATTCGTAATCTCAATGCCATTTTTTCTAGCGTGATAACAAATCAATTTAACTTATCTACTTGCGACCAACTCTAACAATATAATTGACTTAATTAGCTGTCCCCTAATTTTGAATTCCTCATCCGGCACATTCCAAACCTCTCTCTATCATTTTTTGGCAAAATGATAAAATGCAAAGGCGACAACGGGAAGACCGGCCTAACCTCAAGACCTAAAACTGCCCACCCAGATTCTCCGTCTGCCACCTTCACCTGTGATATCAGGGTCTTATATAAGTTTCGGTTACGCCTGCATTCTTGCTAATCTATTTATATTTTCGTCGGTATCTGCATTAATATTTTCCAATACTCTGTCAAACTCGTTTTGGAAACCTACAAAGCAAGCAAAGATATCCTTATTATACTCTACATTTTTTCTAATAGAGTCCTCATAAACGTATTCACATCCAGGGTTGCCCTTCACATACAGAGTTGCTTCCTTTCCTGAAGAAACTGGTTATAGCCCAATTATGAATTAGATATTTTTAAAAACCATTAATTAGTTATTTAAAATTGAACCTTTGCCGCGGGTGAAATTCACCGGATAAAGGAAGTAGTTCAAGAGAAGGGCTCATCCAAATAGCTGAAAAAAAAATTGGAGCCATAATAATTGCTGGATCTATCATCGGACTTATCCAAATTGCCTTATTGAACACTTGAGGGAAATTAGTGAATAAAAAGGAAATTTTCACATTGCACTTAAATTTACTGACACATTTTTGTAGTGTCCATAGTAAGATCATGCTTAAGGAACTGAATGAAGGGAGAATGCCTTGAAAACGTGGAATAGGAAGTAGTAGGATAAGTTAATTCCTAGCATAAATCAATATTTTGGATACTCCCGATTAAAAGTTGCAACAAGGGGGTCAGTTTTTTTCCCTGCTAGCTCTGGTCCACTTTAACCAAAAACGCCACCCGAGGCCATTGAATGAGAGATACTCAGTATCAATCAATATCTTGAGCAATAATGATATCGAATGAACAATATAAAAAGCATTAGGCATGCAAAATCAATTTTCTAATGAATGTTTAACAGCTTGTATTTATCAGAAGAGATTACATAAGAAAAAACAGCGTGTAAATTTTATAAAATAGAGAAAGGTAAATGATACAACTTAAGGAAATCGTCCAAGTCATTAAACTCAGGTTTCCTTTCCACACAAGAACAAAAAACAATACTGAAAGCCGACAACGTTTTGAACAAGTAAATCGACCATCCTAACTAATAAACGATAAAAAGTAATAATTATTTTGATCAAAATGATTTTTAAGCCTTCATCCAGTAACAGATGACATAAAATGTTGAAACCCGGATCGTGAATAACAAACTTACGAGTAATATTCGCTAAGTGTGTTCCTTTTCCAACCCAGTAAATTATTCATTTAATTATAAATGAAAAAAAAATATTTTCTGTTTATAAATATTACAAAAACCAAATATGAAGGCTTTCTATGCATTAAACAGCTCCAATGTAATCAAACATACACATGTAAATGCCTGTGGTAATCCTTGGGATTTAATTAATACAATTTAATCATTAAAATTACAGCAAAATGTGAATGTTGAAAATAAAAGTCAAATTAAAGAAATTGCAAACGGATAAATTAATATATTATAGATACAGTGAGACTTCACTTTACGGTGGGGTTACATTCTGCAGTTCCGCCACTTTGAGGATATCACGACTCTCATTAACATACATTGATTTCTCCCTATGGTCGATTAAAAATATACACTAAGGGGATTTTTTCCATAATTATGTTAAATTGTGCGTATTATGTTTCACGAAAGATCTCCTAACAAAATGGTGCCTTTAGATACTCGAAATGAAATACATACTTTTCAAAGTTCTAGGATTACCTTGCTGTACACAAGGCCATATTTCAATTTTCAGGTATTTGTCATTCCTCAATAAAGAAAGTATAAACATACTTTTTATTATAGTGTAAATACTGATTAATTTGTATTGCCAACTTGCCTCACAAAATTATCAAGAAGCATGGAGGGCGTAGTACAAATTGATCGTTAATAATACTACTATTTATCGTATTATTGCTTCCTTGGCAAATGTTTGTTCGTAAAGGACACTTTTTTTGGGTTTACCCGCGTTAAAAAAAAACGTTTACCCTTCTATTTCTGATACCTCATGGCTAATAAATTTTGCCATTATTGATCATCAAAATACAATCTCTTGAAGGTCTCTCACCTAAATGAGAATATAAATATATTTTGATGCGCTGTATTGAAATGCGACATTCACTAGCCCTGAGGCCCTCCGGCAAAGGAGAAGATACGCAAGGAAACCCACACAAGTCCTGTGCAAACATGGACCACGAAATTTTTTATAATTTGTTCGTTAAAAATATCGTGACATGCTGACTATTTATTTGCTTAATTAGGACCCATTTTTATGATATCTGGTGAAATTAATTTGAAAAATATAGAAGAAAACTGGAAGAAATACGTTCTACCATCGATAACGCACATGTGAGCAACCGAAAATCGGGTACTTATAAAATTTAAATTCTAAGTTCTTAGTAACAACATGCCAACGAAAACTTTATCGGGCGGTTAGTCAGACATTATTAAACCGGGAATCATCGTCTGTCTAGCTAAAGGCAGTTAGAAGTGTGGTATAATGGGAGATTTTTAAGTTTGTTGGTAAAATGTTTAGCAAGTATGTGGTATTATCATTTAAACTTGATTTTATCATAAAAAGTTTTACAAAGTGACAAAATTGGTGTCAGAATATAATACTTTTATGCATGTTCTAAATTTAAGCATTTGTAACTGCGAAATATTTTTCCTCCGTTGTAGACTTCTAAGGATATTAATGTTTAATGAGACCACATTTCAAAGCAGTGAATCTTTCTCCAAACAAATGGCCACTACTTTCACTCAACACCTCCACCATCCCTTTCTAGACACTTGTGTCGCTTCTAAGGGCATGAGGTTAGCAGTCCCTATTCCTTTGAGTCTTCGCAGTCAGCCATTCCCGCAATAGTTGGACATGGAACTTGCCCCGGAGTCTATATGCGTGGCGTTTCCCTCAAAACACTGACCCTAAGACCTTTCCACCTCAGTTCTTCATCTCTGCTTGTTCCTTCTCCATTCCTTTCAAGCTAATGAACAGCAACCAATCTTTATTTGTTGCTAATAATATAAAAGTTAGTCGGAGTATAATACTGTCCTCAAATAGATGAATGTGTAGAGAGACCTTTTTTATGATTCTAAAAGCGTTGTCTCATGTTTTAATTTGAATCCAATTTTTTGCGTACAAATTTTCCATCAAAACTAGTGATGGGTCGGTCATGAATGATCGAATCCCGAGATCAAGTTCTCTTAAAAGATTGATCGATGAACTGGATATCTCCAATGACCGAGGAGTTCATCTTTACCGATCACGATAGGAATGATTGTATGACATCAAGAATCATTAACGAGATGTGAGACCGGCCAAATAAATCTTGAATGATTTGTATAACGTGAGATGCATAAGTTACTTGAACGTTCGTGAGATGTAGGCAGATAAGTCGTGTAAAACCTATCATGAATTATTTTTATAGTCGTGATTTCTCTTCGATGATCCGCTCAGTTGCGCAAACAAAGACGCAGCGTTTCTAGCAAAACCGTCAACAATTTACATCACGACACAAATATCTTGGATTGAGAAATTTTTGCCAGTTTTGCTGGCTTGCTATTTAGTTTAGAATATTATCATGATTAAATGAATACCGAATCCGTTACACTGTCGGCAAAGAGACTCCTGGGTTAAGATACAAGACGAATTCAATGGAAATTAAACATGATCCAGGTAATTATCCGTTTGTCTATTCTTCAAGCGATGCATTATTTGTGACTGCGTTGGCAATGTAGTGCTGTTATTTATTACGTGCAAAAGGTTAATCGTTAACTATTAGTAGTACAGTACAATACTATTTCCTATGAATCGTTTTCCTTTGCCGTGACGAGTCGTAAATTGCGTGATATATAAATTTCTGAGTCTATGACGTGATCGCTTTGAAATCAAAACTGATACCACGATATCATATACATACTGGCCGTTTATATAAACAGCTGTGCTTCATATTTCCAATGCATTTTAAAAGTTCAACTCCAGTCCTCTCTCTTCAATCACTTTTTCTAGACTTTGATGGTGTCACTGTCAATCAAGAATGTCCATTGGTTTTCCCTCGTCTAAATTTTCTTCCCACATGTCTTCCAAAGCACCGGGTGTTAAATCACCGTTGTATTCATCCAGCATTGTATTTTCGCCGAATTGTTTTTGGAATAAAGTTTGCTTTTGGTGCTCATGCACATATTTTTAACTGTAAATCTCACCTGCGAATCCTAATTTAAGGGAATGAAATTTCGTAATTTCATTAAGTCTCCTTTTTATTTAGAGGAATGGTATTTGAAGAACTTTATTTAGGGAACAATAACGTGATTCCGGTTAATGTAGGTTAGATCCAAACATGGGTCGAGATATGATCACTGCAAAATATGATAACCCACAGGTAATTTGATTTATACTTCCATCATTATACTTTTGTAGTGAATAGTAAGTTAAAATAATGTACAGGCTTGATAAGTTTGAGTTTCCGGAACAGTTAATAACAGTGATTATGATTACTTGTTTTATCGTATTTAATCACTATGCTATCTATATTTGGGCTATGGGCCAAGGTAACGGGGCTCAATTTCGTTTGCATTTGCAAAGAGTGCAGCTTCAATAAACGGTACAATTTAAATATCGTAATACTGTAATTGGTTGTAAGCAAAAAATTAATTACATGAGTGGGTCATTACATCAGCCTCAGGCGACCCCATTGATATCGGCAAGATTATGCAACACTTTAAACTCATTTCCTGTAATAACAATTCATTAGGAGCGCTACCCATTACAAATTACCTTTAAATATAAAAATGTCACCACAAGAACAAACGCAATAGATCACAGCACATATAACATTTGTAATCACTGAATTTCCATAACTGCACTGTCACTTAATCACACGATAAACCTTCGTTTCAATATTCTCGACATATATTGCGTCTCTTGCACTAATGAAACTTAGTGATACCGACTGTAGTTGAAAATTGAATTTATGTGCTACAGTCGGAAATTTGCTTTAGATTCTTACAGCCAAAAGAAAACATTGATCGGGTCAAACTACATTCCAAAATAAAATTTTTCAGCGTTCTATGCTACTATCTATCATTGGTTTTTATAATGAGATTTTAATAATTTGTGGTCTAAAAAATATGTCACTCTTCAATTGTTTTGTAATCAAATGGGATATTTCTAATATACTTCTTAACTTTACTTAAAATCACAAACCAAGAACACTGTGTCAAAACAAAAAAAAACCTTCAAACGTATTGCACAACTGTGCCTTCAATTGTTTTCGAAGAATTACCCATAACTCCACGGAAACCGGCACTAAACGAGATAGCTGTACACATTGGATGTACAGTATATAAACGCGAATGGCCAGCAAGCGATTCTTTAGCGATTTTTTATCACTAACTTTATCATCCATTTCACTTTTTTCCGTTACTGCTCATTCCTATTCATATCCCTTCAGCTTTTACCGGAAAGGTTTAAAGCAAAATGAATAAAAAAACTTAACCTAAAGTGCTGCTTTCTAGAGGGAAAACCTGGAGGGCTTACACTACGCATGCAGAAAACATATAGAGGAATACTCCTTCACAACCATAACAACATATGATTAAAGGCTGGCTTAAACCACTTTTATACATGTGGTCGAGATGCCCAAACTGTTGCGTCGTTGTGGCATTTGACTCATCAGCATTCCTGCGTACCCGATGCGTATCCTTCTTTCCCCATTGACGAATTTGTACTGATCAATAGACACACTCTTTGATAAGCGTTTCAGTATTTCTCTGGAGTTTTAGATGAGTCTAGGCCAAAATCTGGAATTATAACTGTAATTTAAATATTTATCTTTGTAAAATAAATGAAAGATAGATCAAGGATAAGGCATTATGAGGAAAGTACCAAAAAAGGTCCGACAGTAATAAATAAGCTCCACGACTTACTCTATTTCGAAAGGGAATGGCGTAATGGCTATGTATGTATTATTCATTTCTCACTAGCAAATGAGTCGGTGATAGTATAAAAGGTATATGCCATTAATTTGCCATAATTTATTTATCTGCGAGGAAATATTACAGTACCTGAATTTTATTTTTTGTATGAGTAGTTCAGGTCTCGATTCATTTTTTTTAACAAGAGAGCAGCTTTTCTATTTAAAGAGAGTTTTCTTATTCATTTCACTATCACTCATTTTTCAAAACGTAATAGTTTGAATTACTCTACTCTCGCTCTCAATAGCAGAAGTTGGTATTGTGCAGAATAAGTTTGTTTGTCAGTCAGTTTCAGCCAGGATAAAATGGACAAATAAAAACGACATCTTACCTTCAGAGCTACAACCACCGCGCTAGCACGCCATGGTCGCGAGATGTTTCGCGGAAATATTTCCGCCCGTGACCAAAATCGTAGCCATTCACCGCGGATCCACAAATGCCTCGCGCATTCCCGGCGCCATCTACATGTAATAACCGTATTGATAAAGTGTACGCAAGCTAAGAAGCATCAATTTTTCATTCGCATAATTATTCACCAAGGTATATCGAACACCTTGTAAACGTTACACGACCCATTCGTTCACCAGACTGACGTATGCGTTCACTTTGAATAGCAAATATGGAAAGGGGAGTAATGAAATGGTACTACACAAATAAATCTTCAGAAAAATCAAATAATTAGATGCCATGGATATAAGAAAAAAATTACCACCGAAATCGTTTTTGATGTTTAAATGGAATTAGGGATGGAAATTCTCGGATATCAGCGGTAAATATTCCCTTTGATTCACTTGAAGCACTAATAATTCTACATCTAAGCAGCTGTTGTACCGAAAAAGATGTAAAAAATGAAATGCTTAAATGCCAATATATTTACCAACAAGGTATTAAAAGGTGCGAGGATACGGTGAATGACAAAGTGTAATTGGAAATATAGGTACACACATGCGACCAATGCCGATCTGAACTCACGAGGGCATTCGGATTAATTTTTCAAAAAGCAAAATGGAAGGTACTACCTATTTTGATTGATTGTTAATTCGATCCAAGAGGACTCTTTAAGAGTTCCACACGTTCTCCACTTAAGCGACCGCATTGGCCGCGTTTACCCAACCCTCGACGTTTTTCCTCGAGACTTTCCTTCCATTTCCAAATTGCCTTTCAGCCAACAGTTCGCGCCAGTAAAGTTTTAGGGAGCACACTTCCGGGAAGTTTTCATCCAGAAAATTGTCTCCCTTTTAAAGTCCTAACCACCGCTTTCCCCGGCTCAAATATTTTTCTTTTATTTTACCCAGCTTGTGACAATGCTTACTCTCGGGTTATTGAAACCTACGAAAATTTATTTTAAGAGTAATCTCTTCGTCCTGAACATTTTTAGAAACTGATTAGTTTGATACTTTTGAAAACCTTCTATAGCGTTCATCAATATCCTTACAAGGAACATCAAAATGTGTTGAGATAAGGACTAAAGGCAAGTTCATTTTACACAGCTGAAAATCTTAATACCGCTCTTATTCTTTCAAATGTTTTGCTTGAAAGAAATTATTTCATGAAATTATTTCAATGACACTATCATGGCAAACAATATTTTCACAAATAAATATAATGAAATACATTTGCTCATCGTTAGAAAACAAATTATAGAATTACGCATAATTTTGCCATTTTCTTTGGCGCACACCAATAAAAACACCACTCATTTCTGCATTAGGGAGGAGACGATCATTTTGGACTATTCTGATTCATTAGAGACTTCTTATGAAGTTCAACTGATATATGACTAACGTAAAAAGAATTGATTGTGACTTATATAATATACATACGGCCAAATGTACCTAAAAATAGAAAAGGTTTAATAATATTTTTGCTCGAATTCAAGGAATTGTTCCCTACTTTTTCAGACTCGAATTAATCGATTGGATTGGTGTTACCCTTTTAATGGCAGCCTTGTTAAATTTGCTCCTCCTTAGTTAATTTAAATTCATGTTTAAGAGTAATCAAGAATAGCGGCATGCTATTTGAAAAACAAATCTGTTCTGTATAGCTAACATCGTCAAACTCATCACAATACCGACCGGCGTTCAACTCACCCATCGCAATGGCGGTGAACAAATTTCATCAGACCTACCTCTATATCGCTTCAAGATACCATTTTGCTTTTAAATGGAGTAATTCCATCAACCGGGACTCTTCCCCATTAAGGTCTCCACCGCCCCCTCACCCCTTTTCTGCCCGGCAGCAATCATCTTATCGCCCCCATCGCCCGGTAACCCTTCCAATTCCCCTCACACTCTTTTCCAACAATCCCTCCCTCCCTACTAGCATGGCACCTTTGCTGAAGGAGGAGCAGGACTTAGAGCTTTAGGGTGGGGTCGCGTAATCAGTCACGCGAAGAAGGTTCTAGATCCCGCAAAGGAGTGTAAATGTAGAGGTAGAAGGGGGCAGGGTTGTTTCCGGTTTGGTTGTGCGTAGTGGAAAACCGGAAGCAGGAAAAATGGCGAACCGCAGAGCCTTATAGGTGCAGGTAGGTGGGCAGGTATGAGAGAAATAATAAGCGAGGGTTGTGTGAAACGAAAATAAAGATGCCGAGCTGGAGAATGAAGGAAACAGAAGAATATTGGTGTGGGAATGGGGTCATCTGCATTTAATTACCCACGTTTTCCTCACACAAACCACGTCAATTCCCAACCTTAATCAGTCGCTTGGGTGCTGTTCTGATGGCCTCTCCACGACTAGTACACTGGAGAGAATTCCCGATCCCCGTCCACTATTGTATTCTCGCTGCAGTGGCAGATCCACGACGTCCGATAAGGCCACGGTGTGAGGGAGGACTTCAGTCAGTAGGATTAAAGGGGTTGTGGGTAGGGGCGGGGCCCAGAGCGTTATCCCTGCCGTTCATCTCATTTGCCCCCCCCCCCCACCTCCCGGGCGGCATGTTTACGATCCACCTCGGGGGAATATACACGTCAATTGCGTTCATAAAAGTCGTTCAATGTCAGTTTCCATCGCATCAACTCGTGAGGCGAGAAGCCGTTTTATTGCAATTTCTCGCCTCTGGCTGGAGGTGACGCCATGCGGCCATGTCGGCGAGAAGGCCTCCGAATAATTCAGGCAATGTGGAGGCAGGCCACGAGACTCGGTCGTGGAGAGTATCGAGTTGTCCGGCTGTTGAAAAAAAAGGGAATGTGTTTAGATGGGGTTTATATTGCTTCACGCGAGATCCTTCTCCCGACGTTTTTCTTATCTGGACTTCTAAACATCCGCATTTTTCTCCAACTCCTGTCCCGCTTTTTTCATGCTGGAAGCAATTTGAGGAATGTGAAAAGTATAAAGATGGAGTATGGGTTTGAAGTTAAACAATGTGGTCGGTGAGACTCCTGGAAAGTGTCGGCATCCTCTTTCATGAGGAATGTCAGTTATCTAGCAGGAACATATTTTTTGAATACGGGAGATTTTGAGTCATGTTTTCAGGTAAATAAAATGCACTTACAAGTTGCACAAGTTTCTTAACAGTTTTCTGTACTACATATGAAATTAGTTCAATTGGTAAAAAGGCAGATTTAAAAGCTGACAGTGGTTGTAATTGATTTATATTTCCAGGTTTTCAGGCTA
The DNA here is from genome assembly GCA_963573305.1 of Pyrrhosoma nymphula. NCBI lineage: Eukaryota > Metazoa > Arthropoda > Insecta > Odonata > Coenagrionidae > Pyrrhosoma > Pyrrhosoma nymphula. The sequence continues at coordinate 14,101,453 of OY754333.1, read as the reverse complement.
CGGAACAACACGGTGACACGGTGGGGGTTAGTAATTAGGAAGGTGATGAAGAAATGAGAATAATTGCACCACTGAAGAATTTTTACGAGAAGTGAATATCGTGGTGACTAGATATTAAAGAGGAACCTGGCGTAGGCATTAGATTACTCATAAAAATGGCGGGAAAGGTTTAAAAGGCTCATCTTATAGACGAGAGACAATATTTGAAGTCCTCTCCTCATACGTCCGTTGAAAAATCCCCGCCATTATGGGGTTTCGAACTCGGGTGGTCGGGACGGAGAGCCCAATTTTGTATTCACGGCGCACATCAAATTTCTTCGTTAGTATTTATTTTATACAATCATGAAGGTGTTTGAGAAAATATCATTTAGTTACACTTTATTTCATTTAAAAAGGAGCCTGTGTCGAATCAGATGTCCCATGGACAAAAGTTTATACAGTTTTTTATACAAGTTTGATACAACAGATTTTAACAGTGTAGGATGGTGGAATTTTGTACTAGCAGCATTTGGTTCAGTTACTTTTGGGCCAAATAAGTACAACATACTCTCAATTTCCATCCATTAGTATGAAACATATCAATCAGAGGCCTCCAATTAAGTCAGAATCACAATCCACTTTACTTTTTTGCGATCAAGGCTATTGCAGCTAAGAAATTTAGTAATTGTCTTAAGATTTATCACTGTGTTAATTGTAGAACTCCCAGGTAGTTACTATACTCATCGATCACATTGAAAAAATGAATCCATATTTAATATAAAATACAAAATGCAACAGAGCAAGGTAAGGCCAGGTCCGCAGGTGTTTCTGCTTTCTTATCTTGGCCTTCAATTCTTACAAACATTTGCAGCCTATTCCCACCACTAAAATTGCCATGAACGCAGTATCTAAACAATAAATAGAATTTTTATCAACCAACATATCGCAATTTATTTGTTTTCCCTTTCATGTGACAAATGCACTGCAGTGTAGGAAACGCCATGCTATTCCCTAAAACATTTAGAAGAAATGGGTTTTGATTAGTGATGGGCAAAGTTGGTCTTTTGATAGATCTCGGTCACGCCGATCACTCCCACTTGTGATCCGATTGTGAGTGTAAGGTCATGATTGATTGATGAGCTAGTGATCTGTTCAAGTTGCCTACGATCAATGATCTCAGGAAAGTCGTGAGTGATAAAAAATCGCTATCGCTCATTACCTGGCCGAAATTCATCCCTCCCTATGTATGGGTAACCATTCAAAATAATTTGGACTCAACATCAACAACCAACCAACCAAATCAACAGTACTTTTGACCATATTTATCTAGTTTAGAAGCCATGTATTTGGTAAATGGACACCTGCATTTACTGGGAAACAACAGTTCATCTATCGTACTGTTAGCACCTGGCTTGTAGCAGGCACGGCAATTCGATATAAAATCATTCCACATGGTCAATAATAGGGAAAATTTATCAGTCTTAAGTCTGAGTGAATGTTTTGTATTTTCATCAAATCTGAGAATTTTTTTAATTTCACGAAATCTGTGTCGGAGCATGGTTTTCCTTCTGAATGGTTGTCCCCAACTATCTGACCAAAAGAATCTAAAGGATGACCTCTGACTTCACTTACATCTAGAGCATACAGAATAGATATATAAGCTTCCAGTTCTGCTACCGTAACTGACCACTCAGGATTATATAATTGCCTTCGAGCATCTACCTCAGTGCATTTCTTAATATGCTGAAGAGTACGACTATCGACGAAAAGATGCAAAGCACTAGACACTAGGTCTTCATTCATGTTCCTTTTTGCATGATCATTTGATTTCTTTAGGACAGTTATACCATTAGAGTCCCTTGGTGAAATTCAAATGACTGTCCGAATTAAAAATAAACTTCCTACCTCTAATTTTCTCACTAAAATGTGGTAAATGGTTACTAAAGGTAATTATTCCCCATTACCATAAATTGTACTCATCTAGAAGTGTATATGAGTACTGGCTCGGATGGCGGGCACGAATCCTAATAGCCATGACTAACATTTGATTTTCACTAAATCGACAAACGGTGGAAAACCTTTGGAAACTATTAAACAAAATTTTAGCCAAAGAGTTCGAACCAGAAAAAACAAGAGGGCACTTTATTACATTATATATAATTCGAGCAAATTATAAAATGCGAAATTCAAAGAAGTAGATAAAGATATTTATTGCAAATTACATCTTGATGTGCAGCCAAATATAAACTTTTCTTGCAGCTCAAAACAAATGGTTTCGTTTAGAATAGCGTGGATTTCAGCAGCAGCTGTATAAATTGCCATCCACGGTGTAAATCCACTGCCATCACTATCTTTCTGATATTAAAATTTGTTCGAATTGTGATCAAGTTGGTCCCTCGCTACCTTTTTTTCTTCTTTAATAGGGCCCCGAGCTACTTTTCGCCGGAGCTCTCGAATTTCTAGGAAACCGAATTACAAGTCTAAATTCAATATTGGCGGAAGAAGAAGTTTTTTAATGCCCAAACTTATCCCTCGAAATATTAAGTAAAAATTAATGCAGCGAAAGCATTCTTGCTCTCAGCGTCCCCTGACAGCCCAAAAACTTTTTTTCCATCCATGTCCCACCCTGTCCAAGGCCCCACCGTTGTTCAATCTATATCCCTTCTCCACACCCTTCATCACCCCAAACTCTCAAGAGCAGGAAAAAGGAGACCAAAATTTTTAACCAGCAGAGTAAAGAAAAAAAAATATTTTCCCCAACTCTATGAGATTATTCTACCATTTCGAAGGGGAAAAATGTCATTTTTTTTCATTCTCTCGTTAGTCATGGATATTCCGTAACCATGGAGACTCGGTATTCATCATTTTCAACATCAAAATCTGATTCACTATTGTGTCCTGTGGCTCCCTCATTCTTTTCTCCGCCCCCTTGTCATTTTTTTCCCGAACTTCCCGCATCTCTCCTGTCGCCCATTGTTCTCATGACGCAACATTTGATCCGAAGCAACAGCTATCGGTTTAAGGTTTCCATTGACTTTGCCACTAATGGAATCATCGACCGATATTTTTTAGTTTTATTTGGACATTCTCCTTACGAGGAATGCTGAGAACCCTTTTCAATTGCAATCCAAAAATGATGTCACCCTCTGCAAAGAGACCATACTCCTTCACTCATTGTTTTGAGGGTGATGACCAAAGTATTCAACTTAGCCATAATACCATTGGGGATTTTATTCTGCCTAAGAAAACGCTTTTTCGTACCCTATATTAGTAAATGTTTAACTTTCATCAAAATCGTTAAAGCCGTTCTCGAAATAAAATTTAAATATATATATATATATATATATATATATATATATATATATATAATGACACAAATATAAATATACTTTGAAAACACAGGCACACGAAAATTAAAAGGACACTCACAGAATAATTTGCGGGACGTTTCGACGGGCAAGCCGCCATCGTCAACGACAAGAGACTAACTTTGAGAAACTAACACTAACTTTTATATATAATATATATATATATATATATAAATATATATATATAATATATATATATATATATATATCATACTAATATATAAAAATTGGATGGTGTCTGTCTGTCTATCTGTTGCTCAATCACGCATAAACTGATGAACCGATTGAGCTGAAATTTTGTATGTAGAGATAAAATGCACATGGGTTGAACATAGGCTATATAAAAAAGCCCTCAGGACCCCTAATAGGATTAATTTATTTTGCATTTCAATGGAAATAAAACTGAACGAGGAAGTGATGGTAAAGATAATATAGTACTATTTCTCACTTGGCAATTGACATCTAGGTGAATGTCAGAACAGCGAGGAAAATTTTAGATTTGAATAAGAATTCTTATAAGAATGCAATGAGTATGGCAGGCCGTAAAATTATCAAAACATTAAGTTGACGAAAGCGGTGTTTTTAAAGTAAGATCATGAAAAGCAAGTCCATCTTTGGCAGAAAAAAGATACCACTGAAATGTCTTTATTTACTTCGAACATCCTCCCGGGCAAAAACGATCTCTAATTGGAGAAATATGAAGTTATTAGCATTTGGGGTTGTTTTAGAAGATGCCTGCTCTTTTTTCATACGCCTCAAGGCGATGACAGCTAAGGAAGGGAATGAAATGGAGGCAAGCAAGGATGTCGGAAAGTAGGTAGGTAAACAATATTGCGTGCCCGAACACTTAAAGAGACCGTGCCTTAAAACCTCGCGCTCTGCTACGTTTTTGTCGTGCCGTTGTACTACCCTCTCGACTCCCTTAATTCGCCTCAAAAACGCAAACAATATTCCTGAGCCAGCTTAAAGTCTCTCTCCCCTTTCTGCCATCAACTACTCCTTATTCTGTCATCGAACAAGGTGAAAGACTCGCTTTACTGCCGTGATCGCCACCTCGCAACAAAGGAGCTCTTCACCGTTCTCCTGCACGAGAGTCATCATTGTTTCTGACGCGTCACCTCAGAGACTTCTTATTCCTTCACTGGAAACCTTGCCCAGATCCTTTGAGCTCTACTGTCAATCTAAGCATTTTACCACGTTTATATTAGTTCGGTTTCCGTAATGTCTGTCTGTCCGGGTGGAATATTGCAACCAAATTTAAACTAACTTTCCTATCAGCTAGAAACTTGAAATTAAACCATAGCTTAGAAGTGGACGACAATAAAATATTAGCTATCTATTATAACAATTAATTGATTAATTAATTAAAAATTAAGTATTTAACATATTTCCTGATGTGCTTTCCCGATCAGCTAGAGACTTGAAATTTTAACCATAGCTCAGAAGTGGATGGCAATGCAATATTAGCTATCTATTAAAGCAATTAATTGATTTATTAATTAATAATAATTATTTAACATATTTACTAATGTGCTAGTTGAGGCTTGTAATTTTAACCATAGCTCAGAATTGGATGGAAATGCAATGTTAGCTACATGTTTTTACAATTAATTAATTAAAGATTAATTAATTATTTCAATTCCACACAATGTCAGCTGAACAGAATCTGAAATGCATCGGAAATTTTCTGTGTCCCTGTTTGAGTCTCATAAAGATGTATAAAATTGATTGGAAACTTTCACCCGGACATAAAACTAAAAAGCAGAAAATAATTAATTAAATAAAAATAATTTTTTAATGTACCACGTTTTTAAAACGGACTAAAAAGTATTAAATAATTTTACCTGGGCCCTTCTAAATTTTTGAGGGTGAATTTTTAGTGGCTATGGAGATATTTGTATGCCTTGAAGAGGAAAACGTGAGGCGCAGGCAGTAGATAATAGAAGTAGATAATCCGGATGAATTCACAACCAATTTCAGTGCATTGCAAATGGTGTTAATTGTGAGAGTTTGCTCAACGACACCTGGTTCCTTTACTCCTCCTTAATTATCATGGGTTGCCTGCGTCCCACGTTTTTCTCTTCAAGTCTTACAAATATCTCCATTGCCACTAAAAATTCACCCTCAAAACTTGAGAAGGGCCCAGGGATAATTATTTGATACTTTTTAGTCCGTTTTAAAAACGTGGAATATTTAAAAATGATTTTTATTTAATTAATTATTTGCTACTGAATTCCATGATGCCGACCGACGACTGTCCGTCATCCTGACATCACTCGGACGGAAACCAAATTAGGTTATGAATCATACATTTTGGATTCGTCCATTAGGTCAAGGGATTTCCGTGTTACTGTATTATTATCCTTAGGAACTCAGTTTATTACTAAGTGCAAGAAAACCCTTTTGTGAATCGGGTTATCTTTTTTCTCCCTTTAATGATAATTTATAAGTAAATCGAGATTTTTCTCGAGTGCAAGGTGAAGTTTCCGTGAAGAAGAATTTGAATGGCAAAGGGATTATGAATATAGTGTCAATATTATGAGGACAATATACGGAAGAACACCTTCACATTTGGATGTAGAGAGGATTGTGGGTTTTGGATGGCACAAAGTTGCATACAAAGTAATCTATTAAATGGCTAGAATCTGAAAAAAAGTTAAGGTTCTATTCCCTCTACTTTGGCATATAGGCTGGCTTTGTATTTAATTAAAGTTACATGTTGTCAGAACAAATGTACTACTTTTATGAATAAGAACATCAGTGGATTAGACATATGACAGTGGTCGTTAGAAGAGGTTAAGTTTGAGGTACTGCAAACGTTTACTGTAAGGATGATGCGGGGTCATTAATCTTTCAAATATAAATAATCTAAATGCGGTCTATAATGTAGCGATTCCTCCCGAAAAAAATATTCTGATGACCAAAACGGACGTCACTTCCCTATTACGTGACATTGTCATTTGAGAGACGACCCCGCAGATATCTCCTATTAGGAGCCTTTGGGGTTCAGATGTAAATTGGGCACTTATTCTTGCCTCCTATCCATCGCCCTATCTAGCATACGAGACCCTACCAGGAGTAATTATCATTTACCCGCGAGTACAGCTCTAAAGCCCGTGTTGTGGCTAAACCGAATCACTGCAAAAATGGGGATACAATAAAATAATCAGTTTATTTGCTTTTTCTGAGTTTAACTCTACTACACGTGGATTTAAGTTAGAAAATTAAGACACTGCATATATTTATGTAAAAAACATACGTTAATATTTTATTTCGAACGTATACTTAAAAAAAACCAGCCACCATTCCGGTAGTTGATTAATTTCTAATGCTTTTACTTTAGAGCTGCTGTGCTAAATGTCTCAAGCAGCAAAAATCTCCTGCCGGTTGTTACTAAATGCTGATGTTAACACGATCCGTCAGTAGTTTCAGAGATTAGGAACTTTTTAATCCATGATACGTGCTTTGGGATTATTGTGTTTTGGTTGATTTCATTTTTCACTTTAAATTTTACTTATTGTGGTGTATTTTCCGATTGCCATACAACGCTAATGAATGAAGGAAGTGATACGATGTAATGCCAAAGACATAATTGCTTTTGATACAAATATTTTCATCAGAAACTTTCATTTCTGTCCTTTATTTCATTTCAACCACTCTTTTTGATAATGCGTGTGATGTATTTATAATTTGTGAAACAATACATGGGAACTTAAGATTTTGAACTGAATTTTGCAGATGTTCCTGTGTTTGTCTGATGTTCCTCTGTTTGATGTTGATGTTCCTGTGTCACTTCGTTTGTGCTTGTGATACCGCATTGGATACTTATTTCCTTGCGTGACACCCGTGTTTGGATTTCCGATTACATCTTCATTCTTGGTGAGTTACAAATGTCACACTACGTTCTTTATTATTTTGTATTTTATGAATTTTGTGTTTGTTACAGTAAGGTAGTATTTTATTTAGCTTTTATAGTATTTTGAGCAAATCATTCGTAAGATATGGTAGAAATTTATACATTTACTACTTACCAACCTTATTAGTATAGATTTTCATTATACATGTTTTTTTGAAGTTATTTCCTTCTTAAACCCAATCTCCAAACGCGTAGGGGTGCGCATTTATCATTGCTTATAATTTTTAACTGTGTGATTGAAATTTTTGACATCTTTAATAACTTGTATAAAGTTGGTATTTATCCATTTAAAATAAAAATATTTCTAAAATACTAAATAATTACTATTTTAATTTCAATTTTTAAGTCATGGGGTCCACAGTGACCCCACGTGCCTAATAAAATTGCACCTTCTGTTCGTCTACTATGATTCCCTGATTATTGCTAATGTGAACTTATTATAAATAATGTTATCATTCAATTATTATAGAAGCTATTTGTTGTGTGAAATAAAAAAATGCCTTCCAATACGTTATTTCGGGCAATTTGTTAGATGACAACGAAATTATATGCAAGAATGCAGACATTTACAATGACGATGACATTTGCGGTCAAATTAATCGATATAGTTGTATTAACGATACATATGCTTAGAAGTTATATTTGATTATGATATTCGGATGAAATAAGTTCATTAAATATTATAAGTAATTTTTGCATTGTTTTGGATTTTGGGTGTCTGCCAGAAATTATTGGTATAACTTGCATGACGAAATTGAGTGTGCTTACTAAAGGGTTAATGGTCTAATATTTGGAGGCTGTTACTAATGTTTAGTAAATATAAACATCTCTGTTAAAGTGCAACGTTGTTGACGGTAGCTAGATGCTCTGCAAATTTCACATTGGGCTTAATAGTTTGAGTTAAGGCGTCTTTATATTTTTAATATACCTACCATTTAGCTGGGTCATAAATAGATATTCGTGGATTTTTCCAATCATGTGTGATGCTATCCAGAATCAATGACTTTCAAACCAAGAAATTTGGTTCAGCCGTTTACTCCATCAGAACCCGTTGGAAAATTCCCTGGAAAATTGAAACTCCGTTTTCCCTAGAAAACATACCACTAGGTAATAATTTACGTAGAAGGCATTTTCTCTAGAAAATTGGAAGTGGGTTGCAGTCTATTAGACTATATTTGTTTTACACTAAATGTAGTTTACTTTTTATATGAGTATAGAAGTGATTGCAAACTTAGTAGATGCACTGTAAAAGCAGTGTGATAAATACGAAATGAAGATAAATAATAGGAAAACAAAAGTAATGAGATTCTCTAGGACAAAGAAAGCGAAGCTGGTGATAAGAGTAGGAAGTCACAATACATTAGGAGGAGTTAGAGTTTGATATGGAGTGAGGCGTTGTATAGGGCAGAAACGTGGACCTTGAGAAAGGATGGAGAAGGTGCGTTGGACGGAAAGGAAGACAAACGAGGAAGTGTTTGACATGGTGGGCGAGGAGAGGAAACTTATAGATGAGATTAGGGGAAGACAGGGTAGGTGGCTGGAAGGGGTAATGAGGGACGATGGTTTGCTGAAGGCCGTGATAGAGGGAAGGATGTTGGGTAAGCGGGGAAGGGGAAGGAAGAGAATCGGTTTTATGGACGGGATGAAGAAAGGTAGGACTTATGCCGAGAGGAAGAAAGAAATACAAGAGGTAGGTAGGGGACGGTACGTGTAAGAGTTCGTCGGATATTCTCTGACTTTCATCACAACCTACCTTTAACCGGTAGATTACTGTAATGAATGAATGAGTAGAGGCGATTCCTTATAATGAGTGCACATCTTTTTTTATTGATATGCATTTTGCCAATCTCATTACAGTTAATTGTGATGGGTGTACAGATGAAATAATGCACATTAAAAGTTTTTCTTTTATGAATATATATTTTTTCTCTGTAGTTATTCAATCTATACTCTGCACCCTGCAATCAATGGTGTGATGCTTTCTATGCATGAAGGTTTTCCCTAAAGCAGTGTTTTGTTCTAGGGAAATTACTGACCATAGTATTTTATTTGTAAAGAAAAAAGTTCTAGGAAAAAAATCCCTATAGTATGAGGACATAACTGTAGGAAGAATTGATTAATAAAGAATTTTTCAGTATTGTCCTCGCATTTCCCAGTGCTCTAGGGAATTCTAAAATGGAAATTTCCATCAGGGCAGACATTGGCTTTCATTGCTATGTTGTTGGATTTATTACATTTCTCATTACTTGGTTTTATTTTTATTTACGTTTTCGTTTTTTTTGTTCACGGTAATCAATATCTTGCCTTCCTTTCACACTTAAGAAATATTTTTATAACAGTCGAATATATCAAAACAAATTTTAAAAAATGTTAAAAACTAAACCGTATGAACACAGCTTAGTGGTCATTGTTCAGCTTGTTTGACACCTAGCAGTAGCAATGTAAGAAATAGATGTAAGATGAGAATAGGGATCACGTTGTAAAAATGACCTAAGAGAGTTCAAACACCTATATTTTCCAAAGCCATTTAATGTTTGATACAATACCAATAATGCAGTGAAGTGGTTATATAACTAGGACACGCTGGAAAATTCGATAAGTGAACTCAGTGACGAAATAAATAAGTATTTGGAATATTGTATGACATAAAAATCGTAAAAAAACCGTAAAGTTTGGTTTGATTAACCGTTGATGTCAAAATATGAGATATTCTTGGTGAAGGTATAAAGCGTGACTGCGTTGTTATAAATATTCAGAAAAAGAATTTTTTGTTGCAAATAATACGGTCAGATATTTGTAGAACATAGGAAATGGAGACCGTAAGGCGTTGGAGAAGGCAGATGTAGCATTTGGAGCGGAAATTGGACAAGATAAACGCATTGCTTAGCGCAGTGGTCTTCATATTTGTTCAGGTTACCTCAATTACTTTTAACATATTTTACGAAACCTTTCCTCGTTAAAAAATAAACATTCCCAAAAATTGTACGGTAGCTACACATTAAAATTATTTGCGTTTTAATATTCATGTAGAAATTGTAAATATTAAATTATACAAATAAATATAAACAGCAAATTGTGGAACATTAAGGAAGGTTGCGTGGAACCCCAGGGCTCCATGGAACACAATTCGAATACCGTTTGCTTAGAGCAATAAAGGTTCTGAGTTCTCATTTCCAAGATGAATTTGAACCAGGAATATAGATGTGGTTTAATGAGTTATAATATTGCTAGATATACTGTGTGCATAATTGCCATAAAACAAGAGTTATTGCTGGGCAGACAAAGAGGATGGATAAACATGATGCAAGCATATACAATGTACCTACATTCAGATTATTCATCCAATGAAGGCAAAAGTCTGGGGATGACATTTTTTTATTCGTGTCGCAATATATACCCAAATTATAAGTGAATTATCGATACCTTACAATAATTTTACAGTGTTTGAAAGAAAATAACTGTCTAAATTAATATTTCCAGATGTAATTTAGTAGAAAATATGCATTGTTATATCATCCCAAATTATATGTAAATTATCAATTTTGTACAAAAAAATATTGCTTTTTTTAATGAAATAATTATGAATTAATTTTTAAATTTAGCTATAAATAATTTAAAACATTCCATTAACTGATGATAGTACGCGCTTAATGTGGAAAATGAAAGGCCACAAGATTGCTAGTGGGCGTTGAAGCAGACATATCCCATGAGCTTTGGATATCACACGTTTCCATGAAGCAACGCTTCTCTGGCATCAAGCCCTATTTGAGTTTCCATGAATATTTGAAGAGCGTGGGCACCAGGGTCCCGCGTAGGATGTATAGCTACGTCTGCATTCGCTCATCAAATCCTCCGACTTGAAATTACTCTGAATCCAACAAAAGCGAGAGCATGCCAGCATTATTCTCCGTACATCGTCACCAGTGGCCGTAAAACCAAAAATTAGTTGATGCAGATCTGAACTCCGTACTACTTTGGAATAATCGGTTTATTCCTTTCTTATTTAATCCTTCAACGTGTCTTTATGATTTTCTCTTTGCCTGACGCGTTAGAGTTTTCTTCTTAGTAAAGTAAGATTTCACGCTTTCCCGGAGAATTGCAGTGATGAACTCTTCAGTAATGAAGTTTTCTTCTTGCGTAGTAGTGCGTTCAATTTACTCTTCCTTTTGTGGTCGTACTAGTCCCATAGTGTTTGTATATTTATGTTTACCTCTTCTGCTTCGCTCTATTTTTACCCCTCTTACTCCACGTTAGGCTTCATCGGTGATCCTCTCCGTCAGCTTCAACCTAAATTTTCCTCTAGTACAGGGAATGTCTATTTCTTTCCTCCTGGTCTGTCCTAATGTTGTGATGAAATGATTTCTTACTTTGACTTCTCTATTTTAGTAATCCTCTCATACAAATATTTTCTGCAAATAGTTACTTGGTCATTACATTTTATCAACTTATTCTATACATCTTCCCAGGTATAAATATTTTTCTAATTAGTTATGTTTGTCCTAGTATTATAGATAGTGATTTTTCCATTATGATTTGTTGAACTTAACTTTTTTCTGTTACACTTTTTCAAATCTTTACATTTCATCATATTTTTCATACTGCTCAAAATCATCGTGTTTTCTTTATATTCCAAAATTTTCTGTTATATTAGAAAAGCGTGACATTTTTCCTGTTTTACATATTCCTTTTGTCCTTTTAACGTAAATACTTATGACCATAAGGGACTTAAACCATTCTCACCACACTGATTTCTTTACACTTTTTCTTCAGATACATCGATTTAAGATCCATAACTGGCAACTGAATTTCATACCTTGGTATTTTATTTTCATAAAATTTGCTTCATTAGCAGTCAGGCCGGGAAACCTAGTTTGGGTGAGCGGTGTTTAGCGAGGACCCGTGATATCCTCTCTGTGGTACCACTGTCGAAAGGGATGAAAGCACGAGCGACTGGATCTGGGTTTTCGTCCTTTGATGATTGCTGGTCTTAGTTCCTCATCCGAAACACTTCAGCCTGGCCTGAGGACGCCTACAGCATAGTAGGTGAAACGTCGCCACCAAAATGACAACGCCGTCCAATCCCGCAAACTGACTGCAAACCTGAACGCCGCGAAAACCTTCGTCAGAAATTTGTTTCATTAATTATTGTTTATTTGTTAATATATCAAACTACACTTACAGTGGCTTTCTACAGATCATTAATGGCGACACTAACTGGTAATTCCTTTTCATTAATACTTCAGGCAAACGTCTGTAAATCTAAAATGACCTACTCCATTATGCTACTAGTTTTTCTTGAAGAAAATTAGTCAACTGTTATAGTTCTTTTTCTATTCTGGTGCATCTTTCTGTGAAGTTTTGCTGATAATATTTTTAATAGAGCCTCAGTTTTAGTTAATTTGTATGTCAATTATCGCTACCGACGCCGTTAATCATGCATTAATCCTTCATACACCCCCATACCACCTACATACTTTCATTCTCTTTCTTCTTTTTACCTCCTCCGTCATTCTACTCCGCCCACTAATACTTGCTATCGGAAATGTCATCTCCTTCATCAAAATGCGTTTGTCTTATTCGGGTTGGTTTAAGTTTCGTTCATCCTCTCATTTTTAAAGCTCAGATATTTGTTTTTTTCGATTTATTTTATGTCAAAACATTACATTAAGTACCCACATTGTGATTACGTTTACGTTCTGCATATTTGAAAAACACATAACACTCACACAAAAAATGTACATGTTCTACAAAAACACATTAACTCAAATATACCTTCAACAAATACTTGGTAGATTGGTTTTGAAGCGTTATAAGTTGCATGTTTGATATGAGTAACCTAATTTCTGTATATTTAGATTTTTAAAATTTGAACTTAATTTCGTTTTAATTATTTTCTAATTATTTTGCCTACGGTTAGTCATTTTCCTTGGATATCCATTTCTCATTCAGAGATCACATCAGTTTCTCTAATACGGTTTGCATGATGTAATAGTTATCATATTTATGCATCTATCTGTGGCATGAAGATTAGTTGAAAGGTTTTTTTTATGCCAATTAAATTTAAATTTTCCAATTTAAACTACAAAGGCCACTTTTCAAGGATTAACGTATTTGTTTAATTTTTCAGTCATTTAAAAATGGCATTTACTAAATGTAGATACCGGCTCAAGGAATTAAAAATGGCTAAGAAACTTATCTGAGGAGCAGTTATGTGGCAAATGTCTGTAAAAGTCCTTCCGTTAATCAGTAAATGGTGCCGTTCTCTTGAGGTCTGTGCGGACTACACATCATACACGTACTACCTACATAATATGGAACGCTCCATTTATACATGAGAGCAATGGGAGGACATACAATCTATGAGGATGTCGCTTAACACCGGGGCGAAATGTGCTAAAAATACTACTTTAATTATTTTTAATTCCAGGGCCTTTCGGTATTGAATTGTGGATGGAAGCTATATTTTTTCCGGTGTTTATTGCCGGTATTACTTATAAATTATACCTACATTGAATAATTGAGTTTTTGTTAAGGGGTTGAAAGTGAATATTAGAAGCAACAGAGAGGGATTAAATTAGTAATAATGTATCATATCTCATAAACACAGTCTCGTTTTAAGCTTCTCTACATTACATAGTTAACGCTTAACAAACGACTACTAAATATGCGATTAAAAATAATTTAAAATGTCAAAGATCGTTAATGTGTGGTCTAATTCTTGATGACAGATGCGCAGTGCCCACTCGCTAATCATAGAAAAATGAGCCCAGCAAGTGCAGCAACTCATTTGTTTTATAAGAATGAGTAAAGAATTTTTTGACATGAATGTATGTATCATATGGGCTTGAATGAATCTTTGATAAAACTAATTTCTACAAAAGGAACTGAAAAACTTGTGACTTGCTTTTATGCTCAATCTAAAGAATTTTCAGTTTGACTATCTCATAAAATTGGGCTTTATTACTCATTTCCACTTAGAACAAGTAACAAGGTATAAATATTTGGGTATAATAATAGATGATGCCTTCAAATTTAAGAACCATGTCATTGCATTGAATACCAGATTAATAATTAAGATGCCTTTATAGTCTCCCACCCATTCACCTCTTCTTTGGGAAGTCAATGGGAAAGGCAGAGCGCCAGTTATATCCATTCAACGGAAATCTTGTTTCTTTTCGCAAACGATCGGATCGGCAAACAATCAGTCAGTTGTCGTGTGGCCTCTGTCAGTAAAGGTTCAGAAATTTACGTTGACATTTTTGGAGTCCTCTGTCAGTTTAATTGCAGTTTTCGTCCTGAGGTTGTATCCGTTATATATGAAATGCTCTGTTGGTGAGGCTTTAAAAAAAGAAATGTTCCAGAGACACTTGTATTCAGAAATTTTCGCAGCTACTCTACTCGTGAAATAGAATTGATCAAGTTGAGGAGTGGTGTGGGTTTTTTTAATCACAGTGTGCAGCCGTTATGATAAGGATTATTTATTTTACTACGAGGTTCGTCAAAGGTATTGCTGCAATCCCTTGAATTTGCATGGAAACGTTCGCCGGATTAATTTATGGACAATCTCTGGAGAGTTTCACTACGTCGTGATTTTTTTTAAATTTCCCTTCGACTGATGCCGTTCTAATTAATGTTGTAATCATTTACAACCTCCACATTATGAAGTAGTGACACAAATTGTACATGAATACGCTTTAATATTTTCTGTCATAAATTTCATGTTTAATTTCGGATACTCCTCAAGTGGATTGTAAAATAAAGGTAAAATTAGTAGCAAAGCAATAAATAATATTTCCTATAGCGGTTACCAATTTAAATGATGGGTAGAAGAGGAAAGTAATGGGATGACAGGAGTCAAAATGGCCTGAAAGGCTACAGTTTTGGAAGAGAAACAAAATTTCCGTTGAGTTGTAATGGGTGGTACACTGCCGTACCCGTTGTTTTCCCAAAGAAGATGTGAATGGGCGAGGGCGAGAGACGACTGTGCGACAGGATTTGTTTCTTGGGATGCGGCGGTCACATCTGCGAGAAGCAAATAGCGAATGGCTTGGGCAAAGGGGATTCAAGGGTTGGTATACATTTAAAACAGGCAAGAAGAAGATAAGAGAAAGTGTGCTGAGATCTGGAGAACCTGAGTACCGTACGGTCGGTTGCCAGTCGGCGCGCGAGCCGCGGTGAGCGGCCAGCGCAGCGTTACACCTTAACTGAATTTTTTTATAATTTCTTAAATGAAATGTTAACTCTACTAAACTTTTTTAACTTGTAAATGAAGGTTTTATCTACAAGATATAACAAAATGAGCAAAATCGAAGGCACAGATACACCATCAATATCGACTTTAAATTTAAAAATTGTTATAAACTTAATAAAATTGTTTAAATTTTAAATATAACCCATTATTATACTTTCCTATTTTTTTACCTTAAAAAAAGCTCTTTTGTACATTTGTAGCTTCAATACTCTCAGAGATATGCCGTGAAATCTGTAGACAATTTTGTAAAATTCAAATTTTGCGACGTTGCAATATCTCGTAAACGGTTGCATGTATTTCAAAACGGCTTCGGAGTTTCAATATGCTATCAAATGAGAAAGACATGTCAAATTTGGTCAAAATCGGTTATCCTAAGGGCAATCACCTGGTCGAGTTGACATGGATTGACCCATATATAAATATGAATGTGTGTATATGCGTATATAGTTGAATATGAGTATGCATGTGTACATGAATGAAAAAAAAGGAAAAAAAATGTATTTATCCGGTAAAAGTGTGGTTGCCATATTTTTATGATGTCGTGGAACCCGCTGACAAGTCCTTGGGACTTAGCGGGGCCTAAATTGTTATGTAAATAGCATTAGTAGATATGTATTAAATGTATTAATAAACATTGATTATTAACCTAAAAAATGTTAAATAAATGTAGGTGGATGGAGAGGTGAAACTAATATGCCCTGAAAGGAAGGAAAAATAGGTCAAACAAGAATCAGATTGACTTGGGCATTAGAGAGAGGTGAAACAGAGGAAGAGGGGAAAATTGAGGAATAATGGGACAGTGAAACAATAGAAATATTAAGAACGTCAGAGAAAATAAAAAGATCAATGTAAAATAAAAGGAAGACGATCCATGGGTCTCAGAATAAATGATTTTGAAAGTAGTGAAGGCAATGAAATGGATTACACTTCCACACTGAGCGAGGGAGGGGGAGGTTCAATGAATTTAACAATATACTAGCGGGATGAACAGATATGACGAAGGAAAATTAGTGAATAGAACAGTTCAAGGAAATCGAAAAGCTACAGAATGAGGGAGTAGCGTGTGCTCTTGGCCCTGAAGTTAAAATGTTATCGGATGGTAACAAACATTGAGTAAAAAAGTAAATAAAGTATTTGAAGTTAACGGAAAAATAGCCAGGATAGGTGAATCGAATACGTGGATATGTTATTTATCATAGGTTATAGACTTGAGAACTTAGATAAAGAGAAGGAAAGTGCAGTAGAGAGATAAACGAGGATACTAGAGAATTAGATAGAGAAGGAACTACGATAGATGAAAACACGATAATGTTTGGGAGTAGATAACATCCATTCGAAGTAACGGAAAAGTTAAATAACAGCGAGATACAAACATTTTTCGAGCGATATCGCAGGATATAAGAGGAGAAAACATGGCTATTTGACTTTGAAAATAGTTTTTATCTTTATTTCGAAGAAGAAGAAAGCAGCAATGCGAATAGATACCTATGTACTATATAAAAATAATTATATTTTTGCAAACAGCGAAATTTGCGCTTTAAATAATTTTTAAGGTCTGATACATCAGCAAATTACTAATAAGATAATGACTAGTAAGCGTTCAGGAAGTGGAACGCAACTTGGGATGCCAGTGCGGTTTTGAGGACATACGTATATAGAAAGTAATCTATATTATAAATATCGTGTTTCCACTGGTTTCATTGACTTTAATAAAGCATTTTATAGAGTAAATCAGAGATAATAAATCATATACCTATAATAATAAAAGTAGAATGGAGTATATTGGAGAATATTCGGTACAGATAATCGAAGAAAACGAGGGATTCTCGGAATGGTGAGTGAGGAGAGGTAACTGCTGGAGGACATTAGGAGGAGGCCGATTATTTTGTTGGAACAGGTCGAGGGTCAAATGGTCACGTACGGCCGTGAATGAAGAGAAGCTGTTGAGTAAGTGATGCAAGACAAGAGAGAGAATAGACAGCATTTTCACATGAAAACTTGTAAATTTCCATAGCCAGTTTATTTTAACCATCTAAGATTCAGCAAAACATTGCCATTATCATTGCCCTTAATAATGGCCATGCTTTGCTGGAACCTAGGTTGGTAAAATAAACTGGTTGTGGAAATTTATAAAGCGTATCTGTGATAATACTGTCTGTCTCATATTTCCACAATTTATCGCCTGATACTTTAAAAGCTGTTACAGGGAACGGACTTATGGACGGGGTAGAGAGAGATAAGACGTATGTTGAGAAAGGGAAGGACTTGCGGAAAAGCATAAGCTGAATAGAAATGAAATATAATTTATTAACATAATGAATACAATAATATAATAAATATATATATATAAAATAGAAATAGAAATGAGGAGATAAATTGTGTGAGTAGATTGGGACTTGCGATTTTCGTAATATTTAGCAATATATCTGATAATTTCAAAGAAATCTATGTAGCAATATGAGTGCGCGTATCTCATGATTAAAATGAGTTCAGTTCAAATTGGTTCTATAAATTATATTGTATAACTAAACACCGTCAATTATAAATATCAGACTTGATATTCTACCCCACTACTTGATCTTGATCCACTACTCCTTCAATCCCTCAGCGCTAGCCTTAATATTTATGTTAAGTAATATTACTGCATGAGACTCCCCGTTTAAATCCTTCCTTTTGCAAAACTGCAACATACCAATCATTTGAATTGTCAATCATAAAATATTTTTCATCTATTCCCTTTATATTCACCAACCATTTCTCTGCCGTGGTTCTAAGCTATTAATTTAATATGAAAATTACTACATTAATAGGGCATTCTTTCACTCTGCCTTCCTTACATTTTCATCTTCCTTTTCAAGTTAGAATTTCTAATCATTTCCACTCAGTGGTTGCAGGTAAAATAGCCATAACAAGTATATATATATATATATATATATATTTATTTTTTATTTTTTATTTTTTTTATTTTTTTTGTGGTAATCTATTTGGGTGGAATGATAGGATATGTGTCCACTGTGGCACAAATTGCTGCTGTACTCCTCTTAACTCAATCGGATAAAAATATTAATGAAGCGTTGGAAATCTCTCATAATATAAAAACTAGATGATTTTTTTACGCCTCCAATTATTTTGTTCATCATTGCCAAATGAATCGTTATCTTGTATCTACGCCCGGAGTCATTATTTTTTCTCTCTCCGGTGCCTCAGTCCCGCAGGTAAATGCAAAACGTTCACCAGCGTTAAACCTTAATAAAATGATGCGTTTTCCTCGGTCCTTGCCAACGCCTACCCAATAAACGTCATTTGGACCCAACCAACCACATTTGCGAGAAGGGAATAGTTACCCACGCGGCATAACTGAACGAAAATGGAAATTAAATTCCACTAACGAGCAGGGATAGACCGTTGATGATATTTAACGGAAAACGGGTACCTACGGGAAGAAAATATAGGATCGCCAGACCATCTCACGAATGCGGCCGAATAATCCATGTGTAATCGAGAGAGCAATCCACGGTACTATTATCGACAGAGAAAAAAAATGGTTTGAAATTTCCTATCCTAGCGAGAACTCAACACCCTGCCAACCCGCACTCAATAGACCGTTCTTCGCTTTATTGCATTACTTCCGTTCTCCTAACGCAAGTCGATCGTCTTCTATTGGCACCGTGGTGTAGGGGGGGGGGCGCATTCATCGGAGCCCGGGTTTTCCGCTTCTCTATGCTCTACTTGCCTTCGCTCAGGGATACACACACTGGGCGCCCAATTCAGACTCGTCGTAATGAGGGGAACAGAAGAGTAGCATGCTCCTTGCGTTTTGGAGCATTCATTCTCTCATCCGTTTCCTACTCTTTCATGGAATCTCTTGCTCGCTTCCCGCTCCGTTTCCTGATGCACGAGTCTCACGGGGAGCTTTGGCTTTTCACAGAAAAACCTCCTCAACTTGCTTATTTCCACTTGCCCATATGAAGGGGTAATCCGCACCACAATTGAACCAAAGAATTGGTGATGCATGTGGAGAGGATTCTCCATTTGAATCCATCACGCTCCTACTCGTAATTTTATTTGCTGGTGCGGTAACTTGAACAAGAGCGGAAACATCCAGTTTCTCATGTAGGTAAATGTGATGTATTCCTAAGAAATACAGAAACAGGCAAGAATTTAGCGATGATTTCATTGGATCAGGAAATAAATGACAGTTGATGATACTCTACGTTCTATTCCTAATATCATTATTATTAAGATGATCTACCCGTTAAGGTTGGCATAAATGAAAGCGAGTTATTTCATCTGAACCTTTGCACGTGCTAGTTGCTATCAACTAATACAATTTGTTTTTATCTAAGCATGTATCTCATTTCTCTTAAAATGAAAATAAGGTTTTCTCGGACTAACGCATGAATATTAAGAGACCAAATGAAAAACAACTGTTCGAAGCCCATTTTCCGTTCCATTATCTCCTACAGTAGCTAGTAATTATCTACTAGCCCACATCCATTTTCAAGAGATTGCTTACCTAACCTTAAATCGGGTATCGTCTTTAGTGATTCAGTTGCTTCAATTCATGCAATAGTGATTAATATCTTTAAAATATATTTTTAACTGTATACAAAGTAAAAACTTCCCACTCCTTTTTTGCATTAATTTAGACCCACTTCTGTTTATTGTTCGATGCTTATAGATTTTTTATATCAAGAGTTCATATACTCACTAGCTCAAAATTTCTTAAAAGTGAATAATTTCACACAGTTTACTGTGGATAATTCCAGTGCTGACGAAGCGGAGCATTTGTCAATAATGTGATATGATTGCTCTCTTGGAGTGAATTCCAGATCAGGTTCTCGTTTATGATCCACAGATTTTTATCAGAATCAAACTATAAACTTTTGTTTCAGTTGAGTACCTGTTCTACCAGATGTACCAGTAGGACAGCTTAACCTTAACTTCTCATTTTCTTAATAAATTCAATAGATTCAGGCGAGAAATCGTGGAAGTTCTTCATAATATAAGAGAAACAATTGCACTTTTCCACAAATTGCTTTAATGCGTACAACGCGTTTCGGCTCACTGAGCCATCATCAGATACTAACATTCGGCTCACAGAGCCATCATCAGATGATGGCTCTGTGAGCCGAAACGCGTTGTACGCATCAAAGCAATTTGTGGAAAAGTGCAATTGTTTCTCTTATATTATTCTCATTTCCGGGTTCATCTCTCGTTTTTCTACACATACTACCTACACCTTCCCCTAGTCCTTCTTCTAATTCACTTACCTCGTGCCTCTCTTCATGATGTTCATGATAACTATCCATGTAGCTTCCGTGTATCTCCCTAAAGAAATCATCAAGTAAGTTTTTTCAGTGCAGGACTATGTAAACTTTAGTAGTTCCATTTTGCAGTGCAGGAGCGTTAACCATCAAGGTATAAACGACAGTTATTGGAATGTCCTACTTATCAAAATCCTCAAAAACGAGGCATGACTTCAATACACCGTTTGGAAGGAAGCCCCTTCCCAGACTCATGAGTATCTGCGCTTCAGAGTTGCGTAGGTTCCGCGTAGAAGCTCAAAATATATCCAAAAAGTCTAATGCGAGCCACGTAATTAATCCAGTGGAGGGGAGGGTGTAAAATGACTGCCGTATTGAAATGACGTTCGAAAATGGATACAATGAAGGAATATGCGCCGAGAAGCGGAAGGCGTTCAGCAATTGTCGTTGCGTAGCTCTCTCAGCTGACACCAACGGTGCGTGTAAACGGCAGCCATGCATTATGTTAACTGCGTACTCTTGCTTCGGCAGATAGCCAATAGTAAGATGGTAGTGACAAATGGTTTTCTACGCCAGCAAAATTGTGTGACATAGTTGAAATCTCTGAACCCATTTATGTCTCATTATAATTGACTCAAAGACTCAATAAATCAGGGCTGAAAATCAGCTTGGATAAGATATTTGGTCGAAATACACTAAATCTCTTAAATTCACTGTAGTTCGTCGACAAAAAGAGGATTTTAATCGTAACATAACTAGGCTAACGGCCAAGTACACAGTTTTTCTATGTTTATTGCCTAAAAAAGTTAAAATATATGGTGGAGCAGGTAAAGTTCACTCCATGGATTCAGCTTTGTAGAAATTTTTAGTATTCATACTATATTATATACTTTCTATTTTTCCACAGTATTTATTAATAGTTCCGCCCATTTCGCCAACTTACGGCATCATCAGGTATAAAGCCTTAGTTTTTATTGTTTATTAACCGTAAAATTGACCGTTTACGCTCAATTAACAAGGCAAACTAAGAATTTGTTCCTGATGATGCCGTAGATCGGAGATACGCGCTGCAGCGTAAATAAATACTGTGGAAATAATACAAAGTATATAGTTTAGTATGGACACTGGTAAAGTTCCCGAAGTCCGTACTTCATCTTGCGGTTGGTATCCGTTTGTCTAGAATTATGAGGTTGGAGCCCGACTAATGACGTCACCATCGGCAGGACCCCAGAAAATCGGCATTAACTGACCGAATACTTGAACTGCAAGTTTATTGGAGAGGATAATGACAGCTTGGAATCGAAAATAAAGAGCCACAATTTTTTTTCTTAATCATAATCAAAATTTATTAACGGGATTACCCCTTTTAAATACATAGATTGCACAGAAACAATACAAAAATAGGGCAATACTTTATATATTTTGCAACCTGGTCAGCTCTACGTGTAACAGTATCGGTTTTTGTCACTTTATCATGATAATTAAATTTTCATTATATCAATGTCATAAAATGAAGCATAATATAACACATGAATATCACATAAAATAATTTTTCTTTATATCATTTAAACATAAAATGAGGACGTAAATAAAATACATAACATAGAAATCAAATATTATCAATTTCCATTTTATCAATAAAACATAAAATGTAAATACAGCACGTGGAATGCATAAATATTTTGATACATGGTAGAAAATTTGTCTGAGTACGAAGAGTTCAAAATGTAAAACAAGTTAGTAATAATAACTGATATAAAAATGGTTAAAAATACAAAGATAAAAAGTAAAATAATACAAATGTCTATCATAAATGTGAATCAGCCTTGTTCATCAACAGAAGTGTTTTGAGTTTAATTTCCCAATCTTATTTTTGATTGACGAGAAGGAACAATTGAAGAAGTCAATATCAGTGCAAGCTGTGTTTGCATACCTTTGTATTTCATAAATTGGTAGGTGATATGTGTAATTGATCGAGGCGTGGGGGAGACAGAATGATAGGTTGTTTCTAGAGTTGATTCTTGGCACATTTAAATGTTTAAGTTCAACCAAGTAACTACTGTGAATAAGGTTTAGTAATAAACGGGCAAGAAGAATTATTAGACCAGCCTGATTTCTTCGCAATTGAAGGGAGGATGTGTTGATTAAAATCATAATGAGGTTGTAGTCATATTCATATGTTGACACAGGTTTAGTATTACATCTGGCTGAGATCAGGCGTAAGAATTTATGCTTAATCTTTTTCTATGGTTGCTTGATGGACTTTATAGAAAGGTGACCATTCTACCTAAACTACATTCCAGGATAGGTCGGACAAGTGATGAGTAAAGAATTTTAATGTCATTGAAGTCTCTAGAGAATCTTGTAATGATGCCCAGGGTTCTGTGGGCTCTTAAAACATTAGCCTGAATGTGCCCTTGAAAATCCAGTTCTCAATCTCTTTTTGCCAGCTGAGTTGCTGACCTGGCGATTAAGGTCGTGACTTGCCACGTCCTGTACTCGTCTTTAGGGAGGGGGCAAGACTAACGTCGTGTCGTGCCTTGCGCTTACAAAAATGATCGCGTTGATTAGTTTGAAATCGAAGTTTGTTTTTTTTAGTTGTTTGTAAATTGTATGATTGTTGTTCGTTTATTTTAAGTTCCAAGTTTGTTTTCTTATTTGTTCGTAAATTATTTGATGGCTGTTCATTTATTTTAAGCTATTAATCATAATTGTATTTATGTGCTTATTAATCATAATTTTATTTATGTATTTTTGTGTATTCTTGTCGAAAGTTTGAACTATTGGGCTCTGTAGTCATAAGGGATGGAGATAATGACAAGGATGTGAAGAAGAATGTAAATGCACCTTGGACAAAATCACGGAAAATCACAGGAGTGACTTGCTATTTAAGTCTATAAACGATTCCAGTAAAATTCAAGAGATAATACTGTTTGAAAGCTTGTTTCACTACACAAATTCGAATGTTGAATTAACAAAGAAAATTATTCCTGCAAACGAAATGAAAATAGATGACTGTGTAGTGTTATGAGAAAGGATAGAGTTATAAATGAAAATATAAGAAGAAGCTAGAAAATTGCACCACTCGGGGAAAACGTTAAGGAGAGTACAACGCGTTGGTTTTGACGCATGGAATGGCGTACTCATTGGCATTTGTGGATAGGAGAGTAACGAGCATGAAACTGCCAGGTCAGAGAAGTAGAGATAGACCGAATATATCGTAATTTGAGAAGACTTGGGTGTTGAGGAAAATGAAGGAAAGCGAGGTGGTGATGGAGTATTAGTAAGATCGGAGAAGATGGAGAAGACTGATGAGAAACGTGGAAAAAATATTAGGCAGAAGGAGAAGACTATGTGAAAATCTTGAATACACGGAAAAGTTCTCTTGCCATATTCAGCATCGGCGTGACAGTATCAAGCCTCAGTCTGAGAATTGAGTTGATATTGGTCTCCACTGTATTCATTTTTCACCTAACCGCATTATTACTTATTTCGATTCTTGAAGAACATTTGAATCTTCGGGCGTTCTATGCAATTCACTGTACTAACTGCTTTTCACTTTCATCTTGCCTTAAATTTTGTGCAATGCGCTTGTGTATTGTATCAATCGATTTTATTTATCATTTTTAATATCAATTGCTTTGCGAAATTTCTTCTATCGTATTTGATCTTTATCATTCTCCTGCAACATTAGATGTCCATTGATTCCAGTTCTCTTTATTTACCTGAATTTTCTCTCCAAGTTTCCCTTCCAAAGAAAATTGACTCCGTACCTTCCATGCAAGGTGAATTTTATGGTCGCCATTATCTTAGCCGGAGGTATTGTACGCAATTATGAGCATTTAAGAAGATTTATATGCAGTATGAACCTTCGCTGTAATATATGAGAGAAAATAATTGAAGTTACCGTTCACTTAGGAACGCAAAGAACAATTCTCAAACCGTTTCGACCCAACTCACTTGACTAATATTTTGCGTAAAGCTCAATAAAGCTTTATTAAAGATGCGACATGCTTCGTTCATCAAATTCCTTGGCTTTATGAGTCATCTCTGTTTCTGTCACAAGGTAAGTTAACTGAAGACCTCCGTTGTCCTCAGCTCATAAGCTAAATATGTCAGTTAAAAGTAATACTGGCTGTGGTTTTGTTTGAAATAAAACAGCTGGTGTTAATATTTTAAATGGAGCAAGCATGATCGTTTATTCAGTAAGATTGCGAGCTTTCAGGGGTAACAGTTTTCTTATCGAAATCAGGGAAAATAGCAAAATGGCTAAGTGTCATGGATGATCTTCCAATTTTATTAAAAACTCGAAATTATTCTAGTCCTATCATAATATAAAACTTCCATCAATATATTTTCTCTACTGTAAAATCATCACTTTTGAAGGAAAAAGAAACAAATAAATTGCTATGTGGGCTTTTAATTTATATCATTATATTACTCTAAAAGGCTGGTAAGAGAATAAAATTATTTGAAATGTTCGATGTTAATTTTGTAATTTAACATACCCTTGTTTAGCAAACTGAAAAATTCGTTATTTTCCCTTTTTTATCAATGCAATCTCTGGGTCAAAAACAATAATTTTCCCAAGGTACATCCATATTTATGATGGTTTAAGGTTTTTTAATTTTTTGTCATCCTTACGTCCACAGACTATTTGCTCTCTGTGCAATAATGACAAAATGACGGGAATCAGCTTTTCGCTAGTCATTACACCAGGCATCGGCCTAATCCAGCCGGATGAGTCGATTGAACTAATTAACCTTTTTGTGTCAACTTCAGAAGGTTCCAATCATCTCGGTAAAAAAAGGTACTTTTTTGATTTCAATTGCTGTAGCAGTTTTCAAATAGCATCGCATGAACATCAAATGTGCTGTGAATTGTCAATTACAAACGCCGCAGCTCCCCACGAAAATAACGAGATCTAAATCGCCCTTCAATCGCCAACTAATTAATTTCCACTCCAGTGCTCCCAGAATGTCAAAGCGTGGAACAATGAGTCCGGAAATTTTTCATTTTTATTTTATTAATCCCCGTTAGGCGTTCCCGCTAGCTTTAACATAGGGTAGGGAGAAGAAAAGGGACTCATTAAATTCCCTCAACCTTACACACACCGTACCCTTATTTTTATTCCCTTCGTCCTTGACTAGCTGCGCTTGAGTTGGCTCGCGACCCATACAAAAGGAGACAACTTCATTTGTTTGACACCCCTGGGAAAGACATTTAAAGATAATATGTTGAAATTTGACGTTAAATCAACCTGAGCAATGATGGTGAAATGAACCGTACGATCTCATGTACATACACTTTTCCAAAATACCCTACGAGCAACCTCAATGGTGTGTGGAAGGTAGGTGAGTTATCACTCATATGCACAACACTATAGCCTAATTAACTTAATGAAACTGCGACTTACCGCATTAGTGGAAACCTCCAAATATTTATCAGGATATGAGTTTCACCAACATGTACTACAGCATAGGTATGCTACCAATTTCCAAGAAACTGTACGTATTAACCTGAGAGTGGGCAAGAAAAAAATAGAGAACGATTGTAATCAATTTATCTGGTTAAGTAAATGACAAATTCTTTGTTTTTCCATCCTAGTCACGCTGAAAGCGTTGCAACACCCCTATAAATTCAAGACTATAGTTTTTAGGATACTATAAATTAAATGTAACGCTTTTAGGCGTCACTTGGAGGAATTTATCCATCATGAAGATAGGAAAAGAAGGTACTGCAATACCGTTTCAAAACGTTTACTGTACGACCTTTATTACTTTGAACTTTTATTAACTGACATCTAGACTTGCAAGGCTACTATTTTATTAGCGTAATATACCGGTAAAGGTAGGTTTACAGGAAAGTGTGTAAGCATCCTCTGGATTTTTACAAGCG
Organism: Pyrrhosoma nymphula; assembly: GCA_963573305.1. Classification (NCBI taxonomy): domain Eukaryota; kingdom Metazoa; phylum Arthropoda; class Insecta; order Odonata; family Coenagrionidae; genus Pyrrhosoma; species Pyrrhosoma nymphula. Next base: position 14,074,774 of record OY754333.1, on the reverse strand, counting down.
CTGACCCCTGTCTCCATTAACAATTTCTTTCTTCATCTCAGCATTCATCCTACCTCTCTTCATCGCATCCATAACCTATACTCTTCCTTCTCCGCTTACCCAAAACCCTCCCCTTTACCACGGTTTGGAGCAACCCTTCGCCCCTCATTCCCTCTTTCAACCACCTATTCGGCATTCTCCTAATCTCATCCAGGAGTTTCCTTTCCACAACCATCATACCAAGCAAACTTCCCGTTTGTCTTCCTTCCTGTCCACTGCATCTTCTCTATTCTTCTCAAAACTCACATCTCAAAGGCTTGCATGCCATTCCCGCCCTCTTATCTTGGAATCCACGTTTCTGCACCACACTCCCTATGAAACCGTTCGTCAGCCTTTTAATAATAATAATAATAGATATATTTATTGCTTCATCAAGTTTTGTACACAATATATAACATTAAACACATACTGGAGCTTTAGGTGATCCCTAAGGCATTTGCCTGTTGGTGGAGTCACCTTCAAAATATCATAGTAATACAAGCACAAGTTTTTTTTTACTACATATAACAAAATGTCTCCAGTTGGAAAGAAACATAAACATAATGTACACAAAAAAAAGGAATAGAAATAAATACACAAAAGTACAAAACATGATATTGATAGCAAACAATCTCTAAAATAGATCCCTATTCATATTTCCGCTAGTAAATAGCCAGAGTTTCACCTGCTTTTGGAAAGTATTGATGTTACAACTGACTTGGATACTCTGTGGTAAGCTATTGAAAATTTTTGGCCCCAATTAAAGAAAGCATCGTTTGAAAAGGTTTATATTTGGTTTGGGAAAAACATATGAATCATTTTTCCGCAGATTGTATGAATGAGGCTTATCCAATACTTTAGGGCTATTTCCGCTACGAAGGTAGAATAGTCTTAGCACATAAGTGCCTTAAAAAGAGTATCTGCAGTTTTTCAAATACTGGAAAAGAAGGTGTAAATTCTCTTTCTTTACGTCAGTTTTAAGGCAATTGGCAACGAAATATATTCTTTCCTTCAGTAATGAACTCTATGTTTCTGCATATGGATGAGAAAATCATCAGAAAACAATGATAAAAGCGTAAGTTCCACACAAAATCAATTATTTTCAAAAACCAATGCGGTTTTTGCATCTTCATAGAACACCGCAGTTGATGAAAAGGCACAGAGAATTCACGCACATCCATATTCATTGAAATAATATCACTGATGATGTTAAAATGGCCAGCTGTTGTGTATGAGTACAAATATATAACACCAAAGACAGGAAATTAGCGAAAAAAAAGCATTCGTCTTTCAATGGACAAGGAACCTCTTTTTTTATTTCTAAAGAAGTTATATTCCAAAATGTTGGATGATATAGAGTGACATTATTTGGTTTGTCCACTTGAGACAATGGATTTATAGGTAGTACCTAAAATAGCACCTTTTTGAGAATGTACCGTGGAGCCTTGTGCCACACATCCTGGAAGAGGATTTCACGGTTTCACGTAGGTGTAAGGGTAGATTTCCTATCTCAAATAATACCCTTAAAATAAACTAGGTTTAAGAGGGATTGGCTGTGTGACTGCCAACCTCACATGCCCGGAATAGTTATATGATGGTGATGCCAAAATGGCGAATGACAAAAAAAATGTTTGAAGGCGAGTTTCCACTGATTCGCATAACCCACGCTGAGTCTACGCTAACATAAGTTTGGCTTTAAGTATTTTATTCATAAATCTTAATCCTCTGCAGTAAAATACCTACACTAAGAGCGGCACCTGCAGTGGCATGGATTACGACAAGTTTTTTCAGGTGGATCCACATGGTGGATTTATTTGTCGGTCATGTTTTAAGGATAAGAAGGTGGATTTTAAGGGAAAAAAAGTGGAAATTAAACTAGTCTTCTCGTCGAATCCACCAGTGCACCCTTTCAGCCTGCAAGGGTGCAGGGCAATAGAGTTTAAGGATGTATTCGTGTGGGGTTCCAGGCGGGACTTGAGCGGAGCGGAGTTTCGTCTGGGGGTAAGGGAGGTCCCGGAGCGGCCGATTGTTGCAACCTTCCTGCTTGGCGCGGCGGGAAACGGGAAAAACTGCTCCATTCGAGTCTTTTGGAGCGGAAATATAGCTGGCGAGCAGACCCACGGCTTGTTCAAATGCGTTGATTGGGTGGAATGAATTCCGTTCATCGCTTGTTGTCGAGGGCCTCTGGAAGTTGGATGGGGAGGAATATTTCCGTAGTCTACTCTTTTTCGCACCTTCTACTACCATTCGCCTTAAATTACGCTGCACGTTTATTTGCGCTATTTCTCATATCCGCATCTATTTTTGGTATATTATTATGCAACAGAAAATGTTTCTAAATTAATTGACGCCGAAATATACAATTGTATTTAGATAGAGAGTCTACTTCCCACGAGTGGATGTAACAAACTAATAATACATGTTTATTTATCACAAAAGTACGTGTACAATTTATATTTTTACATGTTTAGTTTTGAACGTAGGACTGTAAAAATATATTTGAAAGTTTCTAGTAACCTCTATTTTATCTTCAACCTGAGTTGAGTCACTATTATAAAATAGGAAAAAGAATTTCCATAAAGATCAGCATAGTGTAGAGTAATTAACCATTTAAAATATTGTTAAGAATTCAAAATTCATGTTCAACATTTCATTTCAATATTTTACGGAGAGAACTGCCATTATTTTTGAGAATCATGGAGTTGCGATACATATTTAATTTTTACTGATATTGCATTTTAATAGATAATAGGCCCCATATACAAAAACGATCTTTTTCACAATGGTAAATTTTTGAAATAAAAGTTTTTTCTTTATTCGTTAATGGTATAAAATAAAATTAAAATGCATGTTAGTTCTTAAAATACACATTTACGTTTTCAATGAACAAATTTTCCCTTTTACAATAAAATAGCCTTTGAATTTTAAGTGAAACCTTTTAATATATATACATATGTAGATGCCAAGCCAAATATGGGTGATAGCCAAATGGAATATGATGGGTAATAGCCAAATTACGGATATGAATGATCATTAATATTTGATAGTGCAATAGCTCTGATTATAGTTTTCGGTAAAATCATGGAATATACATATAAAAAATCTAGTTTACATTTTGTTTAGCATTGTGCATGCTTAATTTTTCGTTATCAATCTAGAAATTGTTTTCCCAAAAAATTGAATTTCATGGGTATTCTAAGTTTAAACACCCAAGGTAGGCAAGAAAGTTTTTTTTCCCTGGCGCGAATGTATCACAAACATATGTCATACTTTGGTGCACTCGTTTCAATATATTTTATATAAATTCACTCATAAATACTCTCACACTAACTAAATTCTCTTCACAATTGATTAAGATATCAGTGCAGTGTGAGCAGTCCAAATTTATCGGTTTACTGCCACGGAAAATTCAAATTTATGGGACATAGCTGGTAACATACTTGTGCTTTTTTGACTATTTCCCTCTTGCAGATATGGTAATGATTTTTACGGACAAAATGATATCGTTGATGCGTCGAAAAAATAATGCAATTAAGGACCAATATTTATATCCTCTCTTTTCTCCATTAAACGACGTCACGTCTATGATTTGCTTTACTTCACTTTCATGATTGGTTTTATTTTTCAATTATTCAGACTGAGTTAACTCGACGCTGCACTTTTTCCCTTTTAAATTTAAAAATTACAATTTATGTAATACAAAAGCAAAAATCATATCGCAAAATTGCGTATTTTATGTAATCTCATGTATTAATGTGGTGGCTTTTAGCATGTTTTAAATTTAAAAAATAGCGTAATCGACGGCATAGGGCATCTTTATGCATCTCACATTTTTGCACAGTGAAAATAGATTCAGTAATCCCAAAAAAAATAGACTTTTGAATAATATTTATGACAACATAGACCAAAAGCACAATTTTAAATCAGAAATCTAGCAGTTTTTAGAGGAGGATGTCAAAACTTTGTTGCAGATGACAAATAAAAGAAAATTGAACGATGGAGGTAATAACCTGAGTGGAATGAAATTGAGAAATGTAAGGCAAGTTGACCATAAAGGATGAGAATTCTGATGAAATAAGTGAGTGAGGTATGCAATGTAAGATAAATTATTGGTAAAGCCCTTATTAGCTGGTAATGTGTAAGGAAAGACAAAAATAAGGGTAACGGGCACTAGCTGGAGAGAGAATGTTTATGGAGCTGAAGAATGAACCGAAAGCCACAAGCTTTTAAGCATCGGCGATATTTGGAATCAGGTATAATAGCACATACTGCCTAACTTTCATTGGAAACGGCTTTCCAATAACGGCTATGATTTACTGATTGGAATCGAGTAAAGAAGCATGACGAAACGTAGCATGACGAAAGCATCGATACATGACGAAACGTAGGTTTGAGGTGCATGATGATATAAAAATTGAAGGCATTATTTAGGGAAAGTGAGCGAAAAAATTCTGCTGAAATCAAGGAGCACGTTATTAGGGTTAAATTATCATTTGGTGGTAACATTATCAATATCAACTCTACATACAATCGAATAAATAAAAAAATTAGGAGCTTCTTATAATCGAGGTTACTACTGTTGGTTTCCAAGTAAAAGGCGTGCGTTTGAAACTGCAGGATTACGAATTTAATGAGAATTAGATGTATTCCACTGTTTTCGTTGACAACGGTAAGGCATTTGTACCTGAAAGAAAACAGTCGGCGCGTCATTTCGGGTGACAAACTCAAGAAAACAGAATTAGATTAAATAAAATCAAACCGAATGATAAGTTTTTACATGTCAATAATGATGGTCGATTTATCGTTAACTGAAAAGATAAGAAGTATATTGCTTTAAAATCTCAATATTTGGGTGGAAACTGCTTTGATTGATAAAGGACAGAAATATTTTCCGTCAGAACCTATATTATAGCTATATTTTTTCAGCCTCAACATCGATTAGGTGGGTATAGTAGAGCTCCCAATTTGCTAAGCTCAACTATTCATTAAAATCACGTATCAAGGATAGAACCATTTAAGGAAGCCTTCCCCAGATTTGAACCCAAGACAAGACCAGTGTTCTCAAACCATTGGGGTATCAAGCCGCGTATGGCCAAGCGCTAAAAATTATATATTTTTTCGAGGTTATAAAATATAAAAGTAACCAACTCAATTACCGTTTGGCGCTCCTCCAAATCAACCCTGCCACTTTCACGGGACATATTTTTCCACCCTAGGTTAGTGATCGTTATTCACGCATCAAGCACTCCTCATCCTTCTGGGACTCACATGTTTCCCGGCACTCAATTACACTTCCACTCAACTATTCCTTCCCTAGTGTTATTTCTCTTTCCCATGAAACTTCTTTTTTATTTCTCTCGGTTCTAGAAACCCCGATATGCTCGTCCCTTAATACCGCTAGGGTAATCCCCTCCCCTTCAACCTGTCATTCCCTGTGCCTTCAAAACAAACACCCTTTAAAAACCCTAGACCCTACATCCGAAAAAAATTCTTTTTATTCCTCCCCCTCATGAGTAAAATGAAACGCCTTATCCACACGTGCATGCCCACACGGTACCCACCTATTTATTTACCCGGTGTGTAAATACAAAACACACATTTGAGTATATATCCACTTCAGATCTCTCTCCTTAACCAGTCCGAATGCCCCTGTACCCTGGTACTCTTACTGCAGAAAGCGAACCCACTCTTACATTCACCGGGAGAGTACGACAAGGGGGGGGAGGCGTTCCCTCCTTGGCCCTCAGCCCAGGTAGTCCCTCAGCCTCTCCGCCTCACAAGAGTGCCTCAACCAGCACGGTCTCGACGGCGGCACGGAGCGAAAAAATCAGAACGGCGACGCTTTCCTCGGAAGTAAAAAAAAAACCAACATACTCCGCACGCCTTAACGCTCTCCTCCTCGCCTGCCTCTCACCCTCTCGTCGTCTTGAATTAATTCCTCGGATCGCCACAACGGCGGGCGCGAAGTTGTGAAAGCAGGTTTCAAGGGAGTTATATTAAGGATAATGAAGATTATGAAAATTATATGCATGTTATTATTCCAACACTCAGGATGAACTCATGCACCGTAATTTTTCGAGGATTTAACGTCTTACTAAATCCTCAAGCTCATTGTTCATTACCACGAGTGATTAAGTGGTAGTAGTAAGGGGAGACGCCAAAAATCCAGTTCATTTAAGCCGTCACTACTCGTCTGAAAATGAAAAATTATGCACAGCTTAGGCACACACTCGGGTATGTAAGGCATAGGTAACGACTTTCAGTATATCTGTATAATTTGAAAATATAAGGATTTAAATTGAAATGGCGGAAAGTTTGGATGGAAGTCCTACGTTACTTAGGGTAAGAGATGAGAAAGGGTCCATGGTTTCCGTCCTTAAAAATGGATTGAGCGGCTAGTACCCAAGCAGGAATCTAGCTATATATGAAAAATTCTCCACTAGAGCCAAAATTTGAACCCGGACTCTTAAGATACCTATGAAAATAGTTCGAAAAAACCAAAACTAAAATCCTGTTCTAGAAATTAGTTTATAGTAGCCGAATCATTTCAAATTCACAGCCGTGCTCGGCATTGTCAATTTCAAAAGTTCTTTCTTCCCCATTTTTATCGTGTAAATATAGCCTTGACGTTTTCAATTATGACACTTTCTTAGTGCACATGAGACATTTTGCTTTTCGTCCAGTTAAACTAAAAGAAAAAACTGTCTTCAGTTTCAATCACAAACTCAATTTAGCGTGCCATTGAAGATTTTTACCAAGGCTTTTAGAATGAAACTTATGGAAGCTTAGAGTGATGCACTGTACTCTTTGAATCTTGGTCATATTTCCGATTTATATATATTATTTAATGCGGTGAATTTCAAATAGTTGGCTATTGCATCCTTAAAAATAAAGTTAAATAGTCGTGTGAATGGCATTTCATCAATTTGATCCAATGGCTGTGTGATTCTCTGCAATTCAGTCTTCAGCAACAGGCTACGTTAATTTATATATTTAAGTATTGTCTTAAATTGTGTGCGCACGATAATAGCCCCCAAACACGTGCGTTTTAATGGAGAGCTGAATTCCTATTTTTCCGGTTTCTCTCTCCCTCTCTCTCTCTCTCTCTATAATACTACTTACACTCACGGAATAAGAGCTGTGCACGTCATTATTAGACCGTTGGCGTTCCTTTTTTTATTTTCGGGGTGGTGGTTGTTGTGGAGGAATTAAAGAGGTCGAGGAAAGGCCGGAGGAAGGGGAAAGAAAAAATATAACACACACGGAGCAACGAGGCTCTAAAATGAGTATGTTTACAGCGAGTTTCCGTGGACAGAGTGAGGGTTGGGTTGGAGGGGGCAGTTGGGGGGGGGGAGGGGGGAGGATGGGGAAGTGGGAGGGTAGTAGAGCACTCTTTTCGAAATACCTACAGCTCTGAGCAAGAGAATTAACAGCGGGTCTAAACAGCGCTCAGGGTGAACTGGTTCGTACTAAATGCTAGAGCTGGCTGGCGTTCTCATTCTGTTCAACGCTTTTTTTATTATTTATTCTTTCTTACCGTTCCCACACACATGCACGTGTGAGTTTGTGTGCGTGCCTGTTTACTCATTTCTTTTTTTTTCATTCCCTCCCCATCCTCATCTCCCTCCCCGTGGGAGAACCATTGTACAGTGAATCGATGCAGTTTTTACACTCAAACGCGCCCGGAGCCGGGCGTCGGCGGGCGTTATTTTCCGTGGATTAGCCCGGTGGTGGTGTTGGCTTAAAATCTTTCTAAATGGGTACGTGCGCCCCGCTCTTTCTCTCCGGCGAGAAACGCGCCCAAAAAGAAGTGAATCGGAAAATTATAATATGGTGACTGGGAACCCGTTGTCCGCAATCACCGGATTTCAAAATATAAGCCGTTGAGGTGTTTTTGTCATTGGGTGTGAATACTTCCTCATAGTATTTCATGCGATTGTCGGAATTAAAAAAGGGGAGTTTTTGGGACATTAATGACAGCATGCATTTATTCTCGAGTTAAACCGATTTATCGGGTATTATTGATGCCGCAGGGCATTGCGGAACAGCCCTAAATGATTTCGCAGAAACAATTTGCAAGGTTTATTTTTTCAGAAATGAATTCGTTCTATTTTGAACTTGTAATTTTATTCCACATTCCAAGCGTGAATTTATTTTGCGATGAAGGTTTGTAGAAGTAATATTATTAATTGGAAAGTACATATCCATGAAAATATGAAAATAATTTTTTTTAATCGAAAAATTGCATTTTAATCAGTATAAAAGTACTTATATCTCATTCCAAAGTAGTGAATAATATTTAGACATGAGGTTTTACTATCAATTTACTCCATATTTTTGGAGAAAATACAACTATCCAAGCACCTAGTAGCAACATTTGAGGTCAGACATTATTTTAAACTAAGCATCCTGAAAAATAATTATATTCACTTAGTTGCTGAAAAATAATTATATTCACTTAGTTGCTGCTTAGTTGCAGTTCTTTCTTTCTGTAGTCGTCCTTAAAAGTATTGAATTTTCCTAACGCCAGGAAATTTCTATAGAGTAATATAAAGTTAAAGATATTTAATGTTACCAATGAAATATTATTAGGAAATATATTTTTATTCACCTGCATATGAAGCATTTTATTTAAAAAGGTTCTATATCCATTGAATTTGTCCACTCCTTCATTCATCAACTAGTATTTCTTCGAGAATAGGATTGCCATGTGGGAATAGTTTGATTTGTCTAAATGTCATGTATATTATTAATTTAATTATGCTACTCAAATCATAACATTCCAGATTTATATCATATTGAACATTATCGAGATACAAAAAATGACATTAAAAATGAGATGATAGAATTTTTGAAAGTAGATCACCTTTTTTCACTAAATAGTGCCCCTTCCATGCATGAAATTCCTTTTCCAGGTTTGTTGAATCGCTCTCTAGCTTTCATCTCATGAACTTTGACGTGAAAACATATCGGATTTGCATTACCTCTATACGCTGCACTCGTTAAATATTGCATTTATTGATTAAAATGCGAGGCAAATTATTACAGTCGTCAATTGCTCCAGTTGTCATGAATGAGAGCTGTTGCGTTCTCTTATTCTAAAAATATCTTTCACTTTTTATTGACGGACGTGGCGGCCCTAATAGTTTTGTTTCTCTAGCAAGCATTCTTCTGCAAATGCCTTGTTGAGAGTGACCTCAAATGGGAGGATTTCATTAGCCACAGAAAGAATGCAATATGGACTGCATTTTACACGGTATTTTTTGGTGTTGAAGCATGTTCTTAGTGCTACTCCCTTGTGGTGTGGAAACATATCAAAGCTTAACAATAAGTACGCCGACTTAGGGGTGAATATGTTTCAACACCACAAAAAACGTATAAAATGCAGTCAACATTCCCCTCCTTCTGTGCGTACTGAAATTCTCCCAACTGAGGTCACTCTAAACAAGAAACTTGCGTAAGATAGGCCACAAATGACCGCCGAAACGATTAAGATAGACATGAATTCATCAATTACATTGCACGTTTGACGCAATCTAATAATGTTTGCATTTGAGATCTGCGTTAAGATTTACGTTGCAACCTACTCCCCAGTCACATTTTTCTTTCTTATTACAATAAAATTCAAAAACCCTCGCTATTACACAAAACATGAAAAGCTTATCTCCTTGCTGAAGGGATTAATGGTTATTATTATTACACAAGCACATAAATAAAAACACTTCGTTCAACCATTGAAATAGCATAACACTTTTTTGTTGGGAAATTAAACCTTTGTATTGGCAACAACAATATTCATAACTTTGTAAATGATATATTTGGCCCAATTAACAATATTATTCTTTCTGATCCAATCTCGTTACATTTTAGTTACTTTTCCGATAAAAGCAATTTTAGTTCATAGAGATTATTATAGTTCTTTCTTTCCTTTACTGTCCTTAAAGGCTACACTTGTCGTTCGTCTAGACTTCTTCTCATCATTCCTACGGGTAGGGGCTTGCGTTCTCTCTCCTTCCTTATCGTCAAATTTATGGACCGTTTTGGTTTATCTTTTGGGTCACCTGCTCGATTCCTTCCTGGCCTTTATATAAAGTTTCCTGATCCTATTTTGTCACCTTGATACCACCTAGTCTCCGCTTCCTGCCGCCTTTATCCCCAGAATTTTGTACTTCTTCTCTTCGCGTGCTTTTCCAATTTTCGCTTCTCCACTTATTTATTTATTTAATTTTATGTTTTCCCAATAAACCAAGGGAAAACAATTTTACAATAGGTTTATGACATTCGCTAGAGTCAATGTAATTCTTCCAAACAAAATAATCAAATAATAAACAAAATATAAATGATTGATATACACAAATGCAAAGTATTATAACATGTTCATGATCAAATTTGTCTTGGTAGTAAATACATTTTTATTCCATGGTAGATCTAAGTGTTCACAAATAGCATTGTATTCTTTACACATTCGTATAAGTGGTGAGTTACAACAATATTTGGTTTTAGTAAACGGAATATAGAAGGCTCGCTTGTACCTTTGTTTAAATATTTATCTCACCATATTGTTATCTCTTTTCCTTCTAAGCGTCCCCTGTTACTGATTGTTACTTGTTTATGTAGTTTCGTCGTCCTGAATACCTCAAATGTAAATAAATATTGATTTATTTAAGCGTCCTTAGTTGTCTATTTTTATATTGTACTTTATTATGGTTTTTCTACTATTTATTTGAATTGCTATTTATTTCCGGACTTGGTTATGGTAGTTTGGTTACAACGTACAAACTAACTCCCTATTTCGTTCTTCTATTCATCATGCTGGTAACCCGGTAGGAATTCTGCTCCAGGTTCACATGCCGCAGGTTTGAGACGAACGCTGGGAACTCGCTAGCACGCGGGTGTGATTCTTTCGGGAGGATGAGCTTCCCCGGCCACCTTACTTGATGGCGCCACAGTCTCGTATTCCTCAAAGAAAAGGAAGCGGAGAAGGTGAAACGCAATAGGCTACCAGATCATCTCGCTTTTCTACCAATCCAACACTCTCCTCCTTAATGCTCCGAATATACAAGTGCAAATCATTAAGCTTTACATTTGGGACACTGCGGGGAAAGATTTTATATGTAAAGTAAGATAAAAGTACAATAAAAAACAGCACGAGTCGTTGACAACTGCATGGAGAAAACAGCGTCTTCTTGATACGTCTTTACCCTTCTCAATAGCCTTGGAATAATGAATTGGCTGTTTCTATGACCAAATCACTGCTATCGTTCTTGATTCAAAGTCATAAATAAAGACTGCAGATATCTCTTTCCTGGATGGCGTTAAAGAAAACATATGCTCCAGCGCTAAGTTTTGAATTTCCTTGACACGAATCAAATATTCACAGAGGATAAGTATCACTGGCTGTTTTCGAGTATGATTCTGTCTTTTCCCACATAGCAAAAAATATTTACAAAATGCCTACAAAATATCTCCAATGTCTTCTGCTGATATCTAGGAAATATCTTGTAAACATCTTCTAGACATTTTGTAGATATCGGAATGTCCGCTTTTCCTATGTCTTCTAGATATCTTCATAAGATATATTCTAGATATCTTAACAAGATATCATCTAGACATTACTTAATACCTAGAGTGGACCTCTTTGGAAATATTGCAAGAAATGACAACTGGTTTTCATGAAACTCAATTTACTTAAACTTCCTTAATTACAGACATCCTTGTCTTGGCATTCCTTAGCCAGACGTTTACTATGGACTATATAACACCATCTGTTGCTTCTGGAATGTGTTTCCTCACAACATCTAGAAAAATAAGATTACTTCATTATGAAGACACTAGTATGACATATAATGTTTGAAATATTCACACACATATTTGATTTATATTGATTTGCATCATATGGTTTGAAATTGAACCTTGATAGCAAATGTAATGAACATTCTAATGCAAAATAATTTGTTATGATTATAAGAGCACTGCTTAAATTGCAGGACATAAAAATCCCTTGAGCAATAAGGAAATGTTTAAAAAATATTAATGTTTCCAAAAAAAATGTTGGAAGCAAAGAGCTTATTTATTTAATCTTAATATGCGTGGAAAAATCAAAATTTTAAAATAATGCCATAATTACTCTTACAAAAACTGGAATCAAAATACAATGAAATTTCAAACTTACCCAGAATTTTTGTTGTTATTTTCAGGGTGGAAAATGCTTTTTTCTTTTTCCCTCCCACCCAAAAAATACCACTGCTCCTTCATCCTTAAACAGCTTTCTTAAAAGGTTCAAAGTCACACCTTTTAATCCAATTCCTCCAGTCTTTTGTAGTGTACTTTGCTAAAAAAAATATGGGCATGAAGACTATTAGCGATAATATAATAAAATGCAGTTAAAAGTTCAAGTCCCATTCTTCTAGCTCATGCAACAGATTAAAATAACTAAGTATAAAATGAAGGTACACCATAGTTTCATAAATTATACATCGATTAGCTCAGGGCTGGATGAAGACTCCTTGGTGCCACTAAGGACTTAAAATATTTCGGCACCCCTTAATATATTTTTGAACTCTTTTTTGGACCCTGATTAGAATGATGGATCTCCGTAGACACCTCGATCACTAAAATCGACCAACTTGTTCCGGAGATACAACTGAACTGAACATGCGCGCCGTGCCCACACAAGCCCAAATTTAGACCCCCCACGCGCAACATTGTGACGTCACCTCGCAGCCCCCCCCCTCCGCTCGCAACAAACTATTTCCGATAGTCGAAAAAGCGGGCTATACAGTCATTGTTTTAGATATTCTGTAATTCTTATAGTTTTTACACAGGAGGTCCTCAAAATTACACACATTTTGGTCGCGGCAAAACCTTACATAACACCGAGGATGAACCATAAGATGTTCATTCGCATTGACATCAAAAACTAAAAGACACAAATACAGTCGAATTTCTTTACGTCAGCTGATCTGACTTTGGCTCTACGTCAGAAATCTCGCGTAGCAGACTGACAATCTCGCAAACTGACTTTTTATTGTAAATATACTTAATTTTGCCAATTATCAGTTTTAGCTTTCGTAAAAACAGCATTTTTGCTCTTGCCTCATTTTGGTGATATCCGTGAGCTTGACATACTCCAAATTCAGCAGTACTTCATATTGGAATTTTCACTGTGTGTCTTATACTGGCATTCAGCTTTCTTCTGAGGTGCATTTATGCTACCAGATAGCCTCCTAATGTGCTGATTCGTGTCATGCCTTCAATGACATCACCCTGTTAGAGAACGTTTTTGCAGTGCATGTATAGAAAATGTTACGGTAAAGTTTAAAAGAATCACCGAAAAATTACCTCTATCGAAAATTGAAATTATCGTCCTATCCCCAGCATCCTTCAGAACATATCCTCCCTACTTGTACAAGTCAACGAAATATTCAGTGCCGCCAAAGCAGTTTGAAATCACTCTCCATGAGGCTCGTGAACTGGGCTCTTATCATCTTCAACAGCTATGAACTCGTAGATTTGTTTTCTACAGCTCTCCGCAATAATCTCTTTATATAACGCTGTGAAAGGTTCAGATTTGAGATAAATGGTAATTTTTTATTCTCCTCATTTCTCTGTCTCATGCTACTGAATGAAATAAAAATAATAACTTATCCATCTACAGTATAGATGGAGGCCTAAACCCACGAATTTGATTTTCTTTATCTACATTCAAATATTTTCCTGCCACATTGTCCTCATGACGAAGGTGAATTCCCATCCAACTCTCGCTATTACGTCATTTTAACTGAATAACTATACCCTAGCTCCTCCCTTCAACCCACAGAATTAGATTTTATAGAACTATTATGTCACCCAACAGTTTGTGGACGCAAAAACACTTCATTTTTCTGTGCAGAAAAGAGAAAAAACATTTTTTTAATTTTTCCTTTTCTGCACGTACTCCTCCAATACAAGTCGTTGCATAATAAGTATTCTCTTTTTTTACCTAAGGTAATTTATATTATTTTTGGCATGCGGAATTACAAAATTGTCTAAGCGAGAGGGCAAAATGTGTCGTCCGTCAATGAATTTTCAACAGAAAAATACGAATTCCAAAAATATGAGAAAGAATATAATCGAGTGTTACAATCGTTGCTTATTGAGCGTCAACGGCGCTATTGTTTAAATAAAAACGACTTCCTTATTTTTAAACAATTTATCCGATCAACAGCTTATCCACGATTTTTTATGTATTTATGTTCTCGGTACAAGACCACTAAGGGCAATTGAAAAGCTACAAATGGGTTATGTTCTGTTAGTACTGAAAAAGGGCAACAAAGAAGAACAGGAAAATAAATATAATTACGTAGGTAAACTCCATGGCCGCAATTACAATTTTGTATCAAGACAATCAAAGCGACACAGTGAACGTATGGGTCTAATTACCTCAGAGATAAAAAATATGATATTAATTATGATATCAGAGATAAAAAATATGGCAGATGAGGACCTTATCTCAATAGAACGTTGCCACTAAATTACTAGGTGACAAAAACTACTTGAACACAAGGTGAAGTTAAATCAAGAATGTAGCAGACCTTAACAATATCAATGCAAATATTTTAGAAGGAAATTGGTCAACCAGATGCCAAGTTTGGTGCTAAAGCCAAGAACCAGGCTACTTATGAAGCAAAAAGTAATATAATTCAGCTTGAAATACATGCAAAGATGTAGCACATTTCAGTGAATCTGTGTTTCATACTGGAGTAGAGCTGACAATTTGTGGTTGACAATAAAATTTAAATTCTATTGTTTGGAACGATAAACACCTCCAAACCTCTGAGAGGATTTCATCAAAGTTTGACACACATTCCAAAGAGTGTTTTTATGTTTTATATTTGGAAGGCCCGGACGCCCCTATGTGGTCCCATTTTTTAACCAACTTTTGCTTTCACAACAATGGATTTGTATTCAGTGCAGAGGTTTATTTTTTGCTTTTTTAATATTATTTTCACTCATGATGAAGGCTTGACGTTTTTAGCTCCAGATGACTTTAAGAATAATATTTAAACTCTAGCGTAGTTGTTTTCGCATTTTCTTCTCTTTTGCCTGAAAATTTGTTTTTTGTCAAAAATCCACAATAGAAATGTATATTTACTAGGCAACCATACGCTTAGACTTTGATACTAATTCCCGAGGCCCTTATGGCTTAGGTTAAATGATCAATGCAATATAAGTACAGCGATATTTAAGTTGGGGTATATGTGTTTAATACTCTTTATTTGTGTTTAATGACTGCTACGTAGTATATACATCCATTTTGAATGTTACATCGGGATATGCAAAAATGTTGTATTTTATATATTCACGTTGACATTCGAAGGCCGCCGCTATTTTCCAGTAATTCAATAAATTCTCGGTTATTCCATAGATGCAGTCCTAATTGCTGAACTCCATCACGTTAAAGGAAGATAGACGAGTGCCCGAACGTAATGCTGCTTCATTCCCAGTGAATGTCATCATCTAAATTTTTAGGGAAAGGCGTAATATATTTATCCGAAAGATAACTGCCCCCCTTCCTTAACGACTTACGCAGTCCCGCGGCTTCTCCGAAGATAACCTCCGCCCTCTCCTCTCTCTTACGGTTTTCTTCCTTCGAGGGTTCCACCTATGTCTTTCAGACAAGGATTTTAGTGGCTTGGAGAGACAAAGCGGTTCTTCGAAGGAGCAAGAGGTATTAAGTCCTTATCCCTCACGCACCACAACTTTGTGCTCCTTGCTACTTGAATCGCCGCATGGAATTATGGGATCAGACAGTCTTTTGGTTTCCTTTGGCTACGCAACTCCATCGGCAGACTTTATAATCGCAACTCCCAGCGGTTGCGGCCGCTGTAAAGACGATTTCAAAGGCAAAATCTCTTTTAAGATTTCTATGAAGATAATCTCCTTTATCTTTTGGACTTTGTGGGGAATTCAAATTAGGTGTTAAGCACTCAGACGATGAGTCTTTGAAGGTCAATCTGGCACTATTATAACCGCCGTGTAGCGAAGAAACGTCGTTGGCTCATAAGTCTTTGCATCGATATAGTGAGACCAATTAGTGTAAGAGGTTCTGTATTACAGTACATAAATGCGTGGAACAAAATGTTTACATCTTCTAAAAACATTTTAGTTTCAATAATTTAAACAAAATGTTTGTTTTATTAACTCTACAGGACATACGCGATCGATGTTAGTTGCGCTTTACAGGATCCGAACTGTAAGATGTACGAAAATTGAACTATCAGGGGTGGTGATGTAGAGGAATTTCAAAAGAATGGAGACAGAAATAGCAACTTTCTCTTCTTAAAATTGATTTATTGCGACCTAGATTTGAATAGACTACCTGTCCTGTATAGACCTGATGATGATGTAGCACATAGAAACCATGGTCCCATAAACTTATTTTAAAAGTTGAAAATTGCAATTCCAGTCTCCATTATTAAATTTTAATAATGTACTATAATACTACTATGTTCACCGGCAGATGTAGTACATATGACTAATAAGTACCCAAATAATTAGCAAAGAAATAATATCACATGCTGATCAGAAAACAATCAATTGCAGGTGAAGATATTGTCATATTTTCAAAAGTTTAAGAGCCCTCTGAAGCAGAAATATATTTTTTTAATTCTTCATAAAAAACGTGCATCCTTGATATAAACGTATGAATCTCGTTTGAGGTCGTTCGAAACAATTGTTGAATTATTTCGTTGTTCGGTTCAATGAATTCACTACTTGCTCAGTGATTCAGCAAATATATAAAGGAACAGTGGTTGGAACTTAATGCATGGTCTTTTAACATCAAAACATTATTATTTCGCATTCCCATTGAAATGAGTTGTTACTCCTATTTTTCTATATTGAAAAAAATCCTAAAATCCGTATCCCGTAATCACACAACATCTCGCTGCGTGCTGAATTACCTATATTTTAATTTATCGTTCCAGTGAGTATTTGTCTTACGTATTACCTTCCTTATGATTGCCTACCTTACCTTTTACATAGCTCAGATCGCTGAAGAAATTATCCTCATAATTCTGTTGCCTATGTGCTCATTTTGAAGCACTATGCTACCCGTTTTAATATTTTTTCATGTTGTATCAATATAAAATGCATTCATCGAAGGGCCTTTGATAACGTTAGACCCATGGGATTTAATGGGTGTAGGAAAGATTATTTTAGGAAACTTCAGCCTCAAGGAAAACATTTTCCAGTAATTTTTACCTAAAAATTCTCATCATCTACGCATGTGTCTTTAATGTCAGCACTAGCTGTCTAAACCTGACCTCTCCATTATCAAAGAAGAAAGAGGTATCTATCATTTGACTTCAGATCCACTTCCACAACAAAGATAAGAATTTATGGCAGTTTGAGGAAATATAATTCCTTTATCTTCTCCATATTTTGTTACCCTGTTTCTCTGAGCACTCTATTTCCCTTTAATTTCCTCTTTGTGAAAAGGATTCGTGGGCTAGTGACCAAAGATATCCTTACGCGAGATGTAAACGCCACTGCTATCGCTCTAACCAGCTGAGGGTTTGTACTCCATATTCTTTCCATTTCGAGCAAATGAGATATGTTGTTTGTAACGGGACTCTTGCTGGAAACGCGTTTTATACTCGGTCATTATGAATACTGCAGTGTGCATGAAATTAAGAGCACGAGAAGCATCCTGAGTTATCTAGCAGCACTGATTTTTTCTATGTGGTAAAAGACAACAATCAGGTCCTTGAAAATTTTCCAATGTCCAATATGTTTATGGTAGTTGGCTTGAAATGAAACTGAAATGACAAGACTGTTGCGTTGCTAAGATTTTCATTCGTGAATTTGCAATTATTTTTCCTATATTCAGGTATTGAAGTATTTTCTCTTTTTCAAGTATTCCTTAATTTTTAAGTGTTGCATTTTATTAAATTCTGTTTTTGTTAATTACTGGTACTATTATTTGAAAAACAAGCTTTCGCATACCCTTATTCATTCAAAATAAACTATGATTTGAGGACATTTTTCCAAAATTATCGCTATTCGTCTTCCGACCTTATATTTTATGAAACCTTGCACCTTGAAGGACAATCAATGTATCTTTTTCCTGAAGAAGAGTTATTTGAGAGCATCTGCGAACTTTAAGTAGGAGAATAGCGATTAAGAGTAACATTAGATACTTCAGCATTCCAAAAATATATTTTTGAGGCTCATTAAATAATTCATGTGTAGAGATAGAGACCATTTAGTATAAAAGATGAGTTAGAGCTAAGGATAGAAAAAATATAAAGAAATAGATACGATGCATTTCTTCCATTCTATGTCTTTTGATTTGATTTAATATAGTTACATTGTTATAAAACTCTCTGTTAATTGGAGGAAAAATATAAACGTTAGAGTTTTAGACGTCAAATATATACGTAAAATGTGGTGAACTGGAATATCTAAGAGGGTATTTTTCTACTTTCACCATACTTTTTACTGTGTTGATACTGAGTACATAATTATTGAAAGTTGGAGGTGAAATTTGTGAGAATAAAAACATGTATTGAGAATATTTAGAGGGTAATAGTTAGGGGTAATCATTCATGTTATATAGTGCAAAAATTCCAAAAAGGTCAAATTATTTGACTTGACCGTGACTAGAACCCGGATTATTTGTCTTATTGATCAGCTTATTTGTATTTTCGGGTGACTCCTTAAAAGATTATACTGTGGCTGGTCATGGTATCTTCAACATTTGTCATTGCAAGACCACTTGCCTAGAGAATGATTTCATTGAAATGTGCTAAGTAGTAAGGACGTAAGGCAAAGCAAATTATTAGCGTATGGAGAGTTTTTGGTGAGAAGAGAATTATTGATTGGGAACCAGAGCAGTAGAAAGGGTTCAGTAAAAAATTATGCTTATACTTGAGCGTTATATGGTATTTAGTCTTAGTATTTAAGGAAATAGAATCTAAACAGACTTTCGGATGTGGTTGTGCAATACATTATTGTTGTTTTAAAATAAAATTTTCATAAGTTTCATAACTACAAGCTTGTCTTCACGTTATTTCTCTTAAGTATTTCTTAAATGTCATACTTTGCGAAAAAGAGATATTGTATTAGCACGAAGTGATTGATATCAAACTTTATTTGTAAACGAACTACACAATCATGCGTTCTACAATATGAGCAGAAAAAAGTTGTCCATTTGACAAAGTTGCATCTTCATGAAGCGATTTGAGCTGTGTTTTCATTCATAAAATTGTGAATTCAACGTGGTAGTAAGAGATAGCCTAAGGGGTCATTATTTTACATGTTTTCATTCATATTTGTGAGTTTCAGAGAAGTATTGGGAAAAGAGGCCCTCATCATGGGCTCCATGCGCAACTTGAACTCACTGATTTATACTCGGAAGTGCATCGGGTGAAACTGAAACCTTGATGCTAGGGACTGCTTTGTGAGCGCATTACTTTAACAATGCATCTTCTATCTCGATATGTATAAGAAACTGCGTTTATGTGTGTGTGCGTGTGTGTGTGTCTGTGTGTGTTTGGATGTTTGAAGTGTTTAGCCACTTCAAGGTGTCGGACACCCATCAACTTATACTCAAATTAATCGTCTTAATTTTAGAAAAAATGCCAAACGTTTCTTTATGTGAATTATGTTAACCTGTTTATGTTTTTACTACATATTTTTCATTGACTCCCATATGAAAAACACGTTAATGCTGATGTTTAGTTTCGTTCAGACCTTTCTTCAGTGCAAAATTCAATTAGAAATAAAAGTCGTACGAAATCGGGAGAAGTACAAATAGAAGGAATATTGATTAAAGAGATTCTTATTTATAACCGAATATTGTTTATTAGTTGAAATTTTGAAATATTTAATGATATATATCGATAGGTAGCAGGTTTTTTTGCGTTTTTGAGTCATCGTCCCTGTAGCGACAATCAATCATCATGGTAATTGTTGAAGCCGAGATTCCGTATATTTATTTTCACTCTGAACCAATAAAGGAATAAATAAATTACTACACCAATTAAATACTGTGGTAGAAACCGAATGTTTACCGAGATATTAATTGACTATTAGTCTTTAAAAATTCGTGAGCGATGGAATTTTACCTGAATAACGGTGTTAAGATTTGTGAAAACTAGGTAAATTTGATAAACCTTTTTCAATATACTTTATTGAATTTCTCATGCATTATTTTTTACGGAAACCGTGATGACCATATGAAATGCAAAATTTAACTTGCTACGACTTAGTACAAGAACGAGAGGAAGCACGTGATATCACAGACGAGCGAAAATTGTTATAACCGTGAACAATGATTGAAAGGGGTTGTTTTTACACAATGACATTTACTCTCATAAGGAAAGATTTTATTCAGTGCTAGGTTTTTTCTTATTTTGCCTTTATTAAGATGTTTGTTTCACCTCATCCTCTCCATGGGCGCTAAATGAATTCTTTGTGAAACACTTACTGGTATTTGCAATTTTCACTTCACATGATGGGGATTATTTTTACCTGATGAAGCAGGTATAACATTTTCTTCTTACCGTTGAATTTAAACGGGTACCCAATACAAGTACTCCTATGAAAACTGAAAGCAATTAAGATGATACAAAGTGGGATCTGGTTTGTGTGGTATCTACAGTACTAGTTACTCCTCCCGGGGACCAGCGTTCGAGTACCGTTAGTGGTGGGGTTTTTTCAACGGATTTAGCGGATAGTGGAAAAGGAATTAAAATGCAGTTTTAAACCTGCCGGATGGGAAAAGTATGTATTCTATAGCATTGTTCTTGCAGAAATAAAATATACACAATTTTGTACAAAGAGGAAGTTAGACTGCCTAGAAGACCATTTGCCTGTGTTTAGGGTAATTTCAGTTAAATATCAGGCAATGCTAAGTTATTAAAAACCACATGGGAATGAGAAATAAGTGGGAAGATTAACGGTGGAAGAATAAGGAGGGAATTCAGAAGAACTATAAAGGACGTCAGTGTGAAGGGTTATATAGGAACGACATGGTTAGCGGGTATGAGAGCGGAGTGGAGAGCTACAGCGAACCAATCTTTGGACCGAGAGCTACTGATGATGATTGCCAGTTTACAACTGTGTATGCACGAATAAAATTAACATATTAGAGATATATTCACGGAACAAAAAGATGCTAGTGCGTAAGGAAATTAGGATCTTTACATGGCAAGTATCAGAGAATGAAAATTTGAAAGCCCCGAAAGCGGCTTGAGAGAAAATAATTTGAAAGGGAAAAATTTTTTTACGATAAAAACGCTCGCCTTTGAGCGTCTGATTTTCGAATGGATGAGTATATATATATATATATCCAATAAGGAGTCACAGGCGTGGCAAGTAAAAAACATAGTGGCACAAACAAAAGAAACTCACACGAACGGTTTAATTGTCGACGGTCTTCTGCCGTCTTTTTCTGTACTGGAGAGAGTTATAATATTGTAACATATTATATATAACATAAATAGTAAATATTCCTTCATATTATTGCATTATCATTCAGTTCTGAGCTATGTTTAAAGTTTCAAGTCTCTAGCTTATCGGGAAGTTTGTTTAAAATCGGTTGTAAAATTTCTGCCAAACAGACAAACAGAAAAGAACTTAATCTAATGAAAATGTTTTAAAATAGAACCGAATGAAACAAAATTCCAGTATCCTGCTAAGCCATAATTCCAATTTCTCTATGCGACTATAGTTTTTAAAATTAAATTATGCAACCATGGCCCGATACCTAAGGTATATCTTCCATATAATGTAAAATATGGTCCCAAGCATAGGGAGACTGATAGGGCCTCAGCAAAGGTTGTGTAAATTATGAATGCCTGTCACTTTTGGTGAATTTCCACTTAAATACATAAACTAAAATCTTGGTATTAGCCTTTCTTAAGGGATTTTCTTTAAAAGCCCTCAGGAAACTTCTTCTCCCTCCACTCATCAGATAATTTTACTCTTGCCATTCCATCCGTGTACTGTAATTGAAAGCGCCAAAACCATAAGCTGAAGACTTAATCCCTTTTCTTCCGGAAAATGTCTCTCTGAGGTTTTCAATTCAACAATGTTTAGGTTCTTACGGAGGTTATTAGGAGGCTCATAGGTTATTACGGAGTTTCCCACGATAAGAGAAACTCTACGCGAAATTGGTAGTAATTTTCAAAATGTAATATGTTGCTTTCCAACGTGCCGATACCGCTAAAAAACTCCTTCATGTAATATTCAGACTACTTTGCCGCACAGAACCCCAGTCACGAATATTTGTTCAAATGATTGAAATAGTGGCATATTACTTCTACTAATTCTATTACTTTCAACAGTTAGCGCTGGATCTCCTTTCTTATTTATGATTGGTAGTTTTAAGTATTTTTGAATCATCGACAGTTGGGCCGTGAACCGGTAATTAATTTCCTGTGCATTTAGTCTGTAAATTATAGAATGGCTTCCAGAAATTCAATTAAGCACAATAAAAAAAGCATGAGGAATTTCGCGCGTCGCAAAAAAAGCAAAATTTTACAAAAGAAATTCCACGCCTAAAAGAGCGAGTCGCCGTGTTTCTGAGGCTGAAATAGGTAGTTTCACTTTTAGTTTTTGTTTAAATTTTTAACAACAGAACTGAACCTCCGCGCAAGCGCAAAACGTAAGTTATTTTGCAAGATATTTACATTTTGGCTTTCAGAAAAATTAAACTGTCGATACGTAAAGAACAATTCTAATAATAGTCCAACGTAAGTCACCTGGTAATGGTGTTTCTAAAACAAGGCGTTTATATGAAGCTTTCCGAGATTCTATATGTGAATATGTCGTAAGTAATAAAATGTTACTAAACGTAGTCTATGCAGTCTACGTTCATATAAGAAATATAAAAGTTTGGTGTACATTTTTGTATAGTGTCCATTGGCGCCAAAATTAGGACCGACTTAGGGGCGTACGTTTTTGAGCGCAGGGTCGAAATACGTCCTAGAATAGCGTTCCAAAGCTAACTTGAAATTTTAATTATAATTATTTTATTATCATCACTGTTAGTATTTTTATTTCAAAATGAACTATAAGTTGCAAATATAAAAAAAAGACTAGTACAATATTGAGTAGGAGAAATACTGCGCTTCTTTTATGTTAAACGATACAGAATTCAGGATAGGCAATGCGTATATTTAAAAAATGGAAGAGGTACTTATATCGTGGAATTTTGTCTTCTAAATAATACTACGTCAACTACAACTATTAGGAGTTACAGTAAATATCACCCGTATGGTATAAAGTTGTGCCTAATGGAAGGGGACTCTTTTCAATTGTTCATTCCTTCAGCTGCATTGTATTGCTTCTCAGACGGTTCTTAAAACGGTCGTGGCAACGCCATTTTATTTATAACTTTTTTTCGAAATCTTGCGGTATTAAGTATCCGCGCAGAGGGCGAAGGAGGTACACGGAGTAATTTTGAGAGAGAGAGAGAGAAAAAGAAAGAGAAATAAGCGAGGCGTGTGTGCAGGGAGAGGAGAATGGTACCACCGGGCGACGGTCGATGGCGCTGGCGTCGCTCGCGTGCTGGAGTAGATATATATAAAAGGCGAGAGGAATAAAAAGATTAAGAGCGGTTGAAGAGGAGTATGGGGGGGGGAGAGAGAAAAAGGAGTGAAAAGACGTCTTGTTGGAGTGAGATAGGTAGATAGGTGCTCGTAGCGGGGGGACGTGGGAAGAGGGACGGACTACTCTTCCGAAAGGGGGTGAGTCGGGAGATTAGCCAGGAAAGATGGGAGGGGCGGTATCAGAAGAGGGAGAGGGTGTTTTGGGGCCTCCACAGAGTGTTGTTGTTTTTCGAGGAGGTGGGGAGGAGAGGAGTGCTGGGAAGAAAGTTGGGGTAGAGGGGATGAGGTTAAGACGGCGGCATCGAAGACTTGGGTTAAAGGAGTTTTCCTGAGGGGAAAGGGATTAAAAACTATATTTATGCACCCACAGACGTTCACGATGCCACCACGAGAAGAAGAAATTCCACGAAAAGGCTTTATTATCCGTAATTACAGGGGTTGGTTATCAGTCTGTCCTTTATAGCACACTTTTAGATACTCCGCGGCGTTATATTGGAGTGTGTCGGAAAATTAAAAATAATACATTTCTTTTGCCCAGTGTTAAAAAACATAACCAATATTCAAACAACCTTTTGAAGCTACTTTTAATGAATCATTTTTATCTCTTTCTTGAAAGAATCAGCATTATTTCGTGGATGAAGTGAAGTGAACATGGGGTAAAAGCTGCGGATACTAGTTGGTATAGTTCAACGTAGCTAACAAGCAGTATGTAGTATGTATTACGGTGAAGAGTAGTTTAAGGAATAGCATAGAAAATGTGAAATAAATAACTAAGAGAACTACACCTGTCATTACAGATCAGGTACTGATCATAGATAGTGCATTTTCCTCACATATGGGGATTGATGAAGATAATAAGGAAATATTTTGGGAGAAATTGAATAATGTTTTTACGAAACAATTCTTGAAAGGAAGTTCTGATTATGGGTAGAGGACAAATTACAATGGTCATGTTGGAAAAGAATTATGGAGGACTTTTAAATTTTGCAAAAGTATACAACCTAGCGATACTGAAAACTTTCTTTTATGAAGAAATCATAAAGTGGCCAATATAGGTAGACTATAAGGCTGTAAATTCATACCCGGTCAGATTATTACTAGTCCTCACAGAATACTAGTCATAGTGATATCTCTCAATAATTTTAAGAACTGAATTGATCAGAGCATATAATAGATTAAATGGGAATATTTCAATTGTGCTTCTATTCGGCAGGGAGTAACATGTGCTGTGCGTTAAGAGAGCATTTATGTCATTTTCCTGGAGATGTATTCTTATAAGTCTATATACTATCTAGTATATTAGATCACTGCGGATCAAATCAACTGAAAGAAGCCAAATTCTCACACCTGTATCAAGCACTTAGTATTCCTGAGTAAATCGGACGCATGGACTTTCCAGCGATTTGGTCTTACCTAGGGTTACATTATTTCGAAACCCCAAAATGAGGACACTCTCAACAGGATTGATCAACACACTCTGTTAGCCAAACTATGAACTATTTCAAACCATGGTCGACCAGTAGTTCCATCTATCAACAGTTCGTTTAAGTTTTTGTATTAACACGTAGCGCCAGCCCCTGGGTTCAGCTAAATCGAAAGTACCGCGGCGTGGCGAAAATGCGGACATTAGCAGAAAATCGTAAAAATGTACGCGGACGCTAAATTAGAAGTTGTAAATACGGACATGTCCGCATAAATGAGGACGTATGGTAACCCTAGTCTTACCAATAAAATAGTTCACATAAAATTGTGTATGGCTAGACAACTCGCTACTTAATGCCTCCATGAAATTCACAGTGAGAGAGGATGCCTGGGTAGTCACTGTTTAGAGCACTCGGCGCGAAATCGAAGGGTCTGGGTTTAAATCCCAGTTTAGGCGAATGATAATTTCTCTGTGAATTTCACACAATTGCGTGCCCATCAGTGGGTACTCTGTTAAAGTTACTTCGCTGCCAGTTCCGCAGGTCGTTGAACTCCACAGAAAGTTGATAGTGGTAGGTGTTACTTTACGTGGTATTTCGAAGACAGCTTAAAAACTCTGCATAATTATATGCCGAAGAAACTTTGCAGTGAAACAGCTAAAGTTCGCTAGTGAATTGATAACACAAATGCTAAGTTCAGGTTCGATAAAATTCTGAACATATGGCTTTGTTGAAAGTATCACTATATTGCCCTTTTTATGTAAAAATGAAATATTAAATAAGAAAGGCTTAAAAGAGAAAATTGCTCTTTTTCATTTTATTGAACTTTTGCTTCGTGTATTTTGTGGATTATACTGTACCTTGGAAATGATGTTTCTGCAAATGTGAAAATATCTATAACTTACTCGCAAACCAATTGCTAAATACCGTTTCTTTGAGTGCTGCCAAAATGTATATCTGAAGGCATAATCATCAGCCATAATACAAGCGAGAAATTTTAAAAAAATGTTGGATGAAAATCGTGCTCTGTAAGCATAAAAATGCCCGAAAAATGGTTTGCTATCGAAATAAATGCCCTGGAAATAAAAATGGATTTGGGTCGCACCCTTGATTTACCGGACGTAGGTTGTACCTCTTCATATTGCGTAATTACAGAGATAAACTACGGCATACGAAAAAATATTTTCCAATCTAATCCTAACGAACGCTTACTAATGCTTTTCGCTTGTTTTTTACTTCCTTTTCATTAGGAATCACACTTTTAGTGACAGTATTTCGCATTCTGACAACCTGAAGGTTATGTCCAAACGGAGCACACTATTGTGCATATTCGATGATGCATCAAGTGAAATGAAAAACGCCATTTTTTGACATCTGAATATATAGTTGGATAAAAGGACTATGATTGCTCAATTATGACAGATTATAAGTAGGTAAGCATCCCAAGAAGTTCCGAATCTTAGGTTTTCTAAAATAGTAGTCAACGACACAGTGGTCACCCTAACGTCCTAAATCTGAGAAATATTAAGAGATTGCGATCCAACTAATGGCGAGGAGGTTTGTAATTGACTAACGGGGGGGCAGCACCAACTACAGCCAGCGCCATCTCACCGCTTGTATTTCATGGCGACATGAAA
This sequence comes from Pyrrhosoma nymphula, assembly GCA_963573305.1. Classification (NCBI taxonomy): domain Eukaryota; kingdom Metazoa; phylum Arthropoda; class Insecta; order Odonata; family Coenagrionidae; genus Pyrrhosoma; species Pyrrhosoma nymphula. The sequence goes on along the minus strand of OY754333.1, from coordinate 14,048,098 downwards.
TCTGACTAACGTTAACGGGGACCAGTCAAAATCAACAACGAAGTACATGACACCAGTTGTAAAGTAGTACTACTAGAGTTGAATCCTATTTATGATTATCTTCATTAAACTGTTATTCCTTTACTCGCCAATTACAATTCCCGATTTTTCATTTAAAATAATGAAATATGATACCAGTTTTCGTAGTGATGCTTGAGGACTGAGAATAACAATTATATTTTAAAACTTTTGAGCATTTTTATCGCACAAAATATCTCATTGATTAACTTAAAAATGGTAAGTATAAATGCCAATTATTGGTTTTTATTATAAGGATATGTATTTCAATAATAAAATATGAGTTTTCACGTTTTATCCGCTTCAAAACAAATCAATTAGCATATAGAATGTCCCTTCACTAACTAATGAGAATGATTTTATACTTTAAGTAAACAATCGACTGCTAGAAGAACGATGGACGAAAATTCATGATCCAAGTAATCACCGTTAACAAGAGCAGATTTGGAAGCAAGCTAAAATCTCCAAATTATAGGTACATGGAAAATAAGACCACTCTTAACAACCGCAGTTCCCACGACAAAAAAAAATAAAGCAAATTTACGTCACTATCCAAGACGCAATATTAATGCTTTATAATAGGACTGGTTTAACTCCCTCATTAAGCCACCTTTTCGTTACACGAAAATGTATAAATTAATTTGACAAAAAATGTATAAAATGGATAAAACTTAATTCTAGGGTTAACATAAAAAAGTAATCGACATACAAGAAATAGGAAGAAGCTCACAGAGAAAGCGGTCTCAGGTGAACATACAATATATTAAGGTAAAGCAACTTCACCTTTTTCAATATTTGTATGGTAAACTAATAATCTTAAAAACTTAATTATATACATATAGATAAACACGTTTCAACTTCAATCCCGTCGCATATTATAACAGGGGAGAGTAAAAGATTTGAATTTTCCATTTAAAGCGGGTGAAATTAAAGTTTACACACATTATATGCATCCGAGATATTTCTCTATGTCTCCATCATGATACACCTAAATTAATCATAATATAATATATTAAATCACTGTATATTGTATACTATTAATTACCAAGAACGTTTAGCTTGCATCGTACTCAGCGATACTATAACAAACAAATATTGAGAAAATGCATGGGATATCCTTTAGATATCCATTATTAACCACCATTGAACTATTACCTATGTAATTATTTCCACTTTTAACTATTAATTGCATGGTTTAAGGTATATCTATGGCAACACTCTATCACACGCATTATAACAAATCCATTATTTGATAGCATTTGTCAAATTTAAGTGCACAAATGTAAACGATCCCAAAATGGAAGTATTTAATGCATTATACTTGAGGTATTTTTATCCAATTCGTAGCACAATACTGACTACATAAAACCACGGAAACCATTTTTAAGAGCGATAGAAACTTGAGAATACGCTTCCGGCAGTGCTGATTGGCTGCATTTTAACGTCATGCCGTATTAGCGGTGAGTTGTGTCGGCTGAATTAATGCCTCCCCGCCCCTTCCGTTGGGCCACGTCCGACCCCTTATCGCCATGATCGAGGAACATCAAGTTCTTCGAGCGCTTAAGAGATTATTATTATTAGGAGTTAAAGGCATATGTAAGAGTTCCACTAAGACAATCCCAATACCTTTCTTTTAGGAGCGGGTAAACAAAATCACATGGCCTATCAAGATAAATTGCTGAAATTCGCGAAAGCGGAATGAAAATTTACTGACGCTTATAAAATGATAACGTTTTTACTTCCTTCCCGAAAATTGCAAATGTAGCTGTAGCTGTTCCAAAAAATTTATGGAATCAAAAGGCGTGAATGAAGATACTTATGGTGACGGATGTGAAGCTATTATAAGCCGAAAGCTACTTCCCAATAGTTAAAAAGACCAAGAGCTAGGAAAATTAATGGCTAGGAATATGGAGGAACCATCATTTTAGGCATGCCCGAAAACCTGCCCTGATTTTGACATATTTTATTGCACATGATTTCTCCTATCGATTGGTGTAAAAATATTACTGTGCCATCGGCCATTTAATGAAGATATATGGATTTGAAAATTATGGAATTTTATGTTTAAATGCACTGTCTTAATGGAAGAACGATGACCTCCCTTCATACAACATTTTTTATCTCAAGTTTGGCCGGAATAATATCGTTAAAAACTAGTATAACGTGCAAAATATATCAAGGCACACAATATTTTTTTCATATTAGGTCATCGGCAATTTAGTGTCAGAATTAAAGTTTTAAAAACATACTTCCTGTTTTTATCCGAGCAACTAGGAGCCCAAATTCTGTGAATAATGCGGCAACTTTGGAAACTGCTTGTAGGTAAAATATGAAATACGGCGTAGTACTCAAGTTGACTGAATGTATTTTAATCCTTATTGGCAGCACTGAATTCAAGTACATATTTTTCAATATAAATATCAACGAGAGCATATATGTAAACATGTAAGGCGGTTCTCAGTAATTATCGTTGCCAACGGCTTTGATTAAATCTATTCCTGTGCCACCTGTGCTTACTACTGCGTACGTATCTTTACTGTAGGCTTTAAACTACGTAATTTTAAAATGTTCAAACCTATAGCTACATTTAGAATTTTAAAACTTTTCTTCTTTGATGGATAATTTAATTTTAAAAAACTATGTTCACGATCAATCAATGGCTCCACGGCAAAGCTTTTCTCGATCACATTAGCGGTAATGTTATTCAAGATACTCCTACACATAAGCATGTACACAACATTTCGTCTAGTTTACGATAATAAGAACAAGCTGTAGGATCATGAGATCAGATAATGAATATTTGATAGAATACGAAGAATTAAAAGAAAACCGGGTCTCAGACAGTGGAAAAAACAAGGTAGTATACATTTCCTGGAAGAGAGCCACGAACCATCCGAACTTTGGATTTACCCTTTAGTGAAAAGTAGTTTAGTACCCTTTGGAGGTACCCTTTAGTGAAAACAGGAAACTAACATCACAATGTTGTGGTAAGGTTAAAATCACAACCTTCTTGGAAGGTTTATAATGCAGTGTTATTGCAAGGTTAGTTCTTCAATGTAATTGGCAGGTTAAAATCGTGAGGTTGTAACAACATTATTTCTACCAGGTTATTACAACGTTAGAATCGCAACGTTGTTGCTAGATTAATACTGCAATCTTAGGTAAAAATATCTCCCTTTAAACTAACTGAGACACCCTTAAATCACACTAACTTGCTTCTCTGCTGAAACTGTCTTTAAATTGAAACAAAACCAAGGGAGTTTGGAAGTGGGGCTACTGGGTGGGGAAGTGTGGGGAAATGGTGGGGCGGCATGAGTAGAGTAGCAGTGCAACAAAATGCCATGCAAACTGCACTGGCACATTATCCATACACCCTTGTAATTACGCAATGAGCTGGGACTCCCTTCCCCACTACAGTAATACGCTCTATCCACTTCAACTTCCCTGTCCTCTCAAATCAAAAATTTACTTTTTATATACTATGTTATTATTAAGTGATGGCATTCTTTAGTATATTAAATTATCCTACCTAGTTTATGACTACCATATACTCCACAACGCAAGAAAGGTCTTTGATGTGACAGTGGTCAATAATAAATGGTCAGAAAGGATGCACAGGGATAACAACTCATTAGGCACACACTTGATTCAATGCAGGTAACGAACACACGGAAATCTATTTTTAGATGATGTACCAAAAATGGTAAATAACGATGAAGGTGATTAATGAGTGGACGTGATGCGTAAATGAAAGGAAAAATGAAGGACAGCAAAAAGAAAAAGTGAAATAAAAAGCGATACACAGATGCTAAAACGAAGTATGAAGAAAGTAAAAGAGTACCTAATAGAGAAATTAACGAACTTAGGAAAATGGATTTACGATGAAAGTAAAAGAAAATATAATAAAGAATTTAATGACTTATTAAAAAAAATTAACCGAATTCTAACACTTCGAATTCGCAGTCACAGATCGCAGGAGACCAGACACCAACAGGCATGGGTAGAGTAGCACTCAATTGTTTACAGCCTGTCTCAGTGTTGCCATGTGTTAACAATTGATGTTATTACGGATAACAATAAGAATACAACTGCAATATTAGATAATCTGTTTAGACTTTTCGGGGTTTTATGTTATTAAATTAATAATTCTTCTTTACAGCCACAAATTTAATCTAAAAATCATATTACGTCAAAATAACAGCGACGGCTAGATGCAACACAACCACTGACGTGTATGAGGCTCTTAATATTCATAAATTATTATATTTTCTGAGCAACATAACCCAATCGAGTATTTGGATTTCTTCCAAAAATTATAAAATGATATATTAATCCTAAATTCCCCCACCAGGATATATTTTATTCTTCTTATGAATACAGAACTTCAGAGCGCAGGTTCCTCCTTAACAATATATTTAATTCACTGGTGAATGACTGCACATGAAAATATGGGTAGTTTGTAGTTGTCATCTCGTCATTACGTTGATTTGCTTCAAAATAATTGACAGTCCATTCATTAGAATCTCTGAAGCATTTTTCTGAATCACTCTGAAGCATTTTTCTTTTCACGTCCTCCTCGATCATAGTAGGAGTTCCATAAACCCTTGATTGAATGAAGCGCGTCATGTCTCCTGCATTTGATACATGGGCAAATCAAAACTGAATTACAGACTCCCTAAGGTGATTTTAATTTGATGCCTAAACAATGGCGCTTCTCGTGTAAGAGTAATGCTCGGGCTTGGTAGGAAAACAGTGGGATACTGGACTCATTTCCTGAAAACCCTTTAGGTTAGCTTCACCTAAAGATGTTGCCTCCACCAAGTCTCCAAGTCAATCAATCACCGTGTTGCCACATCTTCATTTCAAGGCAACAGTGTCTGGGGTGGATACCTACCCAACTCCCTCCTGTTATCACTGCTGAGTGCATGAGTTTGCGTGCCAAATATCATTGTCTGCGATTTTAAAGTCATTGATCGATATTTTCCAGAAGGATCATCTAAGATTCACACCGAATAAAATTTGATGATTCTTATTAATTTAATAATAAAAAAAGGAATTTTTGAAAGATGGTAACGTAAAATTGTCGTTAAGTACCGAGGCTTTGACAGTATTTTAATCATGAGTAAAGAGAATGCAATGATTACGCGAGCTAATTTACTTTTTTTAATGCAGACAGCTTGTGTTTACGATTTATAAACTTAGTCATTTAATGGATGTTCTTTTGATATCAACGTTGGCCGTCTAAGGATCACTAAAGGTAAACAAATGAAATCGTTTTCGTTGATATTTTGAGCTTCTTTCCTGCTCGCAAATAATTTGTAAACCTTTCGCTTTGTTTTCTTCTCCTGTCTTCCATCCACGTGTTATTTCCTTTCTTCTTTATATTTCTTTTGGAAGCTCTTGGCGTTTATAAGTGGGCCCACTCGATGCCATTCTTACTCTTATATAAACATTATTGTAAGTTCGTTTTGTAACTTTACTCTTTTCAATCCTCATTATGTGTCTGAAGAACCCAACGTCTTCCTTCTATGTCGAAGGCTTCTCAAACACTTCTCATGTTCCTCAAACACTTTTCATATATTACAAAATGGCACATAAAATATTAATACACAACACAAACTCAATTATTCGAAATTAAAATCTGAAACTCCTGAAGAACTGAAAGGTAACGTCGTAAATTCAATACCATGTAATGTCTGTTATAATATGTACCTACCTATGGATGCCAATCATTTCAATATTTCAAAAATAGAATCTCCCGGTATAAAACTTAAATTGAGTCCAATATTCATTTATGTGCACTAGATGACTATGCAATCAAAAATAATAGCACATTCAATTTCTGACACACAAAAATAATAGATTTAGAACCTTACCTTTCTAAAAGATTATTTAATGAAATGGTGCACATCACAAAAAACGAAACATCCTGGAAATGAAACAGACATTGCCAAATTAAGTAAAAATGTTTTTTAATTTGGTATTTTATATCAACCAATTTTTGAAAGAACCTAAATCTACAACAATTAAAGCAAACAATAAATGGCAACGAAGGTATCATCAAGAAATTAATTCAGAAGGAAGTCTCTCTGAGGTAATTTAAAAAAATCAAATGTATGTAAACTTTTAAACATAATTAAGATGAAAAATTGTAAACCATATTCCATTGATGTACAATAATCCCCCAATAGTTTTCATTGTAGCCCTGAAGAGGCATATGTACCTACAAATGTGAAACTTTGGCAAAGAGTAATAAATATATATCAAATTAATAGACCTATATCTTCTGAAAGAAGAAAAAAATGCATTCCAAAAAAGCGGTCATGAAAAGGAATCATCTAAATAACAATAGATATAAAATAATATTCTTACACGGTATTGCCAATAAAATGCCACGTCGCTTTGGAAATGCCTTACAGTTCAATTGGTAAAAGAAACTTGGGTAGAATCCCTAAGGCATGCATAAGCCTACAAATATAAAGTATTCCTGGACTACTCATAGCTTTACTGAAGCCATTCTTAGAGGAAATACATAAATGTGTGAAATACATTAGGATCAAATTATCACTCTCTTTAGGACTGGGACACGATTCCCAGTGCAGTTGAATAATTCCCCCCAAATTGTCTCGAATCGATTTCTAACGTAATCGAGCAAACCACGGAATGACGATAACCCCCCCTCCCCGGGTGAAGCCAAAATATTGCGCATCCGGCCATCTTACGTAGGACCTCGGAGCAATGCGCTCCATAAGAATACACGGGAAATTCATGCACCTTTGAACATTTTTTTCCTTGGATCATATAATTCGGATTGAATTGCGATTTGGATGATCAGTCACTGGGATTTTCAACTACAGTTTAAGCACGCCAAAAAGCACTATGCTCATATCCGATTTTTCCACTTTTTCCCATTTAACATATACGTAACCCGTGCGAAAATTTCGCACTTTCACGCTATCAGGGATTAAGTATGTTAAGGAAACGGTGTAATTGGGTTTTAAATAGAGAAGAAGGTGTATCATAAAGTACTTTCTTTATACCTGTTTTATTGCAAAAATATACAATACATATGAATACAATACAGGAAAGAGAGTTTATCGAAACTTTTAAGTCAAATTATATGGTAAATAGTGAAATTTGAGATTGAGATTGTATTTTACGTCAGAATCCGGTGATTCAACGTTTAAAATGATACCTCATTTATCACTGTAGGTGCAGTATTAACGGAGCGTATACGGAATGACAGAAAAAGACCTTTCTGTAATAATATATATGATGATGATGATTATGTGTGGAGTCGATATACCTTGACCGAGTAATCGACATGGAAAAGTCTAAACTTTTAAGTCAAATTATATGGTAAATAGTGAAATTTGAGATTGAGATTGTATTTTTCGTCAGAATCCGGTGATTCAACGTTTAAAATGATACCTCATTTATCACTGTTGGTGCAGTATTAACGGAGCATATATACGGAATGACAGAAAAAGACCTTTCTGTAATAAAGGATGATGATTCTGCAATATATGATGGTCCTCCCAACGTGGCCGATCTGGCTTCAGCTGTTCCTATGCGCGGTATACCGCGATGGTCATTCCATTGTATTGAGTTCAGTGGTATGGACCTTTATTCGATACATGATGCGATCCGAATTCGAGCGTACCGCATGTATTTAGCACACATGTGGCACCCTGTTCGAGAGATGGATATCGAACTCCTCCGTCGAGGCATTGCGATGCCGCACGTCGCTTCCCCTGAGCCATCCCAGGCCCCCGAATGGGTCGCCTCCCATCAAAATCTTGCCTCGCCTCCCATCGCATTAGCATCCGACTCATTCTCCTTCCGTTCTTAGATTCCAAAATCCCTTCTTCCCTAACCACCTTCACCTTTCGCCTTCCCTCCCCCCCCCACCCCCTAATTCTCCCCGCTCCTCCAACCCCTTTCCGCCGACTTCTCTTCCCACCCTCCCCCGCAGCCAGGTAATCACGCGTAGAATTAAGAGAACCCGGGAACGTAATCAGGGGAGCGTTGCGATTGGATGAGCAGCACTGGGGAGGGCGGGAGAGAAAGCGACTGGGGGGTGAAACAGAGGGTGGGATAACTACGGCAGTTGGAAGTTGGGGAATTGAAGTTAGGAGTCCGGAGGAAGTCTGATGGGATGCGATCTCGAGGATGGATTGGGGGATCAGGGTCGCCGACCGCAGGTTTAGAAGCGATTAAGCTTTTAAGTAGCGCTTACTTTGGGTTTTGTTTTCTTCAAGGTTTTATAATTAGTAAAAATACGTCAGAGTGAGGAACTAGAGATATTTTTACTGCACCATCGACTGCTGAACGTCTAGCGCCGACCATCTTCTTTCTTAGATTTTGGCCTCTCCCATAGTTTTCTCCTTCTCTCCTTCCATTGTTTTTTATTCTTTCTCTCTGTTGGCATTTTTCTTCGTCTGTCCATATTTCAGTGCTTTATCTTCTCCCGGAATACTGAAAATTATGAAAAACAGATATTTCTCCGAATTCATTTCGGTTGCCTATTTCGTACTCTCTTCTGCTCATTTAGTTCTGTCATGGCTAGTATGGTCCACATAATTTGAGCTTTTGGGTTATGGCCAAATGAATCAAAAACTCTTACAGTCAGTCTTTTGTTATCGATTCTCTTCAGGTATCCATATGCCTCGTCCACACGCAGTAGTTTAGTTCGTCTCTAATTATGACCTATACTTAACTATGCCCGTGTAGATTATGCGTCTATAGCTAAAGATAGGTCACATTTAAATACGGGTCCGACCCCGCAGTTAACTTATCTCTTTGGGTATTCGTTCGTATTTTGGCCGTAAAATTAAGTTTGAGGAAAGTTTAATATTTTAGGATAATTTATCATAGGTTTTGAGGTTATTAGAGGCATAAAGTTGAATTTAGGGATCTATGGTTATGAGGAAGATTCGATATCGAGTTAATTTATTATTTTACACCTAAAATACTTTGAAATTAAGTGATATACAGATTTTAAAATCGACATATTTTTTTATCCTCGAGTCAGTTAGGGTAACTGTGGTTACATTTGCGGCTAAGTATAACTATTAAATATTAATTTTCAATAAATGATAAGTAGATAATAAAAATGAAAACTAAGGGCGTATTTAAATAATAGGTTTTCCTTTAGGTGATAATGCTCAACAATCATCACAGAATATGTGTATGACCAAATATTTATGATTTACCTGTAATCTTATAATATTTAGGAAGTATACCAATATATACTTGCGTTTAATATGCTATTTGCATATTTAGTGAAGTAAATTGGCTCAAGTTTACTCAGGAGGCTTAGCCTATTCTTTTATTTATGCTGTGATATTGGCTCCAATGCTAACTTCTTTGATAGACTCTACTCATTGCAAGACTTTCCATACAATCTCTGTGCATGCCTAGCTGATCGTTGCTGCACGCAATCTTATTCCGTTATCAAACCTTCTTCATAGGATGAATTAAAATAAATTTTCCCATAAAAAAAGTGAATTCCACAAAAAAATTTAGTGGAGTTATCTAAGTTATTTTAATTCTTCCGTAATGGATAGCTTCCACAAGATCAAGCCCACAACCTTTTCCTTCTTCATATGGATTTAAAATGCTAGACTCGTATTCTAGGTAGGGTTTCATTAGTGAAGAATAACAGCGCTCTATAACTTTCTCATCACATTCCTCTAGTATTCTCTAAGTAAATGCTGGCTGTTGTACTTGAGTATGTTCACTCCAAGACAGGTCCCGAGTAACTGTGATACCTAAATATTTATCGGAATCAACATTGACTACAGAGTCTGTCTGGAAAGTAATGAGACTAAGTCCGGGGAGAAATACATTGAAGTTTTAGCTTTATAGGTTTAATAATTTAGATGTAGGAACTTTGAGCTCTATGCTCCATTGCAGTGTGATTTCCCAGCATCGTACGCCTCCTAGAAGGCAGCAACCAGAATGTCTTGGAGAGCGCTAGACGTGGCCACTTTCACTCTGTTCACGGTCTCAATTTAGTGTCCTTACTGATTGTATTCGATTGCGGGGTAGGGGGGAAGACATAGTAGTCAGCTGTTGTTAGGTCAGGACTTATGGGTTCCTGAAGCAGCGTTGTCACGTTGTGATTGGCCAAACACTCCCTCGCAGCGATATGTGACTCAGCGCATTGTTGTGGTGGAGGACTCAGGTCATGGCGATCTCCTTGCGGATGCCCAACACCATTTTTTCTTACAATCTCTTGCATAACAGTTTTTCGAAGTTCAAACATTTTTGCTATCATTCTGAAACTCAAACGACGGTCAGTGTTCAAATCACCCTGAACTTTGTCCAAATTTTCCAATTTTTTACTCGTTGATGGTCATCCATAGCGTTATTTGTCCTCAATATCTTCTCTGCCCTCATTGAGTAATTAAAACCAGTGATTAACCTGTGCCTTGGACAGGAACTTCTTGCCGAAGGCCTTTTGAATCATGGCTATCGTCTCGATACCTAATTTTCTGAGTTTACCACAAAAATTAATCGTCAAATTTGTACAATTGTACATTCCATCTCGATCCGTGACCGAAGTAAAAAAACAACACTTTGTTTTTAACTTGATCTGTACTTTATGACAGCACATATGCAATGGAGGCCGACGAGAATATGTTTTGTGACCCTCCACCAATCACACCTTACAGCGCCACCATGCGGCTTCTCTGTGCAGCGAGAAATATTTTCTCATTATTTTCCGGACAGACCCTGTATTCCCATTATGTTAATTCTGTAAGATGGCTCAGGTTTATTTTTCTATCTCAAGAAAAGGGGCGACCAAGCACTCTTTTTAGTTCCAACTGCAAATTAATTGCTCTCTTAGTTTGGCATTAGCTAACGCTGATTTTCGTCGTCAGCGATCGCTGATAGTCACCTTAAGCTTAGTTTTTGATCTCCGCGTTGGTAACGCTGTAGTTTCATTAAATATATGTGTGAAGAACATAATTATTTAATCATGTATAAAATATAATCATTTATTTCACTATAAGTCTGTAAAGAGGATTATTCTTCTGTTTCTCATTGTGTCTAGTGTATGTTTTTTCATTGAGTTGTTGCTGGTTTTCAAAACCCGTTCTCCATTCTAAAATTTTGATCCCAGAATACATCTTTACCCTTCATTGTTAGCAGATACCTCCTAACTACGATCCCAAAGAATATCTTTTACTTTGGGAAAGCAATTCTTCCAAATAATATTAATGCTATCATAACTTTACCTTTTTGTCACATTTTTATTTCGTGCACCTCTTACATTGCTTCTATTCCAAGAAATTAATAATCATATTACATATATTAATTCATGTAATTATTCCTATAGTATTGAATTTAACGTGACTATATACCATTTTTTTCTCAAGAGTGCATGCAAATGAATCCAAATTAATTTACAGATTTTGTACGATAATCAGACTAATATATAAAAATGAAATGGTGTCTGTCTGTCTGTCCGTCTGTCTGTTGCTCAATCGCGCAAACACTACTAAACCGATTGAGCTGAAATTTTGTATGTAGTTAGAAAATGTATCGGGATGTCACATAGGCTATATTAAAAATACGCCAAAGACCCACCCTGGGGGTCCCTTGTGGTCCATGCTAAGCATTGGGTTTGGTGCAGTGGTTTTATTTTTTGCTTTTAAAAATTACTTTCACTCAAGGTAGAGGGCTGGAATCTTTTTTAACGGATGGCTGAACAAATGAAATTTCTAATTCTTTCAATCGATATTCTTTTATCCTTCGTTATTGTCTGAATATCATCTTTTTTGCTGAACATTCTCACATTTTTCTCTGAAATCAAAAATAACATATTTCCTTGACAACCAGAGATTTGATTTTCAAAGGATTTTCACGCCTCAGGCATTTAAGTTTTTCTGCAGGCCCATGATAGCACGTAGACAGAAAATCTGTAAAAGAAGGGCCCTGAGTCCCAAGGGCCCCATAACAGATTCCTTCGGGGAGTAATCGATATATTCAATTCATATTTACAACAAGTAAACTCTTCAATGTCTATTCTCAAAGTAGCTCTCATAGGGGCACTGCATGAATTTGAGAGAACATTTATGTAGTAAACGATACACTTAAAGGAATTAAACGTGCAGGAATATTTAGGTGCAGCGAAAAGTAATGGTAATAATGCCTCCGTTGCTACAAAAAACACGGCGTTGTTTATTATCGTGTAATACTCCTCTCATTTCGATTGCGAATTGATTTTTAAACCAATTTTCACATCATACGAACGAACGAAGGTACGTCAACGAGTATCATACTAGGTTAGGAACACCTCAATTCACTACGCTAACAGTATTCTTCAGGCTTTGTGGTTTTTCTTCTAAAATACATTCAATTTTTTTCACATCCGTTGAATTTGATAACGATTGCGAACAGTTTTTTTGACCAATTGCCACATCATAAACGTTACGAGTTATTTAAATATGTTTAAAAGTGTAAACGTGCAGTAAACTTACATTCACTCAATCATCGCGTTGCCTATTCAAGACTCTCTCTCGCCGCTGTGTTTCCCTTCCTTGGACTTAAAAATATATCCATCAACATGTCTAAACAAAAAAAAGAGTAAACTTTCGAATAAACCTTCTAGAGCACGAGGAATGTGTTCTTTGCAAGAAAATGAACCCTTGCAAGAAAAACGACAAAGATTAGACTTGGATGCTCAAAGACATGCCCACCAGCGATCTCATGATCATCTCAGGGGTTACGCTAAGAACCGCACAAATATTTTCCTAGCCCAACCTACGGACGGGTAACAAGCTATAAATCTGGTTCAAATAAAGACCCATCTGTTTAGAAACTTCAATCTGTATTTAGATATGTGGAAATTATAACGACGTCACTATATGCTTCTTACCCGAAAGAAGTACGGAAATTCTGCGCAATGAACAACATCCGTGCATGAAAATCGGCAAGTGTACTAAGAATCACCATAGATTTTTTATTTAGCAACCGAAACCAATAATTATGGCTACCCTTTATGCCGAAGGCGCAGGCCGGGTAATGAAGGATTCATAGGACAAATTAACATGGCTGCTGCTGAAAATGCTCATTTTGACGGTGTCAACCACTGGATTGTACCCTACTATCCAATTCTGATTAAGATACTCAACGCATATATCAACGTTGAATTGCGCCACTCAATTAAGTAATTGAATGCAATATATTTATGTACACAAGGGAAGCGATCAAGCTGTTAATCACTCAAACGACGGCTCAAGAAAAACGGAGGGACGAGGTGACCATCTATCAACCTCGGTGCTATTTAAGTTGTGATAAACCTGCGTGGCCCATTTTTGGGTTTCGCGTGCATGGAAGAGGACAAACAGTCACTCAACTCTCCGTACACCTGGAAAACGGTCAGCGTGTCTACTACAACGAACACTACATACAAGATAGGATACGAACACCTCAAATGATCACGCTGACAGCATTCTTCAGGCTTTGTGGTTTTCTTAAAAATAAGTTCAGTGTTTTTCACACCCGTTGAATTTCAACGGGTACCTTCAGCTAGTATTTTTATAAAAATAATAATGATTCTATTTGTTTTAGGGCATATTATCCGCAAGAATCAAATTTTCATCTCAGGAATTAACCCCACCCTTGAAAAACGTTTTTTTTCTAAATTTTCCTGAGTATTTTAATACTTGCGTCTGTTGTTTTACCAATCTGCAACGTAATCAAAGCCGTTCCGTATCACTGGCATTATCCATTACATGGTGGCATACTGTGCATACTAAGCTTGTAGTTCAATAAGAATAAGTTTATAATTTAAAAGAAAAAAAAAACATTTCTAGGTAAACGGAAATTCAGGCAGTTGAAATGGTATTCGAGTTGTCCCATTCATATAAAGACTGAAATAAAGAACCGGTGAGAAGTTTCGTTGATCTTTAATTGATAAAAGCATCTAGAACTTATGATTACTTGCCTATGGTTTAATTGATAAAAATCTTATAAATATCAACAATTTTTAGGTTTTCTTAGGGAAGGTATTTTGCTGAGATGAATAATTTCAATGGGATAGATAATGCATAGCATGATCATAGGTAATGCTCAGCAGAGCTAAGGTCTATTTATTTGGAAGTTTTTTTCAGTTCTGAGTTTTAAAATGTACTTTTATATTTTCATAGACTACCTTATCCTCTATCCATGATTTTTGTTTCATCGAAATTAAGAATGGCCTCAAATATTTTTATGTTCATTAATACATAGCTTATTACCTCACAGGACATATATCCATACCGCTATTGTCTTTCAGGGTTTTTCTGGATATATATTAGAATGTAATTTTATGAAACTGTTGAAATATTAGATTTAAATGTAAGTTTCCTTTAGGAGACAACGTATAAAATGAGCATTTGGTGATATTGAATGTCTCTGTCATATTCTTTTAGAGATCGTGATTTTCTCTAAAAAACACGAAGCCAACAAAAGCATTAATATTAAAATCCGTTTTTATTTTATAGCACCTATTTTGCCAAAGTTTTCGCGAAATACCACGTCTGATCATTCAAGTCACGTATCCTGAAGTAAGTTTAAACAGTTGAAGGATGTAAGACAAACACACAGCTTTTGTTATGTGGCTAATATTAGCAACCTTCGCTTCAGTTTTGAGTTTTATAGCTTGATCAATGCAAATATATGGCAAAAAATATTTATATTGAAGCGTTTGGCTACAATCCAAATCAACCAGCTGCTTGGACGAAACGAAATTGACGCCAATCACAGCAAATTTGTTATTATGCTCCATTCATTTTAATTACAACAAAAATCCCACTAGCCTATTGGTTCTTAATATGCTCTAGAGTTCTATTATGATTAAGATCCTACAAGTAGCCCCTGCCACCCTAGTCATGTTGCTGAATTTCTAGTCAATTTTTATGCCAAAAAAAGTATTGGTTTTAGGAAAATTATGATAAACCAAGCATTTAAAAGTAATATCTTATTGTTAAGGGCATTCAATTGGAGTCTTTTGACGTTTATCATTGCATATTTGTAAGCTAGAAAGAGTTTCGAGCTAATACTTTAAGCATGCCCTCTCACGGTGGTGAACCATGCACGATGACAGCAGCAGAAAGATGAATTAATGCAATGGAAATGATATTTCATTGAAGAATTATGACGATCAAATAAGTGCAAATAGGAACCAATGGAGAAGAGATGTGAAGTGTTGGAGAAATATAGTTTGAATAATACCCTATGAAGTAGAAGATACTAACTTATTGACCAAATTCTGTGGATAGCATCCTGTTTAAACAATAAGGGAAGGTCGGAATGAATCGGAAAAGATAATGAGAAATACCTAAGATGTTGATATTTGTTCAAACTATGAGTAAAGCTAAAATGAAGACGTAAAAGAATTATTCTTTTAGCAAGAAAGAGCATGATTTAAAGAACTTCAGCGTACAAAAATGAACGTTGACCAACACAATTCATGACTTTAGTTTTCCTCTACTTTGCAAACACCTTGATGCACATTTAGCAATAAATCGTAAATGGATTTGACTATATCTGGGTTCAAACCAATAGAGGGTTTATGTTAGCACTAGGAGGACGGGAGTTTCGCACTACCTAGAAGGATGAGCAGGGGTCATTTTGATCCATAAAGTTTTTCAGCATCAAATTGCTACATTTTTCTCCTGGTACTTTATTTTATTCACAAATGGCATTAAGAAGGTCTTATGTAGACATTATTAGCAATACAATTATTTTTTTATAAATAAATGTTTATAGTTAAAATTTTGTCAGTTAATCCTCTTCAGCAGTACTAATAGTAGGCTATTTCTAAGCATAATAGTTTGAACATAAAGACTGGATGAATGTTGTGCATATTTTGATAAATATTAATTTTTAATAACCTTTTTCAAATAAAAAATAAATATAAAAATCACATCCATTCACAGATACATATATGTGTATTTATTTGGAAAGATTTAAGATCACTTTTTGCACAACTTACATATATAGTTATTTATTCAGCACAGTTTCCACATACACTTCTATTGCATTGAGGAGACATATTGGCAGTTTTCTTTGTGATTTTTTTTAAAAGTTCACTATGTTTCCTCTTCTGACCCTTTGGTGTAGTAGCGTCCGTTTTCCGGGAAGATGTGGGTTTCGTTCCAATTGGAATCCCACCCACATTTTCAACCGGTCTTTGTATAAATTTTTATCTGCTTATTTTGTAATTCGTCACTTCAATCGTGCTATTTTTTATTTTCTGTTCGTTACTTCTGCTATCCGCCTGGTACCCACATACCTTTCCGGGAAAAACCCCGGTCCTAAGAGTCCGTGAATGACGCTCACCGCCTGTCATTACGGTAGGGATCAAGTACACGGCCACCTGCGATTAAAGGAGCCGACGACAAAAAGAAACATACGGAAGGTTTGGTGAGTTTTTCGGCGCAGGAAAATGTACCCTCTAATTCTAGGAGGGACAAAAGCAATAGGATTATCTGCTCTAATAAGAGCCAAAACTCTTTCCTCCTCTCTTTTACATCTCACGAATTAATTTCCCTAAAGCTAAAGAATAGAGGATTTGGAAATGTTTTTACAACTTGAGCACCGCGCATCCTCTAGACCGCTTTCAGAATCAGTGTGCCAACACTTTGATGCCAAAAACATCTAGGCAAACATGCGTATCTCTAGTGAGAGATCAAATTAATTTGGCGAGCGATGTTCTGGACAATTCTTTTCCATTTTCGCACCACTGGCCGCTGTAACCTCTACTTATGGGAATGGAAGCAATGCTGATCACAATCCTATCATCAAGTAGTAATATTTTTCTTTACATATTTTAATAATGAATACGATAATAATGCATAAAACGGCTCAATGAAAGTGACATATTCTCAATCCTTTTCCTCTGGTGATATCAATTGTAAGACGAATTCAAAGACGGTTTGAAAGTTACATTTTCCGTAATTTGGGTAAGCTGTAAGTAACCAGGAGAGCTCCGCTATTGACGAATGGCATTCAAATTAAATATAAAGGCTTCAAGTACTGATATAAATGTGCTCTGATATATTTTAGTTTATGTAAATAAATATCAGTGATCTATAGGAGATGAAAATTGTGAGAAAATATTACTCAAATACAGAAATAAATAATGGGTCAAAATGAGCAATAGCCGTCCTTCTTGGCATAGCATCAATTAAAAAATTATTCGGCAATAATTACGAAATTTCCTTTCCATATTAGTAAAATATAAGTAAAAATGCACAATGTCACAACATTTAAAAAGAATTTAATCACAAACAAATAGTTAAATTTGATTTTGAGCACGAGTTATGGGTCAAAATAACCAACCCGTCCTTCTAGTGTTAACTAAGTGATACTTTTTCTTCCCTTGCCAATGAAACAACTCGAAACTATTAAAAAGATATGCTGATTGGTCAATTCCAAAGATGGATCCAAATGCATTTACACTTGATATTTTTTTTTGGGAGGAACGATTCGCATGTAGCCAGTCAATTACTTTGCTTCAAACTCGATCATAGATAAATATCAGGTCTGCTCTTTTTCCACCCCGGAAAAAAAGTGAAATTCTCAACGTTTGCACTCCATGTTAGATAACATCACTGAAATACATCGACGCTCTCAAGGTTAATGTGCTATCGAAAGGGAGAAAGAGAGTAGAGAGAGAGGGAGAGAGAGAGAAAGAGTCAGATAGAAAAAGTCTTAAAGAGGAATCAAAAATGGGTTGGGAAATAAAATCCCAATTAATTTGCAATTCTGAGAGATGCACATAGGACGAGAGCGTTGGTAAGGGAGGAAGAGTAGAGTGCTGGGGAATAAGGTTGTAAATTTGCCAGGTTAGTAGGAGCAGGAAAAAAAGGAAGAATTACTACAAAAAATGACGCCCTGCTGGAATCACCGCTCCACCAAAGGAGACCTTAGTCACAAGCACCCCTCACTGAACGCAACCCCCTTTTCATTCTCCAACAAAAAAGATTTCCACTACGCAAATCCTTAGTAACCTCCATATCCTCTTCCCCTCCCCCCAGTCCCATCCAACCCTCTCTCTTTTCCATCCATGACACTTTTCGCACCGGCGACAGTCACATTTCTTTCCCCACCAGGGAAAAAATAAAAAAAAATGAAAAAAATCAGTTCCCCTTTTTCCGAGTACCTTCTTCAAAGTTCCAATTTCCGCCCGTCCTTGTCCTTCCTCTGCATCGTGTCCCCCCTCCTACCTCCCCCCGTACTTTCCACCCTCATCGCTCCCGGGAATCGAGCCCGTCTCACATCGATGGAAATATGCGAAAAAATCCACGGGCAAGAGGGAAGAGTTGGCCCGTTGGCTTTTTAGAGAGCAAAGAGGTTTAGGAGAGGGAAGTAGATTTTTTCGACCGAGATCTGGGAAGGCAGGTCTCATGAGGGTACCGCACCCCTCTCTCCACGCTTCCTTACCCCACTCAACAATCCCGAAATCTAAACGTTACATATATTTCAGACGTCGGTTGAGAGAAGAGGGCTTTAGATTACGTGCAATGGGGTGGGTTGGAAGGGATGATGTTGGCCGGAAACTCAATGTATTCAGAGCGTTCCCAATGAAGTTCCCATCTTGATGGGTCACTCACGATCGGGAGATGAGCTTTTGTTCGAGACGTCATAAATATTCTTTCGCGCGCCAAAGGGCGATGGATAAAATATCCATTCAATTTGTTTCTTTATCATTTTTTCAATCAGACAGTATTGGTATGTGTTTTAGACTCACAGCGCTGTATTATTGGTGATAGTATTAGAATTAGTATATTTATTTTAATAAAAGTTAAAATGCACATCATAATCAGTTCGGTACATAGAAATTGTCGTAGGAAAAAATCGTCTTGAATCGGGAAATGAACCTCGGACCTTTACTGTCGGGAAAATGCTCAAACCACTACCGTATTCATGCTTCTTAATTCCCGTGGCAATTTAGGAGGATACGATGGAAATAAAAGGGATACATACATTACTATGTCGCGGCAGTCATGAATATTTTCATTATTTTGGTAGTTCATTTTATATTGGCTGCAGGTATCTGGTAGCAGCCATGAAAAGGGAATCAGTTTTGTAGACCTTTGAAAGTACATAAGTTGAAAGCTAGTCTCTATGTTGCCTATTTTTCCCGGATAATCAATGGATATTCATCAACGATTGACATTTGTTTCCTGAATCTAACTCCCTTAGCGGGAATTCGTCACCCTCTTTGTATGCAACTTATGCATCTGTGATTGAGGCTCTACGTGAATTATTCATTGCTCCATTAGTACCTAATATAATTATTTGTTGAGTGACTTCGTTCGCTAAATAAATATGCAATGGCTGTCAGGAAAACGACGCGTTATTAATTGCTTACATGTAAATTTTCAATCCGTATTGCCAATTTATTGAAGTCTTTTCTATTTGATTACTTAAGTAGCCAATTATCCTTTTAGCTCTTCTCAGAGCAAAGCCAAATATTATATCTAATAAGAGTGTTTGGAAATAACAATCAATTCTTTTTTAATCAAACCCATAACGTTTGTGGTGCACTAGAATGCTTGCGGACTTATTTTCCTAACTAATTTTTTCACCAGGAAGATGTTAATCATGTTAATATTACATGCTTATAAAACTGGTATTGGCTGGCTTTATTGGTTACATAAGGCAATAGTTCAAATTATATCTCAGTTATGGATGGCCCTTCCTCAGATATTGAACATAATAATTCGGTACTTTCAACTATTCGACGTGATGGTAAACGCGATTATTTGATAGCTATGTTTACTGGAATTTGTTAGTTTGCTATGACGCAATTGTTGTTAGTTTAAGCCTAAATAAGACGTGATTTTTTGGGTAAAACAGATTCTCTTGGAGTGTTAATTATAAAAATAAAAAATGTTAACATCCTTTCGTGAAGAGGCTTTCGTCGTAAGTTTAGAAAATAGATAGAAATTCACATTGATAAAAGGTTTGCCAATTACCTAAATCAATAAAAACTGCCTATACGAATTGTAATATATTTCATGTATTTTACCGACATCTTGTGACTTAAAAACTGACAATATGTCAGTATTTCACTTCATAAACTGAATTTTGTTGGTGATAGTGGATAACATGGTTAAATTTACGGACCTGAAGTGGTTCTCAGTTATAGCATTGAATCCAGTGGATGTTACTGGAACCTTAATCAGAGTGGTTTTTATTATTTCCGAATGATTAGAAGTTATGCCGATGATAATTCAAGTCGGTAATTGTGAATTCAGTTTGAATTGAGAATCCCTAATCACTATGTTCCATTTTAACAAGTCCTGGGAAAAATATGAAATCCACATACAGTTCGCTGGTAACTATAAATAATATTCCAATTGTCTCTGAACTGTGCGCTTGTACTCCCGATTGAAGAATGGCATCGTTACGCGGTGATTTTCGTGAAGTTATTTATTTGAACTATTGCCTCATGTATTTAGAAGCTCAATTTTCTAAATTATTGGTGATTTTTTAATCTCTAGAATCGAACCATTTACTTGGTAGGTCTTTTTGGCAGCTCACACATAAAATATATAATTTGAGGATATTTGTTTTTGACCAAAATCATAGCAAAATATTTGACTGTCCTTATCATTTTCTTTAGGCCGTTTTATATACTGCCTTCCCACATACCTTCCTATTATTATACTTTCTCTTTCTTCCCTGCTATTCAATGTATTAATTTCTTTTAATTATAGCTTAAAGGAAAATGGTGAGATTATAAAAAATGACTACCCTACTGTTCAATGTAACACATTTAAATTGGTTCTTCATTTTTTCCAACCATAAAAAGCTTCAGGAATTTTCATACTAAAAATGGTTGGCAACGTTTTAAAAACTACCTTGAAAATGTTCAATCAGGATTACGGTGTTCATAAATTTTCATGTAAACAGTGCTAAAAATATTGTACTACTGTTTATGATAATCTTTTTATGGTATTCTTTATATATAATTGATAAAGAAAAATATTTTTGTTAATATCAGAGCACACCTAATTGGCATGCATCATGACTCATCCTATAATATGTTCGTTATTTGGACAGACAATGTTGTTTGGTAGCAGAGCGTACAAAGGTATGAAGGTAGTGAAAATAAAATTTAAGCCTTATTTGCATCATCAATGAATATGAAGAGCTAATTGAAAATAGGAGGATATAAGGACATAAACCCCCTCACGTTACATTCGTCATTTATAGATGACGATGAAAAAGCACTTAACTCCTAGAATATTGCCTCATCACACCCTGGACCCAGGCGTTTGCCAGTCAACAGCCTGATCGCTTTCAAGCTTCGATTCGCTGGCCACAACTATTACGACCCCAGCTTTCCGCACGTGTATGTTGATCGGGTATTCGATAATGCGACACACAGCCCTTATGGTGCAATAGCAGTTGCATGAGAAGATAGAACGGTAGGAAGGCTAGGATAAAAAAATCCATCATCGCGCAAATCATCCGTTCACCCACGGGGTAACAAAGAAATCAAAGTTTCCCTCCGGCTCGCTCGCATTCGATTCCAGTTGTCCATCCATCCCATAAAAATGCAATCTCTCGCTTCTTCTCCATTTGGATTCCTTTGTCTTCGCCACTTCTCATTCCCTCTTCTATGGAGCTATAACCCTTTTCTCCCAGCCCCCGTATCTCATCCGAGCGATGTCCAATGCCGAAGGCCCTCAACGCCGCCCCATCCTGGCATTTTTTAGATGACCGACCGGTTGAGGTAGGAATGTAGGAATGGAAGTGAGAAAAATTCCTCCAGATTTTTCATGTACTAAACCCTACCTACCAATTATATTTTTTTCTTAATCACAGCATACGCCATTCTCATCTCATCCCGTCCATAAAACCTGCTCTCTATCTTCCTCACTATTCCAACATCCTCCCTACATCCACAGCCTTCAGCAAGATTTTGCCCCTTATTTCCTCCTCCAACCACCAATTTTCCTCTTCCTAATTGCTTCTATAAGCTTCCTATCCTCTCTCGCCATTGCAAGCACTTCTTCGATTGTCTTCCTTTCTGTCAACATCACTTTCTCCGTCCTCGTACAAACCCACATCTCGAATGCCTGCAACCTTTAGTCGTCTTCCTTTTTCAGAGTCCATCTACCTAACCCTTATGTTGCTGCCCTCCATATCAAACTCTACATGCCCCCTTATCTAAGTCCATGTAGTCAGCTCACGTTTACTGAACGCTTCTTCTGCTATTGCTATTTGCCTTCTAATACAATTTCTATTATGTCCATTTTCGTCTAACGTATTGCCCAAGCACTTTAATTGCTTTACTTATTCCAGTGTGCGCCTTACTAATGGATTTATTTGTGCCAAAAATTAGTGTCTTTATATACATTCATTCATACACACGCCAGAAATCGGTCCATTTCATGTATTTTCGTCGTCCTATTTCGTCTCATATTTACGTGAGTTGGTACGTAAGCCCTCCTTGCTCATCGTGTGCACACGCAGGTACCCCTTATCCTCCCACGTAAATATATCCGCATCGCACATGAGTTCGCCTCGTCCGTGTCCTCACACTCCATTTGCCCATTCTGCCACGAATCTCTCCCACTAACTGTACTCCAGTTAAGTACAAGCCTCATTTGCTCTGCTTACTCCAGGGTTCTATCTTCCAAAATTGTTTTCCTCCGCTGTATAAGTGCTAAAAAGGCTGAAAAGTAGTATTTTCCTGCTTAGATTCAATAAATAGGTAATTATTATTACTTTGGCCAAACAGATAGGATATTCAAAAGAATAATCTGTGATAATTTTGACCATTTTTTAAATTGTAACAATAATTGTAATTAACTGAAGAGTTACTTCACCCATTATCTTTAGCTCACTATTTTGCATACTTTTGACTAAGAAATGATTTTTGTTATATTGTAGAAAACATTGAGAATTTGTAGAAAATTATAAAACTGTTAAAGCCGCACACAGATGAAGCAATCGGCTATTGAATTATCTTGTTCCTGTGAGGTTGTCCTCCCACTGTATCGTTCTAATTCGCTCATCCACCGGCTATTAATATTATTCTCGTGCCATTTTTCTACTTTTGTTTTCCTTTAGTAACGGCACTGCGTAATTGCACGGCACGGCAGTAATTGAAGCCTACATAATCCTCAATTCATAACCAAAATCCTTACCCTAATCTCATTCTAATCTTTAATTGGCACTTAATCCTTGATCGCAAAACTGATTATGCTAAAACATTTAAACCAATCAGTCACAAATGAACGTTAACTGCAGATTAACAACTGGTGAAATTTTACATCATCACTGCATTCTAGAGAGAGTAAACATGCCTTCCAATGAGCTCACCCGCTAAATATTGCACGTAAACGTTGTCTCCAGAGTCCAATCTATACGCCCGTACGACCTTCGGCCGTCAGACCATTAATATGCACCCGTGGTTTCACTCTCACAGTGATGGCATTTACTCACCAATTCACATTACTTGTTGAGGTACTATGTTGTACTTAATCTCTCAGCATCGGCGCAGGTCTTTCACCAATATTGGTTTACTAATACACGGCTATTATCTAGCCTCCTACTCCTAAAACATCTCTCTCTAATAGTCTCTAGGATCAATATGCTTGTCCTATATGTTACTGTTGTAAGCTATCGTTTGAAAATTATCAATTTTCGCACGATTGATGAATAAGATGCTTTAATGTTTAACCTAAGTGAATACATCAATGTGTTTTTTCACCAGAATTTATTGAGGATACACTTGTTACAATACATTGCATTCAAAACAGAGTTTGAGAGTGTACGCTTTTATTTTGTTTTCCTCAATGTTGTTTATTTTATTTTCTTGTCCTGTTAATATTACTTTTTTTTCATTCAGGTCCATTAATTTTTAATAAGTTATTTTTTTCTCTCTCTACTGGCGTTTCGCATTTGTATATATGCTTCTTCAGGGCTCAGAGAGAGTCTGACTGTTGAAGGAACTCTCCTTAAGCCCTGAAGAAGCATACACTCGAGCACGTATGCAGAAATGTGAAACGTCAGTAGAGAGAAAAATACTAATTCATACATTAATGGACCTATATTTCCTGACAGAAAAAAAATAATTACATAGTAACAGAACATGAAGAGGAATCATCTGAATATTATTTAAGAGGCCTCTGGTCTCTGGATAGATAGATAGATAAACGTCTTTATTGGGGCGAGATTGGGACTTGTAAAGTCCCTTCTTTCATCTAACCGCTATAGTTGGATCAGATGTCATTTGAAACCACCTCTATTGGAACTTATGTTACATTACCTTTTGTCTAGCTGCTACCTTTTGTCCAATAAGGTGCTGGTGACCCTTTCAGGAGCAATTACCATTTTATTCCAGTTGTTAGCTCTAGTCTGTTCAGCTCTAGATATCAACGGAACGTGAAAGTCCTTCGGCCAAGTCAAAGTTATATATTGTCCATGGTAAGGGATTAGATCTCTCACTCAATTACACTGCCCGTAACTAGTCTCATCATTGACATACCATCCCATTAGATGCATAACTTTACCACCTCAAATGAGGTAGACATGCCTAATCGTTGCAAAATGCTAAAAGCTGAAAGATACAAATCTAGAGGAAATATTTAGCGAAATGAGTTTTAGAATACGGAAACTGAATTTATAATTTATATGCTATTTAACCCGTTCTACGTCTACCATGTATCTCCATAGGTAATTGTAGCAATACAGTCATTAACCAGGAAATATTGAGACTTATTGGTCAAATATTTTGATTGTCGGCTATAAACGCATGTCTGAAAGCTTTGGGACACCTCTTTGCTGATTTTTTGCATTTGATTTGTAACGAATTTTTCTGGAATAGTAAGTATTCTTGATTGTAAAATTATACACTTCATGGTTGAGGCCATTATTGTAGAAATCCATATTAAAAGAAAGAAATAGAAATACTTTGCTTATTTTCTACAATTTTACTTTAATTGTCGACTAGTTTCGATACACTGTATCATCTTCAACGGACTAGTGCGTTCAACACTAGTCCGTTGAAGATGATACAGTGTATCGAAACTAGTCGACAATTAAAGTAAAATTGTAGAAAATAAGCAAAGTATTTCTATTTCTTTCTTTTTTGTAAAATTATGTTTACTTACCAGTTAAATTTTGGCGTAAAGGGATATGGAAGAATAAACTATGCATGCATTTGTTTTTATAACCTGTGTATTTTCCCAAATTTCTTCCTTAGAATGCACTTTTAGGATGTTATTTTTTTATTTTCCATGCAAGGAAACTGTAAAGTGAAAGTAATAATGCCCAAGAAACGAGACTATAAAAGGAAGTAATGGAGATGATTTATGAAACCTAATGACACATGAGTGGGTAATTGAACGATGAAGGGAGAGAATATTAGACCCGCAAAGACCAAGGTTAAGAAATAAATCGGCAGTAGTTAAAAGCGGAGTTTTAACCCCTCCCGTTTCATAGTGTTAGTGTAATTTTATATGATTAGCTTACATTATCACTCAGGGAATGAATTGGAATGATCACTGAAGATGAATGTGTTTGTGGAATTAACAAAGGTGGTTTTCTCATCATGGATTAACTATTTCAATATTATTTACGCCATGTTTTATAAATCAGAGCTATTGGCAATGCACTTTATACGCTCATTCTTAACCACGGTCTGCAGACTCAGCCACATAGAGGAGATTTCAAAGAGCCACCATTAACTATAAAAGGTTTTTACACACACCTCAT
This sequence comes from Pyrrhosoma nymphula, assembly GCA_963573305.1. Classification (NCBI taxonomy): domain Eukaryota; kingdom Metazoa; phylum Arthropoda; class Insecta; order Odonata; family Coenagrionidae; genus Pyrrhosoma; species Pyrrhosoma nymphula. The sequence continues at coordinate 14,022,301 of OY754333.1, read as the reverse complement.
AACAAGCTTATTTATTCGAGAGAAAAAAAACAGTCGTTACTGACCAAGTTCTAACTTGTAAGCCTTTCGAAATAACATTTTGTACGGTGTTGTTTCAGTATGACAGCAATGTACTCTCAAAGCATTCCGTAATGCGATTCAATGTAATTGACTCTTTGAGTGGAACACTGAATTAATGTTGACTTGGAGTATTCAATTATGCCAGTTTTCAGTTAGAATTCATGCTCAGCAAGAAAAAACATCAAAATTATAATGCTATGACAAACCAAAGACCTTAACCCTTTATCAAATACGGCTAAGGTTCTCCATACATAGGCACTATACTGATGTTGGGGGATTTACGGGTTTCCCACTGGGTCTGTCTCTCCATTCCTGCCGATGATTCGGAGAACGAGTCGCTCTCCATTATCAGGATCAGCCCTGAGGATGGAGAGTGACTCGTTCTCAGAATTATCGGCAGGAATGGAGAGGTAGACCCGGTGGTAATACAGAGAATCCACACGCCGGGAAAGCCTTAGACCTTTCAGCCACTATACTAATGATTCCCCATCGTTTTTACTGCTTCGAAGAATCAAGAGTCTTGTGAAATGCATTTCAGGGCTTTATATTCGATAAAGGAAGCTCTAAAGTAAATGTTTTCTTCAGCCCGATTTTTCCAGGCTATATTTCAATGTGCTACTATTTTTACTAGTACTCTCATGAAGTGTACCTAATATTCTTTGCTGTTTAACCTTGTGCAAAAACGGTATCCTTATCTCCAGCATAGATAATTCTGGCATTTGGTGTACGATCAGTCCTCAGGAAGAATCAACGAAATGTTAGGTTTTTTCGAGGTTAAAGATGAACTACTATTTGAGTACGCCTCGATAGCTCAAGGTACAAGAAGTTGCTGATATCGTGGGTTAACTAGTATTCAAGCATTCGGTGCTACTGATTAGAAAATTCTCAAAGAGTGAACGAGAAGACTAGGGACCGAGAGTTGCGCAAAAGGCATTTATTCATCCAACTTCAATCAACCCTTCTGAACGCGCTCGAACGAATTTTCATTCCGACCGACCGAATTATTCGCGAAAATTTTATCTCACGGAGGGAATTCATATTGTAGCAGTCCTAGAGCGATTTATGTAGCGCACCGAAATTTTCAATCCATCAAAAATAATTTAAGCCTTCTCGGGACCCTACTCCCGGAATCTTTAGCCTTCCCCCCTCACCCCACCCACCCGGCATCCAATGCACTCTCTTCTCGGTTCTCCGAAAACCGTTTGCTACTCCACCTCACCTAACGCCCCCATCCCCCTCTCCCTTTACCCTATTCCACTTCCGAGCACTGCCCCTTATTCACTCGCTCTCTCAGGGTTCAGCCAACGCCCCCGCAGTTCCCTTATCCCCTGTTCCTCCTTTCGTGCTTCTCGCTCTCATTCCTCTCCTGAGGAATTTAACGCCCTCCTCACCCCACCCCTTCCCCCACCAAACCCCCCCTCACACTCCCCGGTCTTGATCCTTGGCAGACAGATATGGACGAGAGAGAAGTGGGGGAGTCGGAATAATTTAAGAAGTTTTCGTGCGTGTGTGGGGTGAAAGGTGGAATGGAGAAGGAGGAAATGGAGAGAATGCGGGGAAGAATGGGAGAGGAAAATTGGGATATGGAACGAAATCCCGTGTACGAAAATGGGATAAAAATAGCCGAGTAGGATTGAAGGTAATAGTTTTTTACTTTGCGACTCGGTTGTGGCTGTTATGAGTGAGGTTCCCGAAAAAGCGAGATCATCCTGAATTTCGGCTCATAAAAAAGTGTCCAGGTTGATAAAAAAGTTCTGTGGTTTTAAAGTTGTCCTAAATGTTGTTACATTTAATTCTAACATTCATGTTAAATATCCGCCTATTCCCGGTTGCACACTGCTAAATTTAATTTTAATTTAATTTAAATAAACCATTTTAATTGAACATGAAATGTACCACCGAAAAGAAATCATAATAATTCCATAAATTTAAAAGAAATGTCTGTCTGCAGAATCATGATAATACTCTGGAAAATGGTAGATTGTAAAAGATTTGTCATATTCAGAGTAATTAGATATGTTAAATAGCTAAACATAAGAAGTTTGGTATTTATTATTTTCTACGACTTGGCTTACAAAGACTGATTCGCCGGTGCCTCGCTTTAAAACTTTTCTTAGCCTTGTTTTACGCACATATGCGCTGAGGAGTTTATTTTATGCTTCATGAACTTTTTATTGCCATTGATCATGTTTCTCCGCAGATATTTTGTTGCAGATCGCGTGTAACCATTATATACCATAGAATACCACGTCGCTCACTTCGCGTGGTCGTTGGTCTCCGTTAAAATTATCTCCGTTCTGCGCTTGGTTTTCATTATTGCACTTTTCTTCCAATTTTACTTTGCTGGTATAATTTAGCTGATGGCTAAGCCTTTTCAGTATTGCATTACTGTGTAAACAAGTCTTTCCCCACCAGTTGGAAACGTATTTTCAAATGCGGCCGTCATCAAGAAATTTTTAGTAATGCAAAAGATTACTTGCATTCCTTTTCAGCCCATTTTTTTTTATTCCTCTTCCTTCATATTTTGCACTCATTTCAGCATCAATAAACATGCTGGCATAGCCCCCTTTTTACAAGGCTGTTTTGTACCGTCCCGCGATCAGGTTAACCTCGCACTTCTCTTCGTCACGACGGCTATTAACTTTACTGAGGGCTAAATAGGATTGTCTCTCTTCGAAAATGAAACTGAAAGTGAGTATGATGGCAGTGTGTGTATGTGGGCGGTAAGGAGACCTCCTGTGATATTTCTAGTAATATTACAAAGTTAGGTACGTGGATGACCTCAAGAGAAAATGTTATTTTAATTAAGATTTTACCATAGACAAAATAAAAGGTTCCAAACGACTGCTGAAAAAATCAATCATATTTTTCATTGTATCAGCTGATGTTGCAAGTTATAAAAAGTAGGGTTCAAAAATACTGGAACACGATAGATGACAGAAGCACTAGCTTTCAGTAAATATTTGCCCAGCATGCAATATTTGCTGCTATCGAAATTCATGCATTTTGTTGATGGCTCAAATGTCATCGAAAGCGATAGGCTGTGAAAGATATCCCCTGTGATAGGCTAAGCGAATAAAACGTTTTCAGGTAAAACATTCCAGAAAGGAATCTTGCTGTTGATGAAGGCCTGATGAAAATTCGTGGCAGGCTCTCTTATGTGCAGTATACGCCCAGCAAACTTTGGAATAGTTTTATAAAATATGTGAAAGCTCCTCAAGTTTTCTTCAATGTTTCAATTTTATTATATAACAATATAGGCTATATTTCAACAATATATGCTATAGTGCAAGATATTATGTATCTATACTTTGGCAAGGTTTATACTGTATTATCAGAAAACTGGTATGCATTCTGAAAGAAGGAAAAGAATCAGTGCACCAGGTACAGTTAGAATAAATCTAAAAATATATGTCGTCTGATTTCAAGGATTTGCGACTGAAGAATGAGAAAGTGAAACTGCTATACAGCCAAGGAATAGCCGCTATAGTTTGGAGAGAGAGAAAGCAAATCTATCTTCTATCCACTACCATAGTTCATTTGAAATGAAAGCCACTTGAAAAAATATCGGGAAAAGAAAAATAATCGTAATTTGAGAGAATCGTAAACTGAAAGTCAAACAAATGGATGCAGTTGAAAGGCAGAACCAGTAGTTAGCATGGTTTCCCAAAATTCGTCGCTATACTAAACGTTACAAGAAGGCATTTTTGACAAATGGACATTAGTTTTTACAATTCAAATGCACTGTAAAAGAAAACCACTGAAATTTAGGTGCAGTTTGAAGTCAAGAGAAAATCTAGTGTAGAGAAAATCTCCACAACGTGAATTTGCCGAAGTACAAATGACTAGGTCGTCCCGCATCTGGCCCTTCATCCATCCGATTCCAGGCAACAAATTGTGCTTACTTCCCTATGCATATTCCTTCCAATCCAATAAAAATAAACTCATCCCGTGTGTGTGAGGTCTGCCAAATATATGGAAAGAAGAGCGAAAGTAGGTAGGAGTTCGAACTATGCAATGTGGCTCTACATTTGCGCGACAATTTCAAACTCAACCTCACAAAATTAACGTAATATAACCAAAAAACTTATTTAGGTATAAGTTACGTAAATGAAATATACTTATTCAAGTAGTTTTCTGTAAATTGTAGGTGGTACACTATGTATGGTAAGAAAATGAATGACAGAAAAAAGGGGCAAATGCTTAAAAAAACTTCCTTGGATGGATCCATATATCTCACAAACGATTTAATGTATTTTATTGAAATTTTTGAAGATAAATAAATGTGCTATATGCATATATGTGAATTTAGGTATCAACAATTTTGACAAATATTTGTCTAAAACACAATTATTTTTTAAATGCTAACCTTTTATATATTTGATATTATTGTTTCAATTAAATACTGAATCGGCCAATTTTGCAATGAAAATTATTTCTTAACCAATGGTCTAAAACCATGCATAAGTTCAATGAAATTCATTTTAAAACCAATGAGATATAAAATGTTCTTTAGTCAATGAATTTCTCGAAAAAATTGTAACTCTGGGGTTGATCGAGGAAAATTTATTTCAATGGATTAATATGCTGATTAAAAATATTAAAAACACATTTTTGTCATGATTTCAAATAACGAAGTGTTGATTTCCTCAGTTTTTACTTTTCCATAATGGCAAACTTACACTCGATGAAATAAATGCATGCTTGCTTAAATGTATGTAGTCACTTGCAACTTGCTTATTATCGTTGACAGGTTATTTTTGGCGCTTACGTTTCTATGTAAAATGAATGATAGGGTGACAAATTTAGGAAATTATCCCTCAAAATGTAATTTCTTTTGACACGGAAGCAAACGCATAAATCGTAATTGTCGTTCAGACTAGCCAGTTACGGTACAAAGTCAGTCTAATCCTAGGTAAATATCTGATGTAATTATTTACCGTGTACGAAGTGAAGTCTCTCGCAGTAAATAATTCTTCAAGTGCAGGAATCGACTGGCCTTGGCTGCTTGAGGTATCAGTTATTCAAATTTTAGAATTTACCAATCCCATGTTACTCAGTATTGTGATGAACCATAAATCTTGATAGTTTTTCTACTTCTTTGAAATATATGCTGCAGTCAATTTTGCCTCAGGGCAGATTGGTACCACTTTCGATTTGGTGGATGTAAAACATAAAGACGCCTACTTATTCAAACACCCAATTCTCATTTCACATTTTTCCAAAAGGCACCATGCCTCAATTGCACCGCGGTAGCTTTCAAGTCTCTGAAAAAATACATTCGTTGGTAAACCGTTAAAAAAAATCACTTTTTAATTAATCCAATTTTCGCTACATCATTCACCTCTGGACCATTTGTTCTCTGCATAAGTGTCTGCATAATATTTTATCAATGATGTAGCAGGAGTGGTACGTCACATCCGCTTCATCTGCGTTTTTTATTGCATGATCAATATTTTACGTACCGGAAATCCAGCTAGATAATGACCCTGTATATTTCTATTAATTAGTTACATCAAATTAAAAAATTAGTACGATTCGCTGGATAAATTATTTAAAAAAAATAAGTTCCAATTGTTCATGAAAAAAATAATTTGATTTGATCGGGATTAAAAACCCGGAACTTCCAATTGGGTTTTTTCCACGTATTTCAAACTATCGATATTCTGATTCAGTTACTTGAACTTATTGCATTGGCTAAAAATTTTCTTATCAAACTGTATGAATTTCGGTTTTAAAAGCTAAAGAAAGTAGAAGGTTGCGAAAGCTCCCGAGCACACTCCGAAAACAACCGAATGGCCAATGACGTCATTTTCGCTGTTTACATTTAGACCCAGGCGTTTCCTTATGCTTACGGTGGAAACAAATGCGGAGAAATTAGTTTCTGACGTTTTCGCGTTTCTAGATATGCCTTTAAATGGCATCTAAGTAAGGGATATAGATGGTGTTTTGTGCCTCAATGTACAAATACATCGGTTGAAACACCGAACAAGAAATTTATTCACGCAATCACGACATTGAATGATTGAAATTTCTTCCTTGGATTCCTCAATGTCCAACCGTAAAAATGTATGCTTTACTCCGCACTTTGTGTTCTGGACATATTCTTGCAATGACTGTGCACAGTGGTCCATCTCTCTTTGCTTGGATGTATCCTATAGCATTATCACCATAACTCTCAGGAGAATCTTTATAATATGACAACACTTAAATTAAACTTTGAATAGACATTTAGGAGATGAGAATCTATTTTTAGGCATTACTACAGCAGATAAGCCACTTCTAGAAACCTCCTCTACAAACAATCACTAATTAACAAATAAAAAATTAACGTTTTAGGTGTGTCGAGTATTGGCAGCAAAAAAATTTGGCAAGTACTGTGTTATGTTGATATGTTACTAAGATACTGTTTGTTTCCTGTTGCATGGACTGATATGGACTTCGATAAAGAAAGAAGTATCATAATGATTAAAAGTGCATTGGAAAAACAGTTAATAAAGTTCATAAACCAAATACATAATAATATGTATCAAAAATTATATAAAAAAGTAATGACGATTTTAAAAGCAAACTTTAGGCTTACATTTTTTGGACTTATGCTCAACGAATTTCCGCAGCATTAAATCGCTCGTCCTTCTTCATTAAAACGCCTACCATAAACATATCCACTTTGGGTAAATTATCTTACGTGGTTTTAATAAAACCATTGCAAGCCAAAGTCTTTGTTTTTAATGAAAACTCATTAAATATACGGTAGATCTTCTACAGTTACTCACTTTCTCCCTCACATCCGTCTATCGCTCAGCGAAAATGACGTCAAGCCAATCAGATTTCGTTTCGCAGCGGCGAAAAAAATTTTAAATTTCGACTAATTTAATCTTAAATATCTCAATTAATATTGAATCAATTTTAAAACTAATTTTGCTCCGCAAGATTGTTCGAGTTAAATTAACATATAAAAATCCGTTTACTTGAATTAAAAATTTTGGAAAATACCCAATTGCCGGTGAGGTTTATTCACCAGTTACATTAGTTACAGAGTTTGATTGTTAAGTTACACTTACAGAGGAGATACAGGTTTGAATACCAGTCAAGTCAAATGATTTTATCATGGTGGATTTCACCCTCTTTGGTGTTTATCTTTGCACCCATGAGCTGCTTTGCTGCATACCTTATCATTTCTTTATTTGGATGTGATTGTGAATAGTGTCCCATATGCCGGAAAATAAATATCCCGGAAAATCTCGCAGCCCCTTCCGTAACTAGGTAAAACATGTAACTGCGAAACCGGCTCTTTCATGTGTCTGATTAAGAAGTCAGCTTCCTACTCTGTTTTGTAGTATTTATGGATGTTGGGATGAAAAAAGTGTTAATATAATAAATAAAAGTATTTTTTTGATGAACTCGATACTCTCAGGCGTTACTTTGTAAAATTCCATTATGGCAGAAATAAAAACAAACCTTGTAAATTTTACAATCAATTTTATTCACTACGACCGGTTTCGACGCATAGGCGACATCTTCAGGTGCTGAAGATGTCGCCTAAGCGTCGAAACCGGTCGTAGTGATTAACATTGATTGTAAAATTTACAAAGTTTGTTTTTGTTTCTATTAAAATTATTTTGCATTTTCAGGTGATACTCTAATGATAGCCAATCTCGGATAAAACGCAAGAGTTTGGTTATCCAAGACTAATGGAAGGACTAGATTGGAAGCCGTTAGCCGATAGAAGGTGACTCGGAGGCTGCACGCTAGGCTTAAATTACTTGCCAAATTCAGATCAGGCAAGTTCCATTACCACACGGAGGATAGATTACTTTGCGCGTTTTATCTTGATAACTGATGACAGCGACAAAATAAGAACGATTATCTGAACTTATAGGTACAAAAATTCAAGAGCCTGACACATGCATAAGATACATCGTTAAGATAAAACTCATCTCTCTCCTCTCCCCTCTTCTAATCCCTACTTCCTCCCATTTCATTGTTGTTGTCCTAACATTTCCTGCCAAACGCCTCAGCGGTGCCACGCAGGGTAGTATGTAGAAGTAGATTGACCTAATGATATAGACATGTCAATTCTTGGTAATTTAGGACTCTATCGTTGAAACTGCGTTCAACTATCATAAAACGTAACGTGTGAAACTACTGAGTGTTTTATCGAATGGGAAGATTTCGTATAGATGGAGGTGATTTCGCAAAAGCCTAGCGTCACGTGACACACAACTCCCGAACAGATATGGTAGACAGAAAGTTCGATTGACGATACGACAGAGCCTGCTTGTGTGTGCTCGCGCTCGCTATGCCTCTGTGCGCATGCGTATAGGTAACTGTACTACTTATAGCCAGGTGAGGAGAGGCGCTACTGGACAACGCATTCATCCGACTGTTGCGGCGTTGCGTGGTTATGCATATACAAGCGTTTCGAATGAGTTATAAATCCTATCACTAGAGTTATATAGTGTAATTTTATATGAGTATTATGTCTATTTGGAATCCTGTTAATTTTCATTCATGTATAAATATAATTTTCGTATTCGTATTTTCCAATATAGTATTAATTAAATTATTTATGCATAATAATATAACTCCCCACAGCCAGTCATATCAATTATTGTGTTCCATTTCTGTCGCTTTTTATCAATTCTAAGGAACACTGTCTACGTGGAAAAGTAGTTTTGTTTAGTATGGAATTTAGTTACGAGGAAGCGAGGCATCTTAAAGAGCAAACGCAGGTGCGTGGGTATTTCAAGCATTGCAGCGTACGACGCGGAGGGGGGGGGGGTGGCTTATGCCTTATGATGGAGGGAGGAAGAAAATCAAGGGCGAGGTGCTAGTGCATAAAAATTGAGCGCTTCTGGAATGACACCTCGGCACGAAGGAAGCTGGTTTTTAAATAAAGATCGAGTAGGGATGCTGTTGAGATGGTGGGAAGGGGAAAAACGCTGGCACGGAGATAGGGAGGATGAATTTGAAAATAATATCCTTCTTCACTGACTCCTTTGAAGGGTGCGCCGCTGTGAGTGCTGGAAGAGAAAGCCCCGGATCTCAGTCGACATTTTGGATATATATTTTTTTAAAGAGGAGTGCGTAAAAAGAAATAGTCTTTCCATCGCACCAATGTATTTTCTCCCCCGGGTTTATTCACTACGAAAAAAATGAGCCCCATGCTCCGTCTCCACCTCTTCCAAGAGAATCTTTTTCGCTGGATTCTTCAAACGATCATTCCTCTGGGGCACCTTTAAGAACTCTGGATACGGCAAAAATATAAACACGAATTTTTTCATCAATTGAAATCTCTCCACGATACAAATTAAAAATAAGGAAAGGACGCAGTTATTAAACATCTATGTTTTTATTGATTGCTTTAGAATACCGTGTCTCTATTTTACATTTCTGTTTCAGATTATAAGGTAGTTGTAATTTTAATTTTTGTGTAAATTACATAAATATTTATTGTTAACATGACTCATGGTCGTATGTAGTGATGCCCTTCCCGTTTAAAACGGTTGGATATAACTCCATGTAGATATTTGATATATTTTCTGACGTTATAATTCAAAATCTAGGAATACATTTAGGCGATCACTGGACCATATCGCAGGACACCAAAACACATGAAATAAATAAAAACTGGTAAAGAGGGAATAATAACGTTGAGCCTAAAATAAATTCAGCTCTATTTATACATTGATACTGATTATTTTGTTGTTTCATTACGTTCTCAGCGTAACTATTTGAATCTTGAATAATTTACACCGGTATATAATATGCGCATGCTATCTCGTTTTGGAATTTTTTTTAGCACTTTACTTGAGTTATTCTTGTCTATCATATAATGGAATCAAGTGTCAGTCATATGTATATTTTGCGTTCCTCATTGTTATTTAAATTTTCAACTGAAATGATTGGCCTCTGGTTTTATTAATTGATGACCCACATCTATAACAGCATGATTCATGGTAACAACTAAACCTTTTGACGGATGTGGAATATTGGTTGTTCAATGAATACCAGCCATATTGTAAAAGAAATTTATTGAAAAGTTATGAACATATCAACACGTAAACGGTAATACTAATTAATCATTTAAAACTTTATTTTTTAGTGTTTATCTGGAGCCTTATAATTGTATCGCAAACCTTTTAAATAGAAAAACACTTCTTTTTTAGGGGAACAAGATTATTGGTGGTGCTGCCCCGGTAATCGGAGGAAACTTATGCATGCAGCAAGAAAAGGGAAACTAATCCTGCAAAGGTAAACATAATATACCTCGCAGCACATGTTTATAGTATTCAAGTTTCTGGTTCTGCGATTTAATTGTTTAATATTATGCGACAGTTTCGCCGTGCTATGCTGCAGGCTTGTTCTAAAAAGCCCGACGAAGCCTGCAGCATAGCACGGCGAAACTGTCGCATAATATTAAAAAATTAAATCGCAGAACCAGAAACCTGAATACTATAATATACCTGGCTTTAAATTCTGAATGAAAAATTGAGGAAAGGTGTAAAATTATCTATAACATTTGAAAATAGTGAGAGCCCCCCAAGGGTGATGGTGAAAATAATCAGTTGGTATTAGGATTCCTGTTATTCACTGTAATAGTTTGAGAGTTGGGGAAAATATTTATTCTGGTGCAACAACTTTGTCGAGTCTATCATTCCTTTAAGAAGCAATCTAATCATTGCGATAATCGCATTAGGGGTCACTCGTGGAAGCTTATGTAAAAGACCTGGGAACTTAGGAGCTCTTAATTAATCAAGTGTTGTATGTGTTGAATTCAATTTTGTCTAGTTATATTTAGGAATAATAATATATGTGCTGCAAAATGAAATATTACCCATAATATAGGTTGAATTACAATAATTTATGCATAGAGATTGAATTTTGTATATCTAATATTTGCTAAATTTATTAATTTAATTGAATCAGATTATTTATATTTTCGATTTCTTATATATTTCATTCATTCAAAATTTGCCAAATCGTTATGTTGTAACTACCATTTTCACTGACTCAAAGAATAAAGATATCATCTTAAGATCAAGCTCGCCCTTTGCGTCTTAAATTACGGTATTGAGTCAATTACCTTTATGTTAAAAATTCAAATTTTCGCTTCATACGAATATTTAAGACCAATACCCGACATTTTAATGCCTGCTTAACTTAAACCGTTGGGTGCAGCACCATTCCATTCACAATTATAACATTTTAACGGAGAGAAGATATTTTGTTCATGGCGCCAGACTTTCAGTTGGCTAGCGTGAGCATTGATAGTGAAGGATTCACATAGAATCCAAACCCGAGATATTGTTTAGCCATCTTTATGAAACTGGGCCCAAGCGATGAAAATTACATTTGACTCCACAGAATGCGTTAAAACCTGAATAATTATTTATTTAATATGCACAGCTAGGAGCCTATGCACCATGACTGACCCATGAATTTGACATGCATCACTCATGAGAGTAGATTTTATTGATCGTAAGTAGAACTTTAGACTACAGGGATGCAAGATGTTCCCTATTTTCTGCTAAATGACTACATTTCATAATGATCAAAGTATTTCAAAACCTCGCTCTTGAAATAACATGCGTTGCATAAAAACGTTGCATGCAAACGTAGCTCTTTTAGGTTTATTCATTTGTACAAAATTTAAATTATGTTTGTTTGAATGCCTTATAAATCCACACCACTTAACGGATTCGAAAAAGTATAACACACATGTTCTTAAGAAACTAGAAGGGTTCATATGCTATTAATGAAAGACCCCAAGTCCCCTTGTACACCACAATGTGTATTTCTGGGTTTGCTGTTTAATAAAAATTGCAGGCCTCGGTGGCCAGGCTCGGCTAGGTTTTCCTTGCCAAAATCTTCATTTTTCCAGGTTAAAATACCCATTCTATAATAAGCGGATATTTTAAAGTAAGTGCATGTAGAAGAGAAAAACACATTTAAGCATGCACAATTGCACACCATATTAGTGAAATACATAGTACATGAAAAATAGGTTGGTTTTGAATCTTCTATTAAACATCAATCTGAATCTAACCAATGGACCACTAGTGCTACACCTCGGCCCCCTGAATACTTACTAATGACCACTTTGACTCAGTGGTGGTGGTGTAACGTCCTCGCCTGCTAACTCAAAGGTCGCGGGTTCGAGTCCCGACTGGAGAGGATTATTCACTTCCCAGGGCATGGTTGTGTGTGCTCGTGCATTAATACCACGATTTAAAGGCCAATGAGAGCTGTTTTCGGTGGTAATTAAATGAAAGCATTGGAATCGGTGCGGAAGTTTCATTTTCTCCCCTTTTCAACTAGAATTACACTATTTTGGATTAGAATTGTTAGCATTGGATATCTCATAATATTTGATTCTTGAATTTGATTTCTGTCTATCTAGGTCGTTCAATCTTACCTATGATATGATGAATGAAGCCCTCCATCCATTCCTATCAAATGCTAGTTCCTTTACTCCACGGTCGTCCTTTTTATGCTGTTTCCTCATTATTTGATCTATGTATTTATCCCTTGGCCTTCCTCTTGGAACTTTTCACTTTATTTTTCATTTAATTATATTCCTTATAAACCGTTGGTTCTTCTTTTCGACATAGTGATACATTAGGTCCTTTCCTATTATACCCTTCTCTATACTTCCTCAGTCCTTTTCTATCCGTCCAATTGATCTCCAGCATCAACCTCCCGCACCAGGTTTTGAGAGCTCCGATGTCCGTGTGACGGACGTCTTCCATCTTTTTAGTCATATCAATGATCTTTGAAGATAATCGCGGGTTTCTTATTCGCCTTATTGTTGCCTGAAATTTTAAGTTTTTATATAAAATATTCAAGTTTAGCAATATTTCAACTGAACTGAAATTGCTATTTACTTGGCAACCGCAGCATACTACGACTTAAATGAGAATTTCTTCCCAAGGCGTCGATGGCTCAGTTTTAATGATTGATACTTAAAGGAATTACAGCGAGATTTTAGCTGGGGTATTATTCACCCCAGCATCTCATGGTGTGGTTAATGAATGATTCATAGAATGTGCGTTTTAGTATTGTTACGTATTTGACATTTTTGTAGGATCCTTTTTAATCCTTTACAAAAATGTGTTTTTTTTCTTCCGTCTGTCGAACTTCAACGAGCACCATCTTCTAGTCTTTTGCATAATGTTGGATGTACGGAAATATATTCACCTGTTTGTCCTGCCTAATATATTCAATGTCATGTTGCTGTTGTATATGCTTCATTTTTTTAGGATAGACTTCGTTTGATTAGCATTGATTGCACGTGAAGTGTGAGATGCCGCCGTTGACAGGTTTCGACGGAATAGTTTCCTTACTCCATCTAAAAGTAAACCGACTCTCGCGCTCAAACATTTTCAGACGAAAATTTATGCTCAAGGTATCAAACGCCCTGCGCCAAACAGTGACGGAAATCCGCCCTCGCAGTATGCAGCATATTTCCGCATCTGCCCCCCAAGAGCGCACACCTGTTATGCCAATCTTAAGCGTACCAATGGAACGCTATCATTTTTCCATTACCTTCATTATTTCACTTTGGAGATTTTTTTCCGGTTGATTTTCCGGAGCTTCCTTCCCCAAAGCGCGAACTTCTTCGTTCTTTTTTTATGTATATTTTTTCATAAGCGGAATCAAACCGAGCGCTGACACTTTTTCCAACTTTACACGCTGCGATATTTTTTTTCCTCTCTCTCCTCTCTCTCCTCCCTCTCCAACCTCGCGAGAAAAACTCCATCTCGGAGAGAGCTGCTCCCTCCTCATTCCTTTTTTTTCAACTCCTCGCCCCTCCCCCACCCTTCCAAGAGCCTTCAACTTTGACGCCCCCAAAAACTTTACGGGAAATAAATGCATATGAATGAAGAGCGAAGGATCTGCTAGCTCGAGCCCTTTGCCTTCTCTTCAGCCTGCCTTACCCTCATCCTTAACCTGTAGGGACTTTGTTCCCCTTTTCCTCCTCCAGCATGCCTCGCCTCCTCCCGTACCTCTCCTCAGCCTCACCTACAACCCCCTACACCTCACTCCACCGGTCCCGAGATGCAATATTCATGTCGCACCATTTGATCCGCTCAATTTGGGAAATTCGCATAGGTACCCAAGATCACCCTCCCGCCTAACCTCCGCTCTTTGCCTTCCTTCCCATGCCACCCTCCCCCTCCCCAACCTCTTTCCTCCTCATTACTTCCTGTGAAACTTAAAAAGGTTGGTGTGTGGTGGGGGGAGGGTGTTGTATCCGTTTATTTTTTATAATTTTTTAAATATTTTTTTATTTCACTTGTCACCCTGCTTTTAAAAAAGTTTATCCTCAAGACCTGTATCTCTCTCTCTCTCTCTCTCTCTCTCTCTCTCTCTCTCTTCAAGGGATGCGAAATTATTAAAATATCTGATTCGGAGTTATCGAGTCACGTGGGAGTGGAAGGAAGCGAAGAAAAGTTTTTCCCCCGTGTTATACTTTCATGAAGGTTTTCCTTGGCGTTGATGAAGTTGTGCTTTTTGCGCGTCGAGGAACTCTCGGGCTATTTGCCGATGGAAATTATTGGCAATTAAGTCAATCAACTACTCGGAGGTTGGAGGTTTTCAATTTGTTCGAAGGTTCTTAGGAGCCATCGGGGAAGACTTCCAGACGAATAAATTATCTAGGTATTTTCAGGCAGGATATCTAAAATAATTGATCAAAGTTTATTGGCGAGCCAAAAGACAGAAAAACGAATACAGAGGAAGTTGGTTCGCTCGTTTCTTGACGGGAAGTTGAAAATTTTATTCGAATTAATTTCATATTCTTTTATTTTCTAGCCGTGAGCTCAATTTTGCGTGGGCGTTGTGCTGATTTATCTAGCAATGGATGAACTGTGAATTTTTTCCTGACGTCAGTGATGTCCACCTTCAAACTCACTTGCAAATGATAGCTGAACGATTGCGTTTTACCAACTAGGTTGTCAATAAACATATTCTGATAGAAGAGTTTGCTAAACAATTCGGGCTGAATGAACAGTTTTTGGCACTAAATTTAATCTAAATACGCGTTTATTTTGAAAAATCTTCTTTGAAATGCGTAAAATCAATCTATTGTACACAACACCTACTTTCGCTCCAGCTTTCCCGGCTTCCATAGGTAGAAAGTGTTTTAGCAACAAAAGGTATATTGCAATCACATT
Source organism: Pyrrhosoma nymphula (assembly GCA_963573305.1). NCBI lineage: Eukaryota > Metazoa > Arthropoda > Insecta > Odonata > Coenagrionidae > Pyrrhosoma > Pyrrhosoma nymphula. Next base: position 14,007,059 of record OY754333.1, on the reverse strand, counting down.
TTTTTCTATAAAACAGCATCAACATTGAAATGATTTTTGTTGATAAAAGAAGCTACGAGAATTTTCATACCAAGATTTTTTTAATACCTTTGATATCCGTTAATATGTTTTGCCTAGGCATAACGAAATCTTTCTATTGCATTATTTAATATTAGCCCGTGGCTTTCCTTGCTTCGCGTCTTTATTCATTGGAACCCTGATTACCTCCTGCGTACCCTCGCTCATTTATATATTATTTTGCTCACCCACTCCCCTTTTCAGTATAGTTTTCCGGTTATGCAATCGCCAATTCTCTATCCTTGATTTAAATGGTTATTGTACAACCAACATAAAAAATGTATTCCATTCCATGTGAATAAGGCAATTTGCCTTTCATTTTAACATAAAGTCCATGCCTTCTACCGTTTTTTATTGTCGTTACTCCGTCTATTTTTCAACCCGCCCAAACTAACGGTGTCACGAAATGTCGGTCGTACTGAAACGTTAAGGTGGTTCCACCGTAAAGTGACTTAAATGTCATTTTATTCATATTCTGTCTACTTGTAGAAAACGTTGTCCTCTCTCTGTTATGAACAAAAAATAATATCTTACCACGCTATTGTATTCTATAATTGAACTTGGAATTACATGCTGTTCAATTAAAGGAATGAAAGAAACACGGGGAAAATATTATTTTTCCATAAAATACAAATGCCATTTTCGTGGAAAACTGTCTCCAAGAAGGAAATAATCCAGAGAAATTGAATAAAAATAAAATATAGGCATCTTACCATCTTATTTTTAAAGTTATTGAAGAATTAATGCCGTAGTTGAAGTCAACATGCGGTAATTCGTAGGAAATGGCGCTGCAGTCGGCTCCTATGGCTGGAAAAAAGTGCTCATTTAAAATACATTCGTGGAATAATCTGCATATTTTGTACCTTACTTTTGGGTTTCTATAGGTAACGCATTGCATCAGTGAAATTAGGATTTTTAAGACAAAATATAAAAAATGTGGAATTTAGTATTTGTTTTGACTCACACAGGCGCGGAGGAACCTCCTTAAAATTCATGCAATATAGTGGAATTAAATAAAAACGGTAAAAAATAGGAAACACTGAGAACATCATAAAAAAACTATAAATTATAATAATGCTGAAGTGTTCCGTTATAGTAATGCATTTATTATTTTCTTCGGATGCTTGCTTAACATACTATGTTTTCCCTGGGATCATTTGTGACGGATTACAATTTCATTTTTCCTCATTCCAACGCTAATTAATTGTGTATTTATACCAAAAGGAGTACTGAAATCCCATTTCCTATAAAATTTACCTATACAAATGCAACGATATGAGTTTCAGATGCTACATAGTGCTACATAATTACTGAAAGTAAGTCACTCAAACAAGCATTAATCTTTTTGCGAATATAAGATAAAAACAGCCCTAATCTATTCGATTTTATGCTCGTAAAAAATTTACTTTGGAAACCTCTCTGATGGATGAAAATTCTCATAATATGTATTTAGTTGTCATTTAGTATTGTGTCAACTTCCTTTGGGGTTTGATGAACCTCCCTTGATTTTATCCACTAATTTGAACTAATTTAGTACAGTGGAAATGAGCGTTTATCTTATGTTTATGAGAAAATCGAGCATGTTTACTATTTGGATGAAGTTTAAGTACGTATGAAATCATTGTATCACGTACTAGAGTTAATTTTTCATGCTCACAACGTCTATGAGATTTTTGAACTCACTGGTTCACCATTTGCTTATATACTGCTACTTAAAGGACGAGGTCTAAGTGGATGAAGGAGGTAATGCGCCTCAGAAGGAAGTAGGTTATTTTATTGTTTTACAAATCACTCTGCCAAAGAGCACGTTATGGTGAGAAAAGATATCATTTATTTCGATTTCATCATTATACACTCAGTGAAAAAGGAAGGACGTCCTTTGTTCCTTTAAATATTATTCTGTGGAGAAAAGTGGAGGAAAAGTTACCCGATGCAAAAGGAACTTTTTAAATCCGTAAAAAAGGATTTAAAATTTAGCTTACTTCCATTTTTATGCATAGGAGAACTGTCTTCATGGTCTACAGTGCCGTATTATTAAGCTTTTTATTATTTTAATCCCAGGTTTTCCGCGATTCTTTCCCATGGTATTTTTTAGTTTTTCTTTGTTTTATACTGGGTGATTTCCGATACTAGTGACGCAGGAATCATACATGCTTAGTGGAAGATGCGAAAAAATTAGTGCAATCCTAGCTTTTATGGGCAGGGAGTAAAAGCCTTTGCCCAATATCGCTCTCTTTTATGATCACAAGACATGGATTTAAGGATGTAAAAAGATCATATCTTGGGACCAAATCTTAGCATCAAGTCGTTGACTTCAGCTAAGTTAGCAGAAGATGAAGTGTTAGTTATCTGGTTAGCCATTGGACTTCAGCGATTATTAAGCGAGTTGAAAACCAATGTGAAAACCATGTAATCTCGGCAATGATGGAAAAAGTCAAATAAAAATAATGTCCAGATGTAGGAAGACTGTTTTGACGCCATCATTGCATTACGCCTCTCTGTTGGCGAAGGAAAAAGATAATGGCACCTTATAAAATTGACCTGTTATTGAACAGTTAGTTCACGTTATCATTGAAATACATTATTCAAATTTATAAAACCCACCGTCCATGTTTTCAAGTTTAATGCTAACATTTCCTCGCTTGGCTTAATTACAAGGCTTATACCCGAAGGCACTCAATAGATCGTGGTCAGTACCAACCTAGCCTCCTCGAAAATAGGAAGTCTACCTGACGCCATTTTGATCGAAAAATACGGTGATTTCTAAATATTGGATCCTAAAATGAATATTCATGTCTTCAAACTTCTTTTTACTGTCTTCTCTCTTTCCTTCCGATTCCATTCTTTCTCAAAAGCCTTTTCTCCAATGCCTAATGCGTCATATGTTAGCCTTAATTTGTTTCAGAATATCCTTTTCCTTTGTCTGCAGAGTAAACTCTTCGCCTAGTCTTCCTTTCTTCATCCACCGAGTTCAGCAAATCACGCATCGCCTTCTCCAACACCAATCCTATATCTGCCTTACTTCTCCACGCCCATATTTCCATCCTTTTGAACTCAAACATTTTTCTTGTCTTAAACTTGTCACTAAATTTGGAAACGATTCGGTCACTACATGCCAAAGAAGATGTTAGCCTAGTCTTTCGCCACTCTTTTGTCACATTGGAGTTCTAGGTAAGTAAACGGCTTCATGTTAAGTTTGAGCTGCCCGTCATAGTCATCCAGGGGGGTTATTACGGAACTCTGGGCGTTTAATAAGGACTGCGTCAAATACCGACTGTCCTGGCCTGAACATATCTACCCTAGTGATTACGGAACTCAAGGTAGAAGTGTTGAACAGGGTCCTTATCCCCATAAAGACAGTGCAATGAGAAATTCTTCGTTCAAGTCCGTGCAGCTCTTTCGGAATATGCATCTACCAATGAAATGCTTGACAGTTGGAACAGTGGACTAAATGCATGGGACGTCATATCAACGAAAAGCAAATATGAAAAAAAATGAGTAACGTTTAGCGACGGCCGTCACCCGGAATGTAAATAAATATTCTTGATTTTTATGATTCAGGTTGAGTATGTTTTTCAGTCATTATTTCCTGAAAGAAGTTTTGAATTATTCTTTATTATTACGTAATCGCTACTTTCGTGAGTTAAGCTGGAGGAAATAAAGAGTGAGAAAACCGTTCCGGGTGTATGCTTCGTGTAGTCCAAAAATAAAGAGAATGTTTTCGACTAATGTGCAGAAAAAATGAGATTACACAATGTGCATAGGGTTTGTTTTTCAAACGGTGCAAAGTGTGTATGAGACTGATAAATTAATGTGCTTTTATGTGATAATCGTGCGCGAAAACGATCGAAGAGTGTCTAAAAGTTTATTAGGTGCTGCCTGCAAAAGTGTCTTTTGATTGTCACCGTACAAAAAATAGTGAAGAGAGCATATCAACGTTTAGGAAGTAAGCACCGACAGTTTTTATATTTCTTGAACTTGTAATTATCTCCCCAGGGAGTTTACATCTGAAGAATGTGGGTTTGAAAGTGACAGTGTAACAGTGACATATATTTTTTAAATGAGAAACTATATAAACACACATCTTTCAGGGGTTAAATGGGCAGCAGGGATTATTGCACTATGGAATGCGATGACATATCTGTATTTGCGTCTTCGTATAACCTTCTTTTGCATGAAATACGAGTAGTACCAATGAAATCTACACTAACTTGTATGCCGAAGCTCAGTGGTATGCTGACCCGTCAGAAATGCTCCCGGTCTCAGCAATTCAATAGCTTTGAAAGTCGGAAATATTAAAAAAAAACATTTCACAACACACCTAATTGTAAAATCGTACTTCTTGTCATTTTATTCTTCTCATAGCCTTTGATTATTAACATTAATATACTTCCTCAGAATTGAACCGTCATCAGATGTACTCCCGAGTCTCACCAATGCATTTGATTTGAAACTCGGAAATATTATTAAAACATTTCGCAACTTTCATAAGTGTGAACACATGTTTCTTTAAATTTTACACTTCACATAGGCTTTGGTAATTATTATATACCTCGCGAGTTCGCAGATTAACCCCTGAGCCAACACGCCATCTTGGTCTCTATCTTCATAAGGACCCATCTTGAGCTGGCTTTATTTTGGATTCTTATGATAAAGACTTTTCACTCCATAAAGACGACCCTATTAGTTCCGTAATCGCTCAAGTTGGTATGCTCACTGGTGGTTCTTATGATAAAGACTTTCATCCCGTAACGCCGTCCTTATGAGTTCTGTAATAACCCCCCAGATCTTTTTAAACTATTTTTTGTGGCTATTAGTAAGAATAATATGGGAATTTGTGGGTAATGGTTTCTCACTCCCTGCCCATCAGTGTAAGGCTTACAAATTCATCTCGTGTCTTCCAATGGCTCGAGGGCGGATTTGGACAAACGTCTCAGTTCTCGGCTAAGAATCATTCTTAGAGTAACAAATATGGTAAGGCTCCTTCGAATGAAATTTCCATGCACTAAGAGAGAGAGAGATAGGCTTCATAATTGAATTCGCTCCTTGCCATAATGTGCACTAAGTGTCACGATTTACATACTGATATTTGTGCTGTTATGAAATGTGCTATCTTTATAGATGATTTTTGAATTTTCTCTCATTCGAAATTGCCAAGGGTTATACAAAGTAAATATATTGTTCTTGTGTGCAATTTAAAATATCGTTAATTTGACGTCAAAAATTAAATAATCTCAACTACTTTAATAAAATTTGTAGATTCCCTAGTAGATTTTTACATGTGCAGGACGCCGTCTACCAATTTTTTTTTTTCATCTCAGCATACATCCTTCTTAATTCCTACAATAAAACCTATTCTCTTTCTTCCCCTTCCCCGCTTACCCATCATTCTTTCCTCTAGCACACCCTTAAGTAACCCTGCGCCCCTCATTACCCTCTCATTGCCTCTTTCTAATCACAGTTAATAGTTCACCTTCCTCCTCCACCATGCCAAGTACTTCCTCCTTTGTCTTCCTTTACGTCCATCGTATCTTCTCCACTCCCCTCGTCACCCACAGCCCTTCCTATATTTGTTCTTCTTTCTGAGAGTTCACGTATCTGCCCGAAAAAAACGTAACACTCTATATCAAGCCTCTACACCCAAGCCATTTACTATCATGTCTCATAACTCAATGCACCGTACAAGTAAACATTACCCTTATCGTCGTTTCTTGCTGTGTTCAAATCAAACAGATAATATCCCGTTTATTTTTGTCCCTTTCCTTTTTATAATTTATACTATTAGTGGTGACATTCCGATTTATGTATCAGTTGTTACCTTCAGATTTTGACAGGTTTTGATGGATTTAGATTTGTCTCCATCTCATGTCGTATACCTTCTGGCACCTAGATATTTAACTACCTCCATTATGAGCTAGGCATATCCTTTTTCTTTGAATTTCCGATTTACGATTAAAAAAAAAACGATTTACAAACGACGAAACAGCTGGCCAAGTTTCCGGAATGGACTTCTTGAGGTCCCTACCTTTATTAACAAGGAGATGATGTGTACACATATATACAAAGAACGTCGACCGCGCTTTCTTTTCAAAGTTTCAAGCGGCTTTCCATGGTTGCGTGAAAAAAGAGGTCTTTATCTGACGATGGAATATCTTCGTGTTTACATATATCCGTGCCTCATATAGTGCGGATTCGGCAACACCGAGATGGTGAGGCAACACCCACTTAGTAGGTGGAAGGAAGTAGATGATGTGGTTATTGTTGAAAGCATGGCTTTCCTTTCCTCTTATCGGAGGTAGTCCAGCTAGGGCTAAACTTTGGGATATCATGATTTCGGTACAGCATTAGATTATTCATGTAAGGTTGTTGTAGCAATTTTTTTTATCAATTACATATTTGCGTTCAACTTTGCATTCATGTGCTCAATAGTTAATTATATATATGGATATAAGTGAAATAAATTGCATAATACTAATTTGTTTTTTGGCAATTCAATAATATTTTTATGCGTAGCCTTATGGCGCATGACATATATTTCGTAATAATTCGATTACATGTGTACATATTTTCTTCTAAACGCAAATTATTACATACATTATTAATAAATTTCTTGCTAACAAATATCAACGTGTCACGCTAAGTCAAACATTCGTAAAAAGACATAATTCATTCAATATGACTTCGTCTAAATTTAGAATACCACGCCTATAACTCTGATCATAGCATGCTTTAATGAATGAAAATATTTATAAATATAATTATTGTGTAGTGTTTATTACTGCCTGTATGATGAGTTTCAACGCATGAACTGGTGTACTTTGACCCAGGTCGGCCGAGTAAAATGTGGTCCAAGAATATTTTATTGCATAAAAAGTTATGAAAGTGTGCACTAAATGACCCACGGATACCGCTCCAATCACCATATGATGGTATATCATGATATCACATGCTATCAAATATCGATTATACCTAGATATTGAACAGTCCGAAGTATTCACATATCACGAATCACATTTTGGCATGTTATCATTAGTATATGTGACCTACTAATACATTTTAGGCCAATGGATAGTCATACGTACGATTTTGCTGACCAAAGGGAATTTACCTATACGTTTTCTTCGGAAAACTATCTATTATTTCCAATATTATAAACTTAGTCAACTCTTCGCGTATTTTTCCTTCATTTATGCCATCAATAACTCCTATTTTCTCTTCCTAATTTTATTATTATTTAATATTTCCAGTAGGTTCTCTCTTCACTTTCGGTGTTTCTTCCGAATTTCTTTCATGAGCCTCCTTTCCCCCACTATCAGTTTCAGCATCTCATTTTTTCCCTCGGCTCTTAGCTTATGTTTTCCATTCATATACACTCCCAGTGTCTTTTACAAAAACTTTGTTTTTGTAAAAGACACTGGGACACTTTTTTTTACAAAGTTGATGTAAATTGGCCGATCTGCCGTTTTTATCATGATTGTGTTTCCTCCACTCCATAGTCTGAGCTTGTTAACAGAATGAGTTTAAATTCGAAACATGCATGGTGTGGTTGTGAATGAACTCGGTAGGTAGTTGAATGTCGGTTTATTTGCATTCAGTGTCTCACGTATTCGCAAAAACTTTACATTATGACTCTTAATACTTACATCACATATCGAAATCAAAATTAAACATAATTCTCAGTAACTTTGTGGTCTCATTAATTTCGAACATTGCATATCAAATGCTGTTTGACGCAGTAGTAACCACAAGGCGATGTTCATGGTAACCAGGGGGCTCGTGTAGTATTTTACCTATTCTATGGAAATTAAATATTTAATATCAAATGGTATCACACATCGAATGACATCAGTAGGGGACGTTACATATTGATTCATATTTCGATATCCACTGAGTATCAAATATTGCGTTCAATACGTCGATATATCCCGCAATCCTTAGCCCAGTTTCCTCACCTAGCCCATTCCAACGATTACTTCATGCCCTTAACCAACGCATTCGTCCCTTCAGACCTTTCTTTTGGACACCAACCTTTTTTTTTGCCTCCGTCCTTTTCCCTTCATCCCCAGGGTCCTCCCGTATCCTTAGACCCTCCTCCCCTGCACTCACCCCCCCCCCTATTCCTCCTCCCTTTCACGACCCTCTCCGAAGAGCGCGTTCCGCGTCATCTACTCCCCATCTCGCCTCATTTCCTTCAACCGCACTCGAGAATTCTTCAAGTACCAGTCTCCCCTTTCGCTTGCTTGCTCCCGCTACTCATTCCTCCCCCCCACTCTGCCAACCTAGCAAGGCTCCTCCCACCCACCCGCCCCATCGACTCTTTCCCTTTCTTTTCCTTCAAACTCCCCTCACGCTCTTTCTCGCGTTCGGGGCAAGATAGCATCTTCCTCATACATCCTCCCCACCTCATGAACCACCTCACCTCTCTTACCATCTCTTCGTTCACCCACTCTCACCGCCCCCTGGTCTTATTTACTCTTTGGTTCCCCATTAAGTCTTCCTCTCGTCCCGGTCGCGACGTGAATCGCATCCCCTGACAGACGCCCACCTTCCAAAACCCCGGTTTCGAAGGGGTTGTGGATTTACGCTGTCAAGTTTATTGCGCAAGCTACTTGCATCGAGCGACTTTCGACGCAAATTGTTGGTGTAAACGGCTCCGCGAGTCCATTTGTATAACGCTTAAAAGTTTTAGCAAGTCACTTGCAGCAATGTATTGCTACCAGTGTAAACGGCAATCAATCTGTCTTTGCTCTAATTCGTGAAATATATATTTTCGTCAGAGTGAAATCCACCGCAAGCTCTTGCAGGATAAACTTGCGGAAATATCTTGCTAGTATAAACCAACCCTTGGACTCCCTAGGTGAAAGCCGTCCTCCCTCTCCGACTTGCAATAATGGTCAACATTAATTTGCCAGACGGTGCTGGCGCATGCTTGTTAACGAGAGTGCGTGAAATTTTACGAAGCCAACTTTAATGAAGAATGTATTACTCAATGTGATTTTTTTGACTGCGCGTGTTAATTCGAGGGATACTGTAAAGTTTCAGAACGAATCACTCTACGGAGTAGTTTATTTTTCCGCTATAAACTCTATTTTAAATCAAAAAGTGATCTTCAAAGTATGATTTTTACGAGGAAATGCTATTGAATGAAAATGAGTGAGAACAAAACGAATTTTCTACAGTTTCACAATAAAATTAATCCACCACAATTGACCCCACTTCTTAGAGTGGATACGTCTACTTCTTGTGAGTAGGTGCATATTCAACCGGGAAAGAAAAGGATACAGTTTCCTTCAATAGCCCCTTAAGGTTAAAAGAATGCTAATGAAGGAAACTGGTAGAAATACGGTCTGTACGTTTCTTAGGTCTTCTTGTTTAAGTTATTTGTGCCAGTCATTTTAGCGATATACTAAATGTCATTTTTCATGGTAATTCATGCAGACAGTTAGTAACCTCTTCCAATTTAAAACTTCATGTACCCTTTTAAAATTTATGAATGTCGGACATTGGATGCCTCTGGAACAGGTTACCTATGACTTTAACCCACGTTGTCCGCTCCTAGGGTCGGCAGTGATGCCATAATATGCCACCCCGTGTGATGAGAGCATAGTGCAGAGGGCATGAGAACCATCTAAGAATGTGCCTCCGAGCAAATGCTATGGGAAAAATCTGATCATTCTAAATATTCTTCTTTCGATCTACTGTTTTGAAGGTAATGGAAAAACTCTTCCATCGATAGATCGGCCCTCTTTCACACCGTAATCCGGTGGTAAGCCTGAGAAGAAATCACCAATACGTGAAATTTGCGTAAGATGGTAATGCAGCATGAATGACGCAGTTTAGCAATGTACGTTAATTTGTAGGATAAATGATACATTTCCCTGTAAACTGTAGTTCGTTCGTTCTATTATTGCATAGGGTTGTAAGTATAAACCTACATGATAATACCTCTGATAGAATAAAGAGTTTGTATTCTGTAAATACGACCGAACTCCTTTCTGATAACGTCAGGCTTTTATCATTGTTGTTGAATAATGATTGAGAATACATAGTTATTTATGGCATCACCAGGGGTGAGTTAGTTCATTATGCACATTCTCAGTAGGTACATTTTGAGGAAACTAGTGCTGTGGATGTGGTCCGATCAAGTTCTTAGGATGTGCTGCGTGAAATAAAAAGAGCCGTATGTGTGTCATACTCAGCACATGTCACAAGCATATGGTTAGCAGTACCATTTTTTAAATCGTCAGAATGTCTTTCTAGAATATTCCCAGCTTATTCCAATATGCTCGCGGCGCGCGAATGCCGAGGACATTCTCAGAACAAGAATTGGCTGACTGTGTATCCCACTCCTCAATCTCGCGTCCGATATCCACCACGTTCTATGCAACTATTACCTCTTTCGTCATCCCTGAGTCCTTCTTCCGAGAATTGGCCCATATTTCCTCGGTGTAAGAGGTTAATGCCATTTTGATATGCACTTTTGTCTGATTTATTATGGTAATTTAGCGATTAAGGTAGTTTTACGGAATAGAGTAAAAATCCTATAGGGTTTTAATGGCACAGGCCTCCATCTCCCTAAATGATTTCTTGCTTCATCTCAGTTTACGTCCTACCTCTATCCACTCCATCTACAAAGCTTATTCTCTTTCTCCCTTCTTCTCAGTTGTCCAACATCCTCTCCTCCGTTATGGTCTTACGCATTATTTCGCCTCTCATTACCTCTTTTATGCACCTGCTCTGCCTTTATCTCAACTCCTCTATGTTTTCCTTCCTCACTCGTCATATTCAGTACATCCTCATTTGTCTTCCTTTCCGTCCTCCACACCTTCTTCATCCTTCTCCACACTTAAATCTCAAACGCTTACTGACTATTATCATCATAATTTCACAGTGTCCACGTTTCTGCACCATACAGCACTTGCTCCATATTAAACCTGATCCAACCTTTTATTAACATTACCACGCTTCCTTCGCATTTTCTGTTTATTTGGGGCGAAACTTGAAGCACTGTAGAGTAGGCAGAGGTAATTAGAAAGCATGTAATACGAGCATATTTAGGTAATTTACAATGAAAAAATCGCCAATGTTTAAATATGAATCGAGACCCTCAAATGAAGCGCAGAGTGCTAATCAGATGTCCTCTTCCATTGTGAATGTCATAGAAGTTTCAGAGAATTGACTTCAACCCATTCATGCTCAAAGAAAAGCATTTCCGCAATTTTCTTAAAATGTTATGATCCCTCTCTTAAAGAGGTATCTGACTCAGATAAAAGCAGTTTTAAAATATTATTCAAGCAGATCATTATTTCTTATGATGATAACTGCAGTTGCCAATGGGCAGTTACCACGACCCTTAATTCATCAATTGTAAAAAATGCTACTTCTTACAATTTAGGGAATTTTAATATCCATTATGGTAAGTAGGTCATATTGGATTCCTTGGTACTCCTTTCAATTCCTATCTCTCCTTCCTCTTTTAAATCCAATCTTCTTCTATTAATGTGTCCCGAATACTGATGTCTCAGAATGCATCACATAAGTTTGATTCTTATTCTTCGCAATGTTTTCATGAAGTAAATCCTTAACGCAACTCGTAAGAATTCTTCATTAATCCATTCACTCTGCCCGTTTGATATCCACCATACTCCTATAGGTCCATTTTGCGAATGCTTTCAATTCTGCTTGTTCTCCTTCTGTTACCGCCCATGCCTTACTGCCATAGAGGGCATACTTCACACTTATGTTTTAACTAGGAGCAGCCTTACTTCCTAGCTCGTTTATCTGGATTTGTATAGGCTCTTCAATGATTGAATACCTTCTTTGTTTGACCTATTCTGCACACACTGCTTGCTTTTTTCTCCCATTACGTCTATGTATTAGTGATACCCTTTAAGCCACCTCAAGGGTGTTCGGCAGGGGATGATTCCGCAACTAGCTTGCAACCGTCAAACATTGCTGTCATGCTAAATATACTTTTGATTGATGGTCGTTAAATCCTAAGAATGTCTGACTACAGCCCTTCGTCCTTTCCGATCTAATGCATATTCCCTTACACCCTGATAATACTTCTCATGTGCTTTCTTCTTATTCCTTTCTTATTTTGGTCTCTTCATTCATCTTTTTACATTTTTCTGGGATATTTCCATCTATATTTCCATAATTATATTCCTTGCACACCAATGACTCTTAATTCTATATAGTGTTCCTTATGGTACTTTTCTATTCTACTCTTCTGTATACTTCTCCAGTTCTTTTTTAACCCGTCCATTTAATCTTCAGAATCCATCTCGAGAACCAGTGTTTCGAAATCTCCTAATATTTTATGGTCTTCTTTTACATTGGAAATATACTTTTAGGTTAAACGATATAACGTGGGTGTAACGGATTTCCCATTCGATACAGCTACTAACTTTCGTTCAAATGATACGTGATAGGTTTGTGGTCATTAAAGGAACAGTCAGGAAAGGGACTGACCGATGTGCGATACAGATGTCATATCGCTACATGATACTGAAATTCAAATATCGCTCAGCACCTGGAGCATATAGTCGCTCCCTGACTCACCCCTCGCATTGAAATGGAGGCAGCACGTCGGCGCATTAGCATTTTTGCTGCCTCCTCTCACCCAGCCTTCACATTCGTTTTAACTCCCCGAGGTTCGATGAAAATCGTCGTGCTCCGCAGAGAATCCAAACGACGATTCCCCTCGAGCACGGCAAGGGAAGCAACTCGGCGACGGGACGTTAACCACACAACGGTTGGCTTGAGACGATGATGGCACGGTAGGTTAACTCTCTAAATGTCTCACTCTCTCCCCGAAAACCATCCTTCTCCTTGGATTCATTCCCTTTACCCGTCGTTTTTTTCTCTCTTTTCCCGAATTAGTGCAACTCTAGGCCAAATGCAGTGGAAATGGAGTACCTGAGAGTTGTTTGCAGCTGTTTTATTTAGGTAGACTTACCACTTATTCGAGAAAACAAATAAATTTAAATATCTAGGTGTAAACATTACTTGGAATAATAGGGAAGATACAGAAATTCATGAAAGGCTAAAAGCAGCAGAGAGAACGTACTGGAGTCTTAAGAAAATCATGAAAGGCTAAAAGCAGCAGGGAGAACGTACTGGAGTCTTAAGAAAATATGTAAGAGTTGTAATTTCAGGCTTAATTTTATGGAATAACATCATAAATGAAAATGACTGGCAATTTTCCACAAGAATATATTTAAAAAACGACCGGTTTCAGTGTACAACACCTGATGATGGTGTTGTACACTGAAACCGGTCGTTTTTTAAATATATTCTTGTGGAAAATTGCCAGTCATTTTCATTTATTAAAATATGTAAGATATGAAAATATGAAAATATGTAATATATGTACTGGAGTCTTAAGAAAATTGTAAGATCCTATCCAAAAATACAAAAATAAGATTATATAAAACAATAATACAGCCTGTGATATTATATGGATCCTAGGTATGGGCCCTCAAAAAATTCCCAGAAAAACCTCATAACATTCGAAAACAAAGTTTTGCGAAGAATATATGGACCAATCCATGAAGATGGCACTTGTAAATTGAGGAAGAGTGAAGAATTAAGGGAGTTATATAAAGAACCAGGCATTATAGGAATAATTAGAAGTAAAAAACTAAGGTGGCTGAGACATGTACGTAGAAGTAATGAATACACAATGATCAGTAAGGTATGGAAAGGAAATAAAATGGAGTACGACCTTTAGAGAGACCTAGAGTGCGTTGAAGTGACGAAGTAAAGAAAGATATCTAAGGAAGCTTTGGGTAAATCTGGAGACGACAGAAGACCGAAGAAGGTAGAGGCCGTGCGTTGTTGGGGCAAAAAACCAGCATGCTTTCCAATGGCCACAGGAGTAAGAGAGTAGGAGTAAGACTTATCACCACTTTTTTCTCTATGCCAGGATAATAATAATAATAATAAATTTTATTGTTCAAGGACCTTGTCCTATGGAACATAAATCATTTGTACAATTTATGCTCTGCAGTGAGAAACAGAAATAGATACAATATATGAAGCAATACAATCGGAAATATGAAGCAACTAATTTAAAACATAAATGGATAAAATAACTCAATAAAATAATCCATTGATGTGATGGTACAATTTTACAGAATTAAATATTGGTTTATATTAAATTTTACAATAAATTTGACAATAATAAAGAGAAGAGGAAAACCTGGATTTTAATGATATTCTTACGTAGTAGATAACATTTACAGAAAACAATTATGTATTACTATTATATGGTGTAACACAATGGTATAATACAATAAATGTTAATTACAATTGTATTTTTCACACAAATATGAGTACATTTTAATTTTAAATTGATTAACAGTACAACAGCTGATAATGTCGTCAGGTATATCATTCCATATTCTTATAGCAGAGTTTAGGGTTGATAATTGGTACGCCGTAGTTCTGCAATTTGGGATTTTAAATCGTCTTCTAGCTCTTACTGTTCTACAAGCTTCACTCTGGCTACGTATAATCATATCATAGAGATAATCAGGTGTTTTACATGACAAAATTTTGTATACAAACACAGATAACTGGAGCTTTGTTTTCTGTTGAGGTTTCAACCACTGCAACTTAGTGTAATAAGGGGTGACATGCTCATGGATATTTATATCATATATGTATCTAATCGCAGAATTTAACAGTGTTTGCAACTTCTTATATAATTCACCGGTTAGGTCAGAAAACACAAGAGAACAATAATCCATATGTGGAACCAACAAAGTATTAACCAATTTTTTCCGTACCTCTATTGGCATTAGGCGTTTGAATTGTTTGATCTGTGCTAATGTTTTATGTACTTTGTTAGAAATAGTGGATACATGTTCATTCCAAGTTAGCGTATTGTTGATATTAACCCCTAAGTTTTTTATGATGTCCGAATAGCCAATATCAATGCCTTCAACTTTTATTTTCGGTATTCTATCATAATCGAGTTTCTTGACATAGTTAGCAGTACCAATAATTATAGCTTTAGTTTTATGAGGGTTAAGTTTTAGTAAATTCGTCCTGGCCCAATCACAGATATGGTTAACATCTTCATTTAATTTTTCAATGGCATCATCGATCTTTGATGGATGACAGTCAAGGTAGATTTGTAAATCATCTGCGTAGAGATGATAGTTCGAGTGGGAGATTGAACGTGGTAAATCTCTTATGAACATTGAAAATAAGAGGGGACCAAGTATTGAACCCTGAGGCACACCACATGATACTACCGAGAAGCTAGACAGTCTGGCGTCATCTCCTTTTATTGCTTGAGTTCTCTGGAACAAGTAGGAACGGAACCATTTAATCACTGGGATAGAAAATCCTAGTTGGTACATTTTATCCAGCAACAAATCGTGATTAACACAATCAAAAGCCTTTGAAAAATCAAAAAGTACAAGAATAGTAACTCTCTTTTGGTCTATTGAGAGACGAATGACGAACGAACGAAAGGATAAGAGTGACTGTCGGTTAAATTCAGCGGCTATAGGGTACCTGAGAAATCTTTGTGGTTAAAATAAAAGGCATAGAGTTATGAATGAGTGGGTGATAAAATAATGTGGAATGGATGCTCCGGCATTGGACGTAGGTATATATGGCATAAAGATATTTTCCCGCATTTAGTCGGGAGTGTACCAGATTGTGAAACCTCCTTTTTGTTGGCCACGAGCCACCACTGAATGCATCCCCTTGTGTAAATGATTCTACCGGTGCCCGTGATTCAAGGTATCATTAAAGCAGAGTCAGATTTACAAGCCCATACCACCAATAAATCTACGTTTTATTACCACACTTATTTAACTTCACCTGTTTGTTTCTTGGTTTGTCTGGATGGAATCTTGTATTAATCGAAATCTAACCCAATTCCCAATGTTCAATCGAGCTTAAACTTGACAAACTATTTACTCTGGATGTCAATACATGAATCAGTCATTAAATTCCGTAATTACTAAGGTTATCTAAAAAAAATTAAATTGCTTACATTTTATGTGGAATAAAAGTTTTTGGTCAATAAATGGCGCTAATAAAAGCTACATTTTATAGTGAGAAAAAAGTTTATTATTTAAATTTCAAAGGAACGTTGCACAATTACTATAATGACTGAAAAATAAAAATTAATAAAATGTAAAAAAATACTTACAAAAAACCACGCTTATATTCAAGTGTAATAAAAAGTAAAAATAATTGTTTAATTACTCGGAAAATAAAAGTAGCTTTGAAAGCGCTTTTTGTCTCTCAACATCCAACAATAGTTACATATTTATATCATATCAAGTGCGCCACTTGTCAATTGACCTGTGGAGGTGAGTCTCATACTCACCGGAACGGTATAATCTACGAGCCTTCGGCGCGATCAGAACTTAGTGTGCCATAGTTACATATTTCTCCATCTGTTAACTATCTACGTATCTATTCCACAAGTGCCCACCCATTATGAGAGTGTTAAAAAACTTATTATTACTCTTTAGTACTATTACTAATGAGTGCTATTAGTACTAAAGTATGCGTGGTTAAAAAAATGTATTTATTTACATACTTTTATTTGACTATGCCCATGGTATTACTCATACAAGGTAGGTCGTTCCCGTGACCAAAAAGAGGTCGTTCTGCGCATGACGTCACGCGGATTGCAGTGGCGGCAGCAGATGACTCGCTAAATGTATGGAGCAAAGAAAACCTTGATTTATATCTTTATTTTCGGTAACAGGAACAGTAAAGAATATCAATACCGTAAATTGTTTGGTTAGGAGAAACATTAAACACTACTTTAATCTCTTTTGATACATCCTAACAATAATATTTCCAACAAATATACTGAAAAAAGGCAATCAGAGGACAGAATATTAGCAAACAACCTTTCTTAGCAAACAGAGTGAAAAATTAACAATGTTAAAAGTGTCAGCAGGCTTTTAATATAAACTCCAAACTATCAAATAAACCTCAATAATTACTAACCTTTGGATATAGGAATTTCGAGTAAAGGTTTAGCCAACAATAAAAATATAAGAAAATATCTCATACATCGTAGTGTAAACATCAAAGTTACATAATCAGTCGTGTCTGGTACTAGAAAATAGTGACTCTCATAACTCACTTCATCTTAAGAGGCAATAAAGTAATAGCCATTCTGGAAAAAGTGAGGAATAAAATCATTAAGCCATTACTCTTTAACAACCAAGGATTAATATGTAAGGAATTAATTCTAAACCTGGTTTTCACGTTTTTCATCAATACTCGATACCTATGTCCAAAGGTGGTATGCACATTACCAGTCGTGTCTCGTAATAGAAAATTGTTTCACTCATAACTCTTGTCTGCTGTCACCCTGAAAAAGATTATTTGAGTGATTAAAACATTGACAATTGCTATCTCTTCTTCTAATCATAAAAACCCATGTGTTATCCCACAATACACACAGGATATTCAAAGTATTATCCTCAAACTCTATATCATATGTAACACTCTCCTGTGAACATCCTCCAGCTTCATTTTCACTGTAGGGTGATAAAATAGCACCATACCTTAAAACAATTAATTTGCAACTTCATTAATAGGCTCTGAAGGGGAACAAACCTGAAAATATGGGGCATAAACTTTTTACTTTAAGCAATTTGATTTGCCAGCTCATAATGGTAGTAGAGGAAACTCTCATCTCCCTCAATCGGACATTATTCACATATGCATAGAGTCACATTTCTGTCAGATTTAACATATTCCAGCCTTAATCCCATTACTCATCAAAATTAATTTGTTCATTATAATTTACTGAGCTAGGTGGATAATCAAAATTTGATTTCCCTGATCTTTAACCACTCCAGGGTTCAATTTTGTCCTGGTAATAAAGAACAAACACTGGATAAGCTCTCAAAATCATGACACTTGAGCAAGTTAACAAAACATCATCCCTGAGACAGAACAAACACTGAGATGAGACATTGCAGGCAACAAAAATTTTATTATATACTTCGAGGAAGACATTTTTAAGGTGTGGTAAGCAGTAGGTCAGGAGCCACGAAACAAAACGAAAATTGCGTTTGGGTTGGCTGGATATATTCCGAATTCAGTTAGAACGTGATGTTGCTTTAGTTACACTCTGGTATATTTATTCAATTGATCACGGACGGGAGGGAAATGTAAGTGCAATGCTGAAGTTACATCTTAGCAGTAAAAGGATTACTTCCCAATGTAATACTCCTTAAGAAAAACATTGTTTCTAAACTCTCAAAATGATCAGCTTCTTAGAAAATACTTTCATTCATTTAAGAAAATAAGACGGAAAATTGAAATAACGCATTCTTGGAGAGGTTAAAATTTAATGGGTCCAATGCTATGTACGAAATTAGACAAATCCCAAAAATGGCATATCGTTCAAGATCCAAAACTGTTGGTTGCAGAACAACGTTCAAAATCTGACCGACTATATTTCACCCTTCCATTAATACGAGTACTCACAGATTCTCATCTAAAACATTATTATCCTCTAATAAAGAGTGTACTAGCTATCTCTTCACCTTAACTTCACATCTTTCCTTCGTCTTCCTAGAATCCTCTTCCCCCCGTTGGCAACAGTAAATGGAGCGAGGACAAGGCGTCTGTTTACAATTTCGTGCGGCTCTTGGGAGAATACCCTAGAAGTTGCTGCTAAAAAGCAACCTCATCAAAATGCACCGATCAAATCCGTGCTGAAAAAATAACAGCTTGCTTTAGCAAAATAAACCTATTGCCTTAGTTTATGGGTAATAAACTTAAGTTCTAATACAACAGCAAAACACGTAGATGGAACTTCATTTTCTCGCAAGTTATGGTAAAAAAAAATTATTTCATATTACTTTACGATGTAACAATTAACAGTTAAAATAAGTCAAAAATTAAAATAAATGGTATTGCCGTTATCAGCATTGAAATGTTCTCGCCTCCGGCATGAGTTTATCCACTTCGCCCGCACTGAATCTTCGGCAGGAAATCGAAAAAACTCAGCTTCCCCTTCCGATTCCTTACAGGATTATTGCACCCAAATACTGCGTAATAAGACATTGCCAGGGATTCCGGCCACGAGATGTAGATGAACGAGTGTAAACTCTCAGTTTCAATCGCTTCAAATACTCTAAAAGCTCACAAAGGCTGAAAACAGCTGTGGAATACAATCCTAATGACGTCACAGACTTCGACAAAAGCGCATCGGAGCGCGTCGACAGATACGCAACGACCTAACTTGTATAAGTAATACCATGGTCTATGCCCACCTCCAAATGGAACCATTTTAATGGGTATGTAGGTTCTCTGCTTCTTCCTCTAGCTCATTTTTGTTCCTAGAGGGCGAGACCGACCGGTCAAAAATTGACAATTTAGACAAAATCACAGAGATGTTGAGGCTTCGTATTTACTTATGAACGGCTGCTCACTTCGCTCCACAACGGTGCAGGTGCTTTCCATTCGTTTCAGGCTCTGCGCTCCAGGCTGCAGACTTTAACTATCGATAGCATCGCTGAGGTACCTACTCCTCGGCGCTACATCCCTTGTAGATCCTTGGCCTCTCCAACAATGTTTGCCCAGGCATCACGGTATCCTGCATGCGTTCTCTATATTCTTATTCTCAGATCATCCTCTACATTACCCAACCATCTTATCTGAGGTCTCCATATTCTACCACCAGGATGTCCAAGGTATATCTTTTTCAATATCCTATCTTCAGCATTTTCTCAGCATGAGGATAAGGTGAACGAAGCGTATGACAGTAAAGGACTACCGCATGTAGTGATCGTAGGATTTAGGAGATGGATACCGCTCCTAATAGTTCCAGCTCCATCGACTACGGAGAAAAGATTTTCTCCTTCGAACAAAAAATATTTCTGCTTGGTTTCTTTTCCAAGTTTAATTTTTTAGTGCGCTGTGAAATTGTCAATTATCCGTCATTAAAATGAAAGGGATTATGAGGTATTCACTTTTGATTTAGTAGTCCTATCCTATTAGTAATCCTAAACATTAAGGAATGAAAAATGGAAATAGGGGGTAAATTATGCACACAATGATGAACTTCAATCTTGATATTCTGACTGAGTTTTCATAATTTTTTGCAATAAAATTATTAATCTTTAATCAATTTAAGAAGCCATTAATTAAGCAATTGAATATATTTTGGCTCGCACGATTTTTAATGATATTGGAAAAAATATGCTACTGCTTATTTTTGGCGTTATCAAGGGAAATAGATGAAAGAAAGCTATGATAATCGATTGAATATGCGTTAGAATCAAACTTTTTAAAAATATCTCCTCGAACGTGGCTCTCACAAGCAGATAAATATCGCTCGTATAACACTGAATTATATTAACTTACACTGTATACGCACTCCCACAGCTGCACATTGTAAAGATACATAATTTTAATAAACAGTAGCACCAAGAAATTATAGTGAAGATAATATACGTCAACAGCCGAATATTCCCATGTTTTTCAACAATTTTCGATTATTATCTTAGAAAAATAACAATTGACGGAATATCTCGCCCTTGTACATACTGTTGTCAAAGAGAGTCTTTCGTTCACTTTCGTTCATAATTTGACACTTATCTGTAAATATAAATAATCTTATATCTGAATTTCATCATAACCTAACTTTAACAGGTAGATTACTATAATTAATGAATGGAATTATCTTCGTGACAGTAATTATGAGTATCAATTTACGTATACCGTAGTGGCTTCAATAAAATTATAACTTAACTCTTGGTCAAACCAAAAGGTTTAACCAAAAAATTACAATTCATCGTTAATAAATGATATCTTAATTTTCAACGGAAAGGAAAGCAAAATTGCTTAAATGAACAACAAATCGTTCCATCAGCTTCTGTCACAATTTCTTTTGAGTAAAATACAGGGCTCTTTTCAACAATGACCTTCAAAGCTTAATCCTGAAATTCCACGATTCAACTAACGACACTATTATATGATGCGATAATACGATTTTCTTCTTTCGAGGATTATGTCCAATTATCCAAGGCATTGAAATCTTCCCGGTTTCAACATTTCGTAAAATATCAAACTACAAAGAAGCATTATTAATCGGAGCAGCAACTCCCAACATCTTTTCCCATGCACATCTCCTCGCGGCCTTTCATGGTCCGTCGAATTTTTCTTTTTTTTCGGCGTATGAATCAGCTACTTTGTTCAAACCCCATCTCGAAGAGTAGTGAGATGTTGGTAGGGAGAGAGAGAGAGGGAGAGACGGATGCAAAACAGTGGGATTTCGGAAGAGGCCCGAGTTTTCTTGTGTATTTCTTTTAAGTGAAAAACGGAGAATATCTCTCTGCGGGTGGGACGGAAGGCCCGGAGGAGATAGCGAAGAGGTGGGCGGAAGCAAGGAATGGAGGGCGGGATTGAACAGAGAAGAACAGAAAGTACAAGGGAGGTGGAAAAAGGAAAAAGAGGGGGAGGAGAGAGAACTTCAAAATTAGCATTCTACTCCCGTCCCCCCTTGTCTTTTCAGGCCTCCTCGACTCCTTGCGTCTCTTCCTCCTCAGTTTGAAACACCCTTTAGGTACATACCTACCCCTCTCTTCGTCCCTTGTCCGCTGCTCTCCCTCCACTGTTTCCCGAAAAAACTCCACACCCATCCCCTTATTTTGGACACTAAACCCTCACCGCTCCGCCCCGAAACGAGCCAATTCCTTCTCCTTTTTCGTTTACTTGCTGATTTTCCCTCCATCTCCCCTCCCTCCATTTCGAAAATCGTCCAACAGGGCCACATCTTTTTCCTTTTCACCCTTCCCTAACTACTCACTCCCTACCTTCCCAGTTTCCGTCAGGAGTAGCATCCTCAAATATGGTCTTACCCCTAAATCATTCACATCACACACTCCTAACAACCCACAGCACTCTTGTCTTGAGAAATTTTCCCTTATGCCGGGCGTCCATTGACCTTTGGGGAAGGGCAGCAGAGGGGCTGGGCAGAAAAGTAGAGAAATATCTGCAATAATTTAAACACAGATGATAAATTGTCATGCCAAGGCACACTTCTCTCAGCAGAGGCGTATTCTGGACTCATAATAGTACATTCAGTTTCATGGTGGGTTAAATAGGTGTTGATTTAAAGGTTTATGCATGTAGCTCTGTCGCAATAAATATATGTGGAATAATTACATGCATTTACTTTTAGTGCGAATTAAAGTGGGACCACCATTTTTGAATCGTCGTGATGATTCTGTTATAATTAAAGCTTATCAGATGTAATATATATTAGCTCTTCAGTTACCTTTCACTTGAGATTGTGTTAAGCATTGACATAATGTAACATTTATCACTCGTGTTTGGAGAACTTGATGATCCTGAACCAGTTAGATGGTATAAATATCAGTTTTCATTTGGGGAAAAATAGAAAGAAGAGGAATACCTACGCTTCTTAGCAGCAGGCGCAGGAGACTTTTCGGACCAAAACCACGCCAGCTTCGTAAGATATAGAAAAATATGCCTATGCTGTCTAAAACGCCTGTATACTGTTCACCTTCACATTTGCAGCAATGTATCAGAGAACCGCTCTGCATTCGTTCTCCCCACAGCTGTGTCTCTCCTTAATTAAAATGTTGTGCAACCTTAGCTCTTCTGGATCGTAGATTATTTGTTCAAGCCGGTTAAGGGTCATCTCTTTCTATATTTTACGAATCACGAAGACTACGTGTGTGTTATGACCGGGCCCCCACCATCCGCTTGGCGGGGAACCCGATAGCATAATATTTTACGTGGGTTCTTGCCCTTGGTGTCGGGAGGCGAATGATCACACACAAATGTTTGTCTTTTACCCAAAGTTTATTTCCATTAAAAATCCCAAAATAATCAATTCAATGAACACATAGCAAATAATGAATATGTGCGTCTAGAATAGAAGAAAGTGAAAACATTACCAATGTCTCGGGAATGAGAGGAGCTGCTGGTGATGGCACGGGTAGATAGCGAGGTGCTTCGGTAGCACGAACCCCATGGCCCGCGCTTCGACTCCCACTGACGGCTACATTGTGACTGTGCCGTCAGTGAATGGTTGCAGAGTAACCATTAGCCGATTACTGTCCGATGAGAGACTAGTGAATCACTGTCTGACTACCTGCTTGACGAGTTTCGAGTGTACTCCCTCATAGCGTCTCCACCGTGCCTTTATATAGGAAAGGTGAAACTAGGATGTTTTCGACAAAATGGCAAGGGTGGGATGGGAAGAAGAGGAAGGTTAGCCGCTCTCGAAAGTGAAAGGTACAGTTCCCGAGGTATAGTTTGACATAGAGACGTAACACAATAACACATTTATGCATACTTTGGGAAATGGAATTCTTCCATTTCCGGATAATTACATGTGGACTGCGCTTGAAGAAGAACTGTGGAAGGGTATAGCATATATGTTCAACAATTAATCATGAAAGTATCTTAATAAACAGAAATCGTTGCAATATTTCTAAAATTTTCTTTTGAAATGTATGCGCACAAAATAATTCTACCCTTTATCCTTTTTTGAGATACACATATTTCAAAAGTTTTTATGGAAACCTAATCACTAGGAGCGCACACTACACCTTACCGAAGTAGAAGCTACAATATATTTTTTCCACCAGAATGTTTTAAGGTACGACCTGTTTCAACGCAATGGTGTTAATATCACGTCCTTATTCGTGTTTTAAAAATTTCTGGTGGAAAAATAAGTCATAGTTATTACTTCGGTTAGCTATGGTTTTCTTCAAAGTTTAGCCTGAAACCATGAAATAATTGACAGGTCATCGCAAATTACTAATTTAATTGAAACCTTGCACATGGGATATTTGACGGGTCATCGCAAATTAAAAGGGTGTAACCACATCTCTGTTGTTAGTAATTTTCGATGACCTGTCAATAATTTTTCTACATCTATTTTACCATTTTATTGTTTATATTTATCTGCTTCCCTCACTAGCCCCTCACCTATTTTAAATTCGCTCCCAGCCTATACCATCCCCTTTCACCCCTCTCCCAAAG
This sequence comes from Pyrrhosoma nymphula, assembly GCA_963573305.1. Lineage (NCBI taxonomy): Eukaryota > Metazoa > Arthropoda > Insecta > Odonata > Coenagrionidae > Pyrrhosoma > Pyrrhosoma nymphula. The sequence continues at coordinate 13,982,975 of OY754333.1, read as the reverse complement.
AGGTCCTCTTTAATATCCTCCTTGACATTTCTCCGTGCCTTCCACGCCACCTAGGGTTATCCCGCACATCGTCCCCTCCCTCATCCTCCTTCCTGCACCATACCGAACCCCCAATAAATTCCTTTTCATTGTCTCACTCGACTCAAGACTCTCGCTCCTTACTCTCTTTCAATCTTCCTCTTCCCCTTTCACTTTCCTTCGTATTTTCCCCACTCCTGCCCCCCCCTTATGTCCTGAAACCCTGGTGCTGAAATTTCAATTTGGTAGCTTCGAATTAATCTCCATTTCCATCCCCGCTCACTCATCTCACGTCCCTTATCGTCTCCGCAACTTCTGACTGCCGCCCCACGGCGTCATCTGAAATGCTATCACCCTCTACTTTCTTTATCCACCACGCTCCTTTCTTTTCCTTGGCACACATTTATATTTGCATATACTCCCGCATCTTTGACTCCTGTCATACAGGTGTAATCACAAGTGCCGAATTGTGGTAGGAACCTTTGCTGCGGGTGATTTGTTGAATGCGATGCTTTGACTGAAACAGGTGCATGAGAGTCAGCATATGGTAATCCACCGTGCCCGCTCGCTCAATACGTATGCAATCACAGGCGTAGTTAGTACGGTATCAGTAAAATTAATTTGGGGGCACTTTTAAGATCTTAAATATTGGAAGGAGTGCAATTAATTCAAAACAAATTTATCAATGTCCCTTATGGTAAGTTGGTGCTTCTTCACCAAATGTATTTCTATTTGAAGGCTTTAGTCCCCCGTTCTTTATGCAAGAATATTTTTATCAATTTTTGTACAAGTAAGAGTTCACTAAAAAAATACTACTCCTAATGCAAGAAGAGCACCTTTCGTGTGGTCACGGGCCTCATGCAACTTTCGCCAGAGTTTTATACACCATCTTGTTTCATCACATCATTCGAATTAATTACCATTGTCCTCATGTGATTATGCGTACGAATAAATGAATAGAACTGCTCTAGTATTAAATTAGTACGTAACTCACATTCTACTGCTGTACATTTATTGTACCATGCCTTTTTTTCTTCAATTGTATTAAAATCTGCTCGATAAATCAAAGAATACAATCGCTGAGCCAAAAGAGCTGACGATAATGTGGCAACATGACGAGCTAAAGTTATTTTGAGCGAGATATTTTCCTAATCGTGGTTGAATTTTATTTTTAAATTTCAGCATCAGTAAAATTTATGAAGTAAATATTGCAACATTAATAGCGCACAAATGAATTTATACATGAATAAACTCCTCAGTAATTTAATAAGTTTTTCCAGATAAGGCTCTAACTTGACTCATTTTCTCTCGCCGTGTGGTGAAAAAGCCTCCCCAAGATATGTTTTTTTGTGATTCTGTAAAACCTAATGCGGTAACTAATTGAATATTTTTGTAAATAGTTGGGAAAACATACGAACTACACAACGTTAGTTTTTTGACAAGACATAGGCGTTTTTAATTCCTAATATTTTCAGTATTCTCCCTCAGCAGCGCACAGTTATAAACTATCCCATGTAAAACAGCTTATATTTTTAGTCGAATTCCTCGAAAAGTAGTCGGGCAAGGGGTTAATATTTTGATTAAATTAGGAATGGGTTCTTTAAAATGAGGTTAATTTCACCAAATTCTAGGTGAAGTGATATCTCGTTCAAAGTACCTTAACCTCAATGTTAAACCAAAATTCCATAGGATAAACTTTCTCCGGACTAAAGCTATCGGGATCAGCAGCGTCAGGTCAGCAGCGTTAAAACGACACTATGACTACGTGTTTAACGAAATTGTGGGACCAACATACTTAACCCTGCCTGCGACATATTTTAACGAAACTATGCACCCGGCCGTTGCCCTCTAATTAAAGGGTTACTTTTCCGAGCTTAACATCTATCTTTACCAGCTTAAGAAACCTGATGGCTCATGTTTCTTCTCAAAGACAGCGCTGGTAGACAATAAAGTAAGTAAATTCGAGCATTCACGTATTCCGGTTGAAAAATGAGCAGCCTGGACTGAAAAATAAACTCAAATTCCCTTCCACCCATCGCACTGTACTGAAAATTTAACCGAAATAAAAAAAATACTAAAAGTGCTTTACGATTTTTTGGCCGCACATTATTCCTCTGACCACTCCACAAATTCGCGCGGGAAACTGAATTTCCCCCGTCCAGACGAGCATCTCCCTAACCTCATAAAGATAAAAATATCCGTGCCCTGCTCACCTTGTGTGATCGTGATTAAAATCGGCCTCGGGGGTGGTGAGGGTTGGGAGGGGTTTCCTGTACGGCACGGGTCATATAGCGACCCCCCATTCCCTTCCCTGCGAGCGCCAGTCCATGCGAAAAGCACCCTATCCTGTGATATTTTCAACCAACCCTCTCCTCCTCCTCCTTTCTCATATCGTGACCGTGGCAGTGGGGTGAAACGCAATAAAAAGATCCCCGCGGATCGCATCGGACGGCAGGAAAACGGTCAGCTACGACCCTGTACTTCAACGAGGGAAAGGGAAATGGACGGGCGGTCTCGACGCCCCCTTCTTCTTGCCGCCCTTAGGCGACCCTTCTCCCTGACACAACACTCTTCAACCGCCCTCCGCGCCAGGACATTTCGTGGCGAGTCGCCTTATCGTCCACGCCCCCCACGGCTGTTCCTTCTCCTCCCTCACCCTCTTCTTAACCTCCCGCAGAGTCCGGCGGCGTTGTGCAAGGGTGTCGGAGAAGGACTAAGGACAGGAGCGAGCTTAAGGGTAGCCGGAGGGCAGGAGATGACCAAGGGTCAAGGAGGTTTGAGGCGGTGGACGGATAGTATACAGAGTAGGTTGAGGGTTTTCCCCAAGTGGCTCAGGGCCTCTTAACAAACCCCTCCTGCCTTCCCACTTCATACCCTCAGGAGATGCAAGGGAAGTGATAAAGGACCTCGTGGAGTTTTTGGGGGGTGGGGCGTAATGTTGCCAAGGGTTTTCGGGAGAAGCGAGATTTCGGAAACAAGGGCGAGGGTTTAGAGCGCACGGGGAGATAGAGGTTTGGGGTCCTTTTCACGTGGGTGAATTGTGGAGGGAAGTGCAAGTGACTTGGGTGTTATAAGAGGAGGTGATGCATGGAGGGAGGGAGAAAGTGCGGCATTGAATTAGAGGGAGGAAGCAATAAGGGGAAACGGACAGGTTTATCTGCCTTAGATCGACGCCGTAGGGTCTCCTCTTATGTTTAGTGCTTGGCTATTAATTCTCGAGGGTTGTGAATGTGAAGGAATTTCGGTGAACGCGACACCTCTGGGATGATTTGTTACCCATGGATGTACACATTAGCTCTAGGAAGAATCTCTTTCCGATGGAAGGTTAGAATGATTTTGGCTAGGCTATGCATTTTGATTAAACCTTAGGGCTCTTTTAAAAAATTATTAAAACAATAGATAATGCGTCGAATATAAATCATTGGGAATTTAAAAATTCGACCCCAGCATATCTTAACTTTATGATGTTACTATTAGAAATTATCTGCGAACAATTACCTTGAGAAATGAGAGATTCTGGTGCTGGGTGATTCTGTTTACATCAAAGAATAACCATAAGCTTATGCCAAAACTAATATTTCCTTTCCAAATATTTCCAAGAATTAGCTAATGGCACTTTCGTCAAGTATCACCCATATAAATGGATTTTTATGAACGCTGCACCTCCATATTGATTTGATGACCCTTAATATTCTTGCTATATACTTGTTCCTTTGCTATGTTTCTTAGCAATTCATTGTTGGAATTAATCTGAACTCTGAATGTCAATGAAATCGGTATGTGTTATTTTTATCTATCAAATTACAGCCTTTGAATTTCCTTCATATAAGAAACCTTCCACGAGCATAAAGATACGTGTTACCGTCTAGTATTTACGATGCATTTCCTCAACCAATAGGGAATTATGATGCTTCGAGACAATTTAGTTAAAATAACGCGGAAAGTATTTTTCTACGCTTGTATTCCTATGGATAATCTCTTCAAGGTGATAGGAAACTTGTGGTGGGATTTTAAGTAGGCAGAGCTGGCAATGAGGGAAAAAGGGACGCATAAGTTCGCGATTGAGGGGAGAATATATGGAGGGCGGGGAATGGAAAAATGAGAAGAGTTCGAAATATTAGATATAGACCACGCTTTTCAACTTTGTGATTGCGTGCATTGTATTATGCGTACTTTGCAGGACGAAAGGTACACTGCTCAACTTGGAGATTAGGCAGTAATATAATGTCAAAGAGAACAATATTCTTACGTTAGACTGAAGTTATGCCGCATATTAGTAGGTGATTATCATTACAAAACATTCACCTCATCATTAGGTTATCATGAATTGATTTAATATCATCACTTTCACTTTAGACCACTTCGGAACGATTTTCTCCAAAATCTTCAACCGTAGCATATTTTACGCAAGGAAAAGGGCTTGTGCACGCTAAATAAGCCATGTGGCTGCATTATGAATTTACTGCTAAAAACTGAACGAGAAATTTTATATTCGTGGCAATCATTTTAGTTGCATTATAATTCATTTGACATAAAAGATTTGTAACGATGGAGAAGCATATAAATATGCAATAGGATCGTAAATGGATGATATTATAAAATGTGCCAGCCAAGCAAGCAGGATGAGCATTTTACCATCCTGAGTATTTTTGCATAATAATTATTTAGTCCCCAAACGTCGTTAGTGCATCAATAGTTTCGCAATTTAATGTCTCCAGTCGTCGAGGAATTATGGGCGAAAAATTAATAATGTTTAAGATCACAATACCAGGAAACACTATCAAAGCTATTTCAAGGTTAGGAATTTTCAGGTTCAATAAGAGCCATCGCATATTTCGACGATAAAACCGAATTAATGTGAGAATCAAAATAACATTTCATGCAAAATCCGAGTAGCCAGCGAAGACTTTCAAATGGTATGTATTTGGTTCACTACATTAATATGCTTCATCGTAGTTATTTGATTATTCATAATTAAATCACTATCCGTAGTAAAACCATTCATTCAGTAATTTTGTTCTTCGTGGTTCATTTCGTTCATCATGAATGATTTGAAAGAATGAGTAATTGGCATGAATCAAATCGCATGAATCGAATCTTGTAAATGAACCGACATTTTTAACCTGTAATAGCGATTACCTTCACTAAGATAAAATAGGTAGTACCGAATACTAGGGATGACCATCGATGGCCAATGGTTCAGAAACATCGATAGTTAGCGTCCGATGGCCGATGTTTCGCCATCGATGGCATGTTGCCGATGTTCTCCCTCTATCGATGGTATTAGTCGATGGATAACATCGATTTTTTCTCAAGTGTTTCATGTAATCTACACCTGAAATTTTTATATTCAAGCGGAGATGCCTCCAAGGAGTTTGTATTGAAGACTTCCAAACAAGTGTAATCACTGGTGAACATTAATCAATACATCTGGGAAAACATCAAATTTAAAATTTTCGCCCAAAATTATGACTGCGGTCGTGCATTCAAGTAGAGTTCTTGATATCCCGCGTGGTATCATAATAACCATTTTATTTCTGTTGGTTAGCAAGTAACATAGAAATCGTCAAAAAAAGGCATTAAAACACTGATACAAATAGAAGGGAGGGAAATTTCGAGGGAATAAAGAAACGTGTGCCGTGTTCGGCTATACCACTTGATAATAACACTGTCACACACACAAAATAAACCTACGAAATGAGTCTATCAAGAGTGGAGACCCAGCGATAAACTTCAATGACTTGTCGCACTAAAATCCAGAAGAGAAAAAACGAAACGATGCTAAGGTCAAATATAAAGCCAGAGAGAAGAGTCCAAGAGAGCTTTGTCTAAACCGGGAGAAGAATCAGTAGGCAGATGGTCGAATAGAGGTTCCGAATTTCAGGTGATCAGCTCTTTAAAGCACCATATACGTAAGTGAAAATTATTTTCATTAGAGAAACCAAAAACACGGTATATACTCAGTGTTCTTGAGTAAAACATAAACATGATAAAACACTCGTCAATTCCGATCGATTTATACCGCTAAATTGAACGGAATATTGTGCGTTTGCACTCATCGTGTAAAGCGACATTTAGTATGATTCAGTCGTTCATACAATATTTTCTTGCACACTTGACTATAAATGCTTTCGCACGATAGATTGTACAATAAAATATACCGTGTAAAACGGCCTTTAGACATTCCATGCAAATTTATATACCGTTCGCTATTGTAAACTGAACGTTTAAATTCTTCCAATATATTTTATCATTAGTGACAGCGCATTGCCGTCACCTAATGAATTACAGTATACTTATTTACCATTCGTTTAAACACGTAAGAGAGTTAGAAAAAAGTTTTGCATTTTAAATATACTTATTATTATGCGTTTTTAAATATTAGAGCACTTAGATATTTGTTATCCTTTACAAAATCTTACTTTTTAATCCTTGGCATTTGTAAAATGTATTTTATTCGCCTAACTGTTATAATGAATGGTAAAATTATTTAATAATTTTCTTTATAATACTAGTTTAGTTAATATTTTGGTGATCTTACAAAGGAAAAAAACAAGCAAATAGCTGCCCCGCGAGATCAATAAGATGAGAGTATATCAATAATTAGTGACCAACAAAATCAAACCTAAACAAAGTGAGGGCTACGTTCATTACCAGAGTAAGTCTATTTATCACAGTGCTCATAGATATCAATGACCGAAAGCAACTCACTATTTGCAACAACATTTAATCATCGGTTGTCAGTCGCGATTGATTCTCAAAAGAAGACCTGTGATTTTCATGAGTGAATCGCTCAGTTCTAAAATGCTCTAATGAACTTAATTAATCGCGAGAACCTTCGTGACAATTCTGCATTACATAAATAAATCTATAATAAATTATTTATATAACCTGTTCATTTCATTATTGCTTTTGGTGTGTGATGAACGTGAAATAACTTTCTGATTCTTTCTCGTGTAATGAAAATGAGTAAAAATAAAATCATTAAGTCATATACTGTTAACGTATAGCTAAAAAAAGTCACAAATACCTTTGGACGTTTTCATATGTTGCCTATGATTTCAGACGCAGAATTAGAAGTTTTTTTAGAAATCATTTATTTAATTAACCGAACCTGTAAGAAGTGAGTAGCCAAGGTAAATGTGATTTAATAAAAGAAGAAACTTCGCGCAACGAAACAGAAATTAAATTTGTGAAAAAATAGTAATAATATTCTGTTTTTATGGAAGAAATACATATACCATATGCTAGTAGAGAATAAATAGCACCAGATCACAAGCACAAAGTTTTAATTCATTACCCATTTTGCAAGTACGGTACATTCAGAGATGGATACACAACTTTCTGAGAGACATTATAATTGAGAAAACTCAAAATTATAAACAAATTCACTTGGCGTATCACGTATCACTTTCAATTGAATCCAATTAATGATTCGAATCTACCATCCCATGCGAATCCGGCTAATTATTAAAATCAAACTAGCTAAACGATTCGGATTAATGTTTCGACTGCTATCGAAACAATTACCATTTCTTATTCGAATCCAACAACAAATAGTCACTAGACTATCTTCTTTAGATACTTTTGTGAGTCCTCAAAATAGATCCGAATGTTGGATCAGCGAGTTGCTTCCTTAATTCAGTTAAGAGTGCCAAAATAACGAAATATAGTGCGTAACGAGTAGATTAAAAAATCAATAGGTATTCGTCACATCGGATCCGGATGAGTACGAATACAAAAGTAACGAAATGTTACCAGTCGCCCATCAATAACCGGAAAGCATCAATATTAATATAGATGGGCTCTACAGGTAGATCTTTTAAATAGGTATTCCCACATTAGATAACCGTTACTTTAGGTTAGTAACTCAGTAAGCGTTCATATCTTGTTCTTTATATTACAGCCGCCGAGGCGGCTGTAATATAAAGAACGCGCCGCCGCCGTCGCGTTGAAATGGTTCAATTATTCTTCTATACCTCAGGACTTGGTAAAACTCGGAAGAAGGTAAAATATACCATGTAAGCTAAAACAAATTGCAATTATGAGTACTTGAAATGTATACCCGTATGGTAATATCCCAGCCGAAATTAAGCCTTAAATCCATTTTATTAGACCTTTTAAAATTGATGACAGTTCCCAAGAGTTAAAATTAAGCACATCAAAATAGCTCGATTGGAAATAACGTATCCCAGACAGATGTACTATTATTACATATTTTCGTACGTATTCGTCTGTGAGTTCGTATACAAATGAAGATGAAATAAATAACCATTGGATCAGATCACTAATAAATGGAAGGGTGGCGCATACTCCTGACCAAATAAGATGAGACGAACTTGACTTTGATGTGTTTGCGATCACATGGTTTTATTTAAAAGTGTTGCGCGTGTCAGTGCATACCTTTTGAAAAGAATAATGAATTTAGTACAAAACATGATCCTTATATTATCATTTTTTCTTATCTATCAAAATGAAACTAAGTTACACCTCATAAATGGTATTTCTGATTAGTTAGATGAAGTTCCTTCATTTATTAAATAACTCTTTACCATGGCTACTCACTTGTTACAGGTTCGATCACATAAATAAATGATTCCAAAAAAAACTTCTAATTCTGAGTGTAAAAACAAGGGCAAAATATCAAACCTCTTAAGGTTTTTATGGCTTTTTCTTAGCTATACGGTAACAGTATATGGCTTCAAGATTTTATTTTCACTCAATTTCATTTCGAGAGGAATAATCAAAAGTTATTTCACGTTCATCACACACCAAAAGCAATAATGAAATGAACAGATTATATAAATATATTATTATAGATTTCATTATGTAATGCAGAATTGTCACGAAGATTCTCGCGATTAAATAAGAACATTAGAGCATTTTAGAACTGAGTGATTGACTCATGAAAATCACAGGTCTTCTTTTGAGAGTCAATCGCGACTGACAACCGATGATTAAATGTTGTTGCAAGTAGTGAGTTGCTTTCGGTCATTGATATCTATGAGCACTGTGATAAATAGACTTACTCTTGTAAGGAACGTAGCCCTCACTTTGTTTTGGTTTGATTTTGTTGGTCACTAATTATTGATATACTCTCATCTTATCGATCACGCTCGGCAGCTCCTGGCCTGTTTTTTTTCCTATGTAAGATCACCAAAATATTAACTAAACTCGTGTGATAAAGGAGATGTATTAAATAATGTTACCATTTATTATAACAGTTCGGCGTATAAAATACATTTTACAAATGTCAAGGATTAAAAAGTAAGATTTTGTGAAGGATAACAAATATCTAAATTCATCAATATTTAAAAATCGCATAATTATATGTATATGCAAAATTCAAACTTTATTCACCAACATTTTTTTCATATTGTAATAATAAAATTAACACATAAAAACGTGACGTCTTTTATTTTTAAAGCGACTGCAGGTTGCCGTCATCAACAACAAAATGAATCTTTAGGAATCGGAATAATACGGTCAACCAAACAATCGCGAACGGCTTTTTGAATGAAAATTTTGAATGAAATGTTGTAAATCGGAACTAGTGGTGGGCTCCGTCGGTACTTCTGAGTACTTCAGTACTATATGTAGAGTTACTACCTGTTTCTCTTCTGTTCCTTTCATTGACGAGCAGGGCATCCAAGCATTGCTGACTTGGATATAATTGTTCACGGTTGCTGATGCTGAAATTGTCTCCGAAACCCGAGAAAACTTCATCAACATCGCTGTTGACATGGATCTAAATATCCATGATTGTTGAGGATGAAGTTTTCTTGGAAACCCGAGATAATGTCATCTACATCGTTCGCAGAGAAAACGCCAAATCATTCATAGATGCGTAGAGTCTCCTGCCACACGTCGCACAGGATAGTAATGTAGATGCAGAAAATAACGAGTGCTACACTTAATGATTGAGGCCTTTACCTTTTCTTCTTTAGAAATCCATTCTAAAGAAGAAAATCGAAATACTTTGCTTTTTCAACAAATTTACTTTAATCGTCGACTAGTTTCGATACACTGTATCATCTTCTACTAGTCTTTGAAGATGATACAGTGTATCGAAACTAGTCGACGATTAAAGTAAATTTGTAGAAAAAGCAAAGTATTTCAATTTCCTTCTTTAAGAACGAGTGGTTGAATTGGAGTAGATGGGTACTTTGCGGATGGACGATTTAAATGTACTATTTTCTATCACAGGAACAGATCTATGAACATACTTTTGTGAAGCAAGTGAACTATTCACTGCCACAGTCAGTGAATCGTTCAGTTTAAACTAAATAAAAACATTTATCCGCTACCATGTCTGTCGACTTTAAATGAAGGCGTTACAGGCAGGCAATGAGCTTAATTATGTCCTTGGCCATCAGTCAGCAACATATCTAGTTTACTCAGTGAATACTTCGCTGAAGCAGAAAATGGTCATTTAGCCGGCAGGCGGAACCACTTTCAGTTCGTCTTATGCGAATACCGTTATGCCTGATTTACGGAATGTTGGTTTACATGACATCGCTAGGAATCACTGGATATCGAGGAGATGAGCCAATAGGAATTAGTAATTACGAGAGGGACATAATAGGTACCTGGCCAAAGCGATGAAGTAAAATGAAATTAAAAGGTCCATGAAGATGATCATTTCAGTCACGGACGGAATTCTAACGACGAGGGGTTAAGGAAAACATATAGGCTCTGCAAATGACTTAAGCTATATTTGCAACAAATTATGAAATGATGAGAAAACCACCTTTGTTATTTCCACAAAACTTTATTACGCTGGCACGACGCGCGTTTCACCGGTATGCCACAGTGTGGTGTAACACGCGTCGTACCAGCGTAATAAAGTTTTGTGGAAAGAACAAAGGTGATTTTCTCATCATGGATATCCATAATTTCTACGAGTTCAGGCCTGATATCATCAGTTTTAATTATGAAATGGATTGGACGGTCCGACGAAGCATTAGAGGAGCGAAAAGATCGGATAATTGTTTAATCATATCTGCAAATTCATTAATAAAGACATAGCCTGTGATACATACTAGAGATTTTTCAAATTCCTGCTAAAAAGTTGGATGATATTGGTGGAAATCAATATAAGAACACGTACATGTTATATTCATTTATGGCTCTCCAATCATCTGTACTTCCATCATTGACCCCATTTCGATCGCATTTCTCCTGAATGCTAGGTCTACTCATTATGTAGATGAACTAGCGTTTAGATGGAAATAGCGTGAGGCCTAAAATCTAGGTTATGCCACTCCTCAAGCAATCATTGTGGTGCACAGCAGTGACATTTTCACGAAGTTTTCCTCGGTGAACATTTCGTATTCTCACCCCCAAAGTTTGCCGCATTGCCGAAGGACAAAAAAACCTCAAAACATGTGCACTTTAGTAACAAAGATGAATTGAATTGATTTATTATATCATAAAACATTTAAGTTGTCCAGAATAAAATTATTTTGAATTGTTATCTTTTCAAAAAATTAATAAAAGTACACAAAAAATGCAATGGAAAATAAATGGATGTCCAAAAATACAATTCCGATATATAAACAAAATATTTTTCGTTTTTGTCGGTCATCTCTATGAATTATTTTATTGATTTATAAAATTTTACAAATAGGATATTTTAAAAATTATCTTTGAAAGACGTTAGGATTGTTTAGATGCAATTCTTTAAATAGATTGGGTAATTTGTTATATTTTATGTATCTCCCTAATGTGGAATATTGTCGAACGATTTGGTTCTAAGCACCAGTGTACATAGCGTACTCTTTTCTCTGGTGCCATGATGGTGAAGCGATTCAAAGGTAGTACTGAAGTTGCGGCGATTGAAATGTGTATAAATGATTAATTCATATAGGTACAGGGACAAAAAAGTAACTTATAAGTAAGCTATATTAAAAAATAAATAGGTTTACAAAAATCCAAGGTTGCTTTAACGGGAATTTAAATGGTTAACTGATTTTCTCTAAAATACTCTTTGGTAGTGAAGTTGATGCTTAAACAAAAATGTATAAGGCTAACTGATCCTTTAAAAAAATTAATTATGCACGAGGATTGTAGGAAAGTCATGGAAAGAAGGTAGAAGAGATTGGAAATACAGGATTGATATGGGGTGGTAGTATAGGGGGATAACAGATGGATCTTAAAAATCGCGAAAGTTTGAAAAATGATGATGAGATACGGAATGAATAGAACGAATTTTCCCAAATACCAGGTCTTGTCCAGTCAATTAGTACTTAGGTACATAGTAATAAGTTCCTTAGCACCTCTAGGTATGGAGTATCATAATAATCGGTAGTATAGGGGGAAAACAGATGGATCTTAAAAATCGCGAAAGTTTGAAAAATGATGATGAGATACGGAATGAATAGAACGAATTTTCCCAAATACCAGGTCTTGTCCAGTCAATTAGTACTTAGGTACATAGTAATAAGTTCCTTAGCACCTCTAGGTATGGAGTATCATAATAATCGCCCAGGCTGTTTTCGAAATAAATATGTTATACATACTAAAATTATTACTAAGAAGAGTTTAAATATATTGAGGATTTTCTTTGATCAGGATATAATTTTTCTTTCGGGGAATTCATAAAAAAATCAAGTTCTGAGATAATTAGTTTTTGGATCGTAGTTTTAATCACGGGATCGCAATTCCCCTAATTTCTAGCTTGGGCTATGGCATTTTGAATAATTTTCGACAAGTAAACAAACAATAATGGCTGTCCCATAATGATATTCTTAAAAATTGCGATAAAAATATCAAAAGAGTGTGTATGACCTGAATTATCTAAAGTAATAGACCAGGAAGTTCAAATCAGACGATAGCTTATAAATAGAATTTGATATTTTTCTGGTAATTTTGGCCAACTTCCAATCATATTCAAGTATTGTAAAATAAAATACTCGACGTTGAAGTCCTCATCAATGTCATACTTATCATGAATGTCGTGAAAATATTTTCTGTACTCCTTTGTTCTCCCCTGTGAATTTTTTAGGGCTTTATACATATATCTATGATATTACTATGGTCTTTTGCTGGAAATACGGACTACTATTAATTCAATATGTATATGAAGAATGCATTTTCAAAAAGTAAATTCATCCTAATTTCAAGAATTATCGATGTTGTGAAAATTGCAAAACTAATGCATCTAGTAAGCGCTAAGGTGAATCGACGGGAACTAAGATGTCAAACCGGCCACGCCCACGTTACAGCTTAAAGCATTGGCCAACATAACAAGGACTGTCTCCATCTACCTAATTGATAGAACTCAGTAAACATAAAGAAAGTTTCCGCAAAACTAATTGAATTGTTGCTATGGCTAATGAGCCTCGCAATCTTGTTGAATACGTACGCGCCATTCCTGAAGCCGGCCAGTAAGATGTTAATAAACTACCGTAGCATTCCTTCTTTTGTAGAGGTCATCTTGTATCTGTGTAGGTGCTCGTAAGGACCTGACCTGTTCCCTGTGCTCTCTCAAGGAGCAGGGACTTCAGGAAGGAAAGCTTTGTACGTCATCCCCATTCTCCTCTTCTTCCCTTGTGCCTGCCCACTCTCTCGCTTCCTTCCGCCTTTCGGTCCTATTCCCGTGTGGCTCCTAACTTCCCACCGCTGTGTTGTGGAGACTGCACTTCACACATCTCCTCAGCCTCCACACTCCCTCCCTCTCCACTCCCCCGGAGCAGCATTCCTTCTCGTCTCCGGGTTTTCCTTTCTTTCCCATGCCGTCCCCCTCCCCTTTTCCTATGTTACGCCGCGGAAGCGGAAGGATGGTGCTCCCAAGCTCATCCGCCTCCACCAGGCGAGGTTGACGCAAAAATATCGGCTGTTCTCAAATGTGGAGAAGAAGTGAACACTACTAGGAGTTGGGCCAGGTATAACAAATTAGAGGCCGCATTATGATAAAACTTAGCAAATTCGTAGCAACTCCCACCGTCGCTTGTGGCCTCGCACGCGTTATTATTTAATACTAAATTTATACATGTTTTGACTAATCAGTGTCCAAATATTTTCAGTAAAACGAGTCATTTACAAATGAACGTAAATATCTAATGGTAAATTGATACATGTGCTGACCAATCAATGCTCTTCTCTTTTCTGAATGACGAGTAATTTACTAATTAACTTTATTTTTTAATGGTAAATCAATCAATGCTCTTCTCTTTTCTGAATTACGAGTAATTTACTAATTAAATTTATTTTTTAATGGTAAATTGTGGTGGAATCACGATTCCATCTTTTCAGTTGTCTTTTTCGTTATTAAAAACGAAAATGCGCTTTACCCTTTTTCTCAACCTATGGTGGCTGACCTTGAATGTGCTGGCGTACCTCAGATATGTAATGCAAGGGGGTGGTACTCAGTCTCTCTCCGGCTGCTGTGAGATTCATTTTGGTCAAATTTGCTACGTTCGAGTTAAGAATTTATTGTTTAATGCACAAAACCAGTGGTTAACGCGACTCCTAGCCGCCCAACGTGCATTCATTCGTAATAAGTGACAGCGTTCTTCGGCCGCCGGGAGGCCGAAAATTGAGGTGCAAGGGGAAACGCCTTTCTTTCATGAGTTGGGAAAAAGATATAAAAGAAAAATGCTTAAAGTTACCGTCCAAAAAACATCATTCGTCAATTAAACTCAGTGATTTAAAGCACGTGGCACAATTTTAAGAATGACGATCACGTTTTCACACCCGTTGGAAATAAGAAAATAACGATAACGTGAACTCATGCGTTGTGGAGAATTACGATCGCGCCCCTGATGTATGGGCCAATTAATGTCCCACAAGATTCTTAAAAACGAATTATTCCCAAATCAGCACTTAACTAGCAACTCACTAGTCTAATTTGGACATTAACATCTCTGGGTAATTTACTTTCATGATTCAAAATTGCTTGTGCTTGTGGCTTACACTAAGTTAAGCCTATTACCATTTCTTATATGGTAAATGTTTTTAAATATCTTTCACATCGCCTGTACACCATCAAGTACCTACCTTTCCAGTAACTCATACCCTCAGCCTCTCCTTATACCGTCCAAAATACTTATCTTCATCTTTCGACTTCCACGCTTCCCAAGCGTTCTTCCGTCCCTTATCACCATATTGAATACCGAGGAGGACTATGAAGTAAAAAATCTACGAATGCACCTAATGATGATTCGCATCATCGGAACCATGGTCATAAGTTATCTATATCAATAATAGTGAATATCTGTTTGTTTGCACGCTATTGACTTCCAAACCCCTTCTCGGATTAAAAAAACAGTACGTATATATATAAGGATGTAGAGAGATCAATAGACTCTAATAGAAAGGACCAAGTTCCCCATGGGCCATATCTGGGCTCTTTTTAACCAATTTTGACTTCCATTAAAAAATCATTTCGGATTCGATTCAGGGATTTCTTTTCTCTTTTAGAATTCCTTAAACTCATTGCATACTTAGGCTTGTAATTTATGTACCGATTGACTGAAAGAAGAGAGTTTTTAGTTTATGAATTCAATTTTCGTATTCGCCGTCAGTATTTAGTACACTTTTTACAATAGAACTTTTCATTAACTTGGAAATCGCTGCAATTGATTTAGGGAAATGAAATCGTATGCCCGAGTCTCTTATGTCTCAGTTCAAGTGCTCAATGCATCAGAATTACAGCAAGATTTGACTTGGGGTATTTCTAACCCCAATCTCCATTATCATTTGTTGTCATCAAATTGAATAGTGATTAGTTAAACCTATAATTGGGCAAAGTGTTTCCATAATCGACAATTATCTCATACCTATCATTTGATCGTGACGATAAAATTATAAAATCGATTTAGGCAAAATTCGGGGTGGCACAATTGATTTTTTCGAAGAATCGGTAAATAAATAATTTTTGCAGTGAAAAGCTCTGTGACGTGTGGAATAGTGATGGCAAAGACAGCTCTTTAAAGTGAGCTATCACACTGCACCCTTCAAAGAGCCACTCTCATAGTGCTACTCTTTAGGCATCATTCTCTAGGTGAGGATATTTTTGGGGGGTGTTTGAGGGAACATTTTAAAATGAATAATTAGAAACTTTAGTTTCATTTATAAGTAATAATGAGTTAGTATCTTACAAATTAGAACCAGGAGAAAATAGTGGCTACTTTATTACGTGGAAGTTCCGTATGATTGAATATGTTTGTAGCTTGAAATCGTGTTGAAGGTACAGGAAGGGTTACAATCTCGAGTTTAAAGTTGACCATTTGCCAGACCAACATTTTTTAGCTTCATTTGCCATACATACTTGACGCATAAAATGTAATGCATACAATTACGATTACTATAATATTATGTTGTGATGCACCAGTATGTTTTTGCAGTGGGTGTTCTATTTACTCAAAAATATTTCCAGTTACCCATCTCTACCTTTCCAAACAGCGAACACGTCGTCAACATATCTGTACCAACAATTAATGAAATTGGTCTTCATCGAACTCTCATTGAATGACTTTTCCTCAAATTCGTCCATTTATATATCTGCTAGGAGTGGTGATAGATGTGAACCCATGACTAAACCGTCTTTTTATTGGAAAAAATGGTCGTTAAATTTAAAATAATTTCGTCAACAACCACTTTTATAAGGGTCATAAACTTGTAGAGGAATGGAGGTTCTGCCCCGGAATTTTTTAGTACTTTTTCAGCAACTTCAACTGCTTTGGAAACTGGAATGTTGTTGAAAAGGTTTTTATATGTCGAAAGACAATGACGTAAAGTGAATAAGTATCGGAAATCAGAGTAAAAATATATGTAAAATTTTGGGATAAACGTGAGGATTTTAGCTGGCAACCGTCACGGAAAAAAACCCATTGCAGGAAAACACCCACACAAGAAGGGAGGTGCGGTAATTATGTGAAAACCTAATGAGAGAAGCTAATGTGACTCATTTTAATGAATAATATAAGTACAAAATAAATCTCAACATTGAAATGTGTATGTGTATTTCTTTGAACAGAGAGTATTTTGTGAGTATTCGGCGTATTACGGCGTGTATTTTAGTAGTGAGAAGTGTCTTATGTAATCCCTTTTTGAAATAAGACAGTGATGATGCATTTCGTAAGGTAATGTCAAGATTATTCCACTAGCGGCAAGCGGTTACAGTAATTGATATATTGAATTTGAAACTTATGGTGCATAAATGTGAGACAATATTTTTTTTGAAAGTGACTAAATCTCCTTGTAATGCCGGTAGTATGACCACTTTGTCGATTCCGTGAGTAAAAATGAGGCCCTCTCTTGCATATGAGTAGTGATCTCCGTAATTGACAGCCTCAGGCGCTTTGTAGAGGAGATCTTCCAAGGAAGAATTCAATTTAAACGACGCGTTTCATCTTTCCTAACCATTATCAGTTGACTCGTGGAAAAGTGCCATTTTATTCTAAAAACAGTCGTGATCTCCTGTGCAGGCTGCGCTATTGGGGTGACCACCAGCAAGTAGGGAGCATACTACTCCATGAGACCTCTTGAAGGCCTATATATAGTTACATGAAGGGAATAGGTATTAAGCTACTGACTGTACCGATGTTAGTACTAGATATCATTCATGGATTATTGCGTATGAGGAAGCGCGTTTTTTATGCAAAAGGAATGATGTAACTGTCACGGAAAGATTGTTTGATTTATAAAACCATTGCCATTGAAGTGAATAAAGATCCCTCGATCCTTCACATGCAAGGAACCCTCAAAGAAAATTCATTTCTTTGCTCCGTAATCATCTTCATTCGTTATCTTTTTATGCGGAGTTGGGTGGGGCAGTCAATAAAATGGCTTCATGGTGCTCTTTGATGACCATGTTTTTCACGAGTAAATATTCATGTTTCATCGATCTTGTTGTTGACATCCCTTCAGAGCTTATTTGAATCCGACGACGCGATGGCAGGGTCTTGGCAAATGACCGAAAAAGTAGTTTCATTACAATCCATTCGTATACATCTCATCCGCTTCCTTTTTGTTGAGTGATTCCTGTCCTTTCTCCTTTCAAGATATAACGATGCTATCTTATTTTTTTGGCCCCAATAGGAGCTACTGCCAAAGTTTTTTTCTGGTGCCAGTCACTGGAGGACGACAAACAACTCTTTTAGTGGGACTAAATTATGCGAGGGAAATCGTTTATACATTTTCTATCCCGTTACCCTTTAGCATTTTCTAGGAATCAATAGTGAGTATCCCTTCTAAAACATGGTTATAACATCTTAACTGATATGAGTGTTTGTTTTGTTTGCGGAAACTGGAAGTAAATATGGAGCAGTGTATTAGGAAAGCCTCAGGATTATTATTTATCTGGAAATATTTATGGATGCATACAGGAAAACATTGCGAATGAGGTAGGACTCTTATGAGCAGTATGCCTGGATTTTAAGTACGTATTGCATTAGTGACAGTTTCTAATATTTCCTCTGGATAATGTTACCAAGATAGCGTGGAGGAAACATAATTTAAAGAAATCGTTTAACTCTAAAGAATAAGAGATTTATTAAGAGCAAACGTTCTTACCTCCATTATGCGGTACGCAATATGCTTGTTGGTGACTACTAACCTTACTACCTTACACCCTTGAGGTGCCTTGTAGGGTATTTTGTAGATGTAGATTTTGTAGATGCGACCTTTAGACAGCGAAATTTATTTAGGGAGAAACAATGTTCTCGATATAATTATAAATATACAGTATCATGAGGGTCTTTGATATAGCCACAGTCTATACAGTCGCGACAAGACGGACACAATTCTTGCAGCTAGCTGTTAGTAGCGGCCCAAGCGGCGAACGTGTATAACTACCGTAATGAGGGGTGATTACATACACTTTCGCGCACTGAAACTAGAACCTATTTTCTTCTTCATGATGTAATGGTATTATTCCTTTTGTAGATAATATTTGATAATGTCTCCCCTTTTAGGATTATATTGCGTTAAAAGGCAACAGTGAGAATAAAACGCAGTTCAAGCGTACTAGAAACAACCGTTCAAACTCATCCTGTTTTTCAATCTCGCGATACAATACCGTACTTTGGATGTCATACCGGCTTTGATTGAGACTGTGTGCTGAGTGCTGCGACTGCGTACAGTGTTTTCACATTTGATTTTTATTAAATAATACTGCAGCAGAAATCGGTAATGGAATTCAGGAGTGTCATTTTTCCCGATTCCCTAAGTATCATTACAGGTTGGTCGGTGCTCTTGATATTTTTGAAGCTCACAAAACGTGAGCGCTCTCTAATTCTTTTATTTTAACACGCTAATGTAATTTATAATGATCATTACCCGTGCATACGATGGGTCACCCATTGCCGCAGAAAAGATTGAAACGGGAAAAATGCCGCTTACTTGTGCAGAAAATTATTTGCTCTGTTCGGGGCATTTTGAAGACAGAGAGTTGATAAAAAGAGATTGGTGCTAACCGCTGTCCTCTTAATATTTGATATACCCAATAATCCGTCTCTAATAAGCTTTCAACGGAAGTTACCTGCCTGAAAGACAGTTTTCCCGAGGAAAAACTCTAGATACCAATCTCCTCTTATATATAAAGAAAGTATCCTTCTATAGTTTTTTTTAGCGTTACTAACATGTTTCTTTTCACCCAGTTTCTGCCAATCATGGCGCATTTTTCTCTGATATACAGTTACAACAGGATCATCCAATGAGTAAGTAATTTTTATTTGTATGTCTATAGTTCGAAACCAGGAAATTAAGAACTCACTAAAGAGAGTAAGAGATTAGATTTCTTGTTTGAGGAATAACATAACAGTTCTTCGAATTAAGAGTAGATTGAGATGTACTGGTGGTAGGTAGGAGATGGTCAGGGTAATTAAAGATGGAAGATATATTGCGGAAGTGCAAGATATAGCCAAAAACTGTTTAAAAACATTTTGCCTGGAAATTAATAGGGATTATATTTCGTGGTCATGGATCTCATAAGTTCAGTGATACCAAATGTGTTTCACTGAGTCTCCTGTATCGCAGTCCTTAAGCACAGTCTAAACAAATAGTATAGACTGTGTATAACAATAAATAAAACTTTTACAATCCACAATTTTGGTCAATACAATTATGCACAAACCGGATTTCAATGCATGTGCATCATCATCAGGTGCTTATTTATTGTTATAAAATTGAATTCCACAAAGTTAAACCTGATCTTATTTCTTTTATTAGTTTATACTGTGCCTTAAGGTTACACATTTTTTCCGAACATTTTAATCTATCCTCTATTTGTATGTAGCAACAGTAAGTTGAGGGAATAAATACCAAAAGTGGCCTGGATCTAAGAGTGTTTATGCTTTTTAAAGAGAAGGCAAAGAACTTGAAATAGGACCAAAGGTTGGTTAGTTTGAGCATAGATAAAATAGCAGTTGCGAGACATTTGTTGTACAATATTAGTGTAGATTATGTCTGTGGCTTAGAGGACTTGGGTTTCTTCAGAAGCAGTAACATAACAAGTCCAGCTCTACTGCTAATGATAAAGGGATTGTTTTATAACTTAAGGAAGCCTATAGGGTATCTATTTCTCCTGCCAGTCTGTAAAATACAAATGTTTTCAAAAGTTTTTCAAAACTACTCTTGAAATACTTTCTAAACCAGCGTTTACCGTGAAGACATGTGTGACTGACCAGGGTTCAAACTTCGTTCTGATACGTAAGTCAATAAAAATATCAACTGATTTATCTTAGATTTTTATGCAGGAAATTATACTATTTTTAAAATATTCCTCATTTGCTGAATAGTTACAGAAATGACCTATTTAAATATGATTGTTTCCATCTATTAAAAAGTGGAATTAGAGTGTTGATCTCTTTGGAGGTCATTTGTGAATAGTTCTCCCTGGATTCTATGAATACAGTCAGACTTGCCCATAGTTTTAAAAAGCAGTAACTCCCCATGCTAACTCCCCATCTTCTCCAAATTGAAGGCCAGTTCACCACATATACTACGTCATTCTACAGAAGTATCAGCCATAAGCACTTTTATTTCTTGTGGATTAATGCCTATTCAGTCACTGGCAACACCAAAATGTGTAAAAACGTAGATGATTTATCCAATATTTTCAACTCCCATGGCATTATTTCAGCTGCGACACTGATAGTTACTACCACAGATGAATATGAACACATTGAAGCCCCCGAGGTAATGAAAACTTGGCTGGGGTCAATCAGGTTAATTTACCATTTAGGAAATGATAATAAATCCATAAAAGGTAAAATTTGTTGAAGTTTGGCTTCTAAATATCAACTCTGCAAAATATTTGGAAAGAGCTGAGAACGAAAGCCCTTTAGAAATATGTCAAGAAACAAGAAAAATGACACAAGACTTTTTGGAGAATTTTTCTCTGTTGTCCGCTACAAGGCTACTCCTATGTCAATCTTTGGTTTTTAAATCGTTTCTGAAGCCTAATTCTTCCTACGGCAGTGAAGTATTCGATAGCCAGGAAGCAATCCTTGATAGCTTGAAAGAAGTGTGGTCATAACATGATTTCTTGTGAATGATATATGTTTTTGGGCTATTTTCTGAGAAAACTGATATCACTTCATTATTGTGAATGTAGGTACTTCCTCATGAAAACAGAAGATAATATCCGAGGAAAAAATGTATTAACATATTTTAAAAACTTTCAAAGTAGTGAAATTTCCTCAGTCTTATATTGTGCAGTGAGGAACTGAATTCCTTTTTCGAGGAATGTTCATCATCATTGATAAGTAATACTCATTGTGTTGTTAATTAAAACAAATAGGGCGTCTTATGGGAATGTGATTTGCGAATCAAACAAAATGCCCCTTCCAGAAATATGCAACTCACGTGAAACATTTGCTCAATAGAATCTTTGTAAGGACATGCATTTATTTTATATTTGAAATTAAAAAATCAGGGTCTCTCTAGCTACAAAAATCGTATGTGTAAAAAATACTTAAAGGTGAATAATACAAGTTACTGAATTAAATGTATGAAAAAGTATTGTTCCATAGATTCTTTTGTGTTTTCATTCCTCACAGCAAATACAAAAATGTAATAGTGACCTCAATAAATACCTGTACATGTGCTTCCTGTTTTGTCTTTATGCCACTTAAAACGTCAGAACAGACGTACATTATGTCATAAGCCATAAGTGCTAGACTGGGGTAACAAACTACTCTGTACATATTTCAAAAATTGAAGAAAGTTTTGCTCCTTCTTCGAAATGTCTAACCATTGAACGGACCATTTATTCCGCGAACGATTGTGTGACATCGGTGCTCTGAACGAGATTACGATAATTTAAAAAGGATGGAAAAGCCGTTAACATAAAGCATTACCCGCAAAAATATAATGTTTAGAAGGCAATGCAAATGTTGGCGAAAGTGAGCAAAAGTTAGCTTCATTTACACCGTAATGAAAGTAGTTATACACGTTCACCACTAGAGGCGCTTGCATCGGCGCGCTGCAAGTCTGTATAGGGAAAATTACATGGCATGACGCGACTGTATAGACTGTGATATAGCTCCTGCGAGTGGCTTGTGTTATGCTAAATGGGATAGAGAGAGTTTACCTTTGAATACTGTTTCGTTAAATGAGAAATATATGC
Source organism: Pyrrhosoma nymphula (assembly GCA_963573305.1). Classification (NCBI taxonomy): domain Eukaryota; kingdom Metazoa; phylum Arthropoda; class Insecta; order Odonata; family Coenagrionidae; genus Pyrrhosoma; species Pyrrhosoma nymphula. Next base: position 13,960,381 of record OY754333.1, on the reverse strand, counting down.
TCTGTCAAAGGGATGAAAAAATGAATTGAGTTTCTTCCAACGATTATGAATTTGATGAACTAACTAAATATACATTTAAAATAAAATGACTTACTCCATGATATCTTTAGGATTTCTTAAGTCCTCTATTTATCAAAAAAATAAAATAAATGAAACACTAAAGATTTTATTTGCCTTCTTGAAGTCCGATTGGGCTGCATATTCAAAACACACGCACTATATTGACTGGGAATATTTAAGTTGACGACATTAATAGTCTCCATACACGATAAGTATGAAGTCCAATATCCATAACCTCTATAAAAGCAAGCTAGGAAGTTAGGAAGGCTTTCATTAAATAGATCATGTTAATAGTTTCGCAGGGAAGCATGGAAAATAACAACATCAGAACCAATTAGATTGAAATCAATGGAAATGAGGCGTTATGTAATAATCATAAATATCAAATTGAAGAGCAGAGTGGCCAATTAAGAAATCGTGAAGAGTTGGAAGGAAAAGATAGCTTTATGAACTCTATAGTGAGACAAAAGAGACAAAAGTTAACAATCACCTTCTGATATAACAGTCTCCTGATAACGTTTCTGGAAGGAACAGCGAATAGGACGAATTAGTGAAAAAGACCAGGAATGGATTTAATGAAATAAATTACTTTTTCCTTAATAGTAGGCTATCGTGGCCTTTTTCTTCCTCAATTTCTAGTTTAGGCTATCACACCACCTTTTTATTGGCCGAACCGACGTTTCTCCTCCCTGTGGGAAATATCTATGACGACACGAACTAATCTGCCAATCTGTCTGCATGTACGTTCAATTTTTGTTTTTGTGCAAATGTCCAGTCATTCATATATTATTTTTCACAAGATTTGCATGTATTCATACTTCGTGTCAAACAGTGTTTTGCCAGCATTCGTTAGAAGTGGTTTCTTATCTGTAGAAAATAAAAGTCTTCCAGTCTTAGATGTATATCTGTCTTTGGATCAATGGCAATGATTCTATATAAATGAGTAGAAGTTAGTCATAGTAAGATCATCTAAAATAAGATAAACATGTCGGAGAGAGTATGCTGGAATAGCACTAGTTCAGACTGGTAAGGGTTTCCCAAGGACGTTTTTATAGGAATTTCAATGAAATTGAGCTATAATTGATCACCAAGCGAGAAACACTTGACAAAAGAATCGGTACTGGGACCACCAAAAGCGGAAAATGGGTTCTTTCAGGCTCACGGGATTTTTCGCTTCCAGAGTTAAATGGAGCGATTTCCGAAAACCGCCAATATTACAAATGGGATAGTGAAAGGAGAGGACGAAAACGATGACATTTTCTTTGAAGAAAGTTTCATTCATTCCTAGATTCCTTCTTCAGGGAATGATGGCATTTATTTCCCCAATTTCTCAACCTGAAATGCCTTTAAACTCTCAATACTCCTCCAAACAAATTCTCCTCCCACCTTCATATCCGCTCTTTAAGGAACGTCCTCACCTTTCTTCCCATTCACCGAGTCGGTATGAGCTCATTTTCTTGCACCTCCATAGTGATTCGTTCGTCCTCCTCGGGATGAACTGGATAGAATTCCCCTCGTTGCGAAGAACGAGAGCAAAAAATAAATAAATACCTACGTAAGTTTAAAAGGAGCGCAACGTTCCACTGAAATCCTTAACAAACTATGAAACCATCACAAATATTTGCTCCTTATCCCTTAGAACATTCTTTTGCGGATTCTTTTCCCCCTCGATCCGCACTCCTTTGTCAATTCCTTTAAAAAGTCCTCGGGTTCAACGTCGTTCCAACTAAAAAAAATCGTCAAATCAAACTTCTCTCAGCGCAGTTTCACCCCACTGCTCTTATTTCTACTTCGTTTCGTTCTCATCTACTTTTCCGCATTTTCATCGCTCATTTTACCGACTCGCACCACTAAACCACTGTCAATGATTCTCTCCTAATATCTCTTCTCTTCCAACTAATGCCTTCAACTTTTCCTCCCCTTCTTATTTCCTCTCTTTCCTCTCTTCTTACTTTTCTTTTTCAACCACGTGTTCCTTGCTTTCTCATTCGACCTACAGACCTACCTCGGCTTTGAGATTCCTTGTACTCCATTTTCACGACGTCTTTCCCAGGGCTCACATCCTCAATAGTCCATATTTTTCTCCTCGTAATAGGCGAGTCTCCTGCATTAAACTGGAAATTATTTCTGATTTTGCGAGGTAGGTTGCCATTATGTTTCTACTAGATAAGGTACAAAAGCTAGACGAGTCTATGAGGATTGAACTGCCGCAAAACTACATCATCAACTTCGTTAGAGTTCTTCTTCATCTTGTTGAAATAAGCGAGACACTTATTTTATCCTGGTAATCATTCCTGGCCTTGGGGGGTGACTTGCCAGGCGTCTTTCAATAACTTATACAGTTTTCCTATTGGTCTCCTACCATGGGGAATGTCTTGCAATGCGGGGGAGTCTTGTATTCCGTCATTATCTATATGTGTGTCACAGTATCTTCTCCGCTCTCTTGGCCATCTGACGAGGTAATTCATTAGCTACATTAACTTAATGTATCTCTTTCCATCAAAAACTATGTTTCCCGTGATCATGCGTATCGTCCGCACTTCTTTTGTTCTCAATAGTCTTTTAGAGCGCGTTGTTTCTTCTCGTGTCTGCATCGTATTTACTGACTTTGATAGTATGGCACTACCATTTATTCCCTTCTTTATTCTCCTTCGCGATTCCCTTTTCTTGTCATCCACCACTTCAAATTTCCATCAAACGCATTTCTCTTCCACATGAATTCCCTTCCTTCCTAATCCCTGTAAACATTTTGTGGCTTTCGCAGCCGCCGCTCATCGATTTCTCATTCGCGATAGATTAGTAAGCGCGGCTCTTTTCCTAATTTGCCTCTGAAGGGAAAACTCTCTCCTATCCCATCGAATAAAGCTTCGTGTTTCGATTTGATTTAATCCTTACAATCCTTATTCTTTGTTTGGTAAATATCTCCTGAAATGCTGTGCCCACTCTTAGTATCTAGGCTCACTGTAAATTTTGATAATTAATCTCATTGAAGTACGTCCTTCCTGTTATTGTTCTATGAGAAAAAACATTTCGTTTTCTGAGAGAATTTGATAAGATATAATTTTATCTCGAACATGCTATTACTTATCTTTTATACATGGGAATGAGTGGGGAAATAATTGGCTGATAACTTTTCTAATTTAAGTTTTTTTAGAACGTTTTTATTTGTCAAATTTTTGGGGGAGGTGCTTCTCGAATTCGAGGGTATCGCGGCTAATCACGGTTTTACCTTTAAGGAGTAGAACTATGTGTACTCAAATGCGAAATTCCACAGAGGAAAAATCATTCGCCCTGGCCCGGACTCGACTTTACCAATGTTAAGCTACCGAAGCATCCCTATCTCCAGTGGATTTTTGAGGGCCGTTGTCCAGGACCTTTTGAGGATAACGGGAACAATCAACCATCCAAAGGGAAGCAGAAACGTGGACCTCGGTGGCTTAACTGTCTATTTAGTCAGTTAAGCTACCGAGCCTTAAGTTAAGCCTTTAAAGTATTCGGCTTGAAATCGAGTGATCCGGGTTCGAGTCCCGTTCAAGGCGCATGATTTTTCCTCTATGGAATTTTGCTCTAGAATTACTTCTTCCTATGCAATATTTTTCTTTCATCTTGAGAAAAAATTATTTATGAGTAGAAGTTTCGTAAGGAATGCAATTCTAACAAATTGCCATATTGTGTGTTCTTGTGTCAAAATGTCACGGGCCTCAGTAGTGGCGTGGTAAGGCCTGTTAATACGAAGGTCGCGGGTTCGAGTCCTGCCAAGGCTAAATATCTCCATCCAGGGTATGAATGTTTAATTATGTAATATCGTAAATAAATACCTTTTTTCATACAATAAGACGTCATTTATTACATAAAATTGGCAATGTTAATTTACACTATTCAAGTTTTGCTTTTTATAGGGACTATTTGGACAACTAGTACATCTTTGTAGCATTATATGACTTATCACATTCCCCTTCTTTAGAGCTAAATTACCTTCTCAGGAGCAAGCTCCTTATGTGAGTTTTAAGGGATTAAGGAATTTTTTTATTGATCAAGAATTATTTGAATGGAAGGTTTAGAAGTTTTTGCTTATTGTGTGAGGTCTAGAGACGTTTGTAGGAAGGTTGTGGGCGTATAAATGATAATATCATTATCTCTAGTGACTAACTAGAGGAGGGAGTACTCAATACTACGCAGCACATTCAAATACAAACCTGGGGATGACCATCGATTGGCTATTTTCTAGAAGCACCGTTATAAAGTCCAGTGGTCGATATTTTACTAATCGATAATCATTGCTTTCATCCTATATATGTATCTGGTTGATGGATTTACCGTGATATTTCCATCAACTGTTTCATATGATTTAGGAATAAAATTTTCAAGCTTAAAATAAGCATAATTACACTCAGATTGTTAAGATATAAACAAATCAACGATTTTCTGTTGAGCATGATCATGCAAAGTCGATATAAATGCCAAATAACGTTAAAGTATACGACACTATTTGATCCCGCCTAATATATCGTTAACTTCCGAGTGGTCAAGTATTAATCTGCGCTTGTAAGAAATAATAAGTACATAACAGTCTGTAGCGAATTGACGTAGTTCACTTTTAGGTCACAATGGTTTTAATGGGATACCACGGAATTAGCTATTTAGACACAAATGTCTTGACACTTGATTTGGTTCAATGATATTCGCCGTAATTTTAGGAGAACAGATAAAAAGGTATCCGGAAAATTGAAAAATGCACATTTATTTAAATTTTATTTCTTTACATGCGGCCATGGCGTTTACAACATATGGAAACGATAAACGTACACACTGAAATAGTCGAGAGTTCAATAACGATGAAACAATATTTTTTGAGTATATTGATAGTGTTTGGCTTCAAGGATATTCTTATGTAAACTAAAGATAAGCGTTTGTTTCATCGAGGATGATAGAAACACAAGATCCGGCTCTCATAATAGATAAATTAATGAAATAGATCTTAAAAATGATCGAGGAGTTCATCCTTAACGCTCACGACGGGAAAATTTAATACCTTATCCCACGTTAACCACAGCTCTTGCTTGAAGTTCATTAACTCCGTGAGTTAAAAGACCAATCGTGATGTGTTTGTGAAAGGCGTGATTGTTTTTTTTTCACGTGAGCTACGTTAGTTGCTTGATCATTTATGTACTTCTCATGGAATCGTGAGTGACGTAGGAGGACGGCAATCGCGATTGCTTTGATGATTCTGATTGAACGAGAGATGTGGACAGATAGTATGTAAGTGAAGTCGATCACATATTTTCGTAGTCAATTTGATGGTAGTTTTGATAGTTGATTGCGTGTGAATTTTCGCATGTGCGAAAGTTTTGCTTTAGGTGATTGGGTGAAATTCCCGGTATGTAGCTTCACCTTATCACTATACTGTTCCTCAATAGATTTTTTTTTAAATATCTATGCATGGAAAAATTGATATCATCATTACGAAGCGAAAGCTTTCGGTGGTACTTTCATCCTGGAACATGTATGTGGTTAAAAATTTATGGGAAGAGATCTTTGTCACATGTGTGTCACTTTTTGCAATTAAGATGCATTTTTCAAAGATATTTATTGTGATTACGTACCTATTCTTTTGGAAAATCGCAAAGACATGTTGACTATGCCAAAGCTAATGTATGGAACTCGTTCTTAAAACTACTATTAAGCATGACGTATGACAAAGTTGTTTTAATAATCATGGTGCCGTACAGATCTATTCAATTCAAATTGTTAAGTACCTATTTTTAATTAATGAAAATGACTGGCAATTTTCCACAAGAATATATTTAAAAAACGACCGGTTTCAGTGTACAACACCATCATCATCACCTGATGATGGTGTTGTACACTGAAACCGGTCGTTTTTTAAATATATTCTTTTGGAAAATTGCCAGTCATTTTCATTAATGATGTTATTCCATAAAATTAAGCCTGAAACTACAACTTTTATGTTAAGTACCTAATTTCCTTGACACAAAGTGCGATCTATCTCATGAGAAAAGGTAACGATTCCAGAATGAGCGACCAGGAGCAACAATACGCAGACACTCACTGGCGTGGCTCATCTGAACAAGACAAAACAAGTTGACTCGTCATACGAAGCGGCCAAGGAATTCTGGTTTTGTGACAACTGCGATGTTGGATCAACGAACCGGCCCTCCCCAACTAAAATAAATGGCTCATAAGTTTTGTTTGGACTGAGTTATCTTCAGGAAAATTTCACCGTTGTTGTTGTTTCAACAATGTATCTTCAGTGTGTACTGCGCAATTGACGAGAAGTCAATGATTACATAAAAAAAGCATTCAAATGTAAATTTTGACCCAAATGTTTGCTTGCGGTCACGTATTCATAAACCGAAGCCATATGTATAATGATGACGGTTTTATTTTTAAGTTTGTTACCGGCATTTGCAAAGTAAATACTTTCTTCGTTCAGTAATCAAAGTTAGATCACAGAGCTGTGTTCGTCACTGCTATGACGAATAACACGTAAACCACCTCATCGCTAAATGTTTTTGATTGGAGGTAGTAATTGCCTACCATAGCGACAGATGGCGTTACGTGCTGCAACTCAGTGAAACCGCGGAATTCAAAATCACCCATCACCCATGCTCGTATATTTAGATTAAGGTTGCCAATATTTACACAATAAACGATTACCCGTAGTCAGTTGTAATTGGAAGTTATATTATCGATTAGACCGATTAAGCGGGGGCAAAATAATCGATTAACGTACTAATTACGTCGTGCGCAAGCGAGTTTTTTTCGCACCGTCACTATTTAATTTTAAACTATTTTGTAGGTTTTAAGAGGCTACTTTCATGGTGAATCTACATCCTCTCCACATTAGTCATTGAAAGGTTATCACGCATGTGTTCAATTCAATTCAGAGTGTTTATATACGCATTGACGATACGATAGAAAGAAAGAGAAACGTAACAAATAACAAAAACAACAAAAGAAGAAAACAACATTAATTTTAGAAAACTAAGTAAAAAAATTTTACCTGAACAGGGTCTCTGTAAGTCATTTTCCGACTTTAATACTTTCTTTCCAAAATATTCATTCAAGATTGAAAACATTTCTGTTGTCACATCTTTCGTACGTGACTTGGGTAAAAAATTGTTCAGAAATGGAATGCGCTATTACTTATCACCAAGGAAAGATCTTTTGACAGTAATCTCTTAGTTTATGGGATGGTTATCTACTGCCGTCAAATGTCTTTTTCATTAACAACATAGAATGCTAAATGGACCATAGTGTACCAGGTGTGATCGTGATTTCATGGAGATGCACGGATGCCAGGCCCTAAAATTTTAGTCTTGCATTTTCAAATTTTCCAATCGGGATATGGATATTTAAGCGATGTAATATGCTTTGTATCTACCTGTTTTTGATCAAAAGAGAGGACAATAATTAATGAAGTTAGCAATGCGTTACGCAATGAGAGTTTTGCATTTTGTGGAGATGATTTAAGGAATTTGCATATAATTGCATCTATAATACACTGTGTCTGGCGTTATTCGGTGGAACTCCTTCATAGTGAAAAAAAGTACTTCCTTATGATTCCACACTTTATCTAAAGCAATACGACCTAGGTTTTGGCATATTATGCCTTCACTAGGTACAAGCAGTCGAGTGGCTTACACATATAGGTACCCGTAGGGAGAGGGGGAGGGCGGGAATTTTACTACAAAGACCTTGGTCGTAAGTATGAAATCGGTTATTCGTCGAGTCCAGCGTGACTGCTCACCCATTCCTCTTAGCCACTCCACCTCTGACACCACTGTGGTGATTAAATGCCTGACTGTGCCCACTTATAACGCCGCAAAAGCCATTCTGGAAGAATTAAGGGTAGAGAATGTCTCTTATTGCCTCCCGGAAAACCGTCGACGCGAGTTTGCCGTCCGCGGTCTTTTCCCCTCAGTCCCTGAAGCTCATGTCTTCGCAGAACTTCAGTCACGTGATTTCCCCGTCATTTCCGTGCATCGCATTAAGTCCACCCACCCCGCCCCCGAAGAAGTGGATGAGGATCTTGAGGAGGAGCCTGAATACCCTACCCGCACTCTTCACGTCGTCTGCGGTCACAGCTTCACTCCACTGACTCCACTGCTTCCGCCGACCTATTTCAATGGTTTGGCGGCATTTTTTCCCAACTAAACTCTTTCACTAATTTCAATGAACAGAAAATATTCCTGCTTCAACAGCTTACAAACATGAATCACACCGCGCGCACTAGACTTACAACACTGTCACTTCTCTCCTGGAATTACAACGGCATAAAGACCAATAAACATGAACTCTTCCAACACGCAGTTGACAATCACATAGACATTATTCTCCTACAGGAAACTCATTTGCACGCACACAACTATGCCTCCAAAAGTATTAACATCCATTTCACCCGCTGTCGAAAATACCAACCGCAAATTCCTCCAACATTAAACGGCCGACGAGTGCCAAGGGCTGATTCTCACCGTTTTCTTGGCATCATACTCAACAAATCACTCACCTATTCCGATCACCTCCGCACGTGCAAAGCGAAAGCCATAGTAGCGCGTATGGCGTTACACCATCTCTCCACTCCTAAATCACCGCTCTCCCACCGCAACTCGCGTCCGTCCCTTACGCCTCCGTCGTTCGTCCCATATTGCTTTACGGGTGCGAGGTTTTCGCCAATACTCCTGCCATTCGTCGGCATTTGGAGATTTTTGTAAACAAATCCCTCCGTCAAATCCTCCACATCAGTAAACTGACCAATATGCTGGATGTATGCAGGGCGCATAACCTCCACCCTGTGCAGGAATTCATCACTAAGCTTGATACTAAGTTCAAACGCAGACTGCCCGGCACCTCTAACACACTCCTTACACACATTTGGGATTATGATCCTGACATCCCAACCATATACAGACTACCTCACCAGGTCACTCTCCTATGAGTCTATCCTATGTCTTTACTGTAATATTTATTCTAATGTTTATTCTAAGTATATGATTTTCTTTGTAAATGGCGGGGAACGGCTGCCGCCCTGAGGCCGCATTCATATCATGCCATTTCGAAGCATAAAATCCTTTCCAAGAAACTGCATTCTCTTTTTGTGCCGCAATTCCAATATGCCAATTTGAGTAGTAATAAAAAACAATGCATGTATTAACTTCTAAAATTACTAGTTTTTATACAAAAAAATATATATAACCAAAGAAATCAAAAGATATGTTAAAAAACTTAAAGAGAAAAATGCAAAACAGAAGAAAAACAAAAAATAATGTATACCTACATATGCCATAAAATAAAAATAGCGTAATGACAAATTATTGTTCATCTTTTGGTTGCATGCCTCACCCTCTTGTTTTGTTTTGTTGTGAGGGTGCCCTATATATTGTTCATTGTCATATCATGTAATCTATTAGCCTGTATTTCATATTTTCTGCTGTGTATTCACAATATTACTTAGTTATTAAGTTTACTCTTTCACACAAACACGACATACACGACATTACACTCTTTACATGTCAAGTGCGCCACTTGTCAATTGACCGGTAGGGGTGAGTCTCGCACTCACCGGAACGGTATAATCTACGCGCCTTCGGCGCGATCAGCACTGCGTGGTGGTTGGTTGAATAAATACAATATCATCTGGTTCCTAGTAACATTACACTGTGAGGCGAGTTTAGTGTGAAAGCGTTAGTTTATATTTCGTGGTTGGTAGCGTTGGTAGGTACCGCCGTTCGAGTTCCCAAGGTGAGAGTGATGATTAGTGGACCTGCCTTGTGCCACTGCTGATTGTCTGCCAAGTGTTTGCATACTCTGAACTTAAAATTTACGAATTAATGTGGCGGCTATTTGCATCTGTAAACTACTTTTATGTTACTGTGTAACAATTGCGACGGGTGTTCAATAGTTGATGTAAATCTGATTCCATTAGCATAAGCAGAGCTGTCAGGTGGATGTCAACGGATATACATCATGATATTTTAAACAAATACCAAATCTTTTTCCTTTTCCGAAAGTAAATTGTGGTTAACGATTTGTTATATTAGAAAATGTTCCATAAATGAAGTAATGGTGCCAAATGTAACTTAGGTAAACTGTAGGTTTATGATATTGGAACCAATAGCCCAATGCGTATGCCTAGATCATTTTGGTGAATTCCATGGAGCTATCTTAAAAAACGTTACCAGTTCTTCTGTCATTCTTACAAATTTTAATGCAAATAAATTATCACATAGGACGGAAAACTAATATTTAATTAACTCTTCTGGAGTGTCAAACCAAGTAGGTGTCATTGCTTGTTGAATAACTGGTGTGTCTGCCTCAATTTTTAAATTAATTTTTACATTACTTATTTATAAATTATGTATTATTTTTTACAGCCACCCCAAATTATAATGGTGGCAAAAAAATGACTCATGATATCATGTAGAATGGACAATTGGCACCCAAAACTTTAACTCAGTTTGGCAGCATTTCCTACCAGAATTCCGGGGTCAATAGGCAAATTGTAAATTATGTAGTAAAATTTAAAAAACTGTTGGTTGTTCCACAAAAGGTCTTCGTGTGCACCTTAACTCCATTCATAAGATAAATGTGTCGAAATGAAGTGAATTAGGAGGAAATTCCAGCGTAAATTACGAATGTCCTCAAAGTAAAATCAGAAGAAAGGAAAGTGAAGGCTCACTCGGGCCACAAGAGAAGATAACAGATTATTTTTTCTCACTAAGACCGTTAACTCCTTAGTTGCTGTACTAGCTAGAATGACCTCACATGATGGCATACCATTTAGCGTTTTCTGTACGTCTGCCGATTTACATGAAGCCCTGAAATGTCTGGGTTTTTTGCAGATATCCCTAAATCTCTCCTAATACTCTGAGACTTAGTATTAGGTTACAGTGCGCGTGTTAAAGAATGTGATTGCCAGTATAAAGTAAGATGGACTAAATCCGGAAAATGTTTTCTAACTTTCGATGAGTGGACTTCGCCATGCAACAGAAGATATATTAATATTAACTTTTACTCCTCTGAAAGGAAATCAAAGGCCTGGAACTTTGAACTTGTCAGAATTAATGGAAATATGCCCACGAAATTATGCATTGAACTTATTTAAAAAAATCGAGAGAACATAAAATGTCTTCAGAAAAAGACATTTTTGCAATCACCACTGGTGGTGCAAGTGTAATGTCAAATATTGGTTGGTTAATACGGGAAAATCATCAAATTTGTTTGGCTCATGGTATCCACCTTGCAGTCATTAATGTTTTATTCAAATTTGTAGGTAGAGTAAATGTAATGAAGAATAATATTGAAGAAGAAGTAGTATCTGAAGAATCGGAAGGAAATGAATTTAGTGATGACGGCTTTCCATCGAGTGGTGAAACAGACGGGGATGATTCATTTGAAGATGGAGGCGCGTGTCAACAATAAGAAGAAAACGTCAAATTATTGATTAAAAAAATAAGGAAAACTGTTCTTCTCTTCATAAAATCACCCTAACAAATGACAGACTACTTTAAAAATATGTCATCGAAAAATTTGGTGAAGAAAAAACTCTCGTTATTCATTTAAACAATCGATGGAATAGTTTAGTTGAAATGATTGAACGTTTTCTAATGCTTAAATCTTTCATAGTGAAGGCTTAAATTGATCTGAACTCCCTAATATTCAATGATTTTGAATATGAGCTTGGTTCTTATATTTTGGAGACACCGCAGCGAGTGAAAAAAACTGTAGAGGCGCTTTACCTAAGAGATGCAAATCTCTTGAAGTGTTAGGCTGCGTTGGAATACATGATGCGGAAACTAAATGATTTTAATCCAGAGTTGGAAAATAATATGAAAAATGTCGTGCAGAATCAAGTAATGAAGAAACAAACTGAATTATCAGGGGTGTTGAGGTATCTTCATACGGTTCTCGGACAAGTGGTATTGCTTTGAGGAATTTATTTTCTGTGCTTACGCTAGCGAACGTAAAAATATTTGCCAAAGAAAACTTGCTTATATTTCGTAATTACAATGCCACTAAAACATTTAAATCAGTGGGCATCGAAGAAGAGCAAGCTTATTCAGCATCAAAAAGTCGATCTATTGATGACTTACATGGTGAGAGAGAGTCAGCTTCTTCATGTTTAGGGAGTGGTTCACTATGTTCGGATGAGCTAAAGAAGGAACTTGGTTCGGTCATTACCCAACTTTTAGTTCCTCACTATAAATATTCTGCTAGCTATAGTTCAAATGACCTAGAATTATCAATAGTACGACAGCTAGAGAATTTCCGTGAAACTCGATGGAGAGGAAAAAGTGTGCAGCTTATTTACGAGCAGTTGCTAGCTATTCCTTCCACTATAGTCAATGGGTCAGCTAGCCAAATTCAAGGAAATGGTAAGTTCGGGGGTATTAATTTTCCTTTCCACCGTAGTTAGACAGGTTTGTTAGGATGCCAAAAAACATGATTGCCATCTCAAAGTTTTGTCTAATAGACATGGCGGCCAATCCATGATGGCGGATGTTGAGTTTTAAAACAACTATATCTCTGGAACTATTCATCTGATTTCATTATTATTTTTTTAAACGAAACCTCTACATGTGTGCTACTGGTTTTTCAGAGTATATTGTTTCCATAAAATTGACCGTTAATTTGTAATTAAGTAATAATAATTAAATAATTAGTTATCTGATTTTCTTGTGAAAAAAATATTTTGAAGAATTTATAAAATAACTATATCTATAATAGAAAAAATCTTCAGATAAAAGATGTAATGCAATAAAGCATCTTTGATTCGATGTATTACATGTATGGGTCTGATGGCTGAAAACGGAAACATCACTTTAAATGGCGTTACATCTAATTAAAAATTAAAAGTCATCTTCTTCGTCACTTTCAAAAGATTTATACAAATTGAAATCTGCGATCTCTTCCTCTTGTTCAGTAGTGTTTTCACACTTTGACAGTCTCTACTCGTTCGTGTACTTTAAGCTGTTAACCATACAGGTCATGATGGAAGTTGACATGACTTTAAAAAAGAGCATCTTAGGAGTTCTAACACTGCTTCAGGTGCTGGTGCTCCAGTCATCCACTTGATGTTGAGCATACCATCTTCATCTAGCATCCATCCATCTGGCTGTGGGATTTCAGAAGTATTATCCAAACATCGGTTCCAAATTGCTGATTGATAATTAGCTCGTTTAGAATGTTAACGCAATCTTCACATGGAGGAATTTTAGCTGATTCCACTTGGCCTTGTCGACTTTGGAATATGTGGTATCAACAAAAAGGGAGGTATCAGGTGTGATGTTGTGGAATCATCATCAACCCCGATGCAGTGCATTGAAACCCGGGTCGAATATATTTTAACCTGTAGAAAATTGCATCTTCTAAATTCTTTATTATGTGATATCCAGTTCCGTTTATGTTTCCTATTTTGGTGTTCCTTGAGTACAACTGCCTTGTGAACTTTTGGATTAAATTGTGGTCTGAATCCGAAAGAGTAGACTCACTTTCAAGCCGTGAAAACTGCAAGCGACTTTCTCTATTGGTTTGTAACTGGTTCAATGCCTTGGGCTTTCCTTGCCCATAAAACGCACTGACTGTATCACAACCTGCCCACGCGTGTAATTTAGGCAATGCTGATTTCATCCAACAGCCAACCAGAGATACTAGTTTTTTTATGTTTATCAATCTGATTCGACCACTAGATCCGCGTTATATATACAGGTTGATCTCTAGATTGATGTCGGATGATATATAAAGAGCTAGAAACATCACGCCTTTGTCATCAGATATGACATTTGGGAATTCCATAGTAGCATCACGTATGTGTAGCATCATACGTGCATCTGTTTCTTCTTGAGAAGATACAAGTATTTCCACTTCGTGAAACCAACTGCCAGTTATTTTAGCACACTTTTGACAGTGAGTGACGTGTAGTGTCTTGTTACCAATCTTTGTCCTTTCACTTTCTTCTTGCCAGCTGCCTGCAAGAAACTTGGTTAATTTATTTTTACAGTCACCACATTGTAGGAGACATCTCTATTTTATGATTCGATGACCAATTTTAATATTCTTGACGAGTATTCCTGCATCTGAACCTCTACTTCGGCGTCCAGCCGATTTTATTGTTTTGTATTTATATACATCAGTGAATGAGAGAGTTTAAGATCAAGATTTATGCAAAGATATATTTACACATGTAAATAATAAGTAGATTAGGTCTTATAATACACCATTAATGACCTACATAAATGTTCGTCATCTTTTCATTTAATCGATTAACATAATCGTCCTTGCGGGTTAATCCCATCCAACATAAGTCAAAACTCAGTCAAAACTCAGTAAAAGAAATGTAAACATTTATGGACCATTTTTAAAAAATTCTATGTGTATTTTAAAATTATGCGAATATGACTTTAATTAAATGAAAATACCAGAGTCTTCTAAAAAATAAAGGGTTAGCAGAACATTTCTGGAGTCCAAGGAAGTGTGTCATTTTTAAATTCCTTCGAAGGTACAGCGGGTGGAGGACTATGGTAGGATTAGAAGTGTCGTGTGATGAGACGACTGTTAAATGAATGAGAATGGAGAGAACCCCCAAAGGCACATTTCCATTGAAAAGCGATACGAGAGGATATTTAGGAGGTATTCAATTGAAAAGACACCTTACCAACAGGGAACATAATTTGTATTTTCGTCTTCATTTCAAGCATCGTTTAGGATGCTATTTCACTTCGTAGTTAAAGTGACATCAGTTATCATATTGTGTATTTTATACGTTCGCGATCAGCTCACCAGTAATATTTAAATATTTTTATCACTAAACGAGCACATTGCCTACAACCGCAACCCAAGGCGATGAATAATACGAGTAATGAAAAGGGTAAAACCCGAGTTTGGAAGTTTGGCAGGGTCATTACTTCTATCTGAAGAGTGCAGTGTTAGTGGCTTGACCATTAGCCTATGATGATTACTAAAGCGTACCTGGGGGTCTGGAATTATGGATTGCATAGGTACTTGGCGACGGTACCAATCTTTAAGAATGCTCACCTATGTCTACCTATGTAGTATTTCAGCCCTTGACTGGCAGTAGTGACAATGAATGGGTTCAGTGAGGAGAGGCTATAGTTACTGAACGGCTACCTTTCTTGGTTGTAAAGTTGAATGGTTTTAGATTATTTATCTCAAATGGTTCATGATAAAACTTATCATAGACTAATTTGCTGTGGAAAAGAAAACAAGCAATATATTTACTGAGTTTTTAATATAATAGTGCTCAGGCAAGTATTAAAAATCGTTTAATTGTTTTGTAAATTATATTTAACCAGCATTTGGAAACCAGTAATTCAACCAGTAATTCAAGGGTTGAATGACTTAGGGAAATTCATTAAATTTTTTGAATAAACATTCATTAGTAAGTTTTGGAAATATACATGCAGATGCCTTTATTTGAGCAGAGCAGAGAATTTGTTTTTCATATGGATAACCACAACGATGCAAATAAAAAACAAAAGCAATTCATGTACGGATATCACAGTAAAGCATGCAATTACATTTGAATAAAGCAAGGCGTGAAAATGGTGTGTTACTTAATATTTTATATAAGCCAGATTACCCTTCACTGTTATCCAAGTTTCCGACTTCTGAGTTATTGTGGCCTTAGCCCAAAATAACTCAGAAATAGCTCAATATATATATATTTTCTAATAATAAAATAATTTTTCTCTTAATATCTATCTTTGAATATTACTAATTCACTGAAGTTTAGCTGTCCTTTTTTCTGTCCTTCTGTCTGTCAGTCAGTCATGTCTTTTTTAAATGACTTGTGACGTAGGAATTTGACATTTTACAGGAATAGTGATTGTTTCCTGAATTCGTCCGGTAAAATAGTAAAAACGATGAACAACAATTAAAAAGGGCCGTTTTTACCCCATATTGTAAACATATTTTAGCCTCATTAGAAAATAATTGAATCAATACTAGGGTTGGATTTTTTAAATTGCTTGCACTCAAAATATCACGGTCTTGCTTTTATGGCGGATAACTAAAAGAATACAGTTTTTAGTTCCATTCTATTGTTATACGTTTTACTTTTTTTTATTCCATTTTTGTCTTCAATTTGTGCTTTTGGCTTCAAAATACTTAATTTTTTCACTTTATCAACAGTCGGTATAAATTTATTTATTTCCTTGGCAACCGAAGCATGTGCTTGCCTATAACCGATCTGATTGGAACTTATGTCTGAGCCCATTATGACTTAGATTATGTGATGAACTAGAATTATCTTTATCCATCTGCTCAAAGCAGTAAATAAAATATAACTTCTACTATAATTTAATAAAATAAATTAATAACTTCAAAAGACATTCATCAATTTAATTTTTTTAAATAAACGAATCTCTTCTTCCACCATTCCAGCTCTATATTGTGATGAATCCGTGATGAGCATTTTCGAAGAAAATTAGTGAATATGCTTTGTTGACAAATAATGACCAGTATTTGTTTTCGTCCGTTAAAACACCCGGTGTGAAGGGACCGTAAATCTGTTTTCGGGAATGTGGAAATAAAAAAAAACAGTTATTAAATAATAGATAATTAATAAAAAATAATTGATAAATCGACCGGAAAAATAATAAAAAATGATCGAACAATAATTTAAAGTGGTTGTTTAAGGGGATGTTTACTTTAGCCACACAAGAAAGCAATGGGTAAGATTCAGGTGTTTTTTTTACATGTCAAAAATCATGATTATTTACGTTTTTTGCCTTATTCAATGACGTATACTCAAGATACATGATTGAAAGTTTGACTATTAGATGGCTGAAATAATTAATTAGCCTTTTATTTCATGAATTTGATTTTTCTTTAGGATTTTATATTTCCCAAATTTGCCTTTGTACTCTAAAATCATCTTTTTCACTCATTCGACAATTTAAATGTTATAATTTTCTTGGCAAGCACAGCATGGGCTTTAAATAAGATCTCATGCCATTGGTCTTAATGGCCTGGTTTAAGTAAGACACATAATAGGTTGGTGTGTGATTATAGCTGAGGAATTTTCCACCCCACCCCTAAGTGCGGTTAATGACTCTTAAGCCGTGTTTACACGATGCATTTACCCGCGCGGGTAGATGCGTGAACACAATCACCATCAAAATTTCACCGTTTAAACACTCAAAATTGCGCAAATGCGTGAATGAGTGGACATAAAATAGCCCCTGTTCTAATTTGGTGAATGTGTTCACGCATCTGTCCAGCCACGTACTTGCACGGGTAAATGCATCGTGTAAACACGGCTTTATATAGTAAATGCATTTTATACGGCCCATTATTGGGATTATTTTAATCCTATGCGACTGTTAAATCTTTTTCCTCCTCCTATTGCTTTTAGGCATATACCCTCTCCTATAAATTGCAATCTAATCAAGTGTGATTGGA
Source organism: Pyrrhosoma nymphula (assembly GCA_963573305.1). Lineage (NCBI taxonomy): Eukaryota > Metazoa > Arthropoda > Insecta > Odonata > Coenagrionidae > Pyrrhosoma > Pyrrhosoma nymphula. Next base: position 13,942,879 of record OY754333.1, on the reverse strand, counting down.
CTACTACTTCCTTCACCATCCATAGAATGCAAGTATGGGAGTTGTTTTAACCTTATAGTAAGAAGGGAAGGTACATTTGCCGACATGAATCGATTCCACTGGCATCAATTTCATTCCCAATGATGGAGCACACGTTGAAATAATTTGACTGCGAATTTGCCTATTCCCACACCCAATTACAAAACGCGGTGGAGAAGCGATGCAGTCCCGCTAAATCGATAACCTGAAAAACGAGTACGTTGTGCACCCAAAAAAAATAAACAAGGGCATATTCGTCGTTTCCACCCATATCGATGTTCCGGGTAGCTTCCACGGCGAGCTGCTCTTCAATGCTATCAAGCTATGGCGTGCATGGATGTTCGCGAGGAGGCTGGGACCACCGAAATCTACTTCCTCCCGAGTGTTGAAAACGACAACCTCGTTCGTGAAACCTCCCACGCGAACAATAACATGAGAACGCTGGGCACGAGAACGGGCTGCATGACCGCGAAGAAGAAAAATGTAACGGTCATTTCGCCCGGTTCCATTAAAAAATGCATTGCGCTCATTGGAGGAGGGGGGGGGGGGTTTGAACTTTATTTCACTACCGGACGTGCGTTCATCCAATCATTCTTCCATCTTCTTCCATCCTTTTCCCTCCAACTGGTTTCACCTTTAAAGCCATCCCTCACATCGCCAACATCCAACCCGCAGCATCCAGTTCATATTATGCCCCTCACGTGCATTCCCCCCTTGTTCCCCACCCTTCTGCGCCCACCTCCCCTTTCCACTCTTTAGACCGTTCTGAACATCACTGACACGTGTTCCACTCTTCCGTTAACCCCCGCCAACCTTATCCTCCCTTTGCCGCCTCAGTTCGTCCCCTCTATAATTATTTATCCATCCAGATCATTTCGTGATTTGCGATAATTCCAGTGATTTATTTCTACATTTTTGCTGTATCTTCTCCGAAAAAAACTTTATTGGTGTGAGAGATGCAGTCTGACGGAATTGAAGGTGAACTGTCCAAGTGATTCGGATGGTTTGTTGGTAGAAATTTTTAACGAAAATTCCTTCATGCACTACTCGTTCAATGGTGATGGTAATAATGGTTTGAATAGTGAAAACATCCAAATCCAGGATGGTTGATCACTGAGAATTCTCTGCTTTTCCTCAGCCAGTAGTTAATGTTTTGATTTCCAGACGAGTCAGTCTTTCTCGATGCATTTATTGTTAGTATATACATGCAACTTCTCCTCTTTGTGTGGGAAATACTTCAGCTGAAAATTTAAGCAGCATCTAGGCAGGTATGTTGGATCTGTTCCATAGCGATGAGGAGAGATGTTTATGTTTTCACTTGAAAGGGATTTAATTTTACGGCTGTTTTCAATATTGCACATAATCATTAACAGTGCATAGTTTAAAATTGCATGAAAATGCAGTAATACTGACACACATAATCGAAATCAATGACAGGATTAAATTTATGTATCGCATCTAAATTACTTTTGAAATACAATCTCGTTCAACTGGATAACTGCCATTTTTTCTTCCCCATTATCCTCTAGTCATTGATACATTGTTTTTCCCTTTTTGTAATATGCATATATAATTGGATGATTTTTATTTTATGAAATGCATTAGGTGAATTAAATGGTTGCCAACAGTACTCATGATTAATACAGCTTAATACTTTTCTACAATATTTTATTATTGCACGACGCCTGAAAGTAAAGCCTGCAACAATGAAGTATAAATGGCTGACAATCAGACAACCTTCGGAAGCTATCTTCAGTCAATCAGTCATATCAGTTCCAAAGTAATGCATTATTCTTTTTTTGCCCTTTAAATCATTGGATGCCAAATGAGAAGCTTAGTCAATGAAAAACCTTTTTTTGCTTTGGCTTCTTTACTGCATTATTTGTTTAATACCAATAAAATTATCCATTCTTTTCTTTGATATTTTGTTCACACTTATGACATATTTGGAGGAACTCATAGGAAACAAAAAAATAGAATATCACAAATAAAAATACCCGTAATTTCTTCCGATTTGAAAAAAACATATCCGTTCATAATTTGCTAGGCGAATTTAAATATAAGTTGCATCTAGTAGCTCACAATTATCTACTTGTGACACTAACTTTAAATCACTCGTCAAAAATCAGATTTTGTTTAATGAACTCTCGTTACAGATGCTGAAGTTAAAATGGAAGTACCGCAGATGAGATCATATCTCACAGTGTGCTATGATTTACGACAGGTAAGATAAGTAGTTTTCATGGCCTATAATGACAAAGCAGAAATAAGAAAATTTGACGTTCATTACCGGTATTTGATAATTTTTAAGGGCTAAATAATTTATATATATTCCTTCTCAATTCATATTCTTTTCTGAATATTCAGGGCTGATTAACCTTACCTCAAAAAAATTAATTTACTATAAAATATTAACTAGTTATAGTCGCTGTTGTAAACTTTTCCTTTCGAATGCGCTAAGCACTATTATCATTTTAATTTTTGTTCGTAAGTCTATTACTCATCCCTTAGTAGTGAAATTGTACTCTTCTTTAAAGCTTTAAAATTATAATTTTATAAAGATTGAATAATTTGAACTTATTTATGGAAAATTATAGGGCTGTAGGGCCAAAATATATTTCATGCTTTCAACTTGGGGGATGGACACAACTGAAGTATGGAATGAAGTATAAGGAAAATGGGTAATATTTTTCAAGTTACTTCTGGACGGCAGGGAAGAATAACATCCGAGACATTTGCACTGCATTGAAAAAAATTGTATCCATCGGATAGTTGGAAGGGCCATAGACGGAAAAGTTTATCTCCCTCTTTATTCTTCATCATGATTAGACACAAAAACATGTGGAACCGCGGACAGAAAGAGTGTAATTCATGACCTGAATGAAAAACAAACAAAAAATTCGCCTTTTTGTCTAAAAGAGGCATGACTGAGCAGAATACATGACTGAGCTAGTATAAAGACTGTATTCAAAGCACAAGACTGGAAGGAACCGCGACAAGCTAGCGATAATAGTAACAAAATATTTAAAGAGTGTCAGGTATACACAGCGCATAATACTTTACTTCCTTATTGCATTTGTAGGGCAGTAAAAATTGACCAAATAAGATTCATTAATTGATTAACAGATATACGTTCAAATACCTATTATTTTTACCCAAGCACTATTTATAACGGCAGCAAATGGGAAATTGGAATTTTACCTACGTAAAAATCACTAAATATTACTTCTATACCTAAATTCCTTTGTCCATTCCATTCCTCCTTAAGGATGGTGTGCTTACACTCACTATAATACGCACTTACAATGGTTCGCAGCGCCGTACGAAGTTGTTGAATGAGGGAAAGTCTAAAAGCTACTTGTAGAATGTATTTTATCAATGATGATCTGAATTGATATCGAAATATGCATTATTATATTGCGATCTATTTTGCTTGTAGCTTAATTATTTTTTGATTTCCATGAAAACTGGGAATCTACAGAAAGAAAAAGGGCGAGAAAAAGTGGAAGGTGAAGGAAAAGTGGAGGCACCGATATACATATATGTATAAATTATTCGCTTATCGAGTCTCTTTCACTGTTTTTACATTATATTTACCCTCCTTTCAATGTACAGTTGCCATGAGAAAAGTAATACATTGACGTGTCACATGAGTTCCAAAAAAAAACTATTCAGCCCACTTAAAAATTTCTGATTTTCAGTGCAATGCACCACAATTTGCGGTATTAGGGTGATCCTCTTCAATTTGAAAGACAAAAAAATAAATAATTGCTACAAAAGTTATTAGAACAGATGCATAATTCTCTGTGAATCCAACAGTATGTATTATGATGCCTGGGAATAGCTCTACGCGTTTATCGTAAATGGATTAATTAGTCATAGTGTCTATTGAATTAAATAACATAAAGTTTGAATTATTGAAATACCGAAAATCCTTTGCCATAATCTAACTCATTCATGTGAATATCAATTTGATTAATATTATAATTTTTGGCTACATTTTCATGCTTTTCCTTTTTATGAGTTATAGAACGCACTTTGCTATTGTTAAATCATTTTTAGCCGCGATTACATGTTTAGTTAATACCAAACAGGGAGTAGTATGCAAATTTATTTTTGCCAATAATGATTATCAGATTCATCATATCAATGTGTGAAGCAAATTTAAGATTGTTCAAACAAACCTGATGTGAAGCAAATATATTTTGGGTCCTATATGACTTTTGAAACTAATTTTCAGGAAATTTAAAGCACTCTGGGGAAATTTAGGTGAGTATGCTTCGTTAAGGTATTGTACATCATTTATAGAATATGTACTGAATTATTTATTCCGGAATTTCAGTTCCAATTTAGGCCTCGGAAATCAATTCAAATCTCAACAGATATTCTCCAAACAACATATTTGTTTTCACTAGATACAATGTGGGTTAAGATTTATTTTTGTGCGCATTGAACGTCTCTTTAGCCAAACCCTGCCAGCCTATGACGAAATATTTCCATTGCTCTCAAAACATATAAATAAAAATATTCAATTCCTTTTTATTTTGCTTCCTAAAGGCCTTTTAATCAATTTTCAAATAAATGTAGTGTGTATAACTGAATCAAACGATGTATGCAAGGGTAGGGCAACATGGTGGAAAGTAAAATACGTTTAAAAATAAATATTATAAAATTAATCATCTTTACTGGAGTACCACCGAGAATTGAATTTTTTTGACTTTGTCTTTTGTCTTTTCCCCGAAAGGATATGTATGTGGGCACGTAAATATTATTTTAAGTTAGTAATAATTCAAAGTGTTACATTTTTTTCTAGAAATATCTTTGCTTCAAATTATTTAGGAGGAGGTAACTTCCTTCAAAGGATTTTTTTTCTATCAGTAGCATTTTATACTACATTAGCAGCGTTTTTAAATTAGGGAACGGCGCTATCCCTTGCTTCTATGAGTCTCACGACCATGTCCTTTGAGTGTGCTTCTAATGCGTTAGTCGGTCAAGCGGTCGACTTGCAGAATTTACTCGGAGAATATCAACTCCGTATAACGCTAGAATACGAATAGCCAAGGTAGGAGAATACCTGTAGCCGTTAGAGTGGTAGGGTGGGTGACCAGGAAAGAGGAGAGAGGGTTGAGAGTGCGAGAGTTTTCGGGAGTTAGAACGAAGAGAAAGGGGCACAGAAATCCGTGCCTTTTCCAAGGCGCTCGTTCCAGTGACCGAGCAGGGTAAGAAGAAACTCTTCCAGAAGTGATGCCGGGAGCTCTAAACCGAGGAACTTCTTGAGAGTGGAGCTTGGTGGTCACCGAGGGGAGACGAGGGCTGAGGAGACCGGGGTTCTCTAGGGGAGTTGGGAGGGGGCGTTTGGTGGGAGATAGCGGGGAGGAAAGGGGGGCTTTGGCTGAAATTCGGGAGGCAGAATGGGAAGAAGGATAAGGTATGGAACGCGAGGTGGCTTTCAAGGGACGACGCGAAAAAGAAATAATATTTTTCCTTCCCTTTCCCCAAAAGAAAAATTCTACTCATTAGGAGGGATCCCCGTCTCTTTTCGACCATTCATCCGTAGCACAAGCGGTATGTACGAAAATGCTGCTCGCGGAAGGGCCTCTTGGAAGACTTCAAGTATTCTGCCTTGGCGTGTTTCTGAGATAGATTGAGTGATAAGGGGATTAGAGACGCAACCTATTTTGGCAGAAGACGACATAAAGTATTTCGCTGTAGAGCGATTCTGAGTTTGGACTTGGAGGAGGAAGGTAAAAGTCAAGCTTTTTGATTAAAAATATTGTTGTTCTGGGTGTTTTTTTACCAATTAATTTAGGTTTAAACTCATTGAAACTTTCCTTAAAATAACAGCAGAAGACAGCATTAATTCCCTCTTGCCTTAAAAACTGCACACTTGAATTTTGCTAAGTGAGACATTACCTAGAGAAACACTTCATTGATAAATATAAATAAATTTATAAAAAAATTAATTATTATAAATAAAAAATATATGTAGTGCTCGTCGTCCTTGGATGTGATGAGTTACACTTTATAATGTGATAAAATGTCAGACTAAAAATCAGTTTTTTTCTGGCTGTTTGATTTTTTCCTTCCCAGTGAATTATTTTTTATTCTTCCGATGAATAATACATGGCCTGCCATAACATTTTTATGAGTTTCTATATTGTTCTTTCGGGTCATTGTATCAGTTTTGTCGTTCTTTCTTTTAAAGTTTTTATGAATTTTATTCAGTGTTTCTCGTAGTGAAAGAGTGATTTTGCTTCTTTATATCTTGTAATTATCCACCAGGTCGAACTCATCGGTTGAGCTTGGTGAATAACATTACTGTTCACGTCGAAATATTATTACCTACCTTATTGCCATACTTTATTATCCTAGGTCCAATGATTTTTTTCAGTGCTTGTGTATACTGGTATCTTGTTCTAGTATTTTCTCCTTAAAGTTTAAAAGATTCAAAATGGATTTTTAGTTTGGAACGCATCTTTCTCCAATGCAACCCTTTAAAATCCCTGCAGCCCCGGAAAAAGGTACCGTCTCTCACCCCCCGAAACACACACAACGGTGGCATTCATCCCTTGCGAGAATTTTTTTCACCATAATTGGTTAATCAAATCCCATCAAAGTTTTATATGGCCAATAAAAAGCCGGTACCTGCAAACGTGAAACTACTTCATTAGTCGAAAAAATGGTGAAGTTCACAAATTCCTTCGTGTATTTTAGATATTGATCGAAATTATAGCCATAAAACGCGAGAATTTTATACGCGTCCTAAGAGTATATTATTCACGTTTTAAGAGACTGTAAAGGGCTCAACCCGAAGGCATGAAGTAGATGACATTATTTCGTCGAGGATGGAACAAAAAAAACTAAAAATACATGCGCATCACAGTTTGAAATTAAGCGTATGGAATTTAATACGGGATAGGATTAAATCAGTGATGCAATATCTGCATCCTATCATGGCACCTGGGGTTAGATTTTGTAACTATTGGAACAAGGAATGTTTATCTGAGGCCCTTCCATAATTTATAATTTGAAAAAAATATCTAGTTTTATCAGCTTAGGCTATCGGGATAGTGTCTTGACAATTTTTCAAATGGTTTTCCGTTCCCTAAGCTAAGTTTCGATTCCAGGAAGAAGTGGAGATTTTCGTGACGAATCTCCATTGCAGTAAATGGTAAGGTATTATATGCTCAGCCTTCCAACTACAGTGTTTCGATAAATCATATTGTTTATTTGTGGTCTTAATTATGAAGAGACTTGCGTTGGAATCTGGATAACCATCTCTCACTCCCTACATTCCTCAAAGAAAAAGCTCCAGAAAACGCTTTCAAGAATAAATATATTTCCAGGTGAAATGGTTGTCGCTAAAATATTTTTAATAACTATACTGTTATTAATTCACGAAAGTAGTACAATCTTCCAATATTCATGCCATAAGATTCTTTCTGCTTATTTAGTGAAAGTTGACAGTTCAATTTTGGCTAATATGTTATTTCTGTAACTATTTTATCACTGGGAACATTTTGTATACCAGCAGCTGTTACTTAATAAATCTTTATTTCTGCTCATCTCTCCTTTTGTATGAATGGCTACCGTAACTGGGGCTGAGCTACATTAATCCTGCAATTTGTTTGCAAACCCCCGTTAAGAAATACAGTTTTACGTGGGAATTTTGCATATTTTGCGTGTTAAAAACCTTGTGTTAAGGAGAGTGTACCATACAAGAACATTAATTGGGCTAGCAAGCACATGCACATAGGAACGTCTGGAACTTTTCTTGGGTTTCCCTCCGAATTAAGGGCTCCACGTAGACCAACGTTTCAATGTTCAATTCTGACATCGTCATCAGAGCAGATGAATAACTGCCCTGCCCTATTCGCAGCAGAATGGCTCATTAAAATGCCCCGATGAAGATGGCCGAGTCTAAGGTCGATACATTGGTCTCATTTGGGTTGCTAACATGGTGGAAAACCCGAAAATTGTTCATGCATAATATTTGCCCGGAAAGCACCATATCATTCATAGGTACAACAAACAATAGTGTTTTTTGTCGTTAATTAAAGGGTGACGCGCACGAAATCAAGCAGATGACTTTGAATTTCGCGGATTAATATTTCGAAGTCTTGGATCGTTTTCGAATCATGAGAGCATGAACATTAACCGTCAGAATCAAATACAGGATGCGCTTGAACGGGTGATCTAGCTTACAAAATCTATTTCTGTACATACTTTGATTCGCTCATCACCGTTAAATTTTAACTTTACGAATTGCCATTTAATTTTCACCATTTCGTCATTTCAATACTTGTTGGTCAAAATTCAGACATTGAGAATTATTGGTCAAAACGGTCAATTAAAATGTTTTGATTGCAGCATAATTCTTCCATGATTTGCATTACGTCATTGTTCACTGTGTCAAAATATTTAGTTAAATATGTAGCCTATTTTCTGTTCCGTTGGTAATTCGAGTTTTATTATCATCTTACCTTGGCTTTGTCTGCGACATGTCAGGGATTTTTTTCCCCATTGATAAAATCATTTGTAAAAATACGTCAATTATATGTTAGAAGCAAGGTACATCGTACTAATATAAGCAAGAAATTTTTAAAAAAGGATTATAGTTTTAAGGAACCCGCATATTTTATGTTTTTCCATCTCGCCATGTTAGTAGGCACTGGATGCATAATTGTTGTTCTACTTTAGCGCAATCAACAATACCGTCCGCTGCAGGTCTTGCATGCTTTATTGCAGTGACACCAAGGATATCTCGTTGGTTAAATTAGTATGGAGTGGTCCTAGTGTAAAATGTATGCCAGGCATTTTATCTTTGCGGAAACTATGCCCATTACAATTGAGTGGCAAAATTTAGAGTCCTTAGAGAAGCTGAGAAACGACGAAAGGACGACTGATTTTTGATGAAACGGCCAATGGTGGGCTTAATTGGCTAGCAAACAAAGAGGATACAGAGCCGTGCTAAGAGTAAGGCGAAATATGCTCTTGCCTTGGATTAAAAAACTTAAAAGACGCCAGAAAAAGGTTAAAAATAATTGCCATCGTTTTCAATTTCATATTTTATTTCAATTCGTTTTGACGAAAGGCAGAAAGACGAAATACTTTGTTGTGACGGTCGTAATTTCAGCTTAAAGAGAAAATATATTGATAATACAATTATTTACTTTGTTGGAATTTTTTTAATGATATCAATGCGCTAAGCGTTATGTAAATGTATATTAAATAAGTAATCGACTTTTTATATTTTAGGGCAGGTTGCAAATTTTTCATTATTTTCTCAGGTACTAAAATGGTTCCGCACGGCTCTGTAAGGATACAATATATCAAAAACGTAGTATGAACTTAAAAAAACAAGCAGTGAAAAATAATTTGGCTTCTAGCTATGGTTGAATGAATATTTTACTAGAACATGAAATTCAAAAAAAATACGGAGAAAGGATCCGGAATGCAGAAGGCCAGTATAAAATCCTCGCGTAAACCAAGGATAGATATACGATGGCAAGAATGGCGATGCTTCAATAAACAAAGGCTGAAATTGAATATTCATTGACTATGAATATGTAGTGACCTTTTTCATATTCCATATTTATTTTAGATCTGTCATGATTGTTAGAAGAATTGTCTCCACGCTCCAAGTATGATAAAAGTATTCATACCGGCTATAAGGTTTTTCTTTTTTGTTGTATTTTTTTCTGAGTTCTGGTTTAATTCTCTTCTATTACAATGAATTTTCAAGACTTTATTCGAAAACGTTTCCAACGTTGTATTTCTCACGAGAAGGAGAACATTTCATTTTCTTTAAAAAAATCCTTGCATTTAAATTATCTTTTTACTTAAGCATTTCTTTCTCTATTTGCTAGAAAGATACAGAGATGCCATGAAGAGATGTGTTTACAGTGATTACCGCACCACAGCCAATTTCAAAGACATCTTTCCCCATGATAAATGGATCAGAATCCATAAATTTAATATCCCTCAGTAAAACCCTTCAATGCTTTTAATTTCCTCGTAGCCATAATCCCTTGGACGTCCCTATGCTCATCGTAGCTTACTTCTGCGAATAAATCATGCGAAATAATCACGACCTGCTGTGAACATTCATGGCAGTTTATCATATCCAACCGCAGTTATATGAGACGGAAACCACCATTTAATCTTGACATATGATTTTCGGTTTGCAGTCCATGTGAAATAGTGAAACAGTTTAATAAACAACGCAAGTTTTGCCACACCACAGGCTTACCCTCTCACTCTAGTATGGAGACAAGGTTCCATTTCATGATGTATTTGCCCTTGTGGGAACGTTGAATTTATTACTGGGCCATAAAACGCCAAACCTAATACTTATAACAATTACGGAATTGGCGACGGATTCATGTGACCTGATTTCTATTTCATATTTGACTCTATATCATCTGACGGTACAACAATTGGCTAGCGGTCTCCGTCACACAGTGCGGAGGCAGGATGTTACGACCGGAAAAAAAGAAGTCCTGAGGAGCATTTTGTTGTTTTACAGTTATCCTGCTTGTACTAATGATGATGATCAGTTATTTTAACCTTTTATTTGTAGTACTTAACCTATTATTTCTAGTAGTAAATACTGGTATAACAAATATCCTGTTCTTTCTATTTTAGGCTAGTGTCCTGTTCATCTTCGCTAATGCCTAGTTTGTCCTGCCATCTTATTTTTGTTCTTCCTACACCTCATCTACCAAGGTAATTTCTCGAACAATCTTAAAAACACTGTTTCTATTCACCTACTTAAATACTCGTTCTATTAATTTTGTTTGCTCATCCAGTCATCAATATTTACGACCTTGCATATTTTTATTACATCGTCGATTCTTTAATTACTTAGTAAAGTCTTTCCTAAAACTCTTAAGAGTACTCCCCATCTCTGTTGGCTTCATCAACAGCGTATCCCCACGACACACTAGGGATCACAGTGAGCAAACCAATCATTGCTGTTGGCCAAACAACGCATAAGATATAATATTATAATCAACCCCTAAAGCAGTTAATACGGTCAATCCAAATCCTTGCTTGATTACGGGCCATGGATCTACCTCGCATAGTGTATTGGGTATTTTGACTCACGACCTTCTTAATCTCACAAGTACTCATCAGGAAAGACACCTGGTGGAAACGGATGCAGGAGGAGGAAACTCTCTCCATCTACCTAGGGCAAGAGAAATATTACAGCTCTCTACCGACGCGACGCCACTTCAACTTCGTTGTTCGATTGGACATTTCCATGACCTTTCCCGTTCACGCACAATGCAATATCAAAACCCAAAAATCGAACGCTGTCCTGTATGGTCTTTATGAATGCATTAATTTACTCAATGACTTAAAATTCACTTGTATTTGCATAGACATGAACACTAATAATAGTCAAGCAGCGTTGTATACCGGGTATAAAGAGAACGGTATTAGTTTTCGCATGCATGCTGAATTGGTTCAAATGCATCGTGATATAATCTTAAATGATTAATCGCAAGAGAAGACATGAACTTATGCCCCCTAGCACATGAATATGGCCGACGGGCCATCCAGGACCTAATACTTCTAAATGTTCCCGGTGACCAAATTGGTCGCTAGCGTACGTAATGGAGTGACGGTTACTCGGGCACCGCCGTTGAAATTTGAGTGTGAGAGGATGTGAGTCCACAGCAGCAATTATAATAAATTTTTACTTTTGCGCATGATGATTAAATGTTTGTTTTAACATCAGAAACAACTACAGTACCTCTTGGTTGTCTGGTGTGTCCGGCCGGCAGCACAGACCGGCATGGTCTGTGCTGCCGGTAAGTGATCGGCACAGTCGTACTGGAAAGCTCATGCCGATCTGTGAAGGGTAAACAAAAACACTCGATCTCATTTCACTTTGCTCCCTATGAACATGTAATTGACACGCCTTTTTTTGTATGAGTTGGAAGAGTCTAACAAATTTGCCTAAAAATAGTGATAATTATCAAAATATATCTATCAATATTCCGACCTTTCTTTTAGGTAAGCGGACATTTTTCTATCGTTGTCGTGCTTATTAAGATATCGAAAAACGTTAAAAATTATATTCTAAGGAAGCATGAAGCTGTTTGAATAAACAATGAAAAACATATCTCATTTTGTTTTTTAAGGCGATACTAGTTCAAACTCGTGTAACTTCACTTTTAATGAAATACGTTTTGAGGATACCAGGACTGTGTTACCTCTTACCCGCAAGTATACACTGGTGCGAGAATTCCACCGAGGAAAAATTATTCACCTAGGCTGGGAATCGAACTCGGTCCGAACAAAAATCCAGGGGAAAAGGACATGTTGGTTGGTTACTGGTTTAAGCACTGGTAACGAGAGATTCAGGTTCGAGCTCCAGTTTAGACAATTGATATTTTCCTTGTGGAATTTTCGCTTTTTGTGAAGATGAGTCTCAGTAGCTTTGTAGTAGTTCTCAAGCAGTATCTTCTCCCATGGTTTTTTGAGGGAGGAATCAATTTTTATGTGTGCTTCTATCTTCCTGGAATGCATTTACTTAGTCGTGTTTTCTTCTGTCAATGGAAAACATTGGAAGTAACTGAAAGCCTTTAGTGTTCACTGTGAACGCTTAGAACGAACAAAGTGTTTTATTGCGCCCTTGTTCCTCTAGGAAACCCAGTTAATCAGGGAATTGAAATTGAAGTAGTTAAACTTTTACTAGGATTCTCGTGGCATTTATTTTGGCTTAGGGCTTCCCAGTTCTTAATCAAGCTTTACCTAGGTTTCTTAGTTCAATTTTATCATAGGTGGTCACTTCTAGGGCAAATAATATACTTTTATTAATGAATAAACATTGCTATTTTATTTTTGTGAATAGGTATTGGTATTATGTATCTAAACTATGTAATATATCTCAGCTATTACAATATTTTCAGCTGTAGTAGATATATTTCCATAAGTTTCGCTGCTTGATTATTAAAATTCTCAAATAAAAAATTTGACTATTTATTTTTGAGCAAAAAGTCAATACTTCTGGTGGAGTGCCAACAATCAACACTAAAAAGAACAGCAATTAAAAGGAGAACCGATTCAGAGGGAAAGTGGATTAAAAAATACAAAAAAATTACTATTGATATAATAATTGTATCCATTGATCTAGGCAGTGTACTTAAAATTTCTTTTTTTACAACGCGTTTATGTTTACTTTGAGGGAGATGCTTCTGCGTTCTACAGTACTGTTGCACAAAACACGTAATATATCTTACATTCAAGACAAATATAATTTTATGGGAATAATTATTCACGGAAATGTCATCAACACCGGTTTCATGAGGTGTATTTTTTTTGTGCCGTTATTTTAACGTCGTCCAGTAATGAAATCTATTTTCCACTACTGGCAACAATTATTTTTAATCTGATAATTAGTTTAAACATTCAGCTCAAATATGTTTCCACCCCTAACTACCTCTTTTACTTCTGTCAACACATATACTACGGAATCAAGAACTCAAGAACAATTAAATGACAAATATGTTAAGGAAAAAATAAATAAAAGTTCAAAAATGTGTTGAATGGTAATTAAAAGTGACAAAATTTGTTATTAAATAAATAAATGCATGAAAGTGATTCGAGATATCAACCCACGAATTTCACATGTTTGACATGCGACAATTTTGGTGAGGCGTGAAATCCTGTGAGCACCTAGCATGTCAACTCTCATTATGAATGAAATGTTTTCAGCGGATGAGAACGTTGGTCTCTGCGTTAAACACAACCGCTCACAGATCCTCGCCAGTGATACAAACGGCAGCTGAAATGTTTTCCGCGAAGGAAATTTCGCTCCAACGATCTGGTCGTTTTTTTTTTTTATTACGAGCCCCGTGACCTCCCACCACCGGATTTGGCTTTACTTTCAATGCTAAGCTCCCGTGTGCGCCTCTGTGGTCTCCGGTAGGCCGTGTAACCGATTAATAATGCCGGAAGGGTGTTTTGCCGTGTTGGGTGGGAAACAAGTGTCGCGGTTCGCAGCGGTGGAAACCCAGGAAACCGACGCCAGGAAAAAGTTAGCCTGTTTTCATCCCATTTTCCGACTGCAGCCGCGGGGGTTGTAATCCAAGCATTTGCGCGGTGGGAAATACAAATAATTCCGTATTACTCAGTGTAGAAGCGATTTTAACTCAACGTTTCGAGAGGGGTTTGATTTGACGCGAGAAGGAGACTTAATAGATCAGCAATATTTCTACGCAAAAATCTATTTTTTTCGGGTGAAACCTGATTCAGACAGGATTAAGATACACAGAAATTGATTATACTTACAGGCCATACCAAGTTTGTGCTCAAAAATTAGAGTTTCAAATCATGACTCGAACATTATGTATGGATAATTTTTTCCCTACATTTTTCATCCATCTATTTATTATCTCTCAACGAAGTCGAATTATTCACTGTGGAAATATGAGTTGTAACATTGATTGTTTCAACAGCATTAGATAAATTGTAAGGTTATTGCTACTTCATTTTTATTTTATTCAATCGGGACTGTAACTTTTTATACATCGAAGTCGCAAACCATCATTGCCAACTTAAAAAAGGTCTTATCTGTGATAGAAGTAATCGAACGTGCTTTCTGTTCCTCTTAAGTCAATTGTCTATATGAGATTGTACAGTGGGTTGCCAACTCAGTATGCGTGTTTTGATGCAGTTTTGTTAGGATCGTAAAAATTGCCGTTTAAGGCCGCGCAAAATTATTCCTGCCCTCTCAAAGCTAACTTCCATTATGCTGGCTGCATTGTCTTGCACTTCCTCACCTCTACCCTCCGCTCCTTTGCCTCTCTCTTCCTCGTGTGCCTTCCCCCACTGAGCATCACGCTTCGTGCAGACGACTGCCACCAAGTTTCGCTACCGCTGGAACTTTTGTTTTACGAATTCTTTGGCTAAGTCCAATGAGGTAGACAAACCGACGGGAGTGGAAGTATTTTCCTAGCATGGCGATATTTGATGCTGGGAAGTCACGCAACGTTATCTGCAAGAGTTTTCACGCGATTAGGCAATATTCTCTGCATCGTCTGAATTTTAGGCTCTTCCCATGCCTTTTCTAAAGGCCGGTTTACACGGTACACGACATTGCACCACTTCAAACTGCATGTTTTTCTCAATCGGTTGTGCAATCATTTTTTAATTAGAGCAGGGGCTATTTTGCCATCTCGCGTTCATGCATTCGAGCGTGCGTTCTTGCAATTCACGGCTTTACACGGTGCAATTTGAAATGCACGTTCTCACGTAAATCAGATTGTGCAATTACGTTCCCCATGTAAAACGATCTAAATGGCAATTTCACAAGAGACTTTCATTGCGCAGTAAGACGCATGAAAATTGAAAGGATTCACAGAATTGGAACATGGTCTTTCTTTTCCTAGCTGTCATTCAATTTAACTGCGCAGTCATTATAGTAATTCTTCACGTTAAACGACGCAATTTTAGCGCACTTACGTCAGAATGTGCCGGAAAGTGCATCGTATACCTACATCGATCTTAAAGCCTAAACATAGTACTAGAGTATTCACTAATCTGAAATTAGATACTTAGCAGAAGCTGTTGCAATTTCATATAATTTTGTGTAACTTAGAGAAATTTTTGGAAATGTGGAAATTCATCGGTTTGCCATGTTTAACACAACCAATACTTGTATTATTTTTATCGGTATATGTTGTGTATTTTTTTAGTCTACCATTCTACCATAAGATTGAATCATTCTTTCAAGGTATCACGTCTCAATTTTCCTAGCATTTATTAAACGTAACACGGTTTTTTCTTCAATCATGCCTCACCAGTCATAGTCGATATTCCTGAGTGTTTTTTCACATTTTGTAAAATGTGTTAACAAAGCATGGATGCAATTTTGACTGTTAAAAAACAGTACCAAAGGATATATCTTTTGCAGGTATTTTCAAATTATCGAATCAAATCGAAGCGCTTCAATAGAAAGGGAAATTGAAGTTCCTTGTTACAATTAATAGAATCAGACTCAAATTGACCATATATAAGCCACTAAAAACATTCCAGTTCATCGCTTAAGCAGGGTAAACGCTGTGGTATGCTCTCAAAGGCAGTCATAGCATGAATATCAAATCTCGGTGACACCCGGCTGTAAAACTATGATAATTTGTGATGTGATGTCCATGAAACTCTCTAATGCGTTTGTGAATCAGGGAATAATTTGGTTCAGTCAACCTTACCACTTCAACCTCAGAGAATAGTTTCGTGGATAATGTGACTTTCCTGACCGATCGTGGGCACCTTAAGAGAACTTAAATGTTACACTTTCAATTTCTTATCCTTTCGTACGTTTTCACAGATTTATATTCGCGTTTCTTTTCGCGTTCATCAAGGGCATGCATCCGAAATTTATGACTGTCTCTCCTCTATCGTCATCTACTTTCGACATGTCATCGCCTACTCCGTGTATCATTGACAACACAGAGGTCATGTGAAAAGGGCATAAGGGAAAGTAAAGAGAGGGCCTTGAGGGACTCAGTTGGAGTCGTAAAGACAGCTCCCAGGTTCCGCTTCGAAGGACGGAGTGTGTAGCCTTTCACATCATTCGATATCATCTCCAACAACTCAGCAGCTACCTTCTCGGTTCTTTCAGATCTGCAACCGATTTGTAGCGTCTGTGCATTTCACCAAGGACCGATACTCTCAGCTCAATTAGCATCTGCCATTTTACCTATATCATATTCTTTTGTTATCAGCTCATGCAATTGTCCAACTATCGTAAAAACGGTTCTAATTTCATAATAATTAAAGCATGGCTTAGTAGGATTAGAGGTATATGAAAAACATTTTTTTCTTTTGAATTAATTTTTATGCTTTAATATGAAACGTGTTTACTTTCATCGGCCAATAAATACGATTACTGAGCCCGAGAATGTACTTCAATTGATAGTTAATTGATGTATTTGGTAGATATTATTGGTGGATATATATATATATATATATATATATATATATATATATATATATATATATATATATATATATACACAATATGCCAAGAGGGTGGCCGATAAAAATATATAAACGGAAAAAAGAACACTCACAATTTAAAACTTCCGATATTTTGATGAAGATATTAGCTCCACCTTTCTCTAAGAGAAGAGTAGGTATATATATATATATATATATACCTACTCTTATAACTCTGTGTTCGTCCTTTTATGTGTACCTATCCATTTCCATTTTCCTATGAATGTTTGAATTTATTCGCGCCTTTGAGCGTCATTTTCGTATGATTGAGTATATATATATATATATATATATATATATATATATATATATATATATATATATATATATATATATATACATACCTACTCTTCTCTTAGAGAAAGCCAGCCATTTTAGTATGAATGATACTAAAATAAAGGTAGAAAGTATTAAAATAAGTGGTGTTAATAGTTGTCGGGCTTCACAATGGCTCAGGTTTTTCATAATTTCCGACGTTTCGAACGGAGACTTTTCCCAGCATCTTTAACGCCCTGAAGACGATTTCATGAGCCCTCTTCGAAACGTCGGCCGTTTTGAAAAACCTGACCCGGTGTAAAGACTGAGAACAAATCACCTCAGTTATTCGCCAGACAAGCATCACATATTTTATCAAAACAAACGATAGTTTTTCCAGAAAAAAATTTAGTATCTTCATCGTTTATGTGTCACCATGGTTCTTAGGTCATTTAGGAAGTTCTTAGAATACTTTTTAAGTTCAACTTCTTTGAGTCCTTCCTCTTTAGTTCTCCTGTCGTCAACAACATCTTCATGGCTGGCAGTTAAGTGAATAAACCACCATATATATTTTCATGTTTCTCACTCAGTCTTTCCTCGCTGCTCCACGAATAAAACAGAAGTCTTCCACGCGCCTCCACTTCACTCCCGCCATTATTCGCATTCCGAACACTTCTCCCACTCTCTCCTCCGTCATTTTCTGTGCCCTTCTGGAATTCCTTCGCATAATGAGGAGAGGGCGAAGAAATGGTTGAACCGCGTACATTGATGCGAGGAAGAACACGCGAGAAATTCGGAGTTACACGTTGCGCTAACAGTGAACGAAGATTCAAAGTGCGGAAAGGACATCGTTATGCAGGGGCTTTTAAAGGGAGTGATTAACTTTATCAAGGGTATTTCTTGGATGGACCCCGGACTGCAGTACCGTGCGAGAGGCAGAGAATAAAAGATGCTGTCTAGTATGTATACGTAAATTCTTCACAGGTTTCCGACCCGGTCGGAAGTTCAGTTACCTACATTTTGATTATCAACTCAAGACATGGTGTTTTAGGAGATTGATCCCCCTCCTGAAGCCATCAAACCCTTGAAAACGATAGCGGAGTTAAGTCATCACTACGTCGATACTTGAACTCCTGTCCCAGTTGGAAACCTGTGAAGAAGTAACTCTTTAAAATCCGTAAATCACCATATCCTTACTGAGGTGTTATAGTTTTCATAAGTTGGTCTGGGGTAGGAATCACCTGTAGGTAGTGCTTTTATGGCATTTTTTAGATGCGATCTACCGACAACGGGTTGTATTGACTGAAAGAGAGCAAAAATCCACTTCGAGATATAAGTACTGACACAATTTTCTTCTTTATCTCACTCAGCGTGTTTTACCTCTGTTCATCCCTTCCATAAACCCTATTCTCTTATTTCCCATTCCCCACTTGGCCAACATCCTCCCCTCTCTCACGGCCTTCAACATCTCCTCGTCTTTCATCACCATATTCCAATCCCTTACTCTATTTCCTCATGATCTTCTCCAGAAATACCATACAGAGCGCTTCCTCGTCAGTCTTCATATTCTTTTCCGTCCACCACTCTTTATCCACTCTCCTTCACGCTGACATCTTAAAACACCCGCAATCTATTCTTGCCCTCCTCTCTTAAGTCCAGATTTTTGCACCATTCAATTACGGCCTGAACATTAGAATATAATTCATCTGCAAATTCTTCTATAAATTAGCGTCCAACCACTGCCAACAGGTATTAATGACTTATAGTGACCCCTTCTTACAAATAATTAAGTTTATAATATGCCAACTTGGTAATTAAAATAATCAGTGGACATTTACAAAAATTTATTTTCTCAGGATTTAAATAATATTATGGCTTTTTCTGCAAATTAATCAGCTGTAACGGCGCATTCATGGACCCGAAAGGATCATTGGTCCGCCCAGGATTCGTTGAGGGATCGGGAGTCAGGGCAAAGGAATCATACTCGTACGTACTCTCGAAAGTCGACTTTATTTCATCACGTCCACAATTACACTCCCTGCATGCGTCGTCTCCCACGGTACAAACGGGGAAAAAGCGGGGAGAAGGGGTGGAAGGGGTGGAATTGGTTGGGGTTTGGCAGCTTCTTCTGGTTTCCCTTAGGTTGCGTTACCTGGCATCCACCGCTGTCACGTTGCCGAGTCTCCTCCGCTAACCGAGCCACCTGAGAGTGTCAGCAAGATGGTCGAAGGAAGTGGGTGGTGGGTGGGGAAAGTCCACTTCTGGGACCTCATTTCATTATTATTGACTTGCTTATTCATTCCTTTTAAACTTAAACTTAATTTTACTGGCAACCTCGATTGGATCGTGCCTTCACGATACTTCTTGTAGGATAGAAGTTGAAGTTTGGCTGCATTAGTGAAGGCATATAATACGACGGTTTAATACGCAATTGTTTGCGTGATAGTCCATCACAATAATTCCATTAGCTTGGTATCCTCGAGAATGTACTGTAATGAGTGAAAATCTCTTAAATTATTTTGATTGTTATGCTGAAAACTCGTTAAAATTATGTTCTATAATAGTGTGATTTGTATTTACTATATCGACCTCCATTACGAATGGGATGAGTTTATCAAGTGTATGTCAGAAACAATAGCAGTGGTTGATTGTTTATGACCTAAACTCGATAAACTCATCCCATTAAAAGTCTGATTCTATAATTGTCTATATATAAGAATTTACCGCAGTATGCTGTTATTGAGGTCTATTCGGAATCTCCATCGGATAAAAATATATGTACATCACTGCCGAAGTTTTAATGGCTGTGTCATCCATCGTCTTCAGGGCTGAATTCAAGTTGCCCGGTACCTATATATGCATTATTTTCTTGACCATGTGGCTGCCTATTTGTTGACTGCTTCCCGCCTTGTTCTAACATAACATTCACGGCATTCATCCGCGAAGACAAAGGACGAGTCGGCCATGAAAAACTCGGCAGCAATGAACACTTCACCCGGTGTGAAACTTCTACCCGGTGCAGATTCCGAATCGACCTTGATAATAGTAAATTATTTTATTTAAGTCTTTTATTCATGACAAAGGTTTTATTTAGCATAAAATCAGTGTTTACTCTTCAGTGAGCAGTTTGTAGTGATGTCAACCTTCTCGTCATCATATCCATATATCCCCTTGCAAAGACTTACCTCTCCGACTCGGAGCACGTCATCTGCCGTGTTTGTGTGATCTCCCCTCTGCACACGTTCTCCATCACGGCCGACTTTGATCGTCCACACGAGAGATTCAATCAGCGTGGAAATACATGGCAGAAGATGGTTGCTGGAGAAAATGGAAGGGAGCATTGTGTGAGGTGGAGTTACCCAGAAGGCTGTCGGCCTAAGATATTGAGATAGGGAATGGTGTGCGGTGGAAAATGGTTTAGAAAGGTGCAGATAGGTCATTAGAATTCCACACTTAAATGGAGATACCCTTTAGACCTTTCCAGTTATTCTCATGCGTTCCTCTTGACCTATCCCGTCAACGTATACTGACCTCCTTAAAAGAGGGAGATGAACAAAAAAAGAGCTTGATTCATTGCGTGTCTCAAACGATATATCAGTAGGAATGAAGTTCAGAAAAAAACAAGAAATAACCAGAAGAGTAATGTTGTTCATCGTGAGGTTGTGTTAAGGAGTCAGTGATTATCTGAATACAATATAAAAGTACCGTGTTATATTTTTCAGAGAATTTATTTGAAATCAATTTTGTTTCTCCTCAGCATCAAACAATCACATAATTATATTTCCAATACCATTACGTGTTTATAAATTTTGTTCACATTTTAAGTACATTTTTATCTTCATATTCTGCCCTTGTCATGATTCTCCTTGATATGTCGTCTTCTTCTTCAGCCTTTAAATAATTATCCGTAACATACATATCCCGTATCCCGTACATGCAAATCTTGCGATACCTTTTTTCTCGCACGTTTGATCGGATGGTATAGCACATTTTATCAAATATTTTCCCATTAAAAGATATCACTTTCTGCACCTTGTTATAAGATGAAGTAGTTTTAAATTTGGCATCAAGTTCCACCTAAAAATTGTTTTGATAACTGTCCCACAGTTTGCTGACTTATGGAACAAATCTACAACAAGAAGCTCCCGAAAAATATGATTATAATAAATTTAAGAATCAAAATCAAATCCTCCATAACTCCTGCTCCTTATAGGAACTATTATCATTTTCAATGCTAAAAATACTCTCACTTAAATCCCATGAAGTCAATGCTTTTATTTGGGAAAGATATTTCACCGATATTTCTTACTCATTTGTCACGTCATTTGTGAAAAAACTTCAGTTTTGATTTATTCACTGGGCACTCAGCAACGTAATATATAATCGGAAATGAGATAACAACTGACTTTATAACGCTAAAATATTTTCTATTCTCTATTCTTCGATATTTAATGCTTTTAATTATAACGTCGTTATATCTGTTAACGGCTTTTATAATTACAAGCGATTGAAATAACTGTGAAATAGATTATTGCGGTTGATTTACGAATGACGTCCCACTATACTTGCATTAGATAATACTCGTAGTGTTTCTTAACATTTACATAATTTTCCTAATCACTGATAATGTTTATCAGTAGTGACCAATCATTATTGCATAGAAGGTGACATGAGTGCCTTATATAGTGGATAAATGTACTGTAAACAGATATTAGAATTAAATGAAGCATTAGTTAGCACACAGGGCTGAAAGTTTTGGAAGTATTTTTTCTCAAACGTTATCAAAACGGAACGGCGTCAAAATAATTTTGTTTTTTTCCGTTTCATCATGGTTTTCTCAAAATACTGCTCAACGTTTTTGATTGATTTAATTGTAATGGCCTGAACGATTATTATGCAGCAATATTCAAAAACTTCTTTTTCATTTTTTGTGCTATATCATACGACCGGTTGTTAGTTGGGATGTTCTCATAGATTACACCCGTATTTTCCAAGTATTTAATGGCCCTATGGATATTGAATGCAGTATAATGATATCCTACAGATTAAATTATTTTTGCAGTTTTCATTCCACCAGCTAGATGCCGAAAAGCGCGATAAATATTATTAATTTCGATTTCGATTTTACATTTACTTTCATTTTTAACTCAAAGTAATTGATTAACATCAAAATCCACTTTCTTGCTCAAATATTAGGCTGTTTTTATATGGCATTTGAGTGAGATATCATTGCCAGTCGTACGATATGTGATTATATTTTATTTTATGAAGATTAAGTGGGTCGAATTCCAATCATACTTCAGGACATAGGTCATGCCAGGAACTTTGTTAATCTATATGGATTGTAATGTCCACTATATTTGTTGTGGGTAAGTGATACTGGCAAATTGATGGCATAGTGTGCACGTTTGGATACTGGAAGTAATATACATATAAAAATGTTGACAAATCCGGCATTTTTCCTTTTTTTCCGATACCTAGTTAAATAATTCCTTCTAGTCTTTTGAGTACCTTGATATCTACGTTTTCCGCTTCGAATGGAACATTGAAAGAACCATTCGTTGCCAACGCAACAGTTGTAACGTTTTATTTCCACTCGTTGAATTTAACTCGGTCCCATACGTAAGTTACTGGCTAGGTCCCTTAGGACGGGAAGTGTTTGCTAAGAATTCCTTTGTAAACCATGATATTTTAATTATTAACGTTTGTTCATGTACCCTTGTTAAACTAATTGTGTCTCTGATCTCCATTCATGCCGTTTAAGATATAAATGTTTATCCTCCTCCTGTCACGCTTACTCGACAACCTTGTCTCTAACACCCTCTACAATATGTCACTCCCCCTCAATGCGCCTTCCAACCACTTTTGCTGCTACTTCCTAATTTCAACCTCATTTCCTCTCCTCCGTATTCCAACACCTTTCAAATGGATTTCTTCCCCTCCCCGCTCACTTTCTCCATTCTACTCCACACCCAAAACTCAAAAGCATCCAGCCTCCGCTCATCTCCATCCGCAGCGATCGAATTTCCTGAAAAAACACATGGCTACCGTATGGCTATTCGTATCAATATTTGAATGAATCTTTTCTTGCCTTAATGCCTCAACGAATTTTCTCCTCATACATTCCTGTCTTTTCAATGATGCTCCTATTTTATTTCAAATAAATTGCCTCCCAAGGTGCTTACAATGGAGCTGCTGCTTCCTTTTCGTAACCTTGTGTGCAGGCCTTAGGACGCAATCAAGATGACTGTACGTGGAAAGTGCCACGAAACAAAATCGGACTGGACTAGGGATCGAACCACGGATCTTAAAAAGCCAATGCGCAGAGCATTACGCAATCCTCCAGGTAGTTTGGGTAGCTTATTAGTCTATGCATTTGCCCGCAGTCCAACTCTTTGTGATTCATTTCCCGGTCAAGGTCTTTGACGAATTTACCCGTAGTTTGGTGAAAAACATCGAATATAAATGGGGATTTAATTGTACCCAGACAAAAGGATACGTGGAGGAACAATCGGTAATCCAGCACATGCACTTAAACATAATTCTGAATCATTCAAACAGGAAGACAAGTGTTTTATTGCTTTCTCCTCTGAATGAAAAGGCAAAGTAGTATCTCTTTGGTTGGCTTTTGATTCTTCCGAAGAGCTAGCGCACTCCTCGCACTACCCACCCCCGGGTGGCCAGTTGGGCAGCAATTGGACTGCCTGGGGGATGCTTGAAGCACTTCCTACCATCAACCTGCAAGGCTTTGTTCCCCCCTGAGTCCCATTCCGATCCGAACCGAAGTGCATGGACACCTGCCGGAGACACCTCAAACTGAGCGTTGGACCTGCAGCCGAGCACGACGCCGCTTCTACCCCATCCGCGCTCTCCAGGCGGGTCCAGATTGCACTCTTCCCGCTGCCCCCAAATATCGCCGGCAGCTGCCGGTTCACCATCCGCAAGATTCCCAATCAGCTCCGTCACTCCCTAGAGGTACACTTGGACTTCCTAAAGTGCTGAGCTTTCGAAGAATGATTCCTTCCTGGTTTTTCCTTTTCTTAGCTCTTCTAACAGATCTGATTCAACAAGTCAATTCTGTGTCTCCCCACGTGAGGCAGTCTACAACCTATACCCTCCAGTCTGAAGGCCCAGCTGCTAGAAATATAGATCCATTGTAAAAAAGTAAAAGTAAGAGAAATATCAGACAAGATGACTTTTGACCATATGAAGATGATTTTTTACATGAGTTGATACCGGTCCAGATTTGCTTTTACCAGAGAAACTGCTAATTACAAAGCTATCCATCATGTTTCAATTCTACTATGACACGCTTGAGTCACAATATTTCATCATAACTTGAAAAACATTTGGATGGCTTTTGTCTAAAAATTGAAGAATTTTTCCTTACTATACTCGCAAATATTTAGTTTAGCTATTCCCATAGCAGCGAATTGAAGAATTCATTGGACGTATTTTCGTATGAAAATGGAACCTGCATTTTGTGGATCCCTCAGCATAACTATCGCACGAACGTCCAGTAACATCATTTTAAATGCTTTTGACTGAAACCATTACGGTTGGTTTTATTCGTATACAGTCATGTATGTGATGCGATGATTCTTTAACCAACATCACTAAACAAACCTTGAAGCTTGTGTACTGCATATCTGATCAATTCAGTAAAGCCGATTGCTCAACACTGGCTTCCATTTTATCCTCTTATTCCATGTCGTATGTATTCTCTTCAATAAAATTCTGTTCGCTTTAATCGTATTTTTGACGTCGTATCTTAATCTTATTTCAATCGTAAATTTGCTTCAATTAACATTTGCTGTTTTAGGCCCTAGGTCCAAAGCGGGATAGTATTTACATCATAAAACCGCGAAAAGATTACTAAGATTTGATCATACCTAGAGCCATTAACCATTTCAAACTCAGAGGTGGGACAAAAATAATATTTTTTCCAAAAATTAAATCGCAGTGCAGTATAAAAAAGGATGCATTCTTTAATACATTTTAGCATTTTTTTTAAATATAAGGTTTTAATAGTATGTACCAGAACCAGCGGGGATATCCTTTGCAGGTAAATGGCTATATCTTTGGCTCCATTTTTTCGTTTTTTATTATATTAGTAGTTAGTTTTTACATAGAAATATGAAGCACTTGCCTCATTGGAACTATCACTCTTGTGAGTGAAATCATAACTTAAAAACAAAAATTCTGTCTCGTTAAACAACTATCTAATAAGCTGAAACTTTGGTGATGATAACTGATGGTAAAGATGGATTCAACATTTGTGTTCCATCCACGATTATCGGCAGTATTATTATTATATATCATATGCCCAAACAAATTCGTCGAGACTACAGAAAATCACAATAAATCCACCTTTATATTACCATTTTCTCTAATATATCTTCCCCTTAATATAACTTTCAGGGACTTGAAAAACTCTTCTCCAACAATACTATTGTTTTGACCCAAGTTTTTCTCAAATTCTTGCCAGTCAATATCAGTAGCACATTAATCCGTGAAGTGAGAGTTTTGAAAAGGAGTTTTTTCTTAATTTTTAAATGCCCTGCTCCTCGGAAATTATTTGTTTTTATTTTTCTCCGTAGAACAAGAATCAGTAATGGATCAAGTAATCGCTTTTTGTAACCTGACTGATGCGACATGGAACTCGTCGAAAGAAGCCTCTCACTAACGTCTCTTGAATTGCACGAAAGGGTGGTTACTTTTGGGTATGAATACTTAAATAATAGGAATATAATAATAATAAAGGATACATCAGGATTCCGTAAAAATATATTAGAACAGTGTAGGATCTGAACTTTTCCTGTTCATAATAAATAGAAATAAACATAGGAGCTTTTTTTTACACCAACTAATATAGATAAAAAAATTAAGAAGGATATGGATTTCTTTTTGACGGATGGATAAACACCCCTTTCTCTAACCTAAGCTCCTAAGGGTTATAGCGAAGCATTTGACCTTGTTATGGTGTTTGCTTTAGGCCACCATCGCGAACGGTAGTTGAAACCAATTACGTTTCTCGAAACTATGCAGCCCGATATGATATTATCTTTGGCTACGATTATATATAATTATTATCGACAAAACTGTATTAGCAAAGGTCGAGGATGCAGCGGCAACAAGGATGCATGCCAGTCTTTATGGAGCAGGATTTTGGACAAAAACAATTTACAAATTATACTTGAATCAAACTCCTTTACATGTATATTATTTATTTATCTGATAATTTGTTAATTAATTCTCTTAACTATGTATAACTAACTCTATTACCGTCAAGATCATAAACAGTGCTTTATGTTACTTTGTAGTAACGATAATCTTCATCTAGTATTACGATAGACCTATGAACAATGTAACCTTCAGCATCGAAGACGCACTTCAAATTTGAGTGACTTATTTCAGGTAAAAAAAACAGGTATTCAAGTACGGCAATTACGATAGTTGTTGAAAATATCATGCATTTTTTCTCTTGTAAGAGTGCTTGACAGAGGCTGAACGATTATTATTTCAGTAAATCTATAAAAGTAGGAACATAAGTGATTGAAAGGCACATTTTGAAGTACTCCAGCTTGAAGAAGCTGACAAAGTCTCGTATCCCAGGGTAAACAGTTTTATAAAGGGAAGGTTTTGGTTTGGATAATTTGGCTCTGATAAACAAATCTGCTGTATAGTGAACAAGAAGTGGAACAATTAAAATACTTAAAAAAAGAGTGGCGTTATTCAATTTTCCAAACTGAGTAAAATAAAGTAATAGTTAAGTAGGGATTGTATTTATTATCCAATTATATACCTTGGACGGCATTATAAGTCGGTGGTTTTCTTTTAATAAATATTCTTTATACAATGCGTAATTGTTTAACTCTTAAGCCATCAGTGTGCGAAATTTTCCGCTCTCGCAACTTTGTAGGTATCTCACTATTTCCTCTCACGGAACAAAATATGACTGAAGCGTACGTCAACATACTTCTTGTTCCTCCACAAGCGCGTCGCATTAGTTTCAGTTAAGAGAGGATGGAGGCGATACCTCCTGGAAAAAGCGTAATAACGCACCGGAAGAAGTGAATTAATTCTTCTCTCAAGTTGATAGCGTTGCATTCAAACTCCTATAAGCATTGAATTGAATTTTACGGCCTGCCCCAAACGCCTGCCTTGCTTAACCTCCCACCCCTTTTACCTTTCGCTGCCCAACCCTCCCTTACCCACTCCTCCCTGTCCCCTCCACCTGGGTGTATCCCGTCCCGTGTAATTGCGCGGCGTTATGAGAAATGTGGCCATAACTAGGAAGTGCGCTTCCCCCCCCCCCTCCTCCCACCTTTTGATGCGCGTAATTCATTTTTTTCATACTCCCCGAGGCCTGAATCGGAGAAGGAGAGGGGGTTGTAGGGGAGGAAATAGGGGGCGAGTTGTGTGGGAGGGAGTATAGAGGAGGAAAAGAGATGGAGGGAGAGAGAATGAAATAAAAAAGACCTTCTTTCATTGTAGGTCACGTCCGTGTTAGCGAGACGTGCAAGGTATTCATTAAATCGTGGCACGCGGCGAGAACCCTGAAAAGGCGCTCCCTGGGATAAAGAAGGGGGTTTTCAGGGAGGTTGGCAGGGGTTCGGGAGTGGAGGAGAGGTTAAGGGTGTTCGTGGAAGGGGTAAGAGGGGTGGAAACGTGCGTAGGAGGGGGTTGAAGAGAGAGGGTGAGTGGGAAGGGGAAGCTGAGGATTTTTCCGATGGGGTGAGGTGGAAAAATCGGGGTATGTTAGATAGTTAGTGGGGATCTCGCGGGGGAAAAAAGATGTAATCAATCCTAAGGGTGTGGAAAATAGGGGTAAGAGGTAAAGATATTAAAAATATCGATTCGTCGAGTACTCGATATTTTTTGTACTCGATATGGATTGAATAATTTTTTTGGTGAACGAAAGAATTCTTAGCACTTTTCCGCTATTTTAAAATAAGTTTTTAGCGTGCGACCAGCTTCAATGTGTTTACATCAGTAACTTCCAAAACTGATCTTTAAAATAAGTGGAAAACTGCGAAGAATACTTTTTTAAGTATTAATTAGTTCCACCACATCTTCACTGAGACAGAGTCATTCAATATTTTTTAGAAAAAAAGGCGATGAATATATAAATATATGTAGAAAAATTTCGGGAACAAAAAGATAATTATCTCAATAATATGGCAATATATTTAGCTAATCTTCTCATGGGCTACAACCTTGACGCGGTGGAATGGCTTGCGCTTTCCAATGACCCATAGAGCTGGAATTGTTCCAGAAAAAATGATTGTTTCTGGAAGGGACACTCATGTCAGATATGTGGAAGGGTAGGAGCGAGACGAGGGGTAGTTCTCGTGGTTGTGTCACGTCAGAAACCTTGGGTCTTTCGTGCCACTTTTAGCAGGCATTTCTTTGATACTTATTTTTTATCCTGATCCGGCCATTTCTACTAAATCTTTTATTACTAAATTACTACTAATTACTACGTGGTCAATAAATACATTAATTACTACTAAATTTCGATGCATACCATGTTCGATATTTGCACTTCGATGCATGGATAATGTTCACTACGTAATGGATAAGAAACTTATCCATGAACATGGATAATGTTCATGGATAAAAATAGGGAACGTGAGCTCTACGGCCTCTTAGTTACAAGGTATAAAATTCTCCAATGGCTTTGGGTTTTTCAATTGCTCCGGGTTTTTCTTGGATAAGTTTCTTGTAAAATTATCGATACTTTCACAGTTCGATATTTCTTTCCGATATATGTATCACTGGAGTGAGGGCAATAGGGGTGGTTTTTTAGCGAGATTTTTCACTGTCGGGCTTTCGTGGGGTGTAGGAGGGTGGCTTGGGGAAGGGGGACAAGGGTATCGCGGTGGTGGAGCATAACTTTAGTAGAGGGTGAGAGAGAGAGGTGTGGTGGGGGTTAGATTATGAAGGGTTGCGAGCCTCGTGTGATGTGGATGTGAGTTGAGAGAGAGAGAAAAAGTAATAAAGGGCCATGGAAGGAGAAAGTGAGGAAAAATGAAAGACGGGTGGGTAACCGTGGTTACCGCAAAATTAAGAGTTTGAAGAATATTACTCGGAGGGTGAAGGTTATATGCTTTTCTTTTGTTCTTCCGCGGAGTTGAAGGGGAGGGGGTGGGGAAGAACTCTTCCTCGAATGGTTGAACCTCAATCGCTCGTTACGCGGATAAAAAAAAGGGGCAACTTGTAATTTCAAGGCCCGTCGTGTCGTGCGTTCAACGTGGGATAAGCTCATTTGTAGCAATTAGTGGAGAAATTTGAGCTCGCGAAATGCACTACCAGTTCAATGACATTTTCCTGTGGCCCAAGGGAAGGGAGTTTTGGGAATTATTATCTGATATCGAATTTTGGAGTATTGCACGACAAAACAGAGGCATGTGTGTTTTAAATTTTTAGTCATGTTTTTCATAAAGCTCTGACAAATGAGTATGCTTCCCCTATTGATAGTTTATGTGAGAACCATCACCCAGTATTCACCAAGGGTCATCTGACGGGTGAAATAATCTAACCTTTTGCTGCCAATTAGAAACTGCAGCCGAATTAAAACTATAAAGTTTATTTACTAGTCAGATTTTATATTACCTTTTCGTTTGCTACGCTTAACTTGCAGTCAAAATCCTTTGCTAATTAAATCAGATTAAAACTGATCCAAAGCTTCATAGGCCTATCCTATTCTAGAATTTGGATTATATTATGCTTCAGGTTTGGCGCTATTGGCTGGAGGAACCGGCGTTCAAAGTAGCCCATATGCATTTCACGTATATAATTTCTCAATGGCTAAACCAATTAAGACAGGTGAAAGTAAACTCTGTAAGAGTATCAGTAAAAGGCTAGCGCAAGTAGCTTCAGTCTTAGGAATCTTAGGTAGCTTCCATGGCGTCCATGAAGTTGGAATGCACAGTCTACTTTCATTATCATCCTCAATATTTTTGAGCTCTCTTATGGCCATTAAGAGTATGTGTTTACTGCTATTAATATTTCAATACAAATATGGATGTATCCTAGAGGATACATGCATTTCTATGAAAAATATTAACATTTTATTATAGTCAAAGAAAACATTTTATCGATGCCATGTGCGATTAAGATATTTTATAGACATTTGTGATTTCATCCGCACCCATTTTTGCTATGATACTATGTGCAGCTACTGTATAATGGAAACTGAAACAGGATACAAACTTCTAAGCATTTTGACAAATTAATGTAATCTTTTGTATGTCTTATTCTTTTTGAACTAATGTTTAATCACTTCATTTATGGACCTAAATCTATATTTTCCATTCAAATTTTAATAAATTAAGCAACCTTTTGTTGCAGGAAAAGGCATTTGGAGCGCAAAACATACGTTTCAAGTGTGGATGCTCATTTAGAGTACCTGGTACATTTAAGGTTTTCTCGGCATTGAAGAGGGCATTTTATACTGCAAATGTTTTCCCAAATTTCAGTAAACCTCACGAAAACTAAAAAAGAGCTGATAATTAAAATTCGTGACCCCACTATTCAACTTTATTCTTCGATTTCCTAAAACGGAGTTATTGAAATTTGCTGAGGGCTTTTGTTAATCAAAGATGATCTCGTCCATGTGCATTGACTGTTTCTTCCCAAGGTGAAATTCGGATGAAAATAAATACTTGCTTGCAGATGAACATAATGAATTTGAATCTATAATACTAGTAGAAATTTCCAGACCTAGCCTCGAACCTAAGGCAAGGATATATATATAAATTCATGCATTATATTTTTTACATCTAAGTGGTGTTTGTGCTGAATTGATTAGACGTTTGAGGAATGGAGGAGTGATATTGTTTCCTGCGTTAACTGTTGGTCATTTAGGCATGGGTAAATCATAACATCGCATTCGAATGCTTTTTTGAAAACCAGTGCATACAGTAAGAGAGTTGATATAGGTGATCTGAAACTGCGTGAAATATGCTACTTTCGTTCTTCCATTTCAAAGTACTTAAACCGGGATTATGCTAATTTTAATGGTTTACCAGCCAACGAATTTTAGTCGACTGCGGCAGAATACACCAATTCAGTTAAAATATCGATATAAATAAGCGCTCCTGTTACGGGTAAATACCAGTTCTTACCCTTGTATGGGAGCGTGGTGGCCTAGTGGGTAGAGCGCTTGGCTACTAATCGTAGGGTCCCGGGTTCAAATCCGGGTGAAGCCTTTGAACGCCCCCGAACAAAAATCCTCGGAGTGCGAGGTGGCCCAGGGAAAGGAACTGGCCCCCCTACCCTGAATGATTCTAAGCCACAGGCGTGTGAAATTCACACGCATGTGGCTTAGTCCGGGTTGAGCTCTACCATCAACTATCCAAACCAACCTTCGGGTTGAATCACTGAGTGAGTGACCCTTCTATCTCATCGCTACTGAATGAAAAAAATGGTGAAAAATGCACACTGTTTTGAAATTGATGTTTTTCACCCTGGACTTTCTGTGTCGTATACTCAGATAGTTTTCTATCTCCCCTATTAAGGTGCAGCATCCCAATAGCTTGCAACTTCCGGTCAATCACCTAGTATCATTCATATCATATTTATTCTTTTAAGCTGTCCGAAAATTATCGTTATTTTCGCCCCTACCTCTTACTGAGTGAATTCTCTCACATTGCAATCTTTATTTATATCTTGCATCTCACTGCATATTCGATCCACCCTTGCTTAGTTTTTCTTGCAACATGTTTTTCTCACCCAAACGTTTCTCATACCAGCTATATTTAGCTATAAAAATGTGCTATTTGGCTGTAATATTCCCCCTCATTTAGTATTGCTGGATAAATTTCCATCTCGCATATGATTCACTCACAGGTGTAGACCGGTAGTAAATTTAATGCCTTATAGAAGGTGTTCCTCTAATGGTCTCGTTAATTCCACCATTTAACAGCGCGTTGGGAACATTCATCGTGAAGTATCATCGAACTCTGGCCGCTTCATTTGAGCGCCATCCCCACCGACCTCTAGTTTAACCCGACCTAACCACTCCCCCTTCCCTCCTGCTCCCGAATCCTGTGTTTCCCTCCGACTCAACCTCCCCCCCATCCCTCTACTCGTTCACCGAAGCCAATCGATGTCACGACCTATTCCCGTCGATATATTGAGGATGTCCCCTGAGCACGCGCCAGTTCCGAGACCACGATATCAGAGGGTTTGAATAAGACTCTCCATCACACTGAGTTCTCTCACTTCATTCCTCTCCGGGTCCTTCTCACCCACCCTCTTTCCCTGAACATCTTCGGTGGGTGGTGGTGCGAGAGGGTACTTATCCGTCGCGAAGCCTCGCTCGGTTTTAAGGGGAGATTGGAGGAGGTGGCGGAGGCAAGCCATCCCGACAGCTCCTCTGGAACAATAACGGAGATGGATGCTCCCATCATGCTCCGAGACGAAGACTTTCGGTACTCCCCTCCGTCACCCTCCTTTGCTTCGAGTGGAACGAGGAGGATAAGAAAAGATTTTTTCACGGTAATACCAACTCTTTGGTAAAATGAATACGATGAATATTCTTTGGGAGTGCAAATCGAAATAAACGCATGCTGTTCCATGGAAAACATGACACTTTGAGTTTTTTATAGATATCGATGGCGTATTGCAAATCAATACGAGCTTATTTGACTTTTTCATGTAGTGGAAGATGTTCTGCGGATTGCATCAGGGATAATGTCATGGATTTAGTAAGAATTCGCATCCCCCTCTAGGTAGTTAAGAGGTTTTTAACTCATTTCCACTACCATGCTCCTTAGTGTTCTACAATCTCAAATAACTTTCCAAACAGTTGGAACATACACCGGAATGATATAAATTCCACGACCCGACATTTCTCGGCATTTTTCAGTTTTTCGCTGACTCTTTAAACACGTAAACGTGTACCTCAGGCTGGGATTCCCGTCTCACCCTGCCACAGAAGTAAGTTGATATGCCTTATTAAGGAGATAATACGTTTATGACCGGTTGCAGGAATGACATAAGTATCCAAGAGAGTTATGACTTTATAAGAGGTATTATAAAGAATTTACTTACTCATTATGACTTAGTACATTAGTATGTTTATGTAAAATACCATAAATATTTTTTGAAGCTGCATGAGATTAGATCAAACAATGAAACCATTAACTACCTGGCGGTAAGTTACGATAACGTGATTTCCTGCTACCCGAAAATAGTTATGAGAATATGCAAGAGAGTTGGCACTGAATTTGTGTAATAACTATGTATTCATATTGAAGAAAGAGAAACAGAAACACCGATTAAAATGGCTAGTGTGATACGCAATACCCCGACCAAACTGGTAGTAATATACAAACCAGAGGGAATAAAGAGAGCTTTGTTAAGTTGATAATGAGGATACTTCTTGTTTTGTCAAAAAGTTGTGCCCATCCAATAATTTAATAAAATTTAACGTTGTTGTCCATGATTTTATGAATAAATGACTTAAAATGGACTTCTAAGAACAATTCAAAATATTTTATTATTATATAAATGCTCAACTAGGTAATGAAATGTTTTTCACCCATTCAACTCTCCTATGGGTTAAGACAACCTTCACTTGTTTTTCCTCAACCCACCATTTTTCTCAACTTCTAACCCCACCTCCAAAGCTACGATGTGTAAAGCCGCAATATTTGTAAACCTTGGTGTTAGTTAAAGTGTGAAAATTTTTACCAGTGCTTCTGTTTCTCTTTCTTCAAGATGCATATTACGAAGACCATAACATTATGGTTCTCATCATTCTAGTATAGTATTCATTACACTGGGTAGTTAGGTACATGGCAGCCAACATTTCGATGCTCGAGTCGAGCATCGTGCT
Organism: Pyrrhosoma nymphula; assembly: GCA_963573305.1. Classification (NCBI taxonomy): domain Eukaryota; kingdom Metazoa; phylum Arthropoda; class Insecta; order Odonata; family Coenagrionidae; genus Pyrrhosoma; species Pyrrhosoma nymphula. The sequence goes on along the minus strand of OY754333.1, from coordinate 13,908,744 downwards.
CAGGGCAGAGGTGAGTGCCTTGACTAGAGGTGGAAGTCAATATATACCCAATGGGTAGGTCAGGTCCGACGTTTTGGCGGGAATATTAGGTCTTTGCCCTGAAGGTATAGCCCTGAGGACGATGCTCGACTCGAGCATCGAAACGTGGGCCGCCATGGACCTAACTACTCGGTGTAAACCCCGAAAGATCGCTGACATAAATATTCGCCGGGAAAGCTTGAAATTGGAAAGGGATAAAATTGACGGCACCTGGCCGAAGTCGGAGAGTAAATGAACGTTACAGAAATTGACTCAGCATTTTCCTGCCACCAATAGTAGAGTTAGCTATCAAAACACCGGCTGCCTGATCGCGTGAGAAACCCGTGAATGCTTCACTAACATGTTTATAACTTTCAGCCCTGGACGTTACCAGCATCAGCACGAATTCACTCTGTAATTTAAAACCTGCTCAATTGATTGTGAGGTTACCCCAGCCATAGTACAACTATGTTAATATTTAGACGAAATCGAAGAATTCCTACATATTTAAAGGCAGACTAAGGAAAACTTTTCGATTGTTAGCCTAATAAGGATATGCATACATTCTTAATTTTTCCTAAATCTGTCATCTGCTCACACACAATTTATTTTCAATTTCTTAGTCCGTTTTAAATTAGAGGTGAGCGAGAAAAAGTCGTCTTCATAGTTTTATGCCCACTTCTCTAGTAAGAGGAAGAACGTACGTAATTTTTTTATTTCCCTATGATGAAGGTAAAGCGTGATTTTGACACCAGGGGACTTCCTCATTGTACGATTTTTTCACTGTTAACGTAGGCACTGCTTTTCTCCGTGCGGACAGATTTTTTCTTTTACTTAAAATTAAAAAAAACCTTACTCTACTCTGTATTAATAATGAAAAAGAATATCCAATTAGTTTTATTGAAATAAAAATATCATTATTAAATTCATAATTGATTTCTCCATACTCCCGTAAAATAATGGCTATTAACTTATTGTTCTATATTTGAAGTAATTTTAGCTTAAGGGTATTTATTTTTTCTTTGGTAAGGAATCTTATACTTAATTATAAACGTAGTATTTAAATATAATGCGTATTTTTTTAAACTAAGAAATGAATTATATTAGAAATATTGCTGTTAGAACTTCAGTTTTTGAGGGGGAAGAACATTTATAAACAAATATATTAATGTTTTTGCCAACAGAGCCCTAAGTGAAATGAATGGGTGGAATTCTATTTTAACAAGCCCATTCCGAGAATTCACTCGCCGTCTGTGGCTGTGCAGAATGCGTGCTATAGTCTAGATAGGATGATGACGCTTTAAGATCTTCCTCTGTGGTTTTTGGTGCGTCATAAATTCCGAGCACGATCTGAGTCGTGTGCAACACAATGTATTTATATCCAGCTCCCGATATCAAGCGTCCTCCATCCTTAAGGCCTAATGTCTGTTGCTCACGGTAAAATTTTCACTAAAACGTTTTATAAAATTGACTAGTTTTATAAAAATGAGCTTGCTATCGATAAAACCGTTTTATAAAATCTAGTTTTACAAAACGTTTTACGGAATAGGAAAGGTTCTTTTTCCATAAAACCGTTTTATGCAACAAGCAATGAGACGTTCCGCTCATCACGTTGATAATAATCTCGTATCCTAGGGAAGCCAAAGAAGGAAAACGTATACAAACATGGCTGGAAGTTCATAGAACGTTGAGGCAGTATCATTCTTGTTAGAAGAATGTGTTAGACTCTTAGCACCGTTGAGTGTGATCAGAAGGTAAGTAAATAAACAATAAATATAGTTTTTAACTTAACAGTTATCCAAAAGAGAGTGCATTTATCACTTCACGTGTTCGCAAAGCGTCACATAGATGGCAGGACATTGCGGTTTTATGAATAGTTTTACCGTGAGCAAGCAAGTATGTTTTACGTACGATTCATAAAACTTTCAATAAAAATTTTTATTAACTCTTTTATGGAAAATTTTACCGTGAGCAACAGACGTAAGGCACGATGCATACACACTGACGGTGGTTCTGAGATCACACTCGGTTTCGTGAGGTTGAGTTGGAGGCCCCTCCTTGGTTCGCCGAAGCAGCCTTTTAGGTGTGACAGATTGAATCGGAAGTATACATGTAAAGCAATTTTCAGCTATCACACTTAATAAAAATTGCTCTAATTGCTGGGAAAAATGTAACTGTTATGAGCTCATATTTCTCGGCCACATTTACCAACGGAAATACTATAAATTGCACCACATCATACTTTCCTTTCATACACTGGTTGTTTTCATGATTTAAAGGTTCCTTACATGCACCTTTATTCTTAATGCCACCTTATTAGAGAAATTCCCTAATTTCATGTTTAAAACGTGTTTGGGGCTTTCATCTTTGTCCAAAAATATTAAAAAGCGTAATGTTTAGGCCAGTAAGAGAAATTATGAAAACATGGATTTCCCCCGATTTTTCGAAATATCATATATATTATTTCTCAAGGGCTTTTTTTTGTCGGTACGCCATAACTTCCTTAATACTTCATCAATTTTCATAATTGAGGCATAATTTTAAAGCTTTTCTTAACCGCTACACCAGAAAAATATACAAATTACTCACATTTCAGTTGTTTTTCGAAAAATTACAATTGAAAAAATAAACGGTTTTTTTTAAATACCGCCCTCGACCTATCGATCCTCTATCGAGATATATCGAAATGAAACCGATTTCGATTTCATGCATCTATTATCTCATTCCGCATTTAATTTCGACTTAAAATATTGATTTAAGGTATTCGATCTGCTGATCGATTTATAAAATGAATTAAATTAATCAAAACTTGAATATATATTTACTTCCCCAAACCGCCTGATTAGAATTTCTGAACTCATTAAGCCCTTCAGGTTTGCCACCTCATAAACTCATACTAAAAAAGAACGCTATTATCATGCTGATTAGAAACCTAAACGCTAAGCAGGACTTAATTAATGGAGCCAGATTAGTTGTAACTCACTTGGGCAACTACACTATCACAGCGAAATTGATTGACTCCGGTTAAACTGTCGTCATACCACGCATTAACCTCACCCCTTCTGATCCTACCGTGCCTTTCAAACTGACTAGGAAGCAATTTCCCATAAAAGTTGCCTTTGCCATGACTATAAATAAGGCACAGGGACAGAAGCTAACAAAGGCAGGATTGTACTTGTCTGACCCTGTTTTTTCACACGGTCAGTTGTATGTGGCGTTTTCCAGGGTGCGCTCTTTCAGTGACATCTATGTCTGTGTAAAACAGACTCACTAACAAACAATCACAGATGATCATATCATCACTTCAAACATAGTGTTCAAAGAGGTCCTGTAAACATGTAAATATGCTGTAAATATGTAAATACCTTAACCTTAAGTTTCAAAAAATATATATTTTAAAATTTAAACACACATCTATTCCTTACTTCAACCCACACCTACATCAATGACGCACTAACTACACGGTACTAACTACACGGTGTGTACTTCAATTAAGTGGGATTTGAGGAGGATACAATGCGAATGCTTCGCACGGGTCGACTAGTTTAAAAATAACTGTGGAATAATAATATGTGATTGAGCGAATATTTGTAAAAAAAATTGCGCTCAAGTACCTGTGCCTGTTCTTTTTTTCGTCCCAAATTATATCACATCTAAAAGACAAACCATCATTACGATACGGCATTGGTAATAAAGTAACTTGGGGATAAATATTTTGGAAAACACTTTCATCAGCCTTAGGCATTAAATAGTATTGCCAAGCGCGTTACGTAACTTTTGTAATACAATATGAGAAATCGTTCATTACGCAAGTGTCAGTGGAAGCCGGTACTTTGAGGGATATCATGGTGAGCTTCAAAATGAAATTAATGAATTAAGCGATTCTATTCATTCGTCTGAAAACATAGTTCAGTGAAAAAACAACTTTTCAATATTTTCATAGGTTCACTATTCTATTTTGCTCATGCCAATTAAATTGAAAAATTTGTTTTTTAAAATAAATCAATAATATTGTGCTCACATATTTCGCAATGCCTTTTGATCCTGTGTGAAAGTATCACCCATATCACGAACATCGAGTTTGTAGGAGGTATGAAACAGAACAAAATTAATCTTAAAAATATTTCAGACATATTTTCTCTAATATGTAGTGCCCGAGGAAACGTATTACAGCCCCCCATTTTTGCTTCCTGACGTAGTAAAAAAAATATTACAGCTGGGGATATGAGGAAAGGTTTTACTCTTGAAATCCACTCGTTCAAATGCGGCGAAACCCTCCAATTTCTCTACCTAATCCGTGAATAATGATGGTGGTAAGGGCGGCAAGATGGAGGATGACAAGAAACGGCGTGGGTTCTGGAGGGATTCGCAGACGTTAAAGGACGGGGTTGGTGGTCTGACATGAACGAGGCGGTGATGAGAATGGGTAGGCAGTCTAAGGAGGAGGGAGATATCTTGAGAGGTGAGGGGGAGAGAGAGGGAGAATTAGGGAGGGGAACACGTGGGGGTGGGCAGGAGATAAAGTGGAGGACGAAGGAAAAGAGAAATTTGAAGTGGGACCGAAAAAAAAGGGGTGAGTTACTGGGAAGAGAGAAAGAAGGGGGTAATGGAGGGGAAGATAGAACGAACTCTTGGTTCCTGACTAGGTGGAGAAGGATGAGGAACAAGGAAGGGGGTCTCACAGGGTGGGCGCCTGTGTCCACCCACCTTTTCGATCTCAAAGGAAGCAATTTAAGAGGGGTAATGAACCTTATCACCGAGTAGGCGTGAATGGAATGATGGGAGATGAAAGAGAGAGGAGGAATGGGTGGGGCGTGGGATTGAAAGGAGACGAGGGGATGGGGTGGTTGGACGTGTTGCCGGGCGATAGGATAAGGGGCATAGTTGACCCCTCTCCCCGCCACACACCGTACATCCCCTGCCACTACCTCGCCCTTCCTGTACTCCCCAGTGGAGAGGGTGAGGGGTGAGTAAGGAAGAGAAGACCCGATTGGTGCCGAGTAATTTGAGGGATTTCTGCAGATGAGGATGATGCGGGCCTCCCTCCAATCTTCCCCACCAGAGTGGGCTGGAGTTGAGAAAAAAATGCTTTAGGTTGGAGAATCGGACAGCGTCAAATTTCAAAAGTGGGAGTAGGAAGTGGGGAGGGGGGGTGCCAGTTTCACGGCTAGACGTTTTGTTCTGCGTTCGTCCCTGTGTTTTGGGCCAACAGTCTACCTTAGGATCAAGGCGATTTCCATCGCAAAGGAACCCTGCGTTATTTCCAAGATAAAACATTTGTTATCAAGCGTCCATAGAGACTAAGTCCAATCAGAAGTGCCTTGTACTGCATGAATGCCAGACTTAATTGCGTAGTTTTAGCCATAGACCGCGACCGTAAGCGCTTAATCCGACACTTACAAGTTTAACTGTAAGGAGATTAATTACACCTTTAATGTTACAGCTTCTAAGTCCATTACCAGCAAAATGTTTCAAATTGCACGAGTTAAAAGAAATACGAGAAAAACGATCACTCCAATGGCCGTATTAAAATTGAGTACTCCCCGTCAAACAGATTCGTAAATCCTGACTATTTTTAATTCTTCTCAGTGTTGACGAATTAATAAATTGGAAAAGATATTATTTTGTTGGGGAGTTTTTGCAAAACAGATGTCATGGGCCATCTTCTAGATGATTGTTTTTACCCGGACATGCATATCTTATTCTCAGTATGTCTTCTGTGTGACTATTCAATGAGTTTCAATAAACTTGTATTACGGCAGATGCAGTGATGACTTATTCTTCCACATTATCTATTGAAGCCTTAATAGCTCACTGACCTCAAGCAGAAGCTGATAACTACAACATAAAGCATTCTAGCATAGAAAAATAGACATAAAAGAAGATGCTTTATATTCTGCATCATTCACTTGTTTGAGTCGACGCAGTGGCCTTAAAACAGAATTGAAACACCCTGGAAAGTATCGTATTGTAAGCAACTCACATGGTCTAAATCAAGTGACATAGTTATGATCTACTCATAGGATCAATATTCGCAGGATTCAAAAAAAAGTAGCACCATTTCCATACAGTATAAAAAACGGAATCTTTTAGTGCACGCAGAACAAGGAAAAGCTCCTAGTGTCAGGCCGGCTCTATGGTGACACAAAGGAGCATCAACTCCCACCCAGGAAGGGAAAGTATCGTATGACGTAGTTCACGCTGACAGTAAAACAGCTGTTTCATGTGACACTTAGATCAGCGCTGAAATCTCCACTCGTCATTCCTGCTTTCCCGCGATTGGTCGTTTTATTCAAGGATTAAATGGAAAAAAGTATTATACTTTTTTCAGTACTGATAATCGAATTCGATTTTTGTATCCAACACGATAACACCTTTTACACTGTTCAATTTTGAGCATACCGGAATCTTTACTGTCGTAGACGATTTTGGTATTAAGACATGGAGAGCATGCAGTATTTTAATGCAAATTTCGATTTTTGGTAATGGCAAAAAATAAGAAGATGAATGTACATAAAAGAAGTACCTTATAATAAAAAATAAGGTTTCCTTCCAAACGACTAATCTAATGCAATATAATATCCATCCACTGCCAACTATATGTACAAAATATGTTTGCAATCACTAAAATTCAATACAAAGGATAAAACGTAGATGCGGAGAGTATACACGATGCATGAGTTTTATGAATTTATATTTATGAAGAATGGTTTCTAGCCGGGAAGCACAATATTCATTATACATAAAATTTCTCCCCTCATACAATCTACTTAAGTTTTTAAAAAATGTCTGACATGGTCTTTTGAATACAGTTAAATTTTTAGCGCTGAAGTAAGAATCCTGTCAAGTTATCAGGTTGCCACAATGCCTGGGAGAAAACAAGGAATATCGCAGCGTAAAACGTCTCTTTTCTCGCCGGATGAAAAGGGAGAGACGGAACAAATTGGAGGAGGCGGAGTGCCATAAGGACGGAGGAAGTAGAAAAGAGGGTGGAGGAGGGAGGTGGAAGAAGGGTTTATTTTTAGGGATAATCGGATGTGTAAAGGGAGGAAGAGGGAGTGACAGGGTTTGCTGGAGCTTTTAGCCCTTGGTAAGAACAGGAATGGAAGGGGAGTGGTCTATAGGAAGGGGGCGGAGGGGGTAGGGTTATAGGAGCTTAAGGGTTGGAAGATGTAGGGTGACCTTGATGTAATTAAGGGCAATGCTGGGATGTAAGAGGAGTGAACAGGGGGAGGAGGAGTGGGGAGATGAATTAGGGATTGGAAAGCAGGCGGGAAATGTCTGGGAAGAAAACGAAGGTGGGTGGGTCTTTTGAGCGAAGGGAAAAATCAAAGTAGGCGTTGCTACCTTGAGAGACTGGTCCGAAAAGGTGGTGGATAAAGGACGGAAAGACCTTGTGTTGGAAAGGGGACAAATAAATGAGGTGAACGGCACGAGCACTCGAGGGTATTTTAATGCTGGATCCATACATTATTTAATTACCTTCATCCATATTTAATGGCATTTTTAACATGGAAGCCATATCGCAAAATGCTTTTAGAGCTTCGCGTTTTTTCTGTGATTCTAGCAAGCATAAGATCACCATTAATCAATATTTCACATTTTAAACTCCTTACAATTACTATCTTAGACGAACGTGAGGTATATAGTACCTGCAGTTCCATGTTTGAGAAAAAGTCAATAAAAAACTGAACTTTGAGCCTTATATGTGGTGAACGAATACTTGTCACGTCCTAAATAGACCAATTTTTATGATCTTACTCGAGGACCATAATTTATTAGGCACCGAAATTCTTATTTTATTAAGAAAAGTTTATCGTTTTCTCTGAATTAGGAAAATAGGTATCATCCCTAATTATCTTTATTTAGAATATTGAACTTTAACACTTCAAAAACTCATTGATCTCAAAAGGAAACGGCAATTGAAATTCCAAAGTAGAAGTAATAGCACTTAATTGGCTTCAATATTTTAGTGGTTTCTGATCTTAATTTCGTCCATAAATAAATCAATCAATCGAAATTAATCAATTAGTATATACATTATGGAGTAAAAAATCAATGAGTATATAAATAGTCCTTTGCTTTCATAAACCTTGAATTTAATTAGCATTACTTGAGGGAGGTTATTATCCAAGTAGGAGGATTGTTATTTGACATCAAATAAACAATAAGAGGTAAAAATACCAAATTTGTTAAATCAAGTAGGTAACCTACATTGGTAAAATAGAATTATTTCAAACATTAGTATTTTTTTAAATTTTGATCTTAAGCGGGCATATGTGACAATAAATTTAGTATTTTGTTTAGAAATCTCTCAAAACGATGTTACTAAACGTGGCATTATTGATAACTGCTGACGGTTCAAATAACGTCTCTGCAAGTAAAATATTTCCTTAGTATAAGACTAGCCGAAGTACTCGGCTACACACGGGAAGATCCGAATTATATCTGCTGTTCCATGTTATGGAAACACTCCTTACAAAATGATTATACATTTTCTTCGGCTAAGTTATAAATTGAAATCTGGTACCTAATATGAAGCCTGAGTTTTAATTTTTATAATATTTTCAAATGCATGTTCTTTAGGTATGCCAAAAACAGAGAAACACCAATTGGAACACAATACTAAAAATTTGGTATGCGTATTACGTACTGAGTCCAGAAACTATGATAAATAATGCTAATAAGGACAAGATGAGGGTGCCCGTAGGTATAGTTTCAGTGAGAATAAATCTTTGAATATGAATATAAGAGTTAGTGTGACGCGCTAAATGAAGCAGCCAGTAGGTACTATGTAGCAGCCAGTAACCGCACGTAGTGAAGTTGGGGGTGACAAGAAATTTAGTATTTTTTAGGATCCACTCAAAACGATGTCACTTAAAGTGGTACTACTGATAACTACTAAAAGGTTCGCACTACTTCTCCGCGAGTAAAGATTTTCCTTATAGTGATATTCTTACTACTCATTACACATCCCGACCTTAATATAATATTTAAAACCTTTCTAAGTTGGCCACTTAGCTCAAAATATGTCTCTGTGATTTTTTCCTCCATATAACCATAAAGTAGCAAAGCCCAGTAATGTGAGGGACTTCGTTGTGTCTTGATTTTTCTAATTTATTCTTGTAGTTGTATTTACATTTAAATATTATTTTAAAGCTCTGCGACTGCGACTGCGATTCGGTGCCAAAATAATTAGTAAATATTAGATAACATTCGCAGTCCATATTGCTTGTGTTGATTACTTTGTCCCGCGTACTAATGCCAAATCGTAGAAAACCCAAACATTAGCACTCCTCATCTCACAGCACTGCACTGATTTAAAATATTGAAAAGTGAGTTTCAGTGAGATCACTTCTTGGAGATAAATAATATATTTTATCCCAGTGTATTTATTTACAGCTTAGTCAAGCAAAAAAAATCAAAGGGGAAGTTGAAAGTCACTGTTATCAATTTCGACCAGCGTTTGAATGCAAAAATATTTGATTGATTGTATACATTTATTTTAAATTAAGTTATCATATTTAACGTTATTTGTTCAAATAAATTTATTTGAATTATTTAAAGTATTTCGAAATCTCAGTAATTAAAATATATTATAATATTTCAATTGTTTTTCGGTGCCGATAATTAAGTGCTGAGTTTCGAGAACATGAAAGGAAAACAGCTTTTTCCTCAGTTGAATTGGGACCACACGATTTTTTCATTTCCTCTTTGCCTATCATATTATTTACATTTAATTTCAACTCCTTAGGGCACAAAATATGGAAATAAACTTCCATTTAAGTCCCCTATCGTCTCACTAAGCATGAAAACTGCTATTACTCATTGTATCACAGGGTTTGAGTCAGTAAGGTATGAACTTGACCTAGAAATCCATATTAATTAATTTTTTCTGCGCAACTACCCAATGTACATTTGACAGGTCACTTTTGTATTCATATGTAAAGTAATAGTCCAATCAATCAATTAATTATTCCTAATTGAATCTGTGTCTATCAATAACCTTCGCCAGGGTAAATTATTTGATATAATCCGATGACTCTCTTCTCTTGTCGGACTACAACCTTGTCGTGGTGGAAGGGCTTGTGTGCTCCGATGACCCCTAGAGCTGCACTGGCGGGAGCAATGCTCCTGGTAGGGACACCCATACCAGATTGGTCGAAGGTTAGGAGACAGACGAATGGTAGTCCGCTCAGCGTCTGTACCTCAGTAAGGCGGCTGCAAAAGGCGTATGACCCCAGTGGGGCGGCCTCTGAAGTGATGGTGTCACGTAAAAGACACTATTGAGTAAGGCCACGGAATACTATTTCAATTAAAACAAAAACCTTGAACTTATGGACAGTTCTTAAATGATAATGAAGTCTAGCAACTGCGGGACTCGGCCCAGAGGGCCGGGTGTCGTGCCAGGCAGCGGTGGGAGCAAGGCCCCTGCGGTCGTCATCACACGAAATCCTTGCTCAGACGTAGTAGCAGCAGAGGAAAAGAAGATAAAGAAGAGGAACGAAACTATCAGAATAGGCACGTGAAATGTTAAGACTATGCTGAGGGCGGGGAAGCTAGAGAATATAAAGCAAGAATTAAAGAGGGTTGGTATAGACATCATGGGTCTGGGTGAAGTAAGATGGAAGGATGACGGGGACTACTGCAGTGAAGACTATAGAGTAATGTATAGTGAAGAGAATGAAATTCAGCGTGGGGTTGCATTCTTAATGAATAGGAAACTAGGTAGAAAAGTAGTTAGGCAGAACAGGTGAGTGATAGGATTATAGTCGTGGAACTAAAGGCAGATCCAACGAATTTAGTTATAATCCAGGTTATATACTAGAGGAAATAATTGGTAGGATACCTGGGAGTAAGCATTTAGTAGTAATCGGGGATTGAAACGCAGTGGTGGGTGAAGGAAGAGATGAACGGGAGTTGGGCGATTACGGGCTAGGAAGGAGAAACGGCCGCGGCGGAGCAGTGGAGTTTTGCCGTAGAAATAACCTAGTAGTTACAAATACATGGTTCAGACATCATCCTCGAAGTAGATACAATTAGAAAAGCTGGGAGGCACAGATAGGTTCCAGATATTTTATATAATGGTTCGTCACAGATACAGGAATAGTGTTAAAAACTCGCATAGGTACTTATCCAGGAGCTGATGCAGACACATACCACAACTTATTAGTCATTAAATGTTGGGTAAAACTGAAAAAGATAAGAATGGGAAGGAGGGTACGAAAGTGGAATACGGAGGCATTAACTTGGACAATGAAAAAGAAGTAATGAGAGAAGTTGAATAAGATAATGTATGATGTACATGGAGTTAGATCAGTGGATGATGAATGGGGAAGTTTGAAAAATGGAATTTTAGAAGCGGCGAAAGCAACGGTAGTCATAGTCAGTGCAACTAAAATTAGAAAACCGTGGATCACGAAAAATATGATAATGGAGATGAAGGAGAGAAGGAAATGAAAGAGCGTAAACTTAGAGATAGGTATGAGAAAATACCGAGAATTAAATAACTGGCTTAGAAGATAAACAAAGAAAGCAAGAGAAGCGTGGTGAAGAGAACAGATCGACTCGTTAAAGAAATACCAAGAAAAGGGAAAAGTAGATGCATTATTTAGGAAAGAAAAGGAACTGACGGGTGGTAATAAGGGAAGGGAAATTACAACGATAACAGACAAGACGGGAAAGATGATCGTAGAACCGAAAGAGATCCAGGAGAGGTGGAAGGAGTATGTTGAAGAGCTGCATGGTAAAGAAATAAGGCCCAATAGGTTATATATAGAAAGGGAAGACGATATCGTCAGAGATGGCATCGGACCAGGTATCCAAGATAGCGAAATGGAAATTGCTCTATGAGACATGAAAAGGAATAAGGCGGTGGGAATAGATGGCATGCCTGCAGAGTTTTTAAAGAGCATGGGGAAGAACGGAAGAGGAAAACTTTTTACGCTTATTCGTAGGATTTATGAGGATGAAGTGTGGCCGGAAGACTTCGCGAAGACTGTACTAATTCCTATTCCGAAGAAGAGTAAGGCAAAAACTTGCGAAGACTATAGGACAATAAGCTTAATATCCCACGCGGCCAAAGTAGTTCTGAGGACTCTAAACAGAAGGCTAGAGAAGAAGGCAAATGAATACCTGGATGACGACCAGTTCGGGTTTAGGAGAGGGACGGGAACGCGAGACGCTATAGCGGTGATAAGGACATTAGTAGAAAAAAACCTAGAGTATGGGCAGGATGTTTTTCCATGCTTCGTAGATTTCAAGAAGGCGTTTGATCGGGTGAAATGGACGAAATTAATGGGAGCGTTGAAGAAATTAGGGGTAAATTGGAGGGACAGGCTTCTGATTCGGAATTTGTATATGAACCAGACGGCGCAGGTTAGGGTAGCCAATGGAGAATCGGGATGGGCCACGATAGGACGGGGAGTGCGGCAGGGGTAACCATTATTGTCGTCGCTTTTTAACGTGTATTCAGACGAAATGGTGAGGGAGGCATGCGGGAAGGAGAAGGTAGGAATATAGGTGGGAGTGGAGCTGATAAAAATTGAGATTTGCAGATGATCAAGCATTGGTTAGTCAGTCTGCCAAGAGGTTACAGTCAATGGTAAATGCAATAGAGGTTCAGTGCGAAAAGTATGGGATGAATATCAATCACAAGAAAACGAAAGTAATGATATTTTGTAGAAGTTAGAAGGTGGGGCTGAATATATGGGTGGGTGGGCAGAAGATAGAGCATGTCGAGCATTTTACGTATCTGGGTAGTATTTTGGAGGGGAATGGGTTTAGTGGTAAGGACATCAGATGCAGAATAGCGCCGCTAAAGTCGTATTTTCGAAGAGAAGGGAATTGATGAGGGGAGATCTGAGAGAAGACGTCAAGAAGATGCTGGTGAAAACTTTAATATGGAGCGTGGCGCTATATGGGTCGGAAACTTGGTCATTGCGAAGGGAGGATGTGCGTAGACTTGAGGCGTTTGAGATTGGCTGTGGAGAGGGATGGAGAAGGTTAGCTGGATGGCGATAAAGACGAACGAGGAGTTATTGGATATGATCGGAGAGGAGAGTAAGCTGATGGCAGAGGTTCGGTGAAGGCATAAGAGATGGATGGAGGAGGTATTTAGAGGAGAGGGCATGTTGAAGAGAGTGATAGAGGGGAGAACACTAGGGAAGCGTGGAATAGGAAGGAAGAGGATAGGAGTTCTGGACGTAATAAGAGGAGGTAGAAGATATGAAGAATGCATGAGGGAGCGGGACAATCTTAGGAGGGAAAGCGAGACAATGTCTATGAGGTTGGGATGCAGAATGGGGACTGTCCAAGAACCTACCAATCAGCTGGTAGAATACTTGAATGAAAATCCGATGACTATAAAACGGTAATTGGAGTACCACATGAGTATGTTGTGAGTTGAAGTTTTTTTGCTCGTCTTGTTTTCATTCACAAAGGAATTATTTTTTTATGTTAGTACACTGAGATATGGTACAAAATGAGTCACCTCTTTCAGCATATGAACTTCCTGTTTTCTCGGTTCAGCCATTTTATTTCTTTTTCTCCTCATTTTCTCCTTGCTTATGCTTTCTTACTTGCCAAATCCTTATTTTGACTTCCTCTACTTAATGTACCAACTTTTTCGGCCTCTGTGGCTGTCAAGTAACATCCTTGCTAGCCAGTTCGAAGGCTGCAGGTTCGATATCTGTCTGGGACGGTTTTTCCACATTGGTATGGGTCTGATGTGCGTCGTATAAACGAATTTATTGTATGAGAGGACTATGTAGACCTAAATTCTCGAACTAAAAGCTCGAACAGAAATACAACATTATAATTATATCCTTTATTGAATATTGGATGATAATCATATAGGACTTTAGGTTATCTCAGGATCATAATTCCCTAGTATGACCCTACCTGTTCAATTTAATTGACAAATGCGTGACTCTTACGTAGCTTCTGCCTTATATTGCCTTTTCTTACATTCTTAAGTGGCATACAGAGTCTTTAAAAAAATTACTTTGGTCACCAGTATTCTAATATATTAGGGATTGCCACTTTTCTACACTCTTAATCATTAAAATGAATCAATTGGGTAGTAATTTATATTTATGATTCATTAACTTTATCATTACTTAGATTTTTTAGCAAATTTCTAATGGTCATTAGTGAATGCTTAATTTTGCTTTGGTTTTGCTCCTATTTTTGTACTAATACATTTTTTTATGATTTGTAGTTAGTGTTCTGTGGACTCTTGGATATTAAAACGTTAAGCACATTGTAGTGCTCTGTGTTCGGTGTAAAATACATTTTACGGATTTGGGCTTCAGTATGGAATTGGAATTTCACTGATATATATATGCTGGCAATTTTCTTCTTTAGTTTTATTTTATCTTATATATTTTTAAAAATTGTTCGTTAAAACTTTCGCGGGTCATTATCGATGTATGTTTGTTTTTTTCGGGTGTAACCCGCGCACTATGACCAGTTGTGATACCTGACGTTTCGTGGCCGTTGCTGGCCACTTTATCAAATTGGCAATTTTATTTTTCTGAGTTCTTCTAAGCAACATTATTATTTTCTGGTTATAGTGCTACGGATATTTTTGTGTTCAACATTATTATCTGTAACAACAGGAAAAAAGATCGCTGTATATGTTAATGTACCAATTTCTACATCCATTTCATACGTATTGTACAATATTAATTTTTTAATCTTTTTCGTTTAGTTTAAAAAGCGTATTTGACACGCTTTTATCCTCATTTTAATGGTTTTATTCCTTCAATGGGTTTTAAATTTAACTTATCAGAAAAAAATATTCTTGAAATATTTCAAAGATGAAAGTTTAATAATAATATATCTCAAATTTTTCCTTACTCGTGCTCTCACCAGGCTTTAGTAAGGAACAGTGGAAATAAAAACCTTGAAGTAAATGAGAAAACGAGACAGACGATAATAGCTTGTGAAAATTTATCACAATTTTTAAAATCTTATTTTCACTTTTCCTTACTAAAGCCTGGTGAGAGCACGAGTAAGGAAAACTTTGAGTTATACTATTATTAAACTTTCATCTTTGAAATATTCCAAGAATATTTTTTTCTAATAAGTTAAATCTAAAACCCATTGAAGGAATAAAACCATTAAAATGAGGATAAAAGCGTGTCAAATACGCTTTTTAAACTAAAAGGAAAAGATTTAAAAATTAATATCGTACAATACGTATGAAAGGGTTATAGAAATTGGTACATTTACATATACAGCGATCTTTTTCTTGTTATTGCAGATAATAATGTTGAACACAAATATCCGTAGCACTATAACCAGAAGAAAATAATGTTGCTTAAAAGAACTCAGAAAAAGAAAATTGCCAATTTGATAAAGTGGCCAGCAACGGCCACGAAACGTCAGGTATCACACCTGGTCATAGTGCGCGGGGTACACCCGAAAAAAACAAACATACAGCGATAATGACCCGCGAAAGTTTTAACCAACAATTTTTAAAAATATAAAAGATAAAATAAAACTAATTTAGGATGTAAAAAATATTTAGAATCAGAGAGGAAAATCCAGAAAACAGAAAAGAAGTAACTACGAAAATTTCGGAGGTGAAGTATCTGCCATCGAAAAACCAAGAACAAAAAGGGTCTCAGAGAAAGCAGGAGCAAGAGTGGGTCAAAGAATGAATTAATTTTGGCAATAGAAAGAAATGCTGGGGAGTGAAGGAGGTTTTTAAGCGAAGTCAACAAATACCTGAAACGATTAAAATAAACAATATCTAAGGATTACTCTTTCCTTAGCTATAACTCGTCAAACCTGTGCAAGTCTAGGTCTCACAACCACTTTCAGAGTTTTCCAGGACCTAGACAGGATGCCAGTCAACCTCGAAGGATACGAATATCAATAAGGATTAAAATAACAACGGACCTCCTCTTGGATGAAACACCTGTTGTCAGACCGCAGAAATGTTTTGACATTTGTTTACGCAAGAGAATTTTATTTACTAATCCACCAGGATCGCTGGCACTGGGCAACAACTCCTTGCTCATGAATATTTGTGTCCGAGGTTTGCGGTAGTAACAACAGGTCCTTAAAAGAGAATAAGTGGTAGTGGTTATTGAACTATCCTTACTTGTTTACGTTAATCTTACTTCTACACGGTTGTGATAAAGGATGGACATATTATTGGGCTTTTCAAAAATTGAAATGCCACCTTTATCTGACCATCACTTATCTATCCATTGCTGCACCTTTATCTGACCAGCGTTATATTTACTTGGTGCTTCAAATCACGTGTAATTCTGGATTTCAGGCCATCATTCTGTTAGTAATTGCTCACTAAACGCCAATGTCTCCACTATGGTATTGAAATTGAGTTATAAGGTAATTCTATGGGTTTGAATCAGCGTCTTATTTCCATAACTGAAGGATTCTGTTGTATGATCACTAAGGTACTTTTTGCCGAAAAATACTTATTTCATAATTTTATATTTATAAAACCCAATGGACGTATTTTATTATGCTCAGAAGAAACCAGGCGGAGTCAGCACGAAAGTACTATCAGTACGAGGAAGGAATTCAAGGTACATGTTATCTTTTGAACTTATCGTTATCTGAATCACATGAAATGGGGTATGTAATGGGTATGGGAGAGGTCAAGAATATTCCATGAAAAGAAAGATATCCTGATGAAAAGGCACCTTTGTGCTTCGAGTACCAGATTTTGCAGAAAGAAATAATTCAATAAAACTTTTGCTATGGGTTCCGAGCTTTATTGATCTGAAAGACGTACAATCCTAGTGCAGGCAGCGGTGACAAGTCCATACTTGATGGCGTTCAAGAAGTCGGCAGGGAAAATGCATGGATTATAAAAGAGATGAAACATTCTTATTTAGAATATAGAAGATATAGGTCTAAAATACATCAGTGTACGTATAGACAAACCCTATAAAGAAAATGTGCCAGTAAACTCTTGCAGGAGTAAATGGTTATGATTTATAAACATCTGTTGGGACATTTTCGAAAGTTGACTCGTCTTCGAGATGTAATTATGAACAAATATCATTTCATTAATCTACGCTAGGAAGTACATACCTCGAGTGCAGAACTTCAGATAGTCATTCTATATACTTCCCAGCATTATATTTGAATGAAGTAGTTTAGGAAAGGTGAAAAGTTTTAACCATAAATACGTTTTCGATAAATAACCCGAATATTACAAAAGTGACTCTAATATCATTCAATGGTGGTAGTGTTCAATGCCGCTTATTAGTTATTTACGGAGATGAATTACAACTGAAGTCAATTTTACCATTTAGTAAATGTGGATACTATTTAAAGGAAGAGTTATTTGAAGAAATAATGAAGTATGAAGGAAAACTGGATGCTGGAAATAGCCTACATTTAAATAGAGGTGCAAAACCGTAAAAAGATTCAAAGTTTAACAAACCACCCCACGGATGGATACAAGGCATTGAATTGATCTTAAAGTATAAATCGGAATTCTCCTGTAAAAACTTCGTATTTGTCGTCCTTCGCGAAATTGTTTTTCTAAGCAGGTAATCAATTCGATGCCCATTTTGTCGTAATTTAATTCATGAAAATACAAGATAAACTAAGAAAAAATATATTGTTGGATTGGATTTTGTTGACGTTGAAGATTTAAACTATTCTGCTAGAAAACGGTGTGCAAAAAAAGGTAACGGTAAAACCTCATCGGTTACTAAGCTCCTCTTTACTCACCCGTACTCACGCGCATTTATTGATGAAGATATGATACTGAAAACAGAATTGAGGGGAGCGGATGATGAGAGGATAAGGTAGGCTGAAGAAGGAGACGAGAGATTCTCTGGGCATGGCTGATTGCTCGAAATATCTCAAGGAGTGAGAACGTTCTTCTCCCTTGGTGTGCTGGGGGAGTGATTAAAAGGTTCGCTTCTCAGCATATGCTGTCTCTCGAGAGAGGCTTATGGGTAATTCGGATTAACCTTTAGGGTTTTCTGCTCCTGGCTCGGAAGAGCACTGGTTGGAGAAGGTGTGTGGGGGGGGGAGGTTAGGAAGTTGGGATTCGGTAGGGATGTGAAGCAGAAGGCGCCGCTGGGGTTTCCCGAAAGGCGGATGGAATTTGCGAGCAATGGGAACGAAAGGGTTAAAAAGGAGAAAAAGGAATGGATGAGAAAGGAAGCAGGTGAGGCGGAATGGATGTAGTTGGATATTAAGAATGGAACGGGCAGGAAGCGGGTAAAATTCATGCGAAAAGGCTCCCTTGGTCTAATTACGGGAGGGGAAAAGGCTTAGTCATTCTTTATTTGTTTCGGAATTGAAGAGAGCTTATGAGCGAGATGAGTAAGAGGACGCATTTTTGTAATGGAGACGGAAGCCATAAGCCACGTGTTGGATAACGTCAACTTTTCATTTTTTAAGTGCCTCGCATTTTAGATATGATTCTATGAAATCGATGAAATTTTCAGAAATTTAGATGGCTGCCTGATTTTTAAGTTGCATACTACCATTAATCTACTTGTAAGCTTTTTCAGGCGTTACTGAGAAGCCTCCTTAATAATAATGAATGACATTTTTTTTAAACAATAGCAGAGCAACATAATATCATAACTATAAAAGAAGCAACAAAATATTTCATTCGAAATGTGACAATCATTAGGTGTAAGAATTCACTTAAATATTTTTTTTCAGAATCGTGGATCATAACGAGCGCTGCCAGAACTTTCTTCTACCTGAAGGGTAATAATATTCTTATGATATGAGAATATGGCCCAAAAATTGCACAAACAGACCTATATTTCCAGAAGAAATAAAAGCAATAATTATACAAAAATAGTGCGAGGATATTGATGTACTAGTTGAGCAGAAGATAAAAGATCCAACTTCGTCGAGAGATTATGAGGGGGATTAGAATTAGGGGGGTTAGAATTTTGAAAGTTTGAAGGTTTTAATGTTCATGTCTGCTTAGGGATTGTCAATAATAACATTGCAAGACTGTTATTCAAAGCAACATGGAAGGATTTCAATAAATAAATCAAAATATTTAATATTTTTTGCATAAATAGACATATAACTGAATGTCAACCAACGAGGAGAGAAAATGTTTTGCCAAGGGCAATATTTAGAAGAAATTGACTGATCTGAGAAAATTTCCTAAAACGAATTGAAGGAAGTACCGGAATAGCCAAAGATAATGTTCACAGTTAAAATATTTACCTTAGTTCATTACATGAATTGCGACGTTAACAGGCAAGAGAGTACAGAATGTTGTAGAGAAAATTGAGAAAAACAAAGGCGCATCAGAGTTGCTGTAGCACTCAGCAGCGTGGGATGAAACTCCCCATCTCCTCCGTCATCGTATGAAATACTTTCGAAGCAGCATAAAGAACCTGATTCAAGGATTACTACAAAGTAGAAGTCCAGAAAAATGAATAGGAAAGAACCGTAAACATAGGAACTTCGAATAGTAGGACAGTGATGAGACAGGATGTATGGATGGCAAGCTGGGCAGTATGTTATAGAGTACTCGGAAATGAAAAAAACAAGTACATTTAGACTGCTTCAGACGTTTGGATTGAGCTAAGATGAGATGATAGATTTGCTGATACTCTCATATTAATTACAAATAGTTAATACGGGTTTAAATTTCCTGTCAATTACAATGAATATACCGCAGAAAATTTGCACCCTTTGCTGTAATATCTTTCTCCTAATACCATATCATTTTCCTATTTTAATTTTCCTTAGAGTCTGCGTTTAAAATGAAAGCCATTCTTGAATTCAAATTATTTGCTGGAGAAATTCAGTTTTTCTTAACTTCGACGTCTTCGGATTGTATTATGAGTTGTTACCGCCGCGAGTCATGTTTGAGCCGCGACCTTCGGATACAAGAACATTTTGTGAAACATGTGAAAAAGCTTATCGAAGTGGAGGAGGTACCGTGGGACTCTGAGATTCCCGTCAAGGCGCGCCGTCCTCGCTTGACTTTAAACCCATGATCCGTCAGAAAAGAGACAAGGAAATCACTCAGCGCCAGATCTTCTTGCTTATCTCCATGAAGGGTCCAAGTGAAACTAGTCAAAAGATTGCGGAATAGTGAAGAATGGAATGACACAAAGCGAAAATAAAAAGTGGAAGACAAAGGGGTGGCACGCATGTCGCAGCATGAAGGAGACTATATACGCCGTATTCAGTCTGAGATTCTCTCAGGCAGAGAGTGATGACTTCACACGCGACATATAGAAGTTTCCTTTTAACACTTGACGTCATTCTTGGCTAAATATGCGATGGATAAAATGTGCTCACATGACCGATTCATCTGAAATCGGCTCATGAGTTTACAGGAAGTATGGGTGACATAATTATTCACTTAGATACCTAAAAAAATATTTGAAAGTACGAGCATTTGTGGTTTTTTTATCGTGGTGCGTATTACATCAATTTAACCTTATTTGACAGTTGTGGTTAGTCAAAATTCAATCACACGTAATGAACAATCTATCTCAGACAATAATTCACATAAGTGAAGCAAACCAGCGCAGCGGCGCGGCAGTTCTCTCTTGTCTTCTACCATCCTACATTAATTCGTTTTCTTGAAACAACCGACTATGCTAACTATAGTACTAATAAAATAACCATAGTCTTATGTAAACTCTGCTGTTGATCAGTTCAGGATAGTTGGATCAGAAAATTCTGAGTCACATAGCTGAAATTGGGATCACATACTTTAATCCATACTATACCTTAACCCGTCAGCGCCCAAATTTCTGCACCAAAAAAGTTTTTTTGTTGCAGAAATCAATGATTTTTGTGTAAAAAGATATTAATGGGCCTTCAACTTAAACTTAAAGCCTAGCTTTAAAATGGAACCCACAATATTCAACAATACGGAAAATATAAACCATTGTGTATGGCACCGTTGGGCGTTAACAGGGTCTTTTCCGTTATAAAGGTATATCTTCATTTGAAGAAACAATACCTTATCAATTCCCTTAAAACCCGTTCAATCAGTCACACTCCCATTTGAACTGAACTTAGTATTTTAAAATGATCAGAAGCAAATAAAAAAGGGAAGACGAAATATTTTGAACTTATTCGCAATGTCTACAATGGAGGAGCATGGCATGAGGAGTTCGTGAAAAGTCTTATCCCGAAGAAGAAGTTAGCGTTAGGATTAGAAGTGGGTTGGTCGCGAACGAAAGAATCTAATGGAACCACTCTTTGAGGTGAATTGACGAACTGAATCGTTCATAGTAATGAGCCGTCGTTCCTACGGCTTATAACTGAGTCCTCTCCATGGCCACCACGACAACTATCATCACGACGAACGACGAGCCCTCCCACCCTTCCCTTTTGAAGTTTAAGAGAGGGGGAACCTGTGCACCCATACAGCACGAGGAGTGGAAGGAATCGCTACCGGATGAATCCGTGAACTCGTTGGCTCAGTAAAGAATCATGATTCCTCTGACTCAAGTTGAATCAAGAGTCGTCAAAGGCTCATCATTCAGTGAATCAGAGAGGAATCATATGAGTCGAGGAACCATATGAGTCGAGGAATGATATGAGTCGAGGAATCATATGAGTCGAGAACTCATAATTGGGGAATCGGTGATTCTTCACGGAGTAGCAGACCCTATGAATCAATTAATTCTCGTGAAATCGGTTATCCCAGAGGAATCCAGGATTCCTGACTCATTTTCAATGAATCTTGATTCGCACAGGGAGATGCGATTTTTCGCGAACTTCCAGAAAAAAATTTGGGGTCTTTGTTCTGAAAATTCAGAATTCCATGGTATGTGGTGGTTATTAAGAACAAAAATATATTAATATTCCCCGAGTT
Organism: Pyrrhosoma nymphula; assembly: GCA_963573305.1. Classification (NCBI taxonomy): domain Eukaryota; kingdom Metazoa; phylum Arthropoda; class Insecta; order Odonata; family Coenagrionidae; genus Pyrrhosoma; species Pyrrhosoma nymphula. The sequence goes on along the minus strand of OY754333.1, from coordinate 13,886,903 downwards.
ATTCATATGTTTTGGGGTTCGACCAATGAAATACCGAAGGAAAACGGTCGTAGGCTTGATTTTGTGGAAGTCACCCATTACGTAACTATATAACTTTGTTAACATATTACATAACTTTGTTAACTATACTAGTATTCATTATCACGATCCGGGTTTCAACACTTGGTGTCATCTTCAGGTCAAGTTAAGTTTTATCTGGTGAAAAATCATTGGAGCAATATTCATAAACCAATTTCATCGTATTTTAATGTAACTTTTATAGCATTGGAGAAATGTTCAAAAACATGTTTGCTGCATAGGACGTTACTTTGACAACCTCACAACTCGCTCACAACAGATATGACCCATTCACTTTTTTATTTGCATTTCATCTTTTGGTAGGTTTTATACATATGTTTAAACAAATAGCGTGATTTTTCTCGTCAGCGACAGCTTTTAAAGCATTCGCATAAAACACTATATTCATAGATTTAAGAAGCACTATGCTAAATTTTTTTAGGCATATTGATTTCTAAGGTAGAGTTAGGTCGGGTGGTAGTAACTCGGGAAGGTGGAAAAGCAAAGGGAACTACTCGTAATTAGGGTGTAATTCCTAACGAAGGTTTGGTTTTGAAGAATATCCAGGGCGATACATCCTCCTCCTAGATTCCTTCCATGTCATAAGATTTAAAAAAACGTGTCCAGTCTTACCCTCCTAACCCACGCACGATGGATGAATCCATTTTCACCTCAAATGATTCAACACTCGCCCGTTCTCTTTCCACTTGCCCCTTGCCGACAAGCGAGACGTCTTCGCCACCCCTAGCTCTAGGGGTATAATGAGGAGTTTTCCATGTGTGTGGATTAGGGGGTTTGGGACTGGACATGTTCTTTCATTTTATGGATCGTTTTTAATGTGTGAACACTTAAAAAGCGGGATCATTTTCTATTGTGTGCGGCCCCAGGAATTTTATGGCACCGAAGAGAAACTGAGGGGTCCAGGGGACTGGTCTTGGGATTTTAAAAGTCGACCCCTACATTTTTGTCACCCGGTGACGACAGGTCGCCCGAAACTATCGGAAACCATTGAAGTGCCCGAAACTCATGGGCACTATTCATCACTCGAGGGCACAGTGGATGAAATATTAATATGCGTGGGAAAGGAGGCCTATGTCAAATTTCAAGGAACCCAAATGTAAGGATCAGGAGAGGGGGAAGGCATCTTCCAGTCTGGAGGGTCTACTGTGTGCCTGACAGACAACCGCTTTGTTTCCTTTTTCATGGCATCGCCCCATAACTTTTTTGAAATCTAGACATTTAATATAGGAGTCAAAATTTTTGTTTAGTATTTTTTTTAGCGAATTGCCTTCGATTTTAATTTCTTATTATTTATTGGTGCTATGCATTGACGTAATAATCGTTTTTCGAGAAACTTCCAAAACTTGTGAAAAAACTTTACTCAATCTTTTCGCGACGACATACTCAAGTGATTCTGGAGTTAGTTCCCTTTTGTCAATCAAGACAACATCTAGAAATATATTGCTTGGGTGCACAAGCAGACATACGGATTGCTACGAGAAACTGGCCACGTTTTAAAAAAATCATATATAATAACAAGAAAAAAAGGTTCATAAGCTAATTTGACTAGAGGACATTTGAACATAAGTTTCAAGTAAAAAAAAAATAAATTTCAGGCGTAGATGTATTTTTTTGGGTTTATATATAACTTAAAATTTGTTCTGTAATATTTTTTTCTTTTTCTTATTTCATTTTTGTCTATATACTACTATTAAAATTGATCATAAAAATTTGTTTTGGTCATCTTCACTTTCATTCTTAAAATAAATAATTACTTTAAGGGGCGCGAGAAAAAATTAAATTTTTAGGGGTGTGGGACATAAAAAAAGTTTGGGACCACCGATTTACGAAAAAAATTGAACGAGAACGAGTTTCAAGAATCGACTCTTCTTACTGAACGACCGATGGATTAGTCGGTCATCGGAATGAACGATGTTGCCCATCTCTAGTCAGGATGCGAGGAGTGTGGAACAATTTGACAAGATTATAACGAGGAAAATGGTAAGCTTATTTTGGAATAATTAATGCGAGGTTAGAGTGCAGAGGAAATTAATATTTGGACAATGACCTGTTTGGGCTCATTAAGGGGAGATCAACTCAGGATGCGATTGAGGATATCGTTCAATGTCTATAAGATACCTCACAGTGAGAGTAGAGAGATGGATGCTTGAAGCTACCATCAGTCAAAGTTGCTACATAGCACCAATAGAGTACCTACTCATATATTGGGTTCCAACTTGTATCGTAAATAACACATTCGTTCATTGTCTATAAGATACCTCACAGAGTGAGAGTAATGAGATGAGAAAACTTATAAAAACATCCAGAATAATAACGAAAATTGTTCTTGTTTTCATGGGGCAAGGCGTTGTTGCCTTTGCAATTAATTCCGAGGAAATGGAGAGAGAAAAGTGGAAAAAGCTAGGTGTACAAAAATGGGAAAAACTAGATGTACAAATCAAATTAGTAGGCCGGCTGATAAAGACGGCTAGATTCGCGGGCGGTAAGACGTTGCTTAGTCAGTCATCGAAGTGATTGCAAACTTTCGCACATGCCTTGCAAAAGCAGTGCGAGAAAAATGGAATGAAGATAAACCATAAGAAAACAATAGTAATGAGATTCTCTAGAACATAGAAAGTCAGGCTTGTCATTATAGTAGGAAAGCACAAACTGGAGCAATTTTACAGCTTATGCTATCCTAAAGGGCGAAGTTATTGAGCAGTTTAATTACTTGGGACATACGCTAGATGAAAATGGGTATGATAACAAAGACGTTAGGCAGACAATAGCGTTAGCGAAGAACGCGTTTAGTAACAGAAGGGAGCTATTTACTTGGGGGTAAGGATGTTCGGAAGAGGCTGGTGAAGAGCTTGATATGGATTGTGGCGTTGAATGGGGCAGGAACGTGGGCTTTGAGAAAGAATGACTACAGTAAACTGCAGATGTTCGAGATGTGGGTGTGTTTGAGGATGGAGTAGGTGCGGCGTACGGAAAGATAACAAATGAGGAAGTGCTTGACATGGTTAGAGAGGAAAGGAAACTTCTGGATTAGATTAGGGAGATTTGAGAGGTAGATTAGGGGGAGGCAGGGTAGGTGGCTGGAGGAGAAAATAAAGGGTGATGGGTTGATCAAGGCCGTGATAGAGGGAGGGATGCTGAGAAAGTGAGGAAGGGGAAGAAAGTGAAAAGGTTTTATGAACGAGATGAAGGAGAGATATTAGAGGCAGATAGGGCCACGCACATATAAATATCAATATGATATTTACTGACTTTCATTCAAGCCTACCTTTGACTGGTAAATTACCTTTATGAATGACACAACTCAGGTAAACCGGCAGACTTAACAGTTTCTTTGCCCCTCATTGTCGGTGTAGGTCCTGCTTCAGGATCCCACGTCTCTGGTTGAGCAATTACAATTTCATCTTCACTTCCTATCTCATTTTCATGTCTGAGGTCTCATCAGCTATAACATTACTCTCTGGAGGAACAACGTCAATTTCTTCCTATTCTAAGAGCTCTAAAACCTCTCTGAGGGTCAAATTCCGGAGTTAATAAGATTAATAACTCTTCATTGAATTGAATATCCCAAGTTGATACTGCAGTTATACTTTAGTAAATAAAACGGTAAGTACATGATATATTCATGTATTACTTAGGAATAGATAATTAAAATACGATAACCAGAAAAAGAAAATATGGAAGATATGGACTAAGGGGATAATTCCAAAAAATATAGAAAAAATGTACTACCCTTCTCTGAGAATTGAACCCACTACCTTCACTTTGAATTTCGAAGGTTAAACCATAGAAATAAATTCTGTGTGTGGTAAACTTTTGATGTCATGTATGTGCAATTGGCAGTACAAGCCGGGTAAAAATGAATGAATACATACATCGCTAGCAACTGAGAACCGGTATCACACGGAGATAAATTGGGATAACGTGAATTGATACGGTGTACGCCCAGCGATGCCTATTCGCACCTTTAAGATTTGTTATTCTCCAGTCTTGTCAGTTATATCTCCAAGTGATTGGTTCCTGCGAATCATCTCGTAATTTTCAGTCATACGAAAATTAGCTTTTTTCGTTTGTTTCCACTAATAATATCAAGTAATATTTAGCTATTTTTTTCTTTATGAAATTCTATTTTGAATAACTCTTAGTAGATATATCAATAACTTTGCTACTTCCAGTGAATCGACAATTTTACTGTTTTTATGAGTATTTGATTTCACTTCCAACACTGCGATGAAAATTCATTGAAGAGCAGTTTGTAATTATTAACATTTTGTGTCATTAATAAAATGTGAATTTAACCCACAGTTGGAAGTTTTCATTTTATTTTTTAAATAGTTTTTTAACCGTTTTATATAATTCTAAACACAGAAATATCACAACGTATGATGCGAAATGGTTTCAATTAGGGCTTGCTTAGTATATTCGTGTTATGATTATATTTCTGGTAACAAGTAGTAATTTCCAGCAAACTCGCATACCTATCGACATTGAAGAAAGGTGCCCTCTCTCACTTAGATTTCTCATATTTGTCCTAGATTGAATGCTTATTGTCGATATATTTCAATTAAAACTATCGTTGCATTTAATTGATCATTTTGGAGAAACAGAGGGGAAATAAGCAAATCGGTGTAAGAGCAATGGTGAGTAAATATCGTTTTTAAAACAAACATGGAATTTAATGCAAAACCTAATGATTAAAGAAGCAAATGTTTCCAGGATGTTAATCGGCAGTACATACATTATGTCTTCAATACTTTCAAGATTAAAGCTTTTAGTGAATGAATGCAGCTATTTAAATAATAATACGTTAGCTCATTAGAATTCAGTTGGTTGCTGTGCTGGTAAATGTATTAATTAGGAATATACGTTTTGTTTTTTTTTGCTTATACTGTATAATTTTATTTTATTTTCCTATAGCTACAGAATTTCATTATGTTTAAAGTGGGTGTTTGGTTAAGGGGTGCATGAAAATATATTAGATTCCTAACTTAAGTCATTAGTCACAATGAAACAGTCACATCAGTCCTCGCGTGTTCATAAAGTATGTATTATTGAGTGGCGCTCCTAAAATGCGTTCTAGGAGTGTGTCCAACTCCCTTATGCTGATTCAACCAAAATTATTTTTTTATTCCAAATTTAAATGTATCTGAGTTGTGGGAGATAGAAAAAGACAACTGTTACTAATACCACTGAGTTTTATTAAAACTCGACCCGCGGTTTCGACGTGGATTCACATCATTATCAGGCAAAAGAGAAGAGAAGCAAAAGCCTTATATACATGACATTACCAGGTGAGGGGGGGTGGAGAAACACGGAAGGAGGATAGGGGTGAACGGGAGATTTGGACTAAGATTTCTTCGCCAAACTTGTTTTAGCCCACGGACATAAAAGTGATTTTACTATATTATGTCTCCATTTTACCAATGACAAACGAAATTTGAATACTTTAGAACAGCTTGAGATTTAAAAAAAAACAACTTTAAGACTGAGATAAATATCTGGTAAATGAATGTCTGTTCCTGGCCTATTCCCCCATTCTCAAAGTTTTAACCCCATCCCATTTCTCCTCTTAGTCCATCTCTCCCATTAACCTTTACCCTCCTCCCGTGTTTCTTCCCCCCTCACCTTGCGATGTCATGTATATAAGGCTTGCGCTTCTCTTACCACTTGCCTGATGATGATGTGATTCTACGTCGAAACCCGGGCCGAGTTTTAATAAAATTCAGTGGTATAAGTAAAAGTTGTCTTTTTCTCCCTCTAATCATGGAATAACACCAAGTGAACCTTGTAAAAGTGACTGCCTCTCAAAAGTGATTATGTGCAAAAGTGACTGCCTCTCAAAAGTGATTATGGCAAGTGTAAATGTCAAGTCGAGGATAGATGTCGAGTAAATTGTTCCACTGTTTTTATGTGCTCGTGCGCTAACCTGTTCCTTACCATATCTTCTGATCCAATCAGGACACTACTTAAATTTAAATGCTCTGAACTCATTAGCTACCTTTTGCCAGGGCCGTAACTAGGGGCTAGCGAGGGGGGCGGCTGCCAGGGGCGCAAGCCTCAGGGGGGCGCACTTTGCAGACCCACAGCCTGCGGGCCGCTTGGACACAGGAACACAAAATTAAAACATGATGCTAACTCGCATTTAAAAAACGCAACTGATACGATAGGCACCCCCACAATTTAGGAACGGCGCGCCTAACTTAACACACAAAATTTGTACCGAATCCTAAATAAAAGAAAATAAAACTACACACAAACTAATATTTTGTCACACTCAGATGTACATTAACATTGGCCGTTTTTTCTCTCTCCGGCACACGCCAACCAAAGCGGCCGGGCGGCGCGGCGTGCCGGCGCCAAACCGGCCGTGTCGGCTGGCCATACTATGTGAGAAAGACCAACGAGCGTAGCATAACACTGTGTGGGGAGTCTCCACAGTTTTTTCGTTCTGATTATTTGATACCTAGTGTTTTTACACTCTCCGGCACGCACACGCCGACCAAAGCGGCGCGGCGTGCTGGCACCAAACCGGCGGTGTCGGTAGGCTATATTTCGTGAGAACCACCAGCGCGAGCGGGTGTAGAAAACTGTGTTGGGAATCCCTACAGTTTATTCGTTCTGATTTTTTGATACCTAGGGCCATATCCAGAAAGCTCGCTATAGCATTATCTCCTCTGTATACGTCATCCACGGCTGCTATAGTGGGGATGGAGCGCTGCAGCAAGACCCAAACGCGTGCTGCAAGAAGTAGCAAACCTCAGTACATGGTACTAAGTACCATGCACCAAGCAATGCGGTGAGTTGCTGTTGTGGGATTTCTGGATACCGTGTAGCGGAGATTCTGCTATAAGTTCAGCGAGGTTTCTGGATACGGCCCCTAGTGTTATAGTCAGTATAGCGGGAGGCGCAAAATTCAAATCTTGCCAGGGGTGCTGGTGACCCTAGCTACGACTCTGCCTTTTGTTGCCTTTCTCCTTCTCGTTTAACTTGAAAAACAATTTAAATATCATGGTATTATGCCTGCTAGTTGTTTATGCAAAGAAATGAAGTGTAAATGTTTAGAGTTACCTCATAGGAGTAGGAAAACTTAGTAATACACCACAAAATACTTCATGTACACTAATGGGCATCGATGTCAACACATTAACATCGGAACTCAAGCAGTTTTATTGCAATAGTGTAGCTCCGATGATAATTCGTCAACATCGATACCCGTAAGTACGAATCGAATATTATTTGTAAAATTACTAGTAGAGTTAATTTCAATGTTTCGCCGCCCTCCAGGTCCTTCATTGATGTTTGCCATCATAGTAAGGATTAATCCTTACCGTTTTAAAAACAGTTTAAGTAATTTTGGAAATTGCTGACACTTCACAAAGGGACCCGTAAGAGGACCCCCCTCGGAAATCTTCGGATCCTCTGCCTATTTATCTGCTGATGTTTCACGTACTAAGAAAAAAAAACACTTCACTCTCTTGTATGTACCACCATGTCCTGCGTATTAAATTTAGTTCACGGATACATTGGTATAAATATAATTTTTACTTCCACCTTCCATTATAAGAGGCTGATTTTTTCAACTATGAAAAACTTTCTTACCCTCTTAAATAATGTGTCTTATGCAATTACTGATGAGACCATTATTGTTTTTAATGACTATTTTTTCTCTTTTTCTGATGACGGTAATGTTGCTGGTTATCGAGATATAATATTTGGCGTATGAACTTTTTTTAATAAAGGAAACCAATTTATTGACATTTTGGTTACATCCTTCTAGCTTTCCTTTGAATCTGTCATCAAAATGAATTACTTCGGACTCTCACTTCCACCATGTAAATGCCACTCAATTCCATCATTTTTACTAATTTCTGAAAAAAATATTTATGGACAGTCCTATCAGTCAATTACGTTCAAGTATTGTTAAAAACTAAGGAGAATCCGTAACTTGTAATTACCTCAAGTGTTTTTGGCATTTCACCCGTGCTAATGTAATGTTCAATTCAAGGTTATTATTTGTTGCATTTTGTGTAATTTCATTGCGGCATACATTTTATTTATCTATTTTTTGATGTCAAAAGCGTATCATTCTCTAATATTTTTCTCGGAATAAGTGCAACAGTACTTCCTTGTCTGTGACTCTTGGTTTAAGATTTCGGTACCAAATTCCTCACAGAAAAGCGTTCACGACTCAATCATTGAAACTCAAACTGTTTGAATCATTCTCCCCAATGACCCCATTTGAGAGCACGTAATTTGAAACCCGTATTCCCCTGCGAAACGGCAAATGAAGGATCTTTTCGCATTAACACTAGATCAAAGGAAATTCCTTCTTTCGGAAAATTCTCATTAAAACGGTCTCATGATTTTAAGACGGCCCACTTCTGATTATCCTACTCGTTATAAAGTTTTCCCTCGGGTGCATGAACATCTCTAGTAAAAAGGGTCACCCAAGGAAGAAGATAAAAACAAAATAGGCATTTACTTCTGAAGTCCTCTTTCATGAGAGTTCGTACGTCGTTGTGGAATTTTCTCTCTTTTGGAGTGAAATGTAAGCGGGGTAATGACTCAAAATGTAATGTCGAAGTAATGGTGCGCCAAAAAAGAGGAAATTAGGATTAAAAGTTACTAAAACGCCAATTCCCCATCGTCATTTGGGCCATTCATAGATTTCGTCACATTCTCCTAAACATGCATTAACCTGATTGAACATATATATTGCGCGAAAACCCGTGACGATCTCAAAGCCTCTTTTACGGCCGTATGGTTGAGAAGTGAGTTAAAAGAGACCTCTTCAGGTGTAATTTTCGGCAACAGCTTTCATACGCATAGCAACATCATAGCATAAAAGGAAATATTTTAGCTCTCTTGAGCTCTTAAAACTGATATTGAAAAGAGTAAATGAACATTTCGTGAACCTTTCTCTGTGCATCTCTGTCTATCGAGCGTACATGTGGCACCAAAAGAAAAGACTAAGAATATAAAATTGTGCCTCAGAAACAGTGTTCACATTTTTTTATCGAGGGTATGACGCGTGGAATGAACTGGCAGGCCATATGCTTAATTATTTCTTTCGTGATTTAAAGTCAGTCTTTAAGGAAAAGATTTCGATAACTTATATGGTGCTTGTGTGTTAATAGTTCCGTCGGATTAGGTCCCAAAGCATCTGATTTTGCATTGTATTCATTCACTAGATCTGATGGATGGACCAATATCACCAACAATTGTAAACAACTGATAACGAATAGACAATTAATTTGAGCGATATTTATTGAATACTTTCTAATGAAAAATTTGGTACATACTTCGTACAACTAGAGCCTTGCAATGCTTAGGTATGATGTATGTGCAATACGTTTTTGCATTGCTATAAAGAGTAGTTTTTTCATGTTTTTTAAATAATGGATCAAAAATTAGACGAATTTTGATGTAGTAACGCTCATTTTGTAGGTTCCTCTCATACGCACGACCTTTTTTTGATACCGTTCACCGAAATATCAATGGCTTTTTCTATAACCCGGCAAAAACACTTTGTCACATTTTAATAGTTAAATAAAATTTTTTGAAATATTATTTTTCTATTATTCCAAAGATACTACTTACTACCACTGTCATTCTGAATACATTCCATCCATCAGTAGTATCCTAGTAGTATCATCAAGTATAAATGGTATCTTAGGGTATCATTGCTTTCGTGTCAAAATTCTAGCTCAACTAGTCAATAACTGTATTATCAAATTTCAAGTGTTTTTGTTGTGTATAGTGTTTTATAGATCTATTATTTTACTTATGTAAACTACCACCTAACCTCATTGCCAACATGTTACCGTCACTGAATAGCAGTTTTATCAGCACTTTGGTGTTTCGGATAAGACACATAGTGTAATAAAGGTGTATTCATCTAAATATTAGTACATATTATGTTATTACATGTTAGCGGAAGATAAAGGAAAATAATTGCATTTTCAAACATAAAAAGAGACGGAATATGTATGCATTTAAAAAAGGACGGTAGAAGAGATGCCTTTCGTTGCAAAAAAAATATTTATTTACTGTGAAGGAAGTGTCAGGAGAAAACCAAGGTTGGGTCAATTATTGGAAAGTTGGGTCAATTATTGGACCTATGAACATACGTAATTACTATCGCCGCAAAAAAGGTAGAACGCTGAACTTTAAGCATTTGTGCGAAATTCCAGCGGAGCTCCAAAGAGCCCTGTAATATACCGTTTTACTCCATGTTTATTTGACTACAAAATGCATTCATTTAAAAGTGTGTAAATGTAAACGCTTAGCTCCTACGGTCGAAAGAGTGAAGAAAAACACGTGAAAAACTAGGAAAACGGCGAAAATGTCTTCTTTATCTCGTCACGGCCAAAATATTTAATTGGTGCACTTCATTATTTTTTTACGAAGAGGACGACGACATCTCCGCATTACAAATATTCTTTTAAAATTTTATTTTACTCACTCTTTGACTTTTAAAATGGCAGAAAGCTAGATATCAATTTACGAGGTGTGGAAAAGTATATGAACATCGAAATTACGTATGCTTAATGGAAAAAATATTGCAAAACTTCTCATGTAAGGAAATTTTATATTATTCCTCTTACTTAAAATAAACGACAAAGAAGAAAATCGCCCCACGGCAATGCGCACTATCATTTTGCTCAGTTGGCAATGGTGTAACTCCTGGCCGCGCGTGACTCAAATCTCATTACCATGACCCCTCTAGTGAGACCTCTGTCCAGCGCTGATTGGACAAGGAAAGGCTCTTGGTGTTTTATATTCTTTTTACTTTATGTTGATGGATTTATATAGAATATTTCGCAATTAGATATTTAATTCAGTCTCAGAAATTACACACTTTAATTCAGCTCGTGACAAAAATACAATCCATAGATTCAATAAACTCAATACTATTTGTTTATGAGTTAGTTTTAGACCTTTTTACATTTACACACTTTTAAATGAATGCATTTTGTAGTGAAATAAACATGGAGTAAAAGGGTATATAACAGGGCTCTTTGGAGCTCCGGTGGAATTTCGTACAAATGCTTAAAGTTCGGCTTGTTACCTTTTTTCGGCGATAGTAGGTTAACCATGATGAACAAAAACATAGTACAATTCCACAGTTGTTTATTTTTCTGATCAATTTTGACGTCTACAGCGTCATTTTCAAGGTAAATTGACAGTGTTAGGAAAAGTGCTCTTCAACTTCAAAGGCAATGTGAATAAAAGAAGACGGTAAACCACACGCTAAAATGCGGAGATTGTGATTAATTTTACGTGGGTCAAACAGGTAGATATTTTAAAACTAGCATAAAAACATCGAATAAGTGTAAAAAATAAATACTTAAAATCATACTTTGCCAAATTTTTTGACATAATTGTCCATTTATGTGATTCACAAATTTGATGTTTTATATTTTCAGACAAAAGATATAAACTAGAAAATTTAGAAATTTTTAAAACAACGACACAATCATTGTCACTGAATGTGCAAATGGGGATTTATCGCAATATTTGCTTTTTACTTTACCATGCAATGACAAATGATCATTTGCTAATCATCTCTCTAAGATTCCAAAAATTGCCAGATATATAGGAGTCTAAGGTTGAATGAACTGGCAACCTTTCAATAACGGCCTTCAATTCATTTCATCCATAGCTTCTTACTTATTCTTCCCGAATCATTGTAAAAGATGCCTTCAAAAGACTTTTGTGAAGATGTCCACTTCTGCCGGAAATACAACAGTATAACGATTTAGATAAGACATTGAAAAATATCCGTATGGATGAAATGACGTTAGAGGTATTTTTGCGGAAACAGAAAAAATACAACTTTCTACGATTAGTTATTTTGTCACTAGGCCTTAATATTTCTAAGCAACTCCGTAAATATATATGAAAACCTTTTGCAAACTGGATTTAAACTGTAATATCGAAAAAGCAATCGAATAATAATCCCCCATTGTAAAGGATTTGACCAAATTTAAAGGTTTACAATTGTTTTAAATTGTTTTCAACTCTGACGCATTCCGCTAAAATCCACACCCCTTAACCCTGCTCACTGTCGAAGCACCATGCCAGTCATAAACGCGACAAATTGGCCTTTCCCTTAGTTCATTATCTTTTCCCAAATATTCCTCCCAAATTCCCAAACTCCCTTCTCCCCTCTTTTACAACAGTCAGAATGACTATATAAACGACAAGAGCACATATTTTACAGCCAACATATCTTGAAAATGACGCTGTAGACGTCGAAATCGATCTAGAAAATATACAAGTGTGTAACGGTACAAAGTGTTTTGTACTTACAGATTAACGTTGTACATTTCCACAAAGTAACAATTAACTCCATCATTCTACCATTTACCTGCACCAATGATGGTGATCTTTTGCAGGTTCTAATTTGTGAAAAATAGATAAATGTATCATAAATAGTCAAGGTGGTCTGAAATCCGATTGTGAATCAGAACAGTGTGACGAGATTTTGTGACATTCGGCAATATTTGGTGGAACCTAATTTTTCCCCTTCTTTAAAGGAAACATCCACTTATATGGATCTTATTTCACGCCGAATTTGGAGGTTATTGATGAATACTTTTACTCATAACACCATTAAGTTTGCGAGTAGAATTAGTATAGTGGCCAGTAAACTGAATTATGACATTTATCTAAGGTAGGTGAGAGTTTTTAATTGATAAGGAAAAAGACCCACTGCGATGGAAATGCCCGTTCCCGAACCTTAACGGCAGTTCGTAGTTGGGCTCGGTAAACCTTGTGGCAGGGACCGAGGAATCATGAGTTGCCTCAGCAGAAAAATGCATAATGTCCTTACTCATACTAGTATATTTTGAATTTAGAAACCGGTGAAATAGTTAGCGTATTGACATTTTAGGTTTGCAGTGTAATGTAATTTTGGTTGTGAATAGTTGTGGATGTCATCCCGGTGCCTCTAACATTTATCTATAACGTAAAATAAATTATTAAAAAAATCATATCGTAATTTATGTCGAGCACTTTTAGCGTTTAGCAACATCCTATTGCGTTGATTTTGGACCAATTAAGTAATTCTACAGTAATTTCGGTTCCAGAGCTTTCTGAGAAATAAATTCCTGTAACTATGCTTTAACTTTTGTCTGACATGAGCAAGATACTCATTGAATGCGAAAGAACATAAAGGAGGATCGATCCTCAGAATGCATTCTTCAACCCTAGGCTTTAGGATATCAGAAAATCCAAAAGTTATACACTCTTAAGGCAGCGGCTTGTGGATAGTAACTTTGTGAATCATAGTAAATGAACGATCTCGAACGAGACTGCATGCATTAAACTCAAGATGAAAACTTGTCGTAAAATGCATACAAAGGTGCTTGTTCTAATAAAAAGGAGAAATGGCATTACGTCAAAAGCACTCATCTTTCGTCCTCTAGCGAAATGAAAAAGTGTACCTTAATTTCATGGGCAGTATATTAAGGGTCTTTGCATATGAGCATTGGGCCCTCTGCTAACAAATGCAAATTAAGCTAGGAGACAAGGTGAAAGGAAGCTAGAAGCAATATCCTGCTTCGAAAACGCATCAGGCCGGTGTAAAAGGGGAAACCCCATCTTTTATGTGGCATTTGAACAATAATCTACTTAGTTATTATTCTACATCTTTACCTAAAAGTCATAATGAAGGTGTGTGGTAGAGGGTGAATTTCCACCATACATTCATTGTACTAAAGATAGGCTTCTGAGGATATACGAGTTGGTCAATAGATTACGCATGGATACGTGCATTTATTCAATCCTATGATAGAAATAGTAAATCAAGATTTTATCTTAGAATTATATTATTAGAATTACTGATTAAAACGTTGATAACAGAAATTTTCTTAGATGTTAAGCTCAATAATACGTTTTGATCAATCAATTCTTAGTGCATTAATGACATATTTTTATGGTCTCAAATAGCTCGCGGAAAAATTGAGTTTAAAAGTCTATTTGAAGTCTTATTTCACAAGTTTATCCTCATGATCTTGACACAACCGTTATATGTCTTGGTTCACGACATGTTTTAATGTTTAACCCTTAAAACTTGCAATCATTAATACCCTAGTGGTGTTTATATTGGCTGATGACCTGTACTTACTTAGCCGGTCTATGAAAGTATGTATTTTCACAAATTTCGACACGTTCAATGAATAAATTGAAAACCCATTAAATTTTTTTAAGGAACATTTTAAATTTCATTTTTCAACCGATTGATTTCAGACCATAGTTGTGCAGTTGAAATTTTATTATTGCGTTGTCCCTCACCTTCTGTTAATTTGTTATACAATACTTACTTGTAAATATATTTAATCATCCGTGAATGACTTTCGAAATGTTTTACTTCTATGCGTGTAAATGTTTTTCACGACCCACATATATCTTTATTTATGAAGTACCGTGCAAGCCACCTCCAGGGTGCGGAAAGGGGTGATTCCAAGCCAAGCATACTCATCTTAGTTGAAGGGCAAGTACCACGTGCTCCCCCGGCCGCTCGGCGCAGACCAAAAAAGACGACTAACAATTATTATTAGTACTAATACTATTGATCCATGAATACTACGAGGTAAAATTTCATACAAAAAAGGAAATCATAAGGGGACTTTCTAGCGGGGTGAGGCGTAAGTAATAATGACATAATATTAAGTCCTCTTGGAATGGGTGAAAATTTCTTAGAAATGATCTATGTCAACTATTTTGGTCTTTTGTTGTCCGCGGTATAACTGAAATTTTTAACTCTTGGTTCTGCAATGTATTTCATTTATCCTTATGATTGTGATCGTGTCTACTATAATCCGTTGACACTAGCTAAATATGTTAAACGCCCTGTAAATAAACATCTGCTTATTAAGTAATCGTAAATATTTAACCTATACCCTTCAATCTGTTAGAGATTCCTTTAAAAATAGGGTTACACTGTTAGTTTATCACAACAACGTTTTGCAAATGTAGGTGCTCTCCGCTGTACTAGATATTTTCCTCCATTCCTCTTGATGCATTAACCCTCGCATTGCATAATTTTTTCTAGCATGCAGTGTGAAGGAAGTATCTTTTATTTTCTTCTCTCTGCTATAAGTTCCCTAATCTTCGTTGCTATCCATATCTTCTTTATCTTGACTCTCTTACTCACCAGTTGCTCTTCGGCTTCCTTTCGCAATTGTCCTCTTCAGCTCATCCCATCTTCCTTTGGTTCCCGTTTCTACTCCACTCTCTAGTTTCCTGTCAACGACTGTGGATAATCTTTCTCTGTTACCTTTTTCCGCCAGCAATTTAGTGTTCCATCTTGGTTCATGTTTTTTCTTCGTTCTATTTATTCTTTCGTATGGCTGCCAGTCGGAATGTTGACCAGTCACGGTGTCCGTGGTCTCTCCTTCCAGCATCACCGTCGGGGTCTTCTCGCTGTACTACCAGACTGACTTCACTTTTTGACCCCATTCTTTCTTCAGTATGATACTAACGCCTGCGATCCTCTGGGTATCTCCTGAACATATGATACGGTATCTGTCGCTACAGTAGTCATCTGCCCCCGTCCAATTGATCTCTATGATTCCCAGGATGTCTATCCCCAACATTTCCATCTCCATATTCATATTCTCCAGCTTTTAAAGACCTCACGTTCCATGTCCCTATTTTTTCTTTTTCCACTCAGGCTGATGTTTCCCTCCCAGTAATCCCCTTCCGGAGATCCAATTTTTTTATTTCACCTCGGTAATATTTTGCCAGGAGGAATGCCATCACGTGTATAAATGCAAAGCTGCATCGGTATGGCTGGAAGTCGGTATGTAGACCTGCACAATCACTGTGTCCGTAGGCGTTGGTTGAGTATATGTAATCGCCATTTAATTTTAATTGATGAATTTGTATCTCAAGAGTCTTGTGTCGATAAGTTGCACATTTTATTGTACCCCAGCACTAATTCTGTAGGTCAGAAAAAAGTGCCAATATAAGTTAATACACCGTTGAACATATACATAAAATAATCCTTTCTCCCCGTGCTACATAAACAATTTCAACACAAGTACAGCGAGACATTTATTCGTCAAAGCCAGTCCAAAAACTGATCCAATCAATATGGCCGATCGTGCATTAACATTTCCGTGTGCTATCTTACCGATTGGTTTCGTCTATTCTCTTCTTTACATCTACTTTGAATCAAAAGACCTAGCAAGTCACGTCCAGGGGTAGTGTCAGAGGGTGATTCCGCACCAGGCATGTGACGCTTGTTGCAACTTAAGATCGTACCCAGTACGCTACCCTCGTACCAAGGTATTTATCAAAATCACTCAGGGGAACTACGCTCAGCCAAACCAGGGGAATGATACGTTTACAAACATGATATGATTCATAAACTGGTTAAGATAATATTGCTAACATTAATTGCTAATATAGTATTACTAAGACTATCAATTTATGGATATTATGGATACCTTGAATGCGCTGGTGTACCTTTTACTTTTACAGCCAATGACAGAGTCAGTCTTAGTTTCTCTTCGACTGCCGTGAAGTTCACTTTGGTCTAGTGAGTGTTTCCTACACCCTTTCGGTACCTTCCCCTACACCCATATTTTTATCTCCTGTCCCATAATCACCAACTTTTTTCACATGGTATTCGAGGGGTAATACGTAGATGAAGATATGGACGAGATAATTATGGTAAAAATAATATCTGTAAGGGGTTGTCTCCCCTAGCAGCCGATGCAAAGTGTGGAGTTTATTGCAGAGAGGAGCTGGGAAGGATACTTGCGCTTATGTGGAGAATAGATGGAAGAGGCAACAGGTTTCATCGGGGATCGGGAGTTTTCTTCGAAGGAGGGTCGGTGGTGAGTTCTAGGTGTCGAGGGAAGGATGTGTGAGAAATTTTCCGAGCTAGCGTGGTGAGGGAATTGTTGGGGAAGGGTTTTTGGGTCGCGGAATCTCCAGTTGGTCTCAGCTGTGGAACGGGTTTTGACCTCAAGTCAGAGATGACGGGGAAGAGGGGAGATCCGCTCGAAATCACACCGTTGTAGGATTTTCTCCTCTCTCCTCTTTCAAAAACTGGGTGTTTTTGTACGTGGACGCACGAAAGAAGTTGTGCTTCTAGAAATCAACAATATAGGTATGTTCATTCATTTAAAAAACGCTATATCGGGCCAGAATATGCAAAGAAATAGAAACATTATCACTTAAAATAAACTATGAAACAATTAACTATATTTAGGCTCCTGAAATCATTCTAATATTTGTTTCTCTACCAAATTAATTTTATACTCACGTCATATTAGTTAATAACCAAATATGAGTACTAGAGAACGATATCGGTCGTAGAAATAGTTCTAATCGTGGAAGGGAGAAAAAAAATTAAAATTTTACGCCTAAGCTAATATTTCGCAATTCAGTGATCACCTAGTAAAAATTGGAAGCATGAAATTTAAAATATAAACTTTTAACGATATTTCAATCCAGGTCTCACTATTTATTTGTATTTTTCACATTTAAATAAATAAAGGAAACTCATCTGCAAGGACTTTTTCGTTTCTCCCATGAAATCCTATTGAAGAACAAAGTTCAGTCTATTCTAGAAATATAGAGACTTTCTCATGGTTTGTTCACGACTCACTGGATGATTTGGAACGTAACTTGAAAATTTCAGTCCTCTAACTCTATTATAAATTCCCAGGAATTTGTATCAAAGAGAAATTACGTCGTTTGAAGTTTTTCCATGTCGTGTCGCGTGCCGTTCATGGGATGGTTTTACTCCTCATCAAGAAAACGTGTTCACAGCCGGCGTAAAATACATAACGGCAGTAAATAAGTTCCACTTCAAAACGGAAGCTGCATCGCCCATAACGGCTTGAAATCAATCTACCGTTAAAGCACGAGAGGATTTAGAACCATGGTCCTGTCATGTAAGCACTTCTGGCTGATGGAAAATCAGAGTCTAAACCAGTGCTGGATGCCATAAAATTTTATGTAAACCAACATTGTAGGTACCTTGAAGGCCTCCTCATGGATGTGTGGCATGGGATGACTTTTCACCAGCATGCTCTACACTGATTTATATCAAAATCAATAAAACTAAGATAGTAACTAATAAATAAAATCCTGCCAATACCTGTCAAGCGGGGAATTTCACCAATATGCACTTTTCTGTATGCTAATAATGTCACAGAAACTATGAGTATCAGTGTATTTTTTCTCTAAACTAATGCATAGAGATGTAGAGATATCTATTCGGCTAGCGGTTCCTTTATAATTGATCTTCTGTATCATTCAAAATTTTAACACTTTCATTATTATTATATATACTTGATGAGAATTGTTTATTGACCACTATTTTATATTATGATGTTTTATGGGGAATTGGTCAAGTTTTACTGCATCTTCTTCAGGGCTAACAACAGTAACATATAATATAAGTATTAAAAATTGTTTTTTACAAAAAATATTGAAAAAAATATATGTAGACATAGCAATACCTTGAGGTGGAACACTTAGATTACCAATTCGGACAGTTGTTATGTACCTATATTGACATTTGTTATGGTAACTGGAATTTAACAATTTAAAAAAATGTAATAATACTCACTAGTAATCACTAGTGATTTTCTTTTCCAAGGATGGAATAAATGAATAAAATTAAATGTTAGGCTAATTTTAGAATTATGAAGGAACAAAACGGTGGACGGTTAGGGAAGTGGGGAGAAGAGCAGCAGAAAACAAAAATTAATTTATTATTTTCTTTTTATTCTGGTGAGTAAATACAATTTGTGTAAAATGTATGAGTTTATGATTCTGTCAGCATTCCTTACAAAACTGAAACCTACACCAAATCGGGGATACATAGGATATTGACTGACAAAGTCTGTTGGAGTTGAATAAATAAAAAGAGAAATTTAAACAATACACTCGTTATATTGTGCCATGTGTACCTCATTTTCAATACGGAAAAGTCGCCATAATTATGCAAGAAACTGCAAAGCCTTAGTAATACGTTCCGGCTGGCTATGGCGGATATCGTAGCAGCCGCTGAGCAAATAAATACTTGGTGGCTGACCACAAACTATGGGTGAGTGAGCGACCGAGTACAGCCAGACTCGACGGAATCGGTACTCGTGTACATGGAGGCTGTTTTGCATGGCTCTAATGCAGATGGACAGCATTACAAAAAAAACTCGATTTATGACAGTGATAACAGATCTATGTCATCAATATACAAATCATCAATCAATTTTTTAATTGTTCAATGGCATCCAATGATAATCCACCAGCCTATTTGCTTCGGCATTCATAGAGTTAATTGCCCCTAAACAGACTTCCCAAACCTCCCCCACATCGACCAAAGTATTTTTTAGGCAAAGGGTGTGCTTTATCATTGCTTAGATATCAGTGAACATAACTCATTCCTTCCCATAAATCCAAGGACACGTTTGTGCCGAGCTTGCGTACGGCTTTATAATTAAAGGAAATATACAGATTGAAAAAACATTATATTCGATTCTAATTAATTGATAGTAAATTATGCAAACCTGAAAACCAAAACTTTGCTTGCAAACTTAAAAAAATTATATTGATTTTGTTATTAAATTGCCGCTATTTCGATATTCGAAGTAGTACAGGCAGGCCTATCGATCTGTTACTGCCAATTAGTTTTATTAGCAAACGATGAATGCGAACTTCAAGCCGAAAATACACAAGTATCATTTAGGATACATTGGTGGATAGGTGAGAGGAGAATTTTGTGGAGGATCGGAGGAACACGTTCAACGCGGGTGCCGTTTTGGAACGTTGGTGGTGGGATATGGGATATAACGTCGCGACCGCCGATCAGGAACGGCGGCTGGTTATTTAAGTGGACTAACTTAAGTTAACTAGTTCTGCGTGGGAAGATATTCTTTCCATATCGCACTTGCGTTGTATTTGTTTAAGTTGAGTGCAATCCAGCGTCGGTATTTGTCATCTCTGAACGAAAAGGGGATAAACGAAATTCTATATCACTTTAAAACAGATTGAGTATTACCAAAAAGGAGTTTTGCACATGGAGCCAAGGTAAGGATCGGAATTTCTGCGACAAAACTCGTCTTACACGAGCAGTGTGGAAGGCAAAATGAAGCGTATGAGGCTATTGATCACGATACGTATTAATCTCCCATATTTTTCCTTGCGGTAACAGAACCTACTTATGTAATGATGGATCCTATTTTAGGAGTTAACATAGAACTCGGATTCCGTGTACTTTCTCAAGCAGAAGTTCTCATCGGGCTCCCTTCTTCAGTTTTGAATGGGGCAACATCCTCGTTTATCCGATAAATTTGTTTAAGATTATTATAATCACATTCTTTTACAAATCTGATGGATCTCCTTTGAAATCCATCTGGTTCATTAATCGAGCCCCTCTTTGGGGTTGGATTCTTTTATTAAGATTATAATAAAACATCCTTAAATCTAACGTATGAATTACAAATTTCATATATGTTTTGCTTATGAATACGGTATCGGCTGAATATTTGAAAAGTTAATGCATCGCATCAGGCGGAAAACCTCTACTTCACCCGCCTCTGCCAGTCTGCTGCGAAAACAGTGGCTCCAGACATTTGCGAAGGGCAACCACCGCGCCAGCGGAAGGCTCGCAGCAGCGTCTTAGCCAGACGGAGGAAAGGGTCGGATACTGAAGGTTAGATAAGGAAGACAGGAGATGGATGGAGAGACTAATTTTCGGAAATGAAGTGAGATTGAATGGACAACACAGAGAGAGAGAGAGAGGCTCTGTGAAGAGAGAAATCGAAAAAAGACAAAGAGATCGAGGGGGGAAAAATTAGACAGAGTCGGTGACCTCGATTGTACGTGGGTGCGGGACGTGTGTGAACGGAGTAGGAGGGGGTCGGATGGCTGGGTTTGAAGCGAGACTGGAGGTTGGGACATCTCCAATCCGACCTAATTGCCAATTACTTGAGAGCTCGTGACTGAGTCAGCAAACTTACTCTCTCCCTCTCTCCCTATGGCTCCGTCTCTCTCCCCACTGCCGACACATAATGTTTCCCACCGAGACCTATTTCCGCATCTCCTCTCTCACCAACTCAGCTCTCCTTTTGTGCCGCGAATCGCTGCCTGTAGCACACATCTCCATCTTCCGCTCTGTCCCGCCTGTCCAGCGTCGCCCTTTCGCCCTCATCTGCGCCCTCCCTCAACCCACCGTGCCCTCTATTTCCAGTTCGCTTTCACAAAACTATCCTTTCCAATCGCGACAGTTGCCTTCCGGGCTCACAACTCACAAGCTTCGCTCTTTTCTCATCCGATCAAATCCTGAGAAAGCTGATGTGCGCCCATTCAACCAAAATTTACCCTCCTTTGTCTTTCCTACAAGTTCGTCGAGTTGGTACATTTAATTCATCCTCTGATCAAGCGCTACAGCCCGGCGTGGGCTTTGGCATCCAAAATCAACTTCCTCCTACGCTTCCTGTCTTTCGCGATACCCTCTCACGCCCATTTTCCTAAGTCTTCCATCACATCGTCTATCCTTCTTTTTCTAGGTTGTTCGTTCCCTATTACTATTTTTTTAGACCTTACGCCTTCAGAATTGTATTTGGAATTTATTGCTCATCATTTCATTCTATGTGAATTAACTATCTTGTCCACTGATATTTTAAGAATTTTACGATATCCTCATATTTAAAATTCTCATCCTTTTCATGTTTATACCTGTTTTCCCAAGCGCCATTATTGTATTACTGTGCCATAAAGATGTAGTATGACTCTTATATCAAAATTTTCGTGATCTTCGGGCTTTTTTTGTGCAACTTTCCATGTTTCACCTACATACGTGACAACTGGTCCATAAGTATGTGTCTTATATATATTTCTTTTTGTTTTGCATATAAGGAGCCTGCTTCTCAATAGTTTACTGTTTGCATAGAATGTCTTATTTCCTTCTTTAGATCCATCTGGGATTTTCGTGGTCATGCACCCTTCTATATCCATGACATAGGATATATAAATGACTAAGAAATGTTCATTTTATTGGCTGTTTGGATAATTTGGGGACGTGACCGGCTACTGCATCCGTTTGCGCCATTGATAGTGGAATAGTAGCACGGCAAGGAAGGTGTTATTTGAACAAGGTAATTAGCACATAAATGAAGGAAGAAAGAGATTCACGGCCATGAGGCCAAATGACAAAGATATCGTCAATATAGCGGGCCCAGAAGAGAGGTTTGAGGAGTTAGTTTTTGAGGAAAGTGCTTTCATGATGACCCATGAATAGATTTGCGTAATAAGGCGCCATGCGAGTACCCATGGCGCCTCTAATCTGAAGGAAAAGTTGACTATTGAAGGAAAAGGCGTTTTTAGTTTACACTAATTCTGTTATGTTAACTATAACTTTGGGAAATGGGGGCATGTTTTAAAATACTTTTTCTCTTTAATTTTGGCTATCCTACTGATGGAAAGTATCGTTTTATTTATCGATAACCAATAAAGGTGCACTAAGAAAAACTATTTGAAACATTGCTCTTGAATGCATAGATTAAAAAAACATAAGTGAGTTCAGTGTAAAAATAGGATTGGGTTGATGATTTGTATCATACATAAAAAATGTTATTTAGCAGCATGGTAGTACATGTATAGAGTTTCACGAGTAACTGCCAGGTGTATAAGAATATGCAGTCATAAGATCTTCTAAAACCCTGATGAAATTCAATTGATATAATTAACAGGAAATTATTTTACCATTTTGACGAGTTGTTACGCATTCATATGTGTTCGTTCACTTGTTTGAAGTCCAATTAAACCTTTTACACCATATTTCATTAAGATTCCTCGTCAATCGACATGATTAACAAGTACCGCTTTATTTTTTATTCAACCAAGGCATACAGAAGACTGAAATATATATTTTGACGTATAATTACCTGATATTTCTCATTGATATGAGATATGGATGACAGATGACTTTTCTGATGCTAGCTTTATTAATTTTTGTTCGTTGTTTTCCGATGCTGTCAGCGGCTTTTAATAGATTGCTCCTCTGTACACTGTGGTGCAATTGAATCCACGTAATTACCAATAATTTGGTAGCCCAAGGATGAAGTCGTTTAATTACTTGGTGAAAGGAGCTGACGCGGATTTTTTTCTGACACATTTTTACTCATCGTTTGGCAATTTTAAAATATGAATTCATAACACCAATGCATTAATTAAATTGATATATTGAAGCGACTAAGCCAAGGATTGGAAATGTAGGTGTTTACGTAAAAAAATTGTAATTATAGCAAAGAATTTGAGATTAATAAGAATTGACCTGCTTTTGAAGTGAACTGCATATTATTTCTGCCTTTGATAAGTCTTACAAGTCCACAAGTAGAATTTACCTAGCGAAAAATGGCCCAATAATCGAACCACGGATCGTTGCATTGATATGGACCTCCGACCATTGGACCGAGGTGTCCATGAGCACACCTTTAAGCATTTATACAGTAGAGGATGTGAACGCTATAATAAAGTATTGGCAGTGAAGCCAAAGCATGCTGGTGCATGTAACGTCAGGCATACCTAGTGATCCATGGAGATATTTTTATACTACAGCCCAGAAAGTACGTTTTTGAAAGTAGTTTTCATCGAAAATTGGTCTCATGCACCTAAAAAAACATGATATTGTATACATTGGACGTAGTTATTTTGGAGAAAAATGTTTTAAAGTTAATCTTTTGCGGATAAGGTACGTCCATCTGCTTTCCCGTTAAAAACAGGCGTCGATACGAATGATAGTGTTCCACACTACCGCAATGATTAACGATGAAATACGCTACTTGCCGGAATGGTACGCACAAGATTTTGTAATGGAAACGCTCTTAAATCACTAGACCTGTTTCAATTCCCAGTCATATATTTGCAAAATACACAATAAGCGTATTTGATCTTTTATATTTGCACCCGTGCGCATGACTGCATACCGCGTCATCTGTGCATTTCGTAGTGATTATGAATTTTTGAAGTAACATTAAAACTATGACTTTGTTTTCTATGCGATCTTGATTAATGTGAACCCTTGAAGACCTGAAATTTGAAATAAAACGGTTACATCCTATAGAAGCACGGAATCAAGGGTTGTGAGTGGGATTCTCTTGAATGCATTAGCTTGGTATTTCCTTGTGTATTTCTGTACAGTTTTAAGAACAGCTCAGAATAGCCAAGTGTAACTATCCCTCTCGGGAGTGTGACCTTTCACTTTTCATAACGTCAACCTTACTGTTTCCCCTCCTCCCCAAATCTATTGCCACCTCGACGAAAAGATTCTTGTCTCGGCTGTTCCTATATAATGGCACGGAGTGATACGCAAAAGGAGCAGATGGTCAGTCATGTAGCCGAAACAGGAGTCAAGGCACGGGCCATGCGGCCCGTGCACTTGCAGACGCAGCGCCATCCATCCGTGGCATATCCAGTGCTTCTCTCCTTCCCGAGCCGTGGTAATATACTTGCTGGGCTATTCTGACGCACATATTGGTCGGTGTACCCATTCCATCACATATTGACATAAACGATCACATACTAGATTGGCGGTTGCGTTTCAATAAGGGTTTCCTTTGCTTTTGGGATTTACTACCGTCGGTTTGCGTCTCTAGAAGATGGCTTGTTTCATGGTTCATGGAGCTTCATGATCGATGGTTCACGGAAGCAAAATAACGCAGTTCGCTTTGAAAGTACAAATCATAATTCAAGGTGTTGTACTACCTTAGGTTTTGACTAACAGTTGTAGTACTTCAGTCTCAATAACACTGATAGCGTTCGCCATATTTCTAGGATGGGCTTGGCTACTTTCGTGCCTCATGGCACTTTGCTACAAATGTTAATGCCCCTGTGATAAAGTCAATCATACTAATCTATAAAAATTGAATGGTGTCTGTCTGTCTGTTTGTTGCTCAATCACGCAAAAACTGCTGAACCGATTGAGCTAAAATTTTGCATGTAGAGATAAAATGTATATGGGTTGAACATAAGCTATATTAAAATCTCTCAGGGCCCCCAAAGGCCCCCCTTGGTGGTCCCCGGTGGTCCATACTAAGCATTGGGTTCGGTGCAGTTATTTCATTTTTTGTTTTTTTAAAAGCACTTACACTCAAGATAAGAGGGCTGGGATTTTTTTATCGGATGGCTGAATAAATGAAGTTTCTAATTTATTCAATCGATTTAGTTTTACGCTTCGTATTTCTCTGAAAATTATGTTTATAGCTGAAAAATCTCACATTTTTCTCTTTTATCATCAATAGCATATTTCCTTAACAACCAGAGATTTGAATTTCAAAGGATATTCACGTATCTGGCATTTAAGTTTTCCTGCCGGCCCATGATAGCTCGTAGAAAGAAAATTTGTATAAAAAGGGCCCAGAGGCCCTTGGGCCCTATGATAGATTGCTTCGGGGAGTACTCGATAAATTCAATGCATATTTACAAGTATACTCATCAATGTCTATTCTCAAGTTATCTCTCATAGGGAAACTGCATTTGAGAGAACACTTGTGTAGAAAACGATACACATAAAGGAGTTAAACGTGGAAGAATATTTACGTGCAGCGAATAATAATGTTAATAATGCCTCTGTTGCTACAACAAACACGGCGTCGTTTATTATAGTTAATTACTCAGATGTATTACACGTAGTGAAACCATCTGCCTCTCATTACGATTGCAAACTGATTTTTAGACCAATTCACACATAAACTTTACGAATTATTTTTGTATACTTAAACGTGTTAAATGCAGTTAACTTACACTTACTCAATCATCAAGTTGCCTATTCGAGTCTCTCACTTGCCGCTGTGTTCCTTCTCCTTGCACTTAAAAATATAGCCATAAACATCCCTAATAGAAACAAGAGTAACCTTTCGAATAAATCTTCTAAAGCAAGAGGAATGTCTTCTTTGCAAGAAAATGAGTTCTTGCATGAAAATCGACAAAAGCTAGATTTGGATGCTCAAAGAAATGTCCACCAGCGATCCAATGAGCGTATCCCCGTGGTGTTTCTCGGGTTACGCTAAGAACCGCACAAATATCATCCTAACCTAACCTACGGACGGATAGCAAGCTTTAAATCTGTTTCAAATATAGATCCATCAGTTTCGAAACTTTACTCTGTTTTAAGATGGTGGAAACTATAATGATGTCACTACATACTTCTTACCCGAATGAAGAACGGAAATTCTGCACAATGAACGACATCCGTGCATGAAAATCGCCAAGTGCATTAAAATCACCGTAGATTTTTTATTTAGCAACCGAAACCAATAACTATGGCTACACATTATGCCGAAGGCGCAGTCCGGGTAATAAAAGATTCATAGGACAAATAAACATGGCTGCTGCTAAAAATGCTCATTTTGGCGGTTTCAACCGCTGGATTTATCCTACTATCCAATCCAGATTAATATACTCAACGCACATATCAACGTTGTATTGCGCACCTCAATTAAGTCATTGAATGCACATATGTTTATGTATACAAGGGAAGAGTTCAAGCTGCCAATCACTCAAAAGACTGCTCAAGAAAAACGGAGGGACGAGGTGACCATAAATCAACCTGGGTGCTATTTAAGTTGTGATAAACCTGCGTGGCCCATTTTTGGGTTTCCCGTGCATGGAAGAGGACAAACATACACTCAACTCTCCGTTCACCTGGAAAATGGTCAGCGTGTCTACTACAACGAACACTACAAACAAGATAGGATACGAACACCTCAAATGATCACGCTGACAGTATTATTCAGGCATTGTGGATTTCTTAAAAATAAGTTCAATGTTTTTCACACCCGTTGAATTTCAACGGGTACCTTCAGCTAGTACTAATATATGAATGGTGTCTGTCTGTCCGTCTGTCTGTTGCTCAATCACGCATACACTACTGAACTGATTGAGCTGAAATTGGGTATGTAGTTAGAAAATGTATCGGAATGTAACATAGGCTATATGAAAAATCCGTCAGGGCCCCTAAAAACACCCCCTCGGGGGTCACTTGTGGTCCATGCTAAGCATTGGGTTCGGTGCAGTGGTTTTATTTTTTCCTTTTAAAAATTACTTTCACTCTAGATAGAGTGCTGGAATTTTTTTTAACGGATGGCTGAATAAATGAAGTTTCTAATTCTTTCAATTGGTTTTTTTATGCTTCCTAATTGTCTGAATATCATCTTTTTTGCTGAAAATTCTCACATTTTTATCCTAAATCAACAATAGCATATTTTCTTGACAACCAGAGATTTGAATTTCAAAGGATATTCACGAATCTGGCATTTAAGTTTTCCTGCCGGTCCATGAGAGCACGTAGAAATAAAATTTGTATAAGAAGGACCCAGAGTCCCAAGGGCTCCATGACAGATTACTTCGGGGGTAATAGATAAATTCACTGCATATTTACTACAATTATACTATTCAATGTCTATTCTCAAAGCAGCTCTCATAGGGGAACTGCATGTATATGAGAGAACACATACGTAGTAAACGATACGCATACAGAAATTAAAGGTGCAAGAGTATTTATGTTCAGTGAATAGTAATTATAGTAATGCCTCTGTTGCTACAACAAACACGGCGTTGTTTAATATCGTTTAATACACAGATCTCATTACGATTGTGAACTGTTTTTAGTCCAATTCTCACATCATAAACGTGACGAGTATTTTATACATATATGTTTAAAATTGTTAATTGAAGTTAACTTACATTCACTCAATCATCGAGTTCCAGGGCTTAAAAATATATCCATCAACATGCCTAACAGAAAAATAGTAACCTTTCGAATAAATGGTGTCTTCATGTTTTTCGGGCAAAGCTGCGTCGGTATATCTTTACGATGACGTTTCGTAGCCAATGCAGGCCACATCTTCAGATCAAGTCCGAATGACTTCGGACTTGATCTGAAGATGTGGCCTGTATTGGCTACGAAACGTCATCGTAAAGATACACCGACGCAGCTTTGCCCGAAAAACATGGAGACACCAGCACAACAGCGCTGCGAAAGCCTCAAACAGAAACTTTCGAATAAATCATCCAAAGCAAGAGGAATGCCATCTTAGCGATAAAATGAGTCCTTGTATAAAAAACGACTAAGGTTAGACTTGGATGCTCCAAGACATGTCCACCATCCATAAATCTGGTTCAAATATAGACCCATCTGTTCTTTCTGTATAAAGAGGGCGGAAATTAAAATGACGTCACTACATGCTTCCCTCCACGAAAGAAGAACGGAAATTCTGCGCAATAAACGACATCCGTGCATGAAAATCGGCAAGTGCACTAAGAATCACCATAGATATTTTATTTACCAAGTGAAACCAATGATTATGGCTACCCTATATTCCGAAGGCGCAGTCCGGGTGATGTAGGATTTATAGGTCAAATAAACATGGCAGCGGCTGGAAATTCTCCTTTTAACGTTGTCAACCTCTGGGTTGTACCCTTCTCTCCAATCCTGATTAAGATACTTAACGCACATATCAACGTTGAATTGCGCAACTCAATTAAGTCATTGAATGCAAATATATTTCTGTTCACAACGGAAGTGATCAAGCTGCTAATCACTCAGTAGACGGCTAAAGAGAACCGGAGGGACGAGTTGGCAATCTACCAACCTGGGTTCTATTTAAGTAGAAATTAGTCATCGTGGCCCATTTTTGGGTTTTTCATCTATTAAAGAGGACAAACAGTCACTCAACTCCGTGCACCTGGAAAACGAACGAATGACAGCGGTCACAACATACAAGATAGGTTACGAACTCCTCAAATGATCATGCTGACAGTATTCTTCAGGCTTTGTAATTTACTCATAAAATACGGTCTACGTTTTTCACACCCGTCGAATTTCAACGGGTACCTTCAGCTAGTAATTCATAAAATTGATCGAGTTCCCCACGAAAAATTTGTACCTACATGACTGGTTGAAAGGACCTGTCAGCAGATTCAAAACCACATCTTCATATTACACTAAGAGACGCCGCATGGGAGTGTGGAAGGGAATGTCAGTACACCAGCCGTATGGTGGTGTAAAGGAGAACGTTATAGGGAGGATGAAAACGTGAAGTGTTTTTAGGGAGTGTTTGGAGTGGATCTCAGTCATGAAAACTATAACTGAATAACTGAAAATTGTCTGCAGGGTGTGTTGATGAGGTTGCAAAGATGAAGACATCTACAATGACAATGAAACTGGACTGGTTTACGGCATGATCCCCGATGCATCGTATAAATTCAAAGGTGACCAGTGACGTCAGCGCAAAAAGACCTCAGAATCGTATAACGGTTTTAATGTGTGCAGACACGAGTGGGAGTGAAATAAAAAAACTGTTCATTTTTGGTAAGCACAAAAACCACGTTGATTTAAAAATGTAAAGGAACTTCCCATTGGGTATGTGGCAAATAAAAATGCATGGATGACTTCCAATATTTAACAAAATAATGTAAATCAGTGTAAAAATAGATAGATAGGGAAAAACATTTTACCCCTTGTCAATAAGTGCCCCGCATAACCACTGTAGCAGGGGGTGTCCAATGTAAATTTGTTTTTTTTGCATCCAAGTGCAACATATACTTTGCAGCCATTGGGAATGGAATAGTTTATAGTTTTAGAGATCATTTAGAGGGATTTTGGTTCTAAAGTTGATTTAATAAGGGAAAGAGGTGTAGACGACAATCTGTTTGTTGGATGCAATTCAATTGACGATAGATGAATGGCAAAATGTTTTACTTGCAGTGATTACAAACTGTTTTAGAAAGTATATTCTGGTATATTATCGGGAGAGCTTTCAATTGATGAACATTACGTTGATGAAGATGAACTCTCTCATTCAGGGTGACTAAAATAAAACATGTAACTGTGAATTTTTAACCTGTAAATGATATTGAAAATTTTTTAATATCGATGACATTTTAATTAAGAGTAGAATTCCTGTATTTGGGCAGTGGGAATTTGAACAAAGGAATTCCAATTCTGAGATTGAAGCAATTAAGAATGTGCAAAAACTCAACAGATATTGATGAATACAATCCAGAATGTGCTTCAGACAAAATCGCAACGAAAGCTGTGCCAACTTACTCTCTAGCTAAGGATGCAGTGGAAACTTAATATGATTTTTTGAAAATCATTGGCAATTCCAATAATGTTTTCAATGCATTAAGTGAAATTAGAGGGAATTTAAGAGATTTTAAGTGAAATATTTGAAACGTCCTCCCATTCAAAATTATTCAGTAAAAAGTGGTGTGATTAATAATGAAGTTGAGAGTAAATTTAATGTTCAAGTTTGATCCCTTTATTTTTTCTATTTTATTATAAATTTTCTGCATTTATCTAATAATAATTCTGATTATGAGACAATTTTTTATTTTCATGTATTATTTCACCTTTGCATTCAATTATCCATACAAGTTTATCGGCTGCAACGAGCAGAAGTGAACGGTCCCGAAGCGCTCGTTGTAACAGAGTTCGGCAGTATTTAATCATAGGTATACTTCGTGGGCGAATTTTCTTGTCATTAAAATCGTTAGATGTTCAATAACAAAGGCACTGGATTTGGCCAAAAAGGATATAAATAGCGTTGTATATCACACAGTTTTCCCTTTATCAACTCAAACCACGGAAATGAAAATAAATCACATAGCAAGCATAGCCCTGGAGTAAATAATCGTGATAGAGAATGCGGAGGTCACAGGCATAACGGGAAAATCAAGTCGCCTTAGCCCAGGAGATTCACGGAAAGGCTTTGCTTCCCTTCCCTCGGTGAGTTACATCACTATGGCCACATCCACATGACCTTACTTTGGTGAAAAATATGGTTTGAAAAGCCCCTTTGGTGGGAGGGGGCAGCCGAGACCTTAGACGCAGCGCCGGAACTGCAAGGAATGCAACCCGGGTTGCACCAAGCTTAATAGACTGAGCCAGGAGAAATATTACCTTCGGCGCGATTTTGTGTGGGGAGAGAAATGAGCTTCTGAATCCTCCCAAAAGGGTTTTCCTTGGTTTATCCTCGTAGCTTCTGAGGTTGCGGACAACCAGGCTGTGCCAATAGCCTTATAGCGAGGACGACTAACCTGGTAGGCCCCCGGAATTTAATGGAGCTTCCTCGGGAAAATTAATTCTGAGGTCCACTCCACGACACCTAACGTTGGATTAATCTGGAGACTTCTAGATTACTCTAAGGGGGGCAATAGTCGGATACGTATGCTAGGTTTGTAGCGGTAATTTATGAAATTCATCGACGCCTTTTCTTCAGAATCTACAGATTTGGTATTGTCTTGTAGAGAGATGGATGGAGATGAGGGGATGCATGTGGTTATACTGCTATCGGATTTCCATTGGACAGAGTGTTCAAGACCTTCGCACGTTTATCATCAGACAAGAAGGGAAAATGTAGTTCCACGAGTCATGTGAAGTTTTTTGTACTTTTACATTTTAAGGAGTGTTAGTAGTATATTTCTACAGGGTATATTGATAAAATATCTAAAAGAAAATAATTTTGAGGCATTTCGTGAAATAATTTCCGTGAAAAATTACCACCGAGATTCCTTGAGAACCAAGATGGATTTCTACTACATATCGCTTGGAGACTTCAAATAGGTTCATACTTTTACGTATGGAGGTTATGTGCCATCATACATGTTATATCCCCTGAAATTACCCGTTATGTAATAAAAATCTAGGATACCTCTCTGCACATTGCCTGATTGTTGTATGCAGGCTGAATATAGCTGACGCTGTTTTATAATAAGTACTTCTGCTCTCTTTTCCCATTTTACTTCTGGTTAACTTGAGTTCATTAAAAGTTCATTGGTTCAGCCTTTTTTCTGTAATTTAGATTCATAACGTAGTGATATAACGTAGATTCGTAATTATTACAATTCTAATTCCACCCCTTAATGGCGTAGGTATATTATCATTCAGTTGTAGTACATACACTTAAATAACATCACTTTCTGTTTTCAAATTTATTTTCAAATTTGTGTGTATAATCAATAATTTTAAGATAGAGGGATAGTCTGGTCGAAAAATTAATAACAGAAAGTTACAACCTGGGTAATAGTTTATCTAAAAAGGCATTTTAAATCGTTACGTCACTTTTGATGTAAATTAGTACATTAGCAAATTAGTAACCTAAATAAACTGGTTTCATAATTTTCACGACAGAAGAAGAAATTATGTAGTGCATTTCTCCAGACTTTTACCTACCCAAGTTTTGATGGGTGATCGTCATTTTAAAAGTGTTTAGGAACCACATACTTTCCCATCCATTATATTCTAATGAGTCTTGAAATTGTTTCTTGCATAATGTGGTAATAAGAAACAAATATCTGCATTAGATCAGTTGAGTCTTCAAATCCCCAAGTGTAATTAACGCTTAGTTTCCTTGTTTTTATTTTTCATTCCTAAATCCACAATACACACTTATGAAAATATAACAGTGTTTTAGTCATACGAGATACGGTATATTACTGATCATATTCTGGTTACTAAGTCTAGGATCGGCGATACAGTTCCAGGAAGGGACTACGCATGTTTCCCCACCCTGTCAGAAAAGGAGGTGTACTTGAGGATCTTCTTCTAAGTCTACTCCATACAAACGAACGTATTGTTAATCAACCCAATTTTTTTATCTCCATATTTACGGATACTATCATGTGAAACTTCGATTGGTAAAATAATCTAAAGTTTCGGTAAGTAAGATCGATACTTTCCTTTCCGTTACTGTGAAATTAAAATATTACAATTTCAGTTAGGCCTGAGCTATTGGTTTAACCTTTGCCGTACGTCTTATAAGCTGAACAGGACATTACTGCTGTCACTCTTCAAGCTAACTACGGATCTAAAGCAGGCCCCTATGCTGCTCTGCTTCAACGCAGGTCAGGAGCAAAGAGACAGTTAAGGGAAATTAAGGGCTCCGTTTTCGAGCGGACAATGTGCTCGAGTAGAGCAGTTGCCCGCACCAGTCCGATGTAGTTCTAAAGCGACTCCCAAATACGGGTAAGGTCACCATTTAACCACTGATTTGGTCACCGATCCGAAACATAGCGTTCAACCAGCGCAAATTTTGTTAGAAACTGGGATTGTAATTGGCATTTCAAACCATCGTACTATCCTGAGGGCAAACTTTACTTTTGGAAATGGGAATATCCTTAGCTCAATTATCTCCACTTCAAGCCCTCTCCAAATCTTGTGATCAGCTGACTCCTGAACTCTCCTCTCATCATATGATTTAACTTCGTGCAGCGCCAACGTTTTAGACTGGGAGAAAAGCTATTTGAAAAGGAATGTAATGCTGAGGAAGAGAAAGGAGAGAAGTGTGTCCCCAGAATTAACCTACTCTCAAGAAAATACGCAAAAAAGACCGTGAGTTTACATCCCATTGGACGAACATTGCATTGCACAATTTTATATAGGAGTATAATCACCGTTCCTTTGCCTGATTTTAGTCATCAGTTTTGCCATTTTTGCAAAGATATGTGTTTATTTCTGAAAGATTCAAGGAATAATAATATTTTATCCCAAGATAACCAATGACCGTTAATGATAACCCATAATAAACATTATTGACTACCTTAATGATCAAGAATATTTTTTTTCATGAAAAGATACGCTCCTATGTAATAGTATTGGAAAAACTTAACGACAATATTCATGCTATTTCGGAAATAAAGTGCACCCTAAAATGCGAGGTCGGTATCAGCCTGGCAGTTCATTGGTCACCGATTTAAATCTGTCCCAGGGCATGAATGCGGTGAACATCCTTGGATTTATGTTTTAGGTTAGACTGTTTATAGTAAGAAAACCTTCACCATCACGCCAAGTATTAAATTCTAACGCCTCTCACTTAGAAAACCCTTTTAACACCGAGAAGGGGCATTGACGTTCTTTTCCATCAGAACCGTTAGCTGCGAACCTCACTGACGTGCAAGTTACCCATCCATTTAATACGATATAAGGATTTTCAGTCGCTGGTATGGATTTATTTTTCACATCAGCGTTGAAAGGGTTAATCTGTGAGAGATGGAAATCGTGTAGGATGAGCAAGGATCATAAAAACGTTGACGACATTCGCGGAGTCACCCGAGCTCTTCGTTCGCCTCACTCCGTCCGGCAAGTGGTCGCGTCAAACGGAGCTTAAAGCGTCTATCGCATCATCAGGAAACACGATACGGAGGACGCCACCGTCCGGCGAACGTAATTTCCTATCTCCCACCCCACCCCCCCGAGTTTCCCCCGCTGGGAGGAAGCGCCGCCGCGTCTTTTTAAGTTCATCCCAGACCTTTCCTTTGCGTCGCCGGCTGAGGACTTAGTGGACGAATAAAAAAAAACAGGAGGGAAACGGGAAGCGAAGTGAGCAGGAACCATTAAAAAGGACACGGGTTTGCGTGTTTACGCGCATTTCAAACTACTCCACCGCCTCTTTGCCTGCCGCCGTTTCTCGTGAGTCCGACGAACCTCCCGCCCGGGGAGAGGTCAAGACGGTCAAAAGCTTTAGTCGCATTCGAGGGTCGTGAGGTGGGGGGGGGAGGTTTTGAAGGGGGGAAATGCCCCACTTGAACCCTCTCTCTCTCCTTCAGTCGATCCATTTGGAGATTCACGGGGGACCGTGCCACCCCCCGGGGGGGGGGGGCGTGGTTGGACAGCCCTAAGTACCCTAGGCGGTCAGGCCTAGTCTCCTACTAGGCGGCCTTTAGCGTCGCGAAAGCTTTTAGCGTTTCCTGTTACATGTCACGGGCGGAGACACGGCAATAAAGCCACAGAAAAACAGATAGGAGGAGGAGGAAAAAAAAACAACGCAGGAAAACGATGACCTCCTCAGATCGTTTTCAGAGGAATGGGATTTTGTCTGCATTCGTGGTGGGAGTAAGAATCCGCAGTCGTAAACCGAGAGGGAGAGAGAGGACACAGCAATAGGAGCCTTATGCCTTGAAAGGGTCTTTCGCTCGGGAGTGGTCTTAACCCCGCTGCAATATCCCCCCTCCATCCCCTCCATCGTGAATCCGAAACTAAGGAACAATCACAATTGCGGTGTGATAAATCCTTTACTCCAATATCCTCCCGATATATCCAATTCAGTGGCCAAGCCATTTCCTTTCCATCGACGCCGATAACTCCAAGACCGGGAAGTGATAGGTGGAACTGCAATTATTTGAAACTGGGGTAAGCACTGACCCATTTCGCTTGCTGCATGCATGACATTTCATGTTGACGGAATTGATTGAGGAGTTATGATGTTGAGTGACAGGCTTGCATAGGTTTTCGCAATATTAAAGTCAACGAGAGGATAAAGCGTTTTTCAACTCCAGAACTAGACGTTTTCCTGAGATAACTTTGTAAAGGTAGATACTTTCTTAATTCTTCTTTCTTTTTTCGTATTACTGCTCTAATCATGATTTTAGAAACCTACATTTTGACAATGTCAAAGACCAATAGTGAATACATGGATTTTTATCTGCTTATTTTATGTTTACATTTTAAACTGGCAATAAATTCCCGTTGATTCTCAATGGGAGAGATAACGGTAAGAAATATTATAGTGGTTATATTCATACGGAAAAGAATCTGACATCTGCTTTTTATTTTTAGTTTCTTTAAATAAGTGGATATTGTCCGTTTTGTCGATTAATAATGCATTGTATTAAGCTATTTTACTGATTTTGTTCACCTTAAAACAGCAGAAATAAAAATAAAATTATATAAGTTTAGCAAGCTTGGGGGTCAGGGTCTTTGAGAATATTGCCACAAACTTCAAGCATTTTTCCTTTTGCGAGTTTGAGCGAGATTACTTTTCTGTACATATGGAGACTATATTCGAATTTTTTATAAAATAAATCT
The DNA here is from genome assembly GCA_963573305.1 of Pyrrhosoma nymphula. Lineage (NCBI taxonomy): Eukaryota > Metazoa > Arthropoda > Insecta > Odonata > Coenagrionidae > Pyrrhosoma > Pyrrhosoma nymphula. Next base: position 13,850,992 of record OY754333.1, on the reverse strand, counting down.
GCTGTAAGACGCATGTCTTAAGAATATATTTTAATGTTGCGCCTGACGCTCCTCTTTCTGAAGGACGGTCGTTTCTCACAGTGTCCAACTGTAATCTATGTTCTCGCTGTTCTTAATGTTCGATTTTCCACAAAGAGTACATTGTCTTTGCCTTAGCAGGTCGTTGAGAAAGATTATTCTTTCCTCTCTTAACCATATTTTTACAGTAATAATATTGTATAATAATATATTTATTGCTCCATCAAGTTGTGCATAATATATAATAATAATCACAGACTGGAGCTTTTCCTGTTGGTGGGGTCACCTTCAAAATATTATAGTTATACTAGCACAATTTTTTATTTTAACAAAATATCTCCATTTAGGGAGAGGAACTCTCTATAAGAGATAAATAATATGCATAAGTAAAAAAACAAAGGAATAGAAATGTAATAAATAAAAGTACAAATCAAAGGATATTGACAGCAACCGATCTCTAAAATAGATCCCTAGTCATATTTCCACCAGTAAATAGCCAGAGTTTCACCAGATTTAGGAAGGTTTTGATGCTAGAACTGACTTGGATACTCTGTGGTAAGCTATTATAATTTGGCCCCAAATAAAGAAAACATCGTTTGAAAAGGGTCATATTTGGTTTGGGCAAAACATACGAAACATTTGTCCGCAGATTGTATGAATGAGGCTCATCAACGACTTTAGGGTTTATTCCGCTATGAAGGTAGAATAGTCTTAGCACCTTGTATATGTTTAAGTCCCTTGTTAAGGGAGTATCTGCATTTTTTCGAATATTGGAAAAGAAGTTGAACAATGACCTACTCTGGCTATAGTACGAGCAATTGCTTTTAGAGCTGTATCTGCACGTTTGCATGAATCTTTAAAAGCATCTCTCCAGCTTACCATAATTTACCCTAGAGTATACAAAGGCATAACATATCTCATACATAAAAGCTAAAGAACACTTATTTCGAATAAAATAGAGTTTAATATTACAATTTTTTAAACTATTTGTGACATTTTTAATGTGTTGCTCCCATTTTAGTTGTTCATCAATTGTTACACTTAGGTATTTGTATTCTTTCACTCGTTCCAGTTTAAAACAGTCATTGCAACTCGTATAAGTACACTTTGGAGAATGGTACACAACTTTGAAATCAATGGAGAAACGATTACAAATATTAAAACATATTACTTTTGTTTTCTCACTTAATTTTAGTTTGTTGGTTGCAAACCATTTGCTGATTTGATTTTCATAAGATTGCATGTTCTGTTGTACCTACTCCCAGTTCAGACCAGCATTAGTCAAATGAAGATCATCTGCAAAGGTAGTTAATTCACCTCTTAAATTTAGGCTACATAGATCATTGATGTATATTAAGAATAATATAGGACCTAATACTGATCCTTGGGGCACTCCAGAACAAATATTTGCATAACTACGTTGGCTATTGCAGTAGTTGGCTATGGCCTTCACATACTGAGAGCGTGATGTCAAATAGCTTTGAAACCAATTCAGAGTAAAGCCATGGATTCTTGCCAGTCTTAATTTATCCAATAACTCCATATGATTTATTGTATCGAATGCTTTTTGGATATCTTTAAAGACAGCAGCAGCAGTTTTTTTGTTACTTTTAACCGACTGAAAAGTCCTTTTAAAAACTCTCAAGTTTTTTATTGAAATGGTAAAAATTTCAAAACAACAATAGGCCCATGTCCGTACCAGTATGATATTAGCTATGTTCATGCAGAATCTCTGCTTAATCGATTCGAGGATTGATGCGTGATCGAGAAGTAGACAAGAAAATACACAGGAACCATCAAATATTTATATATTAGTATTATTAATGTGAATTTTAATTAATGCAAGTTCTGCCATGCTAGCTGACATTTTTACTCATAAAATATCTGCAACTGTATCCATATTTAGTCCCCTGAAAATGCTTCTCCTCACAAAATGATACCAAATACCCGATAAAAACTGGGTGAACACAGTGCTAGCCTTAAAATAAATATATTTAAATTATTTTTCTCGTGTTATAAATGGACTTTGCCATTAAATATTCGTACATTCTTCCCATTAACCATTCTCTCACTCCTCGAACTGTGAATCGAAATCTAAGAATCCACAAAGTTAATCTGCAAATTACCTACGTGAAATATGGGTCTTGTTTAAAAATATGTTTTTCAAGTTTTCGTCGAGCACGTCACACGAGAGAATCATATTTTCGTGCAATTTTCTACATTATTTCCATCTGAAGACCCTCTTCAAGCTCTAAAATAGCTGTAAATTGACTTATGTACCAATTTCAACCAATATATGTGAGATTCACATATTTCAGCAAACAGGTCTTCGACAACATCAGCCGTTGTTATGATTGATGTACCTTTGAAACGGGTGCACAGCTTAAAACATTTTTACTCTGATTGTGCCATTCACTTAATATTTCACTATCGGTGGTCTCTATTTTTATAATGTCCTTGTAATTTGAACCACTATGGTTCAACATCAAAGCGGGAAATTGCGATATTCTTCAAAGATCACTGAACAAAGAGGATCAATTACCTCAATAATATAACATGAAATTAAATGAGAGGAGGACTAAAAACCCTAATGCGTGGAAGAAAAAAGCTGAATGCAGAAGTCACACTACCTGCTAGAGAAATAAATTAGAGAAAGTGGAGAGAAAGAAGGAGTACTACCTATGCCAATGGCAGAATATCCCAAGTTAAAAAGACTTTATGATGAAAAGGTAAATACTATGCTTGAAGAAGCTCGGACTATCTACGAGAAAGCGGTATTTAATAAAGTCGTGTGAAACGTGGAACTTAATGAGCCAGACACATGGATCATTGGAAAAGCAGATCAGAAAAGATTAGGAGCTTCCAAAACCTGGTGTTGGAGATGGACGCTGACAATTAAGTGGTCGGATAAAATAAGAAATGAAAAACTATAATGGAGAGTAGAAGGCAAAGAGAAAACCATATTGAACACTATGCAGAAATGAAGAACTAGATGGATTGGACACACCCTGAGGCACAATAGATTTGTGAAGAGTCCAAATGGAGGAAAAATGGACGTATATGTCACAAAAGGAAGGCCAAGGGATAGGCATAGATATAGATCGAATAAAGAGGAAGATGCATACATGAGAATTGCTACCATAGGGCATGTATTCTTATGTATTTAAGGGCTCAGAGAGAGTTCCCTTAGAACTTAAAAATACGCGTTATCATAACCCTTTCAAAAGAAACTCTCCTTTAGCCCTGAAGAAGCATGCATACACATGCGAAACGTCGGCAAAAAGAATAAATATTTTTAAAATTTATAGACCTTTATCTCCTGAAAGAAGAAAATATTGCATTATTAAAAAAAGGTCATGAAGATGAATCATCTAGAAATTTGTTTTTTTCTGCATCAAGAATTTATTCCACGTACAAGGCAAAAGAATACGATAACTATGGATTTTCACCACGTTTGCATGCTTGCGAACTTTGAGAGCAATGATTCCAATTCACTCACCGAAATGAAATGGAAACATTTATTCGAATTGAACGAATAGGAAAGCGATGAATTTTCATCACGCTCGAATGATAAAGGAGAGAGCAATAATGCCGGTGAGGATAACACGTCGCATACGTGTATGGATGATCTCACTCGCGGTCCGTTCACGGCTGAACACAGGCGAGTCAGAGGCGTTGTCGTGTGTGGAAAAGGGTACGGAGGCCATCGCATCTAACCTCCCACCGACTGATTTTTTTTATCCTACACGTTTGCGAGGGACGTAGTTAGGGAAGCGAGGATTTATCGCCGCGGGGAAGAATGAATGACAAGGCCGCGAGAGGGAGGTGGGGGCGAGGGGGAATTCCTCAGGGGGCCATTGGGCAGAGCTCGCGGATGCAGAACCAGTCGGAGAGAAACCCCCCGGGGTGCGCGAGACGCTGGAATACCCCCGACCCCCATTTTCACACCGGCCAGTTTCCAACTTTGCCCATCAATCGGTTTCCGCGCATGCATATAGAGAAGGACATTAAATTGACGAGTCGTATGCATGCATCAAGTTTTGAACGAATTTTCACATTTTTTGAGGAAACGCATAGACGTGAGACCACAGTAAATGGACCGGATTGTTCCTTAGTCTTTTTTACGCAAAAAAGCATTCCTACTTTCTTTAAAAAATATTTTTGGAATACCAACAGTAACATGAGTTGCCGCTTTTATTTGCAACTTGTAACATAAAAAACTATTCATTCTATTTCCTTTATTGATCTTCATATATTGTGAGTTTAAAATGAGTATCCAAATTGCCATATACCTGAATGGGGAAATCACCACGATTGTCTTGGTGAAGTGGTTAGCTGAGGGTGTAAGCAGTTAACATGGCCTTAGACAGAATAACATGGTTTTCTAACATACACCAGAGCGTGCGAAAGATGACAAAATCTATTCCTATATGCTAAATTGTGGAATAAATTAGAAAAAAACAGATATCTTGTCAATGTGTTAGTACTTTTGAATGTGCATATTATTGAAAGGAAAACTTAGATGTAATTCATTTATGTGGATCAAACTATTAATCTCTACATGATATTGGCTTGGCTGTTGGGCTATAGAATGGTGGAGAGTGAATGAATATGGCTAGGTTAACTACTGGCTTGCGTGCAGTGTTAAAAATCTAACCTTGAAGAATCTTATTCTTATCATCTCTACGTTAATACTTCTAATTGAAAGCAGAGGGATGCACTCTGAGTGAGAAATCATAGATAATTATAAATTATTTTCCATTATCACTAATAAATTATAATTTATTTTCCATTTTTTGGTATTGTATATTCGCGGATTTTAACTCGGAATAAATGCACATACCTAATTTTTTATAGCATCTTATGCAAGCAAGGATGACTTAAAATGCTTGGATGAAAGGTGGGAAGATAGGGTACGGAATGTTTTACACTTTTATATTCATAGCCCTTTTATAAAATACGCCACTACTAGTTGACAAATGTAAGAGGTATTTATACTGCGCTAGAACGTGTACTGAAGTCATCGGCCAATTACGTGGGAGGTCCTTTCGATTTTTTTTATCAGGGTAACAAGTTTATAGCTACAATTAAGGCGCTAATCATTGTCAAAACGTGGGTTTTTTCAATTTTAAATGAATCTTTAGGTTTGCAACTGATCTCTTTTCTCGTGTCGGAAAAACCTGTTTGCAATATCTTGGCATACCACCACTGATTAGGTTATACCCACACAACTGGGTAAATTGACTCTTGAAAGGACATGTTTAAACTGTCATCCTAGGCATAAAATCTGTCAAAAGGTTTTATCATTATAACTTCCATTAAAACTGAATCATTACGTGATTCGGTACTTAGCCATGTTAGTTGATCGACTTAGTAAAGGTTTTTTTAATGGATTTATTAACCTCTACTAACGCTTCGCTCCGCATGCCTGCTTCAGTTTTGAAACTCTGTTACGTCTGTTTAAATATCTTTGCCCTTAATTTATTTACGCAAGTGGACTGCGATGTATTTATTTAAAAGACTTCTCATTCTTCTTCCCACTTTCTTCTTTGGCTTGCGCCTGTTTCCTTCAGTACATGCTCGAATTTTCCCCTCCCTACATTGTCCCGCCATCTTTTTTAAGGTCTGATCATAACTCTTCTTCCACCTGGAAGATTATCTATGGCAATGTAAAATAATCTTCCTTCTTCGATTCTCTGTAACCATTCCATTCCTACTTCTGCGTGTCAACCCATTATTTGGTATTAAAAAAATACGTAGCATGTGATGAAGTGAATTTATGGTGAAAATTTACCCCTTGCTTCGCACCCACGGGGTGGTACGCTGGGTGCTTTGTAGATGCAGGTTTCAAATTACTCCCCATCCCGTACAATATTTTCTCCCTTCTCGTTGACTGATGTTAACCGCTGTACGAGTGTTTTGTTTTGGCCGCGGACTATTTCAATATATTTTTATTATTTTCCTCTAACCCCTCTTTGCTCTTTCTGTCTCTAGCGCACAAAACCCTAAAAAGCTTCTATACCCCTCTCTCTTGGAAGACGAGGGCAAGTTACGATGCCACGCCGCGGCGGACGGCAGTGCGGTGGTTCGCTCGGCGGCGAGTGCCCGGAAAAGCAACACAGTTTGCCAGGCGTAATGGTCAACCGGCATGTAGCGACGGCTTGTTCGGTCTGTGATTTGGTCGTGGTTGCCCGGCCCTAGAGGGGAGATTGGGACGATGTGGAGGCGAGCAAACGGCAACCTTTGACTGCGTTTTTCCACATCGCATTCGCATCTCCCCCATGCCATCTCGTTGCGGCTTAAATATTGGTTAGATCGTGGAGCCTTCTCCAACTCCCACCCAAACTCACTAATGAAAGACACTTCTACTTCTCCAAATGGCGTATGCAGACATCTTTCCTTACCATAAAAAAAGGGTCAAGTATGAAAAACGAGCGTGGAATTTTCATTTCCGAGAGTTATGGATTCGTCTTAAATGCCTTTCCCAAAAATTACGATGGGCCTCATAAAATATTTCATCGCAATATAGTTAGCGTATGCTCCCCAGTGTGCAGCTTCACCCCAGAAACCACTTTAGATTTTCAAGCTACGCCACTACAGCCTGTAGTTAACACTAATGCACTAACTAGTCACGTTACAATTATTACTCATGCAACCTTCTTCTATCCTGAGAGGGGGAAATATTTCAGTCCCTAGTGTGGTTAATACTGTTAGCTTAATGAAACTAGTGTGAAAATTTTTCTTAGCTAGAGAATTTTGCAGCGTTCCTCCATGCAGTATGCCATAAAAATTAATTTCAATACATAGGCTTGGCTTGACTAAAGAACAATAAATTTGATGTGTTTTGAATGATGTAACATGAAGGAGGCGTGCCTTGTAGTATTTAAGTACAGCAGAATTTGTGGTGGAAGAATCATTTTACTGCATCTGAAATTCATTTTAGTCCAAAATATTATTGCTTTTGGGACATTTTGTCTCTCTTATGTTATTCACGAGCGATGATAAAAGAATATATTTCCAGTGAGAGGAAAATAGGCTCTCGGCTTATTTACTTCTCCATGCAAATATTTACGTTTACATCACAAGTCACGTATAAATACTAAGCACATTTAATAATACTTTTTTGGGTTTTATTTTCATGAATGAATGTATTCCTAAGACAAAAACATAACAGATATCATTAACATGAATTTTATTTCGAACACTTTCCTTAATTTAAATATTTTCTCTTTTATTTAGGAGCATAAAATAGAGTTGGGAGAGCAACTTAAGTTCCTAAATAGCACTCTGAAGGAAATTGGACGTAATATTGAAGATAATAGAAGGAGAATCATGCTGGCAAAGGAGGCGTTCATAAAAGAAAAAAAGAGTGACGGAAATCTTGTTAAATAATGTAAATAGAAGACGGCCTAATGTTTTAGTATGAAGTGGTGCATGTTGCAGAAACATGGACTCTACGGAAAGAGGTCGAGGATATGCTATTAGTAGTATTTTGGTTTAACGTGCTTCGACGGCTAAGGTCATTACGCTCGTATATATGCTGCCAGTGTGTGAGATGTGTGTGTGGGGGAAAATGGAGAACACTTGGCATAGTAGCTGAAGTGAGTAAAATTAAATAGGAAATTAGGAGTAGACAGATTAGGTGGCTGGAACATGTAGTGAAGGGCGAGGAATGCTGTGAAAGGCCGTGAAATATGGGAGGATATGGGAGGAGGAAGGGGGGAAGAATAAGAATAGGCTTTATGGACGGGATGAGGAGAGATAGAATGTAGTCGGAGCTTAAGAATGAAACAGTTTATGACAAGATCTTCATATGATAAAGAATATTGTAGGCATTCCTACTTCAATCGATACCCTTCATTACGAAAATATCTCCTCTAGTAATTAGTTTCACGTGATACTTTAAAAGTATTATAATAGTGGTAGTAAATATTTAAATATCTATTTTCTATAACCAAATATTGTTTTTCTGTTCCCATTTTCCTCAGGCAACTATATTGCTTCCGATATATGTAATTGAAGTGTGAGGAAAAACCAGTCAATTAATTTCTTAGATGAGGCTTAGGAACATATTTTATTTAGAGGTTAGTATTTAGTATTATATTTAGTTTTCTGATAGCTATCTATACTAGCTGTACTTACTAATGGGGATACAGCTATAAATAAGCCTATCATTGATATGATTAGTTTTTTTATGAGTATGATGTTCAACAAGAGACGAATGGGTTTCTTGAGGGCACTCCCATTTTTTTATGCTAGAGCATGAGGTAATGCAATACCCCTTTGCTCAGTTTTCTTAAGGAAAATATCTTCTTTCTTAAACAATAAAGTCCTTATTTTTATGGTTATATTTTTGCTGTGAAATGTTTCAAATTTTCGATCATACTCGTTTATGGCAGAGTTGTTTTTCAACTCCAGGATTCATGAAATACAGTATTTCTTCCAGCATATTATGGAAATGATTAATGAGTTAATGGTCGATATAACCAATAAATGAATTGTGAGCCAAGAAAATATTTTAGGAATTAGGTCAGGGTATTTAAAGAAAAGTACAATGCCGAACTTGCCCCAGTGGACAGAGGTAATATCAAGCTCCCCATGGAGATTAGCTAAAATAAATTCTGAGGACAGATTTATATAGTGCCTATTTCGTGCATTTTCACACTCTCCTCATGTTTGAAGTAATGCTTACACAATTCGTTCAATGATTCTCCCCGGTGAATAGAAGTTAATTCCCCTCTATTAAGGCTTCGAACGCTGAAATTTTTCCGCAGTTGCTTCCATCGCTATCAAGAATTTTTTCCTATCATCTACTCTTTTGAAAACCGAACGACTTCAAAGTTAAACTGGGTGCAAAGCACGTGAGCGAACCCCACTATCAATATTTGAAGAGACCTCCGAGGGATAGATCTTCGGAACTCCTTCGGCTACTCTAATATTTGCACTCAGCATTCTTCGAAACATTGAATCACTAAGCGTGATGGAGCCTCGTTTCCCTTCCACGGCATCGCTCGGCAGATGAATAAAAAGGGGGAACTCGTCTTCTTTCAGTTTTCTAGCCCTCAATCTTACCAGACTTCTCCATGGGAAAAAATAGAGAATGAACCATCTTTTTCAAAGCCAGACGTATCGTTCGAAACATTTTTTTCCCCGTCTCTTCTCCCCGAGGAAGAACTCCCTTAATATTTTAGTCTCTTGTGTGCTCCGTGTTCTCGCAACAATTTAGGATAAATCTGGCTTACTAGACTAGTCTCCGTCTTCCGAAAGGGCTTTTGATTAATACCCCCTCGTTTTACTCCGACTTATATCCCCGGAACGCTGTGTAGGCACAGAGCGGCACTAGGTTAAGACGCTTCCATTTTCAGGAAGGAGAATAAGATGCATAGCAGGAACAAGCATTTTGCCCAGTGAACCATTTGAGTACATAACGTCACATCAGTTGATTCCTTAGTATTTTTTATGTCATGTTATTATTCTTTATCGAGCCATGCGAGTACAAATTATATACAATTTTTTTTTATTCTGGAAAGTCAGTACCCCGATCACTATTCCCTTTCATTAAAATAAATGAATCAATAATCACTCCAATTTTCATTATCTAGGTATAAAAATGAAATTTTGTTTGATTAAACGCTATCGACTTCCACAGGATTTCTTGGAGGTAGTACTGGCCAGAATTAACATAATAATATTTTCCTCAATTCTTGTTCTGACAATTTGAGATTGTAATACCTGTCATTAATTGGCAAGGTCCGGCAGGTGCTTTATCAGCTTATTCGCTGTATGAAAGTTTTTTTTAAGGATATGCTAACCGCTTCTTACAATGCATCTCGCACGTGTACCCTACTTTCGAAATCCTTTTTTCTGTGCACATTTGTGATAGCTCAATCCATAAACATACGTGAAGTCCAGTAAAGTTTTTGAAACTTTCGTGCCATGTAGTACTAGTGCATCATGAAAGTTCACCCTTAGTCAAATAAATGAGAATATCTTCCTGGTGTTATGTAGATGTGATTAAATAAAAAGGGTAAATATTAGGATAGTTAAGAGTCTGACCAACTTTATCAGAATCCTTTATCCGAGAGCATGACATGGTTTTGTTTCGAAAATAGTTGTTCATCTATGTAATGAATGCAAAGTGAGCATTTCCTGTTGAGAATGGTTTTTATTATTTTAAAAATATTAAATATCAATTTATATGTTACATAAACGGAACAATCAGGTAATTCTATTAAGATATTTTTAATTTACAATTTTATTCTCCCAGCGTTTTCCGTAAATTTGAATTAACAGAGAGTTCGCCTTTTCTGTTACCTGCATTTCATGCACAAAGGCTCTTCTCTATTTTCATTCTCGCCGAACATGTAACCAAGTATTTTTTTATTTCTTTGATACAAAATTTTAATTTCTAACCTTCAATTAGTCATTAAATTAGGGTTTTTCACTGATATTCTCGTCGATTGTAATTAAATGACTTTTAAGTACTCAATTAGGGTGGCCTTTTGAGTTGGATGCTTCGGTAATGTACATGTATCAAAGGCGTCTGCTTCGTTTGTTTAGCTTGAGCATTGATTACAATCGAATAAGGAAGCAAATTGGAGGAGTATATGGTTAGAGAGGAAGGTGTGAAAGTAAGCATGGGTGAATCTGGTGGAAGATACTCTTAATAGAAGCAATTTTAGGAGTCTTATGAACAGGAGGGCGTGTATTATTATTATTATTAAACAAATCGTTACAAGTTGGCTATTTTCCAGGTGTTAACAGTTAAAGAATGAAAGTATATCTAAAGTATAAGTAAAAACTAAATCAGTCAAATCGAAAATTTAAAATTAACATTGAAATTAGTTTTCCAAAATAAATATTTTACACCTATTCTTAAAATTCTTCAAGTAGCTAGGAAAGGGCTGAAACAGTTCTGCAGGGAGTCTATTCCAATCATCAATCGTCCTGTTAAGATAAGAAAACTTTTTTACGTTGGTATTTTGTGACCGACATTTCATCTTGTATTGGTGATCATTCCTACCAATATAGTTGGGGTTTTCTAACTTATGTCGCAGTCCTCCCATGCTTTTTCCCCCTCAAGAGTGCGGTAGAGTGCGCAAAGCCTATTTATTTTTCTTCTCCGTGCTAGTGCGTCCCATCCCAATACTTGCAGCATTTTAGTGACACTCTCGGTCTTTTTATGCTTCCCCATTACATACCTGGCTGCTTTTCTTTGTACCTTCTCAATGGATTTTGTTTGTCCCTTTTCATACGGGTCCCACACTAGTGACGCGTATTCTAAAATCGGTCTGATTAGGGTCTTATACGCCTTTTCCTTTGTAGTTCGACCGCTTTCCTTAAGGTTTCTCATCACCCAATGTAACATTTTATATACCTTTTTTGTTACCTGTTATACAATTGCCTCCCACCCTAAATCTTTCGTTAAATACACCCCTAAGTGCTTACACCGGTCACTTTTTGGAATGAACATACCTGAATATGAATAGCCCCTCCCAGCTGTACTTAGCTTCCTGCTATAAGTAACAAATTTGCACTTTTTTACATTTATCTCCATTCCATTTTTTAACACCCATTTTGCCGTTTTATTTACATCATTTTGGATGACTTCGCGATCACTCTCATTTTCTATTTTCCTATAAATTATGCGGTCATCAGTGAAAAGCCTTATATGGGATTTAATGCTATCTGGGAGATCATTTATATAAAGTAAAAATAAAAGCGGTCCAAGGACGCTACCTTGTGGGACACCCGACGTTACTTGTGCTTCATCGGAGCACATTTCACCCACTTTAACCTTTTGCGTTCGACCCTTCAGGAAGTTTTCAACCCAAAAGTACAATCTACTGTCTGTTTGGGGTGGTAATTTGCTCATTTTTTCTAAAAGCCGATCATGTTCAACTTTGTCGAAAGCTTGTCTTTGTATGAAGCAACGTATGAGAGAAAATGAATTAAAATATGCCTACAAGTATATGGCAGTATGGAGGATAATATTAAAGAAGAGGCAGCTTCACTGGCTTATCATCGAGAAATAATGTTTTTTTCACTGTACCTACCCGGAAAGTAAACGGCACACAGTATGCTGAAATCGAAAAAAGCTGGGCAAAAAAATTTGCACAGTGATTTTTCATCAATTGGTGCATGTAATTTTTCATTCCATTTGTCATAGTTCTTACGCGATAACAATATATATGGGCTCGAAGTTGGACAAATTTCGCAAAAATCGCCCGGAGTTTTACCAGAGAGATCTTTCTAAACTCAACCCGTGGTTCTACATGCCTCCCACGGTTTACAAGGTTCTCATACACGGAGCCGAAGTTACAAAGCGGGTAATTCTTTCATTGGGCCAATTATCTGAAGTTGCTACAGAGGCAAGATGTAAGGATGGAAGAAAATTTTGAGAATGATTCACCGGAAAAATCTCGAGGTTGGCTACCAACGAGGACTAACTTCTTATCCTTACCTCGGGCCCCTTAATTTCTAACACCGGACTATTTAAACCAAATTAGACCAGGAGTATACCAAAGGATCTAATAAGATTAAACTACGATATACTTAATAATATCAAACTATTATATTATTAAAGGGTTACAATAATATTAAGCGATGCTGAACAGGAATTGATAGATTAAGGAAGTAAGGATTCTTCAGCCGGCTCAGAAAAATACCATTAAGATGGCACGGGATTTGTTCTAATGTTATCCAGAAATTTAGTAATAATATATTTATTTTACTTTAGAAATCCAAAACTGAAAACAATACGTTTTCATGTTTAATTAACGAAGATTTTTCTGCTATGTGGCATTAGGTAATGTATCATTCGATTATTTTGATTTCTAACATAACGTTAGGTATCATTCGATGAAAGTGCACTTCATCTTCAAATCCATCATTTAAAATTTTAAATCGGTTACAACTACAGACATTTTGTGCATATTTCCAGATAAATTAATGAACCATTTTACAAGTTAAGTCGTTTAAAAAGAGAAAAGCAGGGAAATATTCTCTGGCAGAACTCGCAAACTGTACGCAGGGTCATAAAAAGACCCTTTTTGCGAAGCCCACAGCAGTGAGGGCGTAGCGGAAATTAGACACCAGCTGCTGGCTGGTACCATTTAAAATAAGTTTTCGTTTCTAAGATGGTTAGAATTAGCATTATAAAACTGATGTATCCTTTCAAATATATGCGTGAAATGCCAGTGTTACAGCCTGTATTTAATCCGTGGAAAGCGGGATAAATGCTAACTTGGCTAACAGTAAATACAGTAGAAGGAGATCGACTTCCCCGGATAAACATCACTCTAATGTACTATCGTTTTCACTGAAATGTAGACACCCAAACTGATTGTACTGATTTGATAAAATGGGGCCGGGTCGGAAAAAGCATAAGAGGGTTGGCACACGAGGCTAGCTGCGGACTTTGCCTTAACGTCACCGAGAGCCGACGAGGACGGACTTGGATGCGACCGGGATAGCAGAATTAGAGTCAAATAAACTCCGAGAGCATAAGCCCTAGCGAAAGGAATGCACTGAGGAAACTCACGTCCACGCACACGTTGGGGCGATCGGAGTATTTTCTTTTGGGCTCCGTCGCGAGGTTTTTCCTCTCCCTAGATTCAGGTTTAGGCTCACCGTGAGTGATTCGGAGGGAAGCGGCTCCGTAGCCGAGATGGTTAATGCCATTCGCCGAAGTTGGTGTGCGGTTTTGGCAGGGTTCGAATCCGTAGTCAGGCCATTTTTTAAATCTTTTAGATTAAAAAGATGCATTCTTAAACACAATTTATATAGTTGACAAAAGAAAGAGTTAATGCGGTTTTTTTATTTACGGCTTAATTTATAAAAATAATGGCTTTCTACGTTACCACATTTATTTCTTAACAGATTTAATTCACTGAGAGGGAAAAAGCATTGGAAGTGGCAGTGGTTGCATCTTTGTGTCCTTGCAGTGAAATACCTACTCATTGTATCTACAATCCTCTATAAATAACCAAATGCATTCGTAGTTTCGATCATTTTGATAAACCCTAGAGTTTGAAAAAGGTTTGTAATTCAATTGATATTTTTCATCTTCAAACTTCCAGTACTTTTTCACGTAAAAATGTGGGAAGTTAGGTGTTTTAAAGAACGAATGCTTTCCTTTCAGTGGGTGTGCGCAGAGCCAGATTAACAATAAGGCAAAAGTAGGCAGTTGCCTATGGGCCCCTTGTTATGAGAATTGTTTTCCCCTTTCTTCTCTTGCGACTTGTTTATTAACGTGGGCCCCGTTGCTTGTACTGCCTACAGGCCCCCAAGTGCGTTAATCTGTCACTTGGGTTGCGAACCATAGTAAGCTATAAGGACCAGGTGGAAATAAATACGCATATCAGCTCTTTTACCCCAAATTATCCTACGATGTTTAATAGTTATATATGTTTGACCGAAATCAACGTCACCGCAATCAACGTAAGGATGCAGATATCGGTGACGCAGTAAATTAAGCAGTAAATAAAAAACCGCATTAACTCTTTCTTTTGTCAACTATATAAATTGTGTTGATATGAAGAATGCATCTTTTTAATCTAAAAGATTAAAAAATTGGCCTGACTACGGATTCGAACCCTGCCAAAACCGCACACCAACTTCGGCGAATGGCATTAACCATCTCGGCTACGGAGCCGCTTCCCTCCGAGTCACTCACGGTGAGCCTAAACCTGAATCTAGGGAGAGGAAAAACCTCGCGACGGAGCCCAAAAGAAAATACTCCGATCGCCCCAACGTGTGCGTGGACGTGAGTTTCCTCAGCGCATTCCTTTCGCTAGGGCTTATGCTCTCGGAGTTTATTTGACTCTAATTCTGCTATCCCGGTCGCATCCAAGTCCGTCCTCGTCAGCTCTCGGTGACGTTAAGGCAAAGTCCGCAGCTAGCCTCGTGTGCCAACCCTCTTATGCTTTTTCCGACCCGGCCCCATTTTATCAAATCAGTACAATCAGTTTGGGTGTCTACATTTCAGTGAAAACGATAGTACATGGAAGTCCATTTCAATTGATATAGCTTGAAAAAAGCCATAACGAAGGTTATGGAACAATAGCGCTTCCCAACACACGCCGCGCCACAGCATTCCCCGTTGCCGGCGGCGGGCAGATCCGGACTGGGCCGCACGATCGAAAAATCGATTTTATTTTCGGCGTCGCAAACGGTCGCAGATTATTCTTCGGATTCCCACTCTTTAAGCTTTGATATTATCGTGATGTAAGTATCTCTGTGTCCGACGATGTCCATTTTTTTATTTTGCTACATAAAGGCGAAAAATTGACGAAAAATAGGGTCCACCATTTTGTCTTGCATCGATGACAAATATATGATAAAAATTTTCCCAAAAAATACGAGGAATTAATATGTATTGAAAAAGAACAGTTAAACCAAATAATTTCAGTTTTTAATCCTCAGCTTTACTACAAACGGTTCAGCATTAGCTTGAACTTGGTGATTTTCGGAAAAAATTAAGGCGGGCGATATTTGCGAAATTTGCCCAACTTTGAGCCCATTTATATTGTTAACACGTAAGAGCTATGACAAATGGAATGCAAAATCACATTCACCAATCTATGAAAAATTTATGTGCAAATTTTCATCTTTCGGACTGAAAAAAGCCTGTTTTTGGGTTTTGGCCAGCTTTTTTCGATTTCAGCATACTGTGCGGCGTGATGGGTATGAATTATTATTATTATTATTAAGGTAATCTACCGGATAAGTTATGTTCAAATTGTGTTTTGTAAATTTCTCTAGATATGTACGGGGCCTTATCTATCGAACAATATTTTTTCCTTCATTTCAGCGTATGTCCTACCTTTCTTCAACCTTTCCATAAAACTCGTTCTCTTTCTCCCCATTCCCGGTTACCCAACATTCCTTCCTCTTTACAAATTCATTCATCAAATTTTGGTGGCATACTGATTTTATGGCGTCAATTAGTGTTGGAATAAAAGAATCATTTGTTTTTTACTGTATGACAGGGAATTATATTATCTTCCTTAATATTCAACCGCATCCAATGGATTTCCTAACCCTCCTAAAAAAATAAATTCACAGTACTAACGGGAAAATATTTCTTCAGGGTGGATAAAAAATTGCATTCTACCAACCGAGGCAATCCGGAGACGGAGAGCGGCTGTTCGACCCCTCTGGGTGATCAGTAACCCACCTCCTCACGCCTCAACTCGCCGCTGCAACGTAATCCTAGAACCAGGGGTCGAGTGGGGATGGAAGGGGCGAGAGGAGAGGCTATCAGGCCTCTCGTCCCTTACAGGCTCGACCGCCAAACGCTTCCGCCAACCGACTTGCCACCTATCGGTCCAACTGCCGCCAGATTAAGGGTGACGCGTGCGAATTGAATTTCCGCACGGGGCACGTAGGCATGACCCTTGACCCGGGTCTCTCTCTCCCTCTCTCCGCCTTCCCTCATGATCCATGCTTCCAGCAAGGGCTTCACGCCTACTTGTGTCCGTGCCCGCGGACACCATTTTGTCTTATCTGGACGCTTTTTTGAGCTCTGGTCCCGCGACCTCATTTTCAATTATGGCGGCTCGCCGAAACTGCGTGCAGCGTGGCTTTATGAAAAATAGAATTGTGTCAAGGAGAGAGACCTCACACAGAAGCGACCGTCGAATTTGGACGGCTGTGAGTCACTTTGCTCATTCTGTTGGAAAATCTCAGCGTCATTTATTGTTGCACTGGAGGAAATTTCTTAATGGAAATAACTTTTGAGAACCTCTCCTTCATGGATGATTGTTAAAATCTCAAAATACATTTGTCTATTCATGCGGTGTCATTTGCTAGCCATAATGACCTTATGGATATAATTACTATTATATTAGTAAAAAAACATATTTTTAATTGGTGCAGAAGAGTATGTATCCATCCTGAGTAAATTTGGGAATGATCATCAAGGACTATTCACAGTGAATTCATCAATGCTCTCCTACTCTAAAAGGAAAGACGAGGATCTATTTATTGATCATCACAACTTGAAACTATATGGTGATGTACCTAGTAATATATGTTCCATTTCTTATAATGCATATAAGACGTTTAATAATGTGCATACGCAAAGCTAGAAATATATTTTAGGCACTTAGTAGTTCCATGCATTCTATAATATAAACGTGTACCCCTACAATGCAGTTTTCTCTGTATTTTATGACCAATATCATGTTTATTGAGCAACGTATAAGACAGTAAATTATTATTATTTTTATTTATGAATAAGTTAAAGAAAATGTGATATTTTTGTAGCATGCCATTGTTTATTGCACTACAATTGATCAGCTTATTCTTGCTGTAATCTTAAATATCTAAGATACAGAATAATATTTTTTTATAAGCAGTTACATTTTTTCCTCGGTTAATATAGCATTTGTGAAAATGAGTTGGCTATGTTAGAGTATTATAAAATTACGACACATACTTATCATTGAGGAAAACCTGTAGCACTCCTCTCTTTGAACACATGGAATTTTGTGATGTAGAATTCTCGGGTTTCCATCCGGGTAATATTGGTTTTCTTATTAGGAATAGTCTCCGCCGCATCCCGTAGCCCCCCCGCCAATCGTCATCAGGCCTCCACAATGTCAACTACGACGTTGAAACGTCGCGTCGGTGCAAGGCATAAACATCACCCGGATGGAAACCCGAGAAATATACTAGTATCACAAGTATTCACAGGGAAAGCCTTAAATCTGACATGGAGGTCTTTAAAAGGAAATTCAATCTGGCATTATGGTTAATTATTCAATGATATCATTGGTAAGGTGTTTAGTGTGATAGCTAGTTCTTTTGGGAAATATTGAATAATTAAGATTTATGCCAAGAGATACTCGGTCAAAATATCTAGACTAATTTGACACCGTTAGCCTCAAAGAGATATTTTTCTTCAACAACCTGGTAACTCCATGTCAAAATGACCAAAAAAGACCAAATATGCCCTTGACCTCAGATTTTGACCATATTTGCAGGATACATTTCGTTCTTTGGCATCATTTTTAAAATAATAAAAATCCCGCAACATAGTGCATAACCTTTTATTTTGAAAATATCAAACGTGTTTTTCTCAAAACCTGTACCCCTTCAATTGTTCTCATTTTTACATTTTGTTGCTAGATGTCTTATCTATCAATCAATAAAGTTTTGCAATGCCTATTTTTTCTTTTTAGGGAGAAATACATTTTGTGTACCAAAATGTTCGCTTTGGACGTCGAAGTTTCGTAGCATCCCAGGCTAGGGGGACAGTGGTTTTTATATTGACATGAGATCCAACACCACTCATGTATCATCTAAATAACGGGGATGATTTAGAGCTAAAAAATAAAAATGAATAGAAAGTACCTATTCACAAGTCTCCAAAAATTATTCTCGCGCTTAGGGTTACGACCACCAATTCCAAATACGTGACCAAGTCACCATTAAGTCTCAACTGCAATTGATCAATTTCAGAGAACTTCGGTAAGTCCTCAATTCCCTTTCCGTCTTGACCTTGACGAAGCACCAACCCTCCATCGAGTTGGTTTTCAAGTTCAAGAGTTCGCGCCCACCGCCAACGCGTCTCACTCAATTGAATTGAACTCTCCGTCCTTTTACTTACACACACACACACGCTCTTATATATGTATAACTCCAGATTGTAATCACCCCAGGCGCCAACTCTGTCCCACACAATCCCTCTCACCCGTGCCTTCTCCTCAAAAGCGAGGTTCATAGCCTTGGGGGATCCGTCTCTCGCGACCAAAAGGCGAGCGGGCGAGCGAAATTGAGGAAGTCAGAGAAGGAAATAAATACGGGGAAAAGGAGCGGAGGACGGAAAGTGGGTTGGCTTGAGGGTTGGAAGAGAAGGTTGTCCTTTGCGGGGTAGGGCTGGGATCGGTATCACAGCGACCTGGGCTGCCGAAGCGAATGATTTATAAGTCAGCCAAGTGTGAGCCTGGCCGTAGACGGCAAGGTGGCGGGTCTTCAACGGGCTTGAGGTCGACGAGGGATTTGAGGCAAAATGCTAAGGCCGTGAGGAAAAGCCCTCCTCACCCACGCCCTAACCCCGCCTCATGATGAGGAAGACCAGGCTCGTTTAGGGTTTCAGGACGAGCGAAAGGAGCGAAAAGGGCCTTCACTCAAAAGATCCCTCTCCCCCCTACAGACTTCTTAAAGTGTGATTATGTGAGTGGATTAAAGGGACGAATCCAATTTGAGATTGAGCGGATGAATAAATCTCGTCGAAATTAAAATCGGATACAGGAGCGGTGACGAGGGCGCTTTGGAGGACGTTCGCCGTACAGATGATAAATTAATGGGGTTTTTCAGTGGCACCGCAGATTTCGTCGCGTCGCATTACGGACTTTCTGAACTCGCCTTGAGGAGCGTAATCAGCCGTGAAATTATTCTCGCACACAGGTGAATCACGGGAGATGGCGCTTCCTGCTTTCCAGCAGAGCTTTACTGGCAGGTCATTGCGGTTCCGGAGGATGGAAGAGACTCATGATGCCTGGAGAACTGCTGAGTAAGTACAGTCTTTGTTAAGTACATTAATCATTTTTTATGGCAGTGTAAACACTGAGCTGATCGTTACAAACTTAGAGGTGGCGCGAATTCCTTTCCGATTACTTGGAATCCAATCCGTAGGTAATAGATTTGAATGCCAATCACGGCGGCGCTATCAGTTACTAATTAGTTAGTGATCAGTTCCTGGTGACTTGCCCTGCAGGTCAATTGTGAGTTCAGTTGATAAAACTTTCCAGTGCACCTACGTTGCAGAATATTGTTGTTTCTTGCCCACAATGTCGATTTAAGAAGTTTTCAATTTTTAATTTGTGGATTGCATGTAGGTAATAACGGCCAGCAATATACTTCATGCCTCTCTGCTGCTATACAACTAATCAGCAGTGACTGTACCTTGTAAAGTATGAGTGTATCCAGTATCATCTTTTAGAGTAACAGAACAAAACCACATCGTTTTATCCCTTGAGTCAGTGTTGGCCTCAGTGATGTGCCCTTCCATCCGCCTACTCGCACCAAACTCTGCAAGAAGAATAGCTTCGGGCACAGAGCCGTGTCACTAACCAGGTCCTAATTAGTGAATCAGTTTAGTCACAAGCCAGTTACGTTTCCGTTGAGCTAGATAATAATGTTAACTGCATAACTATCGTATTTGCATGCATTGAATTAAAAGTTTAAAAATCATTTTCCCGGACTGGGGTTCAAGTTTGAACCCAAATTCATGCTGAATGATATAAAAATGTACCTTTTATTGCGTTATCTTAGCCTGAAAATGTCGTAGAGGCTTCAACTTGGGGCATTTGCGGGAACTGTCTCGTCCTGGTCTCGCGGGGAATTAGATTTTGGAGATCTGGTATCAAATCGTAGTTATGAGCGTAGCTTTTATTATTGAAGAATTGCAATGTGATGCAAGTGTATTTTTTTCAAGATCACTTCGTAATCGTTTACGTTGTAAGAGGTACCGAAGTACATATTTTAAGTTTGAATATCGTTCTAACTCTTCACTCAACCGCACAGTCAAAATTTGCAATATGCTGGGATATTCCACTGCAATCATATTACTATTAGTACATATAATTACACTCATCACTGACTGACTGACTCTGTAACGCCGTAAGATGGAGCCACAGTCACGAAAACAGATTTAAGGCCTGAGAACTGCCTAGCCCTTCAAGGAAACGGCAGACAGGTGGTATGGTGGTGGATTGTGGAGTGGATGGTGTAGGTAATGGTGCCCTGGTGTGGTAAATATTTGGTTTTCATTTTGTATGTATTTTTTGCTAATATTTTTAGACATTTTTCTTTCTTCATGGTTACTTCTATTAAAAACATTTATAGCAATGATTACTCCCTAAAGTGATACATTCATTAATGCCGGGGAGCAAAGCGTGTTAGATGGAGCCACAAATCATGTGTTTGTTATATATTCATTATCATTCGACGGGCACCTTACAACTAAATGGTTCTGAAAGATTGACAAAACCCTATTTCATTTTATTCATCAGGTAACATATTTGAGTGCTGAATTTCACGATAAATGCAGCTCCTGTTCTGACATAAAAGACGAGGTTTCCCCTTAAATGTCTTAGTTGTGTTGGAACTTGTTTATCCCATACTCCCTTAAAAATAATGTGTTTAAATGGAAGTTATTTTTAGCCGGCGAGCGATAGCGAGAATTAATTAATAATGTTGGGTAAAGCATCTCCATTCCAACCGTTTCGACTGCTCTGTTAAATATTTGGCAAAAGTACAACAAACATTGGAACAAGCTGCAATCGTTGTGCATATACAACCGTACGAATGGATGGACAAACCAGTGCCATTCAATTCAGTCCAGAGTTGGCTTTTGAAGTCAAGTCTAAGCCATCAAAACACGAAAAACAATTATGTCTATCTTCCTTAGCACGCGATCCAAGGGAAGAGCAGAGTATGCATGGGTGCTAATGCATGTTATTTACCCGGAGCCCTCGAAAGATAGTAAAAAAAACTTGAGGTGCGAACAAAAGCAAACCGTGCACGGCTGTAAAACCGAAAACGAGATCAATGACTAATGCCGTGAATAATGACAAACGTGGCCGTAAAAATATGTTATGGCGTACCTGTACATTGGGTGGGATATTAAACCGCTCGTGGCATTACTACGTTTTCGTGGAAGTTCGAACGGCTTGAGTGGCTTGGGGTGAGCCTAACAACAGATGGCGTTTGAAAACAACTTCTTTTCACTACCCGCCGTAATTATCCAGCCGAGTCTCACGTGGACGGTGAAGACAACTAGCCCAACTCCATAGTAATCATCTAGAAATGAGAAGAGTGGGTGATGGGCTGCAAAGATAGCGAGAAGTAAGCGAAAGAAAGATATCTATTCAGTGCCTTAATCATGAATTAAAGATTAGGTAGAAAAGGTAGCGTCTGGACGCACAAAAGTAAAGTATGTTTTTTTGAATAATGATCTTCCTAACATGGCTATCAGCTAAATTGTGCTAAATTGTAAAAGCCGTTTTTAAATAATGCAATTTTTTGTTGCAAAGTATTTCCTTTTTACATTTTTGTATGGATAAATAATTACAGCAATGCAACTTTATCGCTACAATGACCTGTGTTTCCGGTGTATAAACTACGCAAATGATCCGTTCAATACGGACGATGGTGAATTTGAATGGCTACAGTATTCCCCTGCGCAATTGTATCATAAAGTTCCATCTATTCTCTTGTTTAATATAGGTATGCCCTTAAGGATTAACCTTATCGCTGCAACTATCGGAGCTCCTATCTTCCGCAGTACTCTGCAGTGTATGGCATCCACCAGAATCCTTCTCTCAGTATCATCAGCATATCTATCTTCGACCATTTACCTTTCTGTCTTAACTCTTTACCTGTAATACCTCTTATATAAATCTGATGTATTTGAGTACTGAGGATTTAAAAGGAATCTTATGGGTCTCAAAGTTGCAAAGGTGTTAGCACGGGCGTAGAATAGAGGATATTTTCAGCGTAGTAATTAATGGAATAGTACATGTTATTGAGGTGGCAATGGTATTGGATTCCGACCCCAAGAGACCGGGTTCGAATCCAGACGGTGGCAGAGATTTTTCACTGAAATACTAATCTCCTCTAAGTGTTCCATGTTGATTGCACTACATGAGCCATGAATACTCCTTCCAATGATTGAGACGTTAAACTCTGGACCCAATAGTGCCCGTCGTTTCGGCCAATGTCGACGTCGGGTTTCTCTCCAAAGTCCCATCATTCCCCGCATAATTCTCCCATTTTAAGGTAATGTGGGCGATACATTTGTTTATGGCGCGGATGATGTCAGTAGTAGGATGCCTGCTCAAATAGCTTACCAACCAGAATTAATGATTTATAGTGGTGGCGATACTTAGTGGCAGTCGCCTGTAGGACATTGAGGTAAGGATTGGGAAGTCTCGTGTGGAGGGGGCCGGTTGAAGAGTGGAAGGAAGAGGAGATTACTGGGCAGCCAACGCTGCGGACATAACTTCAGTTAAAGGTAGTTTGAGCGACATATCACTTCACATTAAATTTGATGAATACAGCCTCATCACAAATAAAAATATCTCACCTGCACCAAGATAAAATAATAGCGCAGTTTGAGATAATTGTCAAGAAATACCAGCCAATTCCCATGGGAATTCACACATTTGCACATATATTCGAAGTAGATTCATCCTTGATAAAATCTCAGCCCGGAAAATACATTTGATAAAATGTAAAGGAATGATAATGTTTTAATATGTTAATCCATTACAGCATACATATTTTTGCTAAGCGTCTGTGCATGCAAGAATGAATTTGAAGTAGTATTTAAAATAGTTTGAGCGACATATTACTTCAAATAACATTCTATGAATTCGGTCTAACCACAAAGAAAAATATCTCACCTTTCCAAATATACCAAAGTTTTACCCGCTTACTGATTTAATTTTCGCGATATGAAATAAACACCAGCCATTTTCCATCGGAAATGGTATGGTTATTCACTTCAGAGATATTTATTTTGAAAAATGAGGAAATTATAATGCATGAATCTCGTCAGAAATTTAACAGTTTGCACTCAGTATTAGTTCTCAACTACTGAAAAAATAACTAAGTTTATCATCGAAGTAACTTTTGCAATATTTCAAAAATATCTTCGGTTTTGATGGCATTTTCACCGCATGTCGTGAAAAAAATGCGTTTTGCTTGAAAAAAATACTTTTTCTTGCATATTAAGTTGAGTACTGAGGATGCAAGCCATATAATACAATTTGTTTGCACCATGAATGTTACACAATTTACTTCATGCCTCTTACAAATGCTGAAAGTAAAATATAAAATTTTTACGAGGCCCCTATTATGACTAGGGCAAATTTTGCTCACACCACCTTAACATGCTAGGGCAAGAGAGAATCAGCAAGTGAGAGTAAAGACAGTCAGAGGGTGTTTCTGAAACAATTTTGACGAACCGATAGAAAGCTGGATGAATACACTCAAAACATTGTTCGCAACCCAGTGTAAGAGACCATCCAAACAAATGGAATAAGATTGAAGGAAGATGTTGATATATTAAAAATAGTTTTTGAATAAATATTGAGCCCTTAAATTATGGAAATGAATATTTAAAGCATTGGGATCCCTGGAAATTAAAGACCCACCACCTTCCTTCCCCGTGTGGAGCTAGCTCGTAGAGAATGGACTCTTCCACTGGAAAGTGTCCGCTGCATATCTGACACATAGGTTTCACTACCACTATACTTTACGAAATGTTGACCATACATCCAACCATGCATCAGACTGCACAGGAAAATGGCCAATGTGGAACGATTCGTGAATCGCATAAGGAAAAAAGATAAGCCCTAAATGCAGAGCTGTGCCATTGCCTCCCTTCCCACCGTGGGGAAAACTAACCCGAGCTCAATAATAAGTGCTTACCTTGGAGACATAACCACGCATGCAGTGGAGCTTGCATTACCATCCTCTGCTCCACCACCGTGCTTGTTTGTCGCAACGCTACGCGCCAGAGTGCTTGCATGAATTCGAGCAAGACCGGCCCCGTGGGTGGAATCCTTCTCAAATAATAATGCCGGAGGCAAACACCGAACCCAGAACGAATCGCCTATTACATGTCTTCGCAGGACGCATATACGATAACATCGCCGTTCCCACATGCCTCACCTCACACCTGGCCTTTACTCGTGAGAATTACCCTCCCCCCCCCTCGATAACAACGTCACTTTCCCTGCATCCCTACATCAAACCCCTGAGCCCAAACACGACTATTCTGAAACTTTCACCGCATTCGAACCTACCTCCCGCCCTCATTTTCCCTCTCTCACTCCAACGGCCTGCCCTTTCCCATATCCGCGGTGAATCATTAATTCAGTCGGACGCTTCGTCAACTTTGATCCTCTTTTGTTCCCCTCGCTTGCCCCCACGTGTGCTTCAGGTGGGCGTCCGGAGAGTGATTCAATTCGCCCCTTTGCGCCCGAAATTTGCCCCCCCCCCCTCCGACGGGAGTCCAGCGGGTGACATCATCCGTGCACGCCGATTCACGTAACCTTGTGTCATGTTGTCCATTCACATGATATAATGATGTTTTTTTTTATATAATGATGTTCTAATTTTTATGGAAGATTATCTAAAATATTAGATTTGGGTGATGAAAGGAGGACGTTGAAATCAATGAATTATCAGTGAATTCGTGAGATAAAAAAATGACCTAAAATCTGGCATTTTAATTTTTTTATTTTTGGGGAAAGTGAATGCATTCATTTATTAAACGAAACGGAATGATTTACTACATTGGGGATGCTCAAAAAATGATGCTAGAATAGAAATATTATATTATATGCTTGAGGTATTACATAAGGAGTATTCAGATGCTCAAACACTGGTGGAGAATAAGGCTTCAGCGAACACTTACATGTCCCATTATGCATTTTATTCATCTTCTAAACATTTAATTTACGTAGTATTTTTTATAAATAGTAACAAACTGCCATTTTCAGATTTTAAAAGAAATATTTGTCTTGATATACTATTGATCGCATCTGTGTGTACAAAACTAAATGACTGGTTATAAATGAGTATTATACCAAATATTATCTTTAAATAATTACTTTTATGAATAAAAAAGGGCTATACTAATACGAAAAGGATGTTTGTTTGACTTTTTCCTTGAAGGCATCTTCTGGGTTGCGGACGCGTTCAAGTTTTAGAGTACGACAGTTGTGCCAGCTGTCCTGCTGGCGTCTTCAGTATTGAAGTTCTTCTGTGTCTATCATCAAAGAACTATCATTTTCATTGAGCTGCGCTGATCGAAGAGGCGATGTGGTTTAATAATTAAAGGATTTATTATTTGTGAATATCTAGGGGCCATAGGCCAAAGTTTATTCTTATTTATCAATGAATAATCAATGTACATCAGCCTTTGCATCAAAGAAAATTAATCATGGGGAAAATTAAAGGAGGCATAGTCGTTATTTTCACCAATGCTTAACGTAGAAAATTGTCATATCACCTGTCTCCATCAGATTAATCAAATCATCACACGTACGAGATGATAAACTGTTCTCACTTAAAGCCATTGAGGGATTTCTCACAGATATATCAAAAGTTTGTTAAGCAACTGATCTTCTGTCAAAAGTAAATTATCCACATCCGTTTTTTAGGTAAACGCTTTTAGATTCGATACCTATTTAACTTCATTGCTGGAATAAAATTATATTTGCTATTGAATTTACATAACACTGAAATTTTTTTGCGTCAATAATAATTAGTGCTACGGAGTTATAGTACATAACTCGGGGTACATTCAAACCGGTAGGTATGTATATGCCGTTGCCAGCACTTGGCCTACTCACGGAGAGGGCAAGGATTTGTTTCCTTGTTTCTCCATGAAATGAGTATGGGTATGGACTAATTATCCAATACCTGAGGCATAAATTGAGAGACCAACGTTATAGAGTGCTGTACACAATATCGAACCGCAATTAGCCGTAATGGATGCTAATTGAGGGCGAGAGTATGTCTCCTGTAGTGCCCTGAATATAAATCTCCCAAGTCAAGAGAAGCAAAGTTTCAAAACACATGTAAGCCGAGAAGGTTTAACTACCTCTTAGGGTTTTATAAAGTATCTTTCAGCGTATATATTTTTAAAAACTTTTAGATGAAGACTGAGGAAAATGGTGCTACTGAATCCATTATTTCACGTATTTCTGCTTCAATGCGTTGGAAAGCTCGGGTATCTTAACAAGGAAAGTTTTCCTTATTCCTATCGACGATTCTTTCTAATAAAGTCAGGAGTATTGAACACTTAAAGCTCCCCGAGCATATTCACTGCAGTGTCAACTTTAGATACGCTAAAGTTTCCACTTAGGAAAAGCCTAGAGTTTGTTGAGTATTGGCTCCTTCACGAAGAAAGAGATGAGAGCAAATAAGTGGGTCATCGCTTCACTTCAAGAGGATTATTTCCTAGTGATTCGACTACGATGCTACGATTATTACTTTTTCACTAGAATTTAAAAAATCTTGTTCTTATAGAGGAACGGATAACTTTGAGTTAAGGATTAATTTTTACAAGAGATACTACCTGCCTATGATGAAGTGAAGTAATCTGAGATCATGGACTTAATGTAACTCACAATTAGATGTAATTTCTCCACTTTATACATGGATATTTCACTTAAATATCTAAACAGAAGCTTTTATATATATATATATATATATATATATATATATATATATATATATATATATATATATATATATATATGCTAGCAACAAGGCGTTGAGGTTGGAGGAGGATAGGAAAGTAAATCAGTAGACACTCACTGGCAGATGATCCAAGAACAGTTGCAGTTGCCTGTACCGGAGCACGCTAACTCGCATAACCTCTCCTTCAACAACTGCTTTCATATTAAAATAATCCGCGCCCTCCCACCCGACACACCCATAATAGAGCTCCGCCACTGGGAGCTCTCTTATATTTCCATTTTAAAGTCAACCTGCCCTCCCGGACTCAATCTTCGCTAGCTTTCCAACAACCAACAACCTTTCCCCAACAACCAACCCCGTACCAAGACATACCCTAAACTCCTAACTCCAGTGTGACACTCCTTAGTAGTGAATATCCTCCAGCTGAAGAAGGGTCCTTAGCCCGAAAGCTACCCCTAAGCAGTGGACACCGGTGTCGTCATGGATCATCTGCCAGTGAGTGTCCACTGATTTACTTTCCTATCCTCCCCCAACTTCAACGCCTTGTTGCTAGCATATACTTTTATATTTATTTCCTTTCCTTTATATATATATATATATATATATATATATATATATATATATATATATACTCAGTGATACCGAATGCAAGAAGGATAATCATGAAACACACTGAAAACCTAAAATCAAAACAGAAGCTGTGATTGATTGCGCCGTTTCGGTCCGAATATAAACTCTGTATTAAAGTGCACCGGTCCAAAACTAAATGAGAATTTTCAGTTTCGCAGCCGTAAGACTGAACTGCCTTTTCGTGTCGGACATGATATCGTTCCTCGTATTTCGTACTTGTTATGAATCGAATATGGCTTAGTGATTGAGGCATGGAGACGAAAATTATTAAACCTTTTAGTACAATTTCGTATTGGGTCACGTATCTGGTAGCAATATGGACACTGCATTACACACGACTGGTGGATCTTGGCATTTAGGATACTTCTGGGTTTTTTCCAAGTCTTATTTGAAACTACGAATTTAGTTGCCTGCACATTATTATCTTCATACAAATGATATAAAAAAATCATGGTTCACTTTCAGCTTTGCCCCTGCCTGCTATTTATTTTCCAGCGACTCATTTGGTATTCTGGTTTAATTACTTCACTATCGTTTACCACAGAGATGTTAGGAATTCTTCCAAGGATTAGGGACGGAATTAGAAATAAAGTTTGATTAATGGATTTTGATAACATTTTTTCTGATATAGAACGCGAGCGCGGGAGGACTTGTTTGAGATATTCCACGCTCTATCAAAACGTCCACCACGACTAACATATATAGTATGCCATTCTCCAGTGGCCGATGATCAAGCCTTGCCATAATGCCATATATCCTCTATACCTGGACTGCAAGGAGTCACGGATATACCTCAAAGGATTGATGGCTCAGTTTTTCACCAGATCCTGATTTATTAATTTCATTTATTTTTCACGCAACGAAAAGACCCAGCATCATAAAAAATAATGGCATAATTGAACATATACAGACATTTAATTTATTTTGAATAACAGGTGACGCCAATTAATTGACATCACCTCATAGTAGTGTGTGAATTGCTTGTTTCACATTTGAAGAATTAGTATCACCGATAAAATTGATGTCGTTGTTGGCGTGTTTCGGTAGAATGTGTGTCTTAAGCTGTAATTATTTTAATGTGAAAATAAGCTTTTCTGTAATAATGACGGTTCCAGGGAAGACTAGATTCTTACGTAGTTGGTGCGAAGGCTTCCGCGGTGCGTTGCAACTGAAGGCTTCATGCTTTCGGGTGTTTCACAGCGTCGTTATTTTTAGTGACAACAGGTTCGCCTACGTTCCAGCAGGCGTCATCAGGTCGAAGTGATGATACTGGTAATTGACGACCTTATATAGACCCGTTGCTCAGTCCTGATTGGTTGCGTCATTCCACCCGTTGGCGCCAATATTTCCCCGTTGTCGGTGATTGGCCATGTCGACAGTTGCCACACGGAAAAGTCTCTTACAAGTGCTGTGGTGGTGATACCCGTCTTCCCGGTTTAAATTCTTCGGGTGTTTTGATATCTCGATAGCTTCCCGAATGATTCTTACGTATCTGTTCGATATTAAATCTCATCTGTGTCATCGCTTTGACTTGTCGTATGAAGTAGTAGGGTAAAACGATACCCGTATGTAAGCCTGAAAGTCTTGTGGTCCAAATTATTCTAGTGACCAGAGCCTAGCGTACGACCTTCAAGTCTCTCACGGCTCCCGACTCTGTCCTTAGTTTTGTAACATTTTCTGCTCGCTCGTGGCCGTTTCAAAAAACGTCAAATTTCTCCTAATATTTGGATGAGTTCGCAGTTTAATAATACCTGAAAAGGGCCACAAATACAATTACCAGGCATCGAATGTCAATACGTGGGAATTAATTTTGAAAATATTTCCCCAATTTTTTTCTTCAAATGCAGCACTTTTCAATTTGCATGCATCGCCTTCAGACACAGGTGTAGAGACGTTGGCGCATATATACATGCACACCCATCAAGCCGTTCTTTTTAGGGATAGGCATGATGGAAAACGTTTGACTCTTGGTGATATACCTGTAGAGAAAACTCAGCTTTCATAATTTCCTCCTTGCTGACTTATCCTTGCATAGCTCTTTTGCTTGAATTACACTTATGCACATCATACACTCTTACACAATTAATCTTATCCTTCAGACTCCTATTATTCCTTCTATTAACCCCTTTCGGTCATCCTAATGCCAGAGGATAGTATAATAGCCCTTCCTCCCATCTTCATCTTGTTTTTCTGTACTTGATGTCATTGTCTAGCCTTCTACCCTTTCCTCCACCTTCTTCAAATCAGTCCCATTTCCTTGTTTTTTTTGTTTTTTTTCATTAATGCTCGCGTGCATTCTCGTGATTCGGCCTTTCCCACCGCAAAACTCCGTATGCATACGATATTTGTTGAATCATATTTTGGGAGGGATTTGACCCCACAATATCATACCGCTTATCGTCTTTCCTTCCAAACCCCTTGGTAGAGATCTGGAGACCTCGGTATCACAAAAATTGGTATTTACGTTGCTGTCATCGTCTGATGCCTGTAGACACAACATCCTTTACCATCTTCTACCCATTTTGGTACGGTGATTGACGGCTTTTCATTTCGTGGGCATATTCCAAAAGCCGGTACCATGGCCTAATGTGCTCTTGAGCGTTTTACAGTGACTGACCGCGTCTATTATCGCAATCATCCATATCTTCGGAAAACTAAGAAATTGTTAGTAGTGTCGGAAATGATATTGGGAAAAATGAACGGTGGTTATATAATGTGCCGTATTGAGCTACCGTGAGTCCCGATTTATTGAGGGCTATAAATCGGTTTGTATCAGCATATTACGATGGTTTTAGCTCTAAACCTCAACATACATGGAAATTTAATGAAATAAAACGTTATAGCATTGGGAGGAATCAAAGCCAGCGTTCAACCCCGCGGTCCGCCACATAAGTGATTGGGAGGCAACTAGGTTTATTTTTGTAACTCGAAAAAATGCGCCAATGCATATTTAACTAAGCTCTATTTAAATTTAGGAGTTCTTATCATTGGTACCGCTGCTGTCTCAAACTGCGCGGAGGAAAATAAGGCTATTAAAACCAATTTACGTTATGATGATGTGAAATTTGCATTGAATAACAATGTTCGCCTGACCTGTAATTCAAACCCAAGGAGCCAGAATTTTCCTCAAACGTTTTAAACGTATAACACAATTGGTTAAGAGCAGGAGTAACCCACATATGTTCATCTGCTTGGTAAAACTTTGTCTCCTCTTTTATATGGGGGATCAAATATGCCAAAGTTGTTAACACTAGAAGGACCGGGGTTGTATGGCTACCTAGAAGGACCAATACCCGTCATTTTGACGGGTAGTAA
Organism: Pyrrhosoma nymphula; assembly: GCA_963573305.1. Classification (NCBI taxonomy): domain Eukaryota; kingdom Metazoa; phylum Arthropoda; class Insecta; order Odonata; family Coenagrionidae; genus Pyrrhosoma; species Pyrrhosoma nymphula. Next base: position 13,819,798 of record OY754333.1, on the reverse strand, counting down.
TTATTTTAAATATTTCTTCGTTTATGTTCAAATTAATTGGTAACTTCATTAAATATAACCTTTTTCTTTATTTATCAATATAACTTGAGTAATTTTTTACAAATCATTTCGAGGAAGATGCACTGCTCCCATAAGCCTTGCGAAAGCTACTGAAGCCACACTCATATATGCGCTGTAAGGCCACTCACGCACGACATAACCCTTCCCGGTCTTTTCTTTCCCTAACACTTTCATCCCTGCCGCTCACACGATACAAGGAATCGCCGTAGTATGTACAAGGGATTGTGCACATGTCCCACTCTTTGAGTTTTTCCAAATAGGGATTCTTCTTTTCCAGGTGGTAACGGTACCCTGGGCTGGCCTAGGGCACCGAACTCCTGCGCCCCGCTCATTCCATAACCCTTTTATCCCTTCCGCCCAAGGGAGACTAGGGATCCCCCAACTGTAAGGGATTACAGATTTTACTCATTTATGGTTTTTCCTTTTTCTCGTGGTAGCGGTTACGTTCTCCGATGACGTCGCTCCTGCTTCCACTGCTCTGACCTACCACACGCCACTCGGTATGGCAGATATGCTGATTATATCCATTCAAAATGTAATAAGGAATTAAAAATGCATAAATGTGCTAACTAAAACATCAAAATGGACAGACGTAATATAGTGTAGTGATTTCCTGGAGAAACACGCGTTACCGTTACAAATAAAATAGAAACGCCAAACCCGTCATTTTGACGGGTGTTGGTCTTTTAAGGTAGACAGGTGGTATACCTCCCCTTCCATGTGAAAAAATTAAATTATATTTTTACAGAATACGTACCATGCAAAATAAATCAAAGTCAGAAAAAATGAAGCCGACAGAATAAAAATTGTAGGCAATATGATTAATTAAGTAAAGGTTACCCGCCAAAATGACGGGTCTGGTCCTTCTAGTGTTAAAAGCCCATCAGATTCACCCGTGACTTGTTAGCTTACATATTGTGAATACACTAGATATTGCAATAGAATGAGAATGCCCACTACATTGTATACACTTCCCCATTTATAACGCAATAGCTAAGCCAGCTAAGTTTTTATCCTTCAATGCCGTCCATTATCCTTCAGTTAAAAAAAAACAGATAAACCATTTAGTTATTTTAAGACAATTGACTCAAAAACAAACCAAAAATTATTTCATATTTTCCAACCATTCTTCTCTACTCCTTCCCTGTGAGCAGTTTCTCTTTATTTCAAGGGCTTCCCACCACTTAGTCTACTATATTTTCCATTTGAAAGGCACTTTGGGTTGCTACAACGGTGGTCGTGGTCCAACAAATATCCAGGAGGAAAACTACAAAAGGGATTCACTTCTACTGTTTGATCAAATTATTTAGAAAAACCGCAAATGCGTATATAGCCAATGAATGTATTTAGTATTTGTAAACGGAGATAACTTTGTTCACGAAATTAGAGATATATGTTTGAATTTATATAAATAAATTACGTAGTCTGGGCAGTAATTTCACGCCAAAAGATTGTGCAATTTTCGCAGCATTTTAAATGCTGGCGGCATAGTTCAAAACTGGAGAGGGACTCTTTCTGTTACTCCCTTCTATCGTTATAAGTATAAGATCAGACCCCAACTGCCACTCAATTATAATGATGGGGTGGCATTTACTGATTTTGTAAAGACTTGATATTTAGTGAATTAACGACCTAATTGTCATTTACTTCAATTTAATGCATGACATGCTTGATTTAATGCTTGATTTGAAATTGCGTTTGGTTACGTGCTTTGCCGTTATTTTGAACTTACCGTGAAGCGAGCATGATTAGCCTGAGATTCTCCTAACTTCACGTTCGCCATTAAATAATGTAATGACGCTATTCATATATGCATGACAGAACTTCTCAAAATTACCATAGAGCTGGTCTTATAAAACTTTCGTTACAATCAGCGTATTTGTTCTTCTTCAGGGTCACTTGTGGTGTCTTTCACCTTTTTTAAGCCCAGAGAGAGAGAGAGATAGGAATGTATAAAATGAAAGGTTTCAATAGCAACGCCAACGGGATGAAAGGGACGGAAAAAACGAAAAATATTTTATATGTACTACCTTTCCATCCGCTTTCATATCTCATTCGTTCTACCACGAGATTCAAGCTTAAGTGGCGCCGCGAAGTACCTAAAAAGTACGAAGAGCAGAGAGGGAGGTCCCATCACATTCCCCTGGTGCACCCCTTCTCATTTCCTTCCCCGGGTCCTCTGAACCACCGCCGTTTCGGCCGATGCCTGCGAGTTGACTGCGAGGAAGTCAGTTCGGGCAGGACGAGAAAGTTGTGCGTAATGGAATGGGCGAGTGAGTGGAAGAAGGAGACCTTCAGAAAGGAGTGCAAATTCAGCGCACGTCCAGGGAGTAGCGGAGAGTACAGTAGCGGATGCCGCTCTCTCTCTCTGCCCGACCGCCCATCTGCTTTCCCTTTCCCCTCAATCCCCAATTCCTCCCTCACCGCGTTCATGCTCCGACTTTCCGCGAATCATTCTTTCCACTCTCTAAAAATTCCTCGGCCTTATTCCGCCACCAACCCTCATTTTCTCCATTTTCCTCTCAGGCCTTATTCCGGTGTGGGTCCAACGTTCACCACTCCTCTCTTCATTCGCCAGCCAGCCTTCTTCGTCCACCCCTTTCCCTCATGCCCTCTCTCCACCCTTCCTCTTCCGGTGATTTCAAAACTCTTTTCTCGCCAGTGTGATTTTACGACCGCACGTGACAACCCAAGGTGAGGTTGTTGCCAGCCTTTTACCAGAGTGATTCTGATCCCTTTTTTTCTCTTTTAATCACAATCCCCGGGTTAGTTAACTTGTCATCGTAACCTTTCCGGACCTTTTCATCGTTTACGGTGAAATCTGTTGTTTTAATTAAAGTTTGAACCAAGCGTCCTGGATTTTCCAGCCTGATTGCCTTTTTTAACGTTGTCATTGTTTCATTGTACTTACGTTTTTTTAAGGATGAAATATGCCATACGGTAGGTGTTCTTAACCTTTTCGAGGCTATAGGCTCGTGTCTCCGTCGATGTAGGATATTAGTTAAATGGATATGGAAGCCTGGGATTCAGTAGGTGCTTGTTACCGTCTCTAATATTTTGATGTATGTGTCTTTGCTATAATGAAATGTAATTAGAGTTGACTCACCCACGATCCAGTGTAAATAGTTTTTGTAAAAAAAACGTTCTCTAGTAGAGCTGCTGATACACTTTTTAGTGTATTTCTTACTACATTTTGGATGTTTCGGCCGACAGTATTATGATCTCTGATAATATACCTACGCTAGATATATAATAACCTAATTTCACTCAAATTTCAATCTTTATATTTCAATGGAATTAGTACTTGCTAAATATTGCCCTAACAAGATAATTAGTGGTAATAATTGTATAGCAATACACGATGATGGTAACAACAATTTACGCTTCCGTAGTAAGAGAATAAAGCTGCCAGCTATACATGCCATTTTTGTTTCACTTTTGTGTAGTGTTATTGAAGAAAATCTATACTATTGCTTTTTCTTGAACTCGACGATGAAAAATTGTGAAATTTAAATCATATGCCTTTTAACTAGACGTTCGGATGCTCCTTATTTGCGTATACTTTAGTGATTTCGCGAGAGGTCTTTTTAAGAATGATCATGAAAAAAGTCACGGTTTCCGAGTTAACAAGAGTAAAATTAAACGTTAGTCTTAGTTTGAAAGCGGTGTTCATGTTTTATAATTCAATTATAGGGAAAGAGCTAGCCTTGATCCGTAATCATAGTTTGAAATGCTCAGAATTACAACTTACGTTCTAATAATGACTTCTGTGATTATTAATACACTTCTCTGCTCGAATGAACAGGGTCTTAACTAAGGGTTTTAAGTGAGGAATACTTACTTGGAAGTGATGCATCTAAATTTTATATATACAAGATATTTAAGTGCCAGGTTACTGGGTGAATGTTGCATTTACGAAATATTGGTGGCAAATACTATATTTAGCGACTTACATCCCTGCGTTAATTGTCATCAACTTCAGTCATATTCCAAATGAAATACTTATACACTGTGAACTAGAAAACCTCATGTATTTTTTATTTACCACAGTGGAATCTACTATTTCTTCATGATTTTTACTTGGAGCAAAAAACTGATGAATTTGACTCTTGTAATAATACAAAGTCTTAAGTAAGACTATCCCTTTAGTGAATGTTAATTTATCTTAATGATGACGAGTATCGCGTGTAATTTTTTTAGATAGTAATTATTAGTCAATTCTCTGGTAGAGGTACAGCTTCAAGTATTCTGGGGAAAAGAAAACTACTTGGATAATTATGTATTTTGGTCAAAATATCTTGCAATGTTTTTGACGCTGATTGCAATGATTTTGATTGCGATGTTTTAAGTGGCTGATTTTAATCGTAAAAACCATGGGGGCACTAATTCTAACTTGTCGTCATTTATTTTCATTGGTATTAGGAAGGTGGGAAAAATATGTAGGCACAAGTGTTTTAGTTTAATCTCTAAACCTTCCTTAATTGGTATATTACATCAAATGATAATTACTTTTTTCCAGCTTTTAATAATATAATATTATGAAATTGTGCATCTTAATGCTGAAATATATTCATAAATTCATTCATTAGCCATTCAATCCTAATAATACTGAAGCCTATCGTTTGGCTTCGTCCCCTTTTAACTTATTTATGGCCCCGTGGCTCTTCTATTTCATATCCATTTCTACATGGTCTATATGTTTGTTCCTGTATTTCTGTCGTGGCTTTTCCCCTCTTATTACGTTTCCCATACATTCTTTGTACCTCAAACTATGGCCTATATATTTGGACCTTGTCTTCCTGGTGTGACTCCATATGGTTTCCTCCTTTGTTGTTCTTCCATACAAATCCTAGTTCCTGATCATTCTCGTCCATTAGATCTTCAGCGTTCGACTACAACACCAGATTTCATAATTTTATTTAGACGCTTGTGACTTAGGTACATGTTTCTATTATAAGAAACCCTCCTGCATTACATTTGCGGTATATCAAAGCCTGGGTTTCATATTCTCCCGAATCTATAGTGACTCCGGCATAATCTGAGTGAAAATGGTGGAACAAGGATCAAAAGAAGTATTATTAGTGGCAGTAGTGAGTGTGTATCATAATGAATAATTGATTGATATTTCTTGCTAGTACCACTGCCCCTCTTGAGTGTTATCTCTTTCCCTGTATTTTCCATTTACTCCTCTAGACCCTTTCTCTTTCCCTTGGTGTCTATTTCTCTTGACTTATACTTGACTTCCAATCCGCTCCGCCAGTCAGTACCGGCGCTGACGGCGACTCACCGAGGGAATCACAACCGCTATCCCTAGGGTCATCCCCGCCCCTTTCCACCCCTTCAAAGCGTTTTCCATAACCATGCCTCCGTAAAGAAAATAACCTGCCTCCCTGTACTCCCTCCATCAGTGGATGTCTTTCATCCCCGTCTGGATGGGGAAAATATTTAATCAAATAAATGTTTTATATTGCTATGTGAGTCAGATAGGGGATTACATGCTCAGATGTGAGCTCACTCACTCAGTTATTCAACCCGAAGGTAGGCTTGGATAGTTGAGAGTAGAGTTCACCCCAGACTAAGCCGCAGGCGTGTGAATTTGACACATTCAGGGTATTCCTTTCCCATATCCCAGGGGGGCCAGTTCCTTTCCCTGGGCCACTTCGCACTCTGAGGATGTTCAGGGGCTTCCAAAGGCTTCACCTGGATTTGAACCCGGGACCCTTCGATCAGTAGCTCTACCCACTTGTCCACCACGCTCCCCTATGAGCTCCCTAAATGAGCTATGTTTCAATATATGAAGGAAGAGAATACTGAATGTTATGAGTAGATGACAATATTTGTCTGATTTTCCGAACCGCTCCATGGGTCCCGCAAAATTGAATTATGAAGGCGTTACTCTTGCACAATTCACTAAAGGCATATGATGGCGAAAAACGCAGTAAGGAGGAACTCGACCCTGTACCACCATCGATCCCACGAGGACCCTTCCCCGCTGCTCCAGAGGCCGTAAAGATACGTGAATGTCCGTGTATAACGATGAACATGAACTTCAATTGGTTCGTAATGTACAACTATAGAAAAATATACTTATTACTAGATATAATTTGCCTCTACCTCTAACCAAAACAACAAAGGGATAAAAATCGCCATGAAGAAATCATTTGACTTGACCGGGATTCAAACCTGGATCTCCAGACCCGCCGGTAAGTCAGTACCCGCCGTAATTAAGATTAAGAAGTTTTGTGTTGTAACAGGGTAATAAAGTTACTGGGGACTGTAAAATCCAGGTTCGGATTCCAACCAAGTCAAATGATTCTTGTCAAAGGAGATTTTAATCCCTTTGGTGTATGTTTTTGCACCCATGCGCGCGATTGCGTGCTATATAATTTTTGTATCTCGCATTGGTTGTAAATTGTCTATGCAATACAAAAAGATGCCAATTACTCAAATACTTCATACTTTTGTTTTCTTGAACTTCATACTCCATTGGGGCACCGCATGGGAAGTCACGCGCGAAAAATGCAGCCGATCCAACTCTTGAATGTGATTTATTCGCACGTAAATATGAGAATTACGTTCTTGCAGTATCAGATACGCCTCCACCCGAGCCCAGCAGGTAAGGTACGGCTGGCTCTGTCTCATAGTCATCATTGGTTCTCAAAGTCTCTCTCTATTTGCCCACGTATGTGAGGAGCGTAATCCAACCTCTCCTCTCTCCGTGATATGTGCCCGCATGTGAATTATAACCTGATGCTCTTGTGGATAGCGACTAACGAGGGGTTTCAATGAAGCTTGTCAAGTACATAGATACCCCCCTCCCGCACACCCTTGAGGTGGCTTGAAGAATATTATGTAGATGAAGATATTCATGCTCGGTAGGTTAGAATCGGATTCATTAGGTCATAAAATGATCTAATTATATTTCCGAATTTGTAGAGGGTGCGTTTTCCACTGTCAAATAAAGAGTCTTAGAGTATTGCACATTTTTAATAGCAACATCGACATGCTTCTTCACTCACGCGTTCTTATACTGGGTTCCCCTTTTTACCTGTGGCGATTGGCACACTAACCAACTCATTTTTCCAGCATTTCACTCACCTCTGAATTACGTTCTTGTCTCCCAGCTCTCAACCCAGGAACAATCTATAGTATATTTACCTTTGGTCCTTTTTATTCTTTCCAACTTGAACATCCCTCTATCTTCGCTGACTTAGTCGTACACCCCAAACACTATTTCCCAAACCGTCCCTTTTAGGTTCAAACAAGTATAGATAAGAGCTCACTACGAATAGACACTGTGCTGAGAAAAACACGAGAGCGTTTAAACCAGCCGGGGCTGGTGCGGGGCTGCTAATAACTAGCAAGGAATGCCAAAATTCCATTTCTTTAACAATGCATAGTAATTATTCCTAAAAAGTTTACTTCAAGACAATTTAATTTGGTCATGCATGCCATTAATCTCGCTCCTGTGGCGCAACGGTGAAGGTTTAATTACTGTTCATTTATTGCATTGTTTCACCAATAACTGCGTACCTCCTTTGATATTAATTTTTTCTCCTCAAAGTTGAAATTATGAGCTGAGATGGTGTTCGGCTATTGCAGAAATGCGGTATTTATTATTTTTAGTTGCCCGTTGATGCTCTTGGAGGCGTATTTTTAGGGCTCTGCATGTATGGCCTACCAATTTATGTCCACAGCTGCTCAAAACACTTCATATATTCCTCCGTAGAGGTTCCGTGGAAGCGGGTCTTTGGCTTTCAGAAATACGTCCCCTGTCTTCGTCGCGCATGTGAATCTGCTAACTACGTTGCACTTCGATAGAATTCTGAAGATTTTCTCCGTAGTTCCAGACACATAAGGGAGAGTGGCATATATCTTTGGTTTCTCTCTATTTTCTGTCGGGTCAGTGGGATTTTCATTTCGGACCACGAGAGAATTTTTTTCTTCTTTCCGTGCAATTTTCAAGATGTAGTTACGGTTGAAACCATTTTTCTCAAATGCCCTTTATAAGTGCTGCTTTTCGCCAGCGATGGAATCGGCGTCAGAGATCGTAAAAGCTCGATGATACAGCGTTCTCATGACTGAGGCTTTCTGTTTAGTGTGGTGGTGCGATGTGGCTTGTAGGTAGCGGTCAGTGTGGGCACATTTCCGGTACACAGAATGACCTAATGTCCCATCTTCTTTCTTCCTGACCATAACGTCTAAGAATGGAAGGCGATTGTCCTTTTCTATTTTCATTGGGAATTTAATAGAGTTGCTTTGTCCATTTAGATGTTACAGGAACTTTTCCAGCCCTTATTTTCCGTGAGGCCAGATAGTGAAGGTGTCATCTACGTATCTTACGAATACTTTTGGTTTTTTTATCATAAGATTGTATCGCTTTTTGTTCTAATAACTCCATGAATAGGTTATCTATTACGAGAGAAAGAGGTCAACCCATGGCAGCTCCAAGTTTCGGTTTATAGAAGGTTTTATTCCACAGGAAATATGAGTTATTTAGGCAAAATTCGACCATTGGGACGTCCTCTGGGAGGCCGTTGGATGTGAGGGACTTGATGTATTCTACCGCTTCATCCGTTGGTATATTGGTGAAAAGGAAAACTGCATCAAAGCTTACAGGAATATCTTACTTGGTGACCTTGGCTCTTTTGATTATTTCAATGAACTGCACGGAGTTTTGAACGTAAGTTTCCGTTCTTCCCGAGAGCAGAAAGAGTTCATCAGAAAGATATTTAGCTAACTTATGAGTAGGGGAATCGATGGCACTTACGATCGGTCGCAGCGGAATACCGTTTTTGTGTACCTTGGGTAGGCCGTAGAGCCTTGGAGGTTTAGGTGCAGTTTGAAGAATCCAACGTCTTTTTTCTTCCGGAATGTATGACAGGGAGATGATGCGCTGAGTTTCTCGCTGTATTTAAGCTGTCGGGTCACCTTGCAGTTCTTAATTATAGGCTTCATCGTTGAGAAGGCTTCGAATTTTATCGTTGTAATCCTCTCTCTTCATCACCACAGTAGTGTTTCCCTTGTCTGCCCGAGTTATTAATAGATCTGTATTTTCTCGGAGTTCCTTTATCGCCTTTCTGTCTTCTCGAGAGATGTTGTTTTTCGGCTGTTTTGCTCTGACTAAAATGCGGGCAACTTCATCTCGCATTTCGTCTGCCTATAGTTTAGGGAGATTTCGGACTGCGTCATCCACACCAGTCACCAGATCTTCTTTGGGAACAACTGTAAGGGCCATTGCATAATTTGTATTTTTGCAATTTATAAAATCACGGAATGAATCCCGAAAAATAAACAGTCAACGCAGTAAACAATCGGTTTAATTTGAAGATTTTAAGGTCAAAAATGAAAATTAATCGAGGCACATATTAACTAAACATAATAAGGGAAACCTTATTTTATAAAACCTTTATTTTTTTAATTTTCACCAAAGGTATTTCTCATTTTGAATTTTATTTATAGATATTTTTATTACTATTTTCACTATGGAAAATTTTGCACTATAGAAATGTTGGGAATAAGATTTAATATATTTATGTATCTTCTTTTCCGTGCGATGCTAATTCGTTTTCTTTAACTCAGGTTGGAAGTTATTTCAACGACTTTCAAATGTTACCTTGGTGAAATTTTCACCTTCTAAAGAAACATTCGCCGCTCTAAAATTCTATTTTCAGCCCTTCGGGATTAAGAGCGTGCCACCTGTGATTAGGCTCCGGTCAGGAAAAAACGGCACAGCAAATTTGCATACATTCGTCGCTTAATTGCTCAAGTAACCAAGTCACGTGCTTATCCCCGCAATAACTGCGGGAGACTATCGCTCCATCTCTGCGGTTTGGATCACCCATCGGTAAACCGAGGCGAGACGAGGTGAAAGTTTGTTATTCTCCGCGTTAATTTCATCCCTGTCTATTTACGCCGGCAAAACTACATCTGGCCACGCACACCGTTGAAGGCCGGACCCGGACAATCTAATGAGGCTCCCACTCAAATTTGACCTTTCCAAATTCCTCTCTTTGGGACATTTTCCTCACAACACACTTAATTTAGTGAGAATTTCTCCGCAGCAAAATATGGTACACAGTTTGTTTATCTGCGATTTTGTTTTACAGCTTCCAAGGTTGTTTTAGCATCGCAGTTTCAATTCATGTCAAATCTTTTATTTTCTCAATCATCATGTTTGACGTGTCCTTAAGATTTTCCACTTCTATAATGGCAGCAAAACATTGGCAGTTGCGCAGAAGGCCAGTTTTAGAGGACAAACTCATTCCCTAAGAACCGGCTCCGCACGCAGGAGTAAGGTAGCCTACGTGTTTGACAACCATCCTTCCCATGCCTCAAGCTTTCATTGCCAACTTTAAATTGTCATTAATCTGCTATTAACATAATTTTTCTGGCTCTCTATGTCAATTGTGTAGATATGCTTATTTGTTAGGCTACACACAATTTCATAGGTTTTTCATCTGACTTTATTTAGGTCGTTCACATTTTCCTGTAACGTGTTTCTGACACTTACTCTCATCGTATGGTGGCAGTGATGCCTTACTTGCATTGGCATTTCCCCTTCACTCACCCGTTCTACTCTCGCATTCTCCTTCACGACGGCACACTTTGTGTATGCAACTGCCACCAAGTTTCGCAATACCACTGTGTACTTCCCTTTGGGGTGTATGGCCGTTGTGACGAAATAAATATGTTTTTCTTTGCGTTTGACTCCTTTCATCTCATGGCGATTGTTTCAAATTGGCAATTGAATGAAATTCTAGCGAATAATAATGCAGCCGTTCCTAAAATTGGACTAGAAGATAAAGGCTTGCGAGAATTTGTGCGGTTTCTCTGTCATAAAGTTCAATATTCAGGTGGGTTTTTCGAATCCGTTTTTTCATTTAGAAGTGAAATTTGCAATGCAGGATTTGTTGCTTTCAGAGTTGCTCATGTTCCAACTTTTGACGCGGCCAGCAATTCCTGAGCTTCGGAAGGTAAGGAAAACCGACGGTCTCTGCCTGTCATTTTGAAAGACGTTTTTTTGTTAGCGAGGATGTTTTGAATATGTTATTATTGTTGCAAACTATTCAATTTCTATTTAAGCGTGCCTTGTTTTTACAATCAATGGAGAAAATTATTGAGCATTTCCTGGACATTCATTGGGATTTGTATGGCATTAAGGTCGTGAATATAAGAGATCCAATTCTTCGCCCGTCGCTGTCTTCGTCTTCTTAATGAAAATACCACAAAGCAGGCGATCGTCAATACTATTCACAAATGTGCATGTTCCTGCTGTAATTATGTTAAAAACAGGAATAATTTGAAAGGTCAAACATTTCAGGGTTTACAATCGCACTCTATAAACATCCAGTGCTGATGCTGCCAATCAAACGGGGCCTGTGAATGACGCACAACCCTGCGAAAAAACTCCACATAAAGGGTACATTTATGAAAAAGGAGCTTTAGCGTAGCCGGTCATGGAAGGGCCAGTTTTATAATCTCTGGCTGACATTTTTTTCGGAATGAGAACCAAACCTTCTCTAATCTATAACGTTCCCGTTTATTATCCATCAGAGAGACGTAATGAATAAAACCCTAACTCTCAGTTAGTATCAAGTTTACGAAAAAGTTGCATCACCTTCCGGTTGATGCTTACTAAATATCACCAAAATGGGTCTTAGTATTTCATTATTGTTGTAGAATTACTGTATTAACTATGTGTAGATACTTTTTATTCCATATTTTACCATTCAAATGATAAAAACTGCTCCAAAAAGTTTAAAGGCAATGAAAGATTGAAAAAATATTTAACAGTCTCACGTAAAATGAAAATACCCGCACTCTTAGTTAAACATTTCGTGTTGGAGCCTTGAGATAGGAAATGCATTCCCTGTCACGAGTACCACGACAGTTCACTCTACCCTTCTGTACTAAGCTCTCTCGTGATTATGAATCGCTCAGGTATGCTTTTAGTCCGTTTTGGCACCCAAGTTCCCAGGAAGCCAAACCCTTTCCTCTGCAGGTGGGCAATGGTATTTTCGATCCTTCGTGTAACACGCGGCATATTTCCTCGGTCAACTATTTATTTATTAGTGGATTGACTAGAAAAAATAATTTGTTTACATACTCGGGAAAATATCGACTAAGAAGTGTATTTTTTATGCTTTGCTGTGCATTATTTTTATTTATTTTTTACATTAAAGAAAATGGTACACATACAGCAATATTGCCAATTTAAAGTACACAAGTAACAAAAACACAAATTTTACTAGGAACTTTACGGTAATTTATAAAGAAGTCCTTTGCTAAGGATACTCCTTACAACTTCGTTAGAAATAAATTAAGTGATCCATTTAACATATGTTAGCAGTACAGTTTAAGGAACACTTTTAAGTAAACAAAAATACTTTTTTACCATATACACTTGGAAAACAAATGGTTGAGCGTGGCCACATGCCAGGCCTATTCCAAGTCTGTGCTAATTGTGGTTAACGTTGACCAGACATGAATAAACGGGGCCTTAGAGAACTTTGCTTTGGGCCTTGGATTTCATTTTTCTACGACGGTGTCGCCGGCGGAACATTCCGGATTGGGCGGGTGTGAAGTGAGTTGGGGGATGCATAAACCAACAGGCGCGCCGCAGGACTGCACGCGATGGCCCGTGATCAAACGAAAAGCCCAACGCGAGGTTGTTAAGGGGAGTGATGGCGGGAGAGAATGAGGGATTTGGCAATGAAACCTTCACACAGAAACCCTACCAAATGTCAAATCCCTCTTGCTCTCCCTCCACGTCCCTTCGGCTACACGACACGCCTCGAGGCGTCCCCGTCACTCACGGAATACTCTCCATACTTGCCAACCATTCTGATACCGAAGGACACAAATCTATATACTTTTGCCTGAGTTGATTTGAATGATCAATCGCTCCTAACACTCTATTTTTCTTAGTTGTCAAATAACTAGCTATTACCCGTCAAAAATGAAAACCCTCTCAGCTCGGACAAGTAAGAAATGAGAGAATCTATAGATAATGGTATCGGCAGTAACTCTGTGGAATTCCTTTATAATTAAATGATGAATATCTTATTTTTTTTATTTACTTCATGACCCGGGTTTCGTCGCCTCGTGGCATCATCATGTCTCTAATCAATCGCAAGCGAGAGAAGCAAGCGAGCGCGATAATCTATTTAGGAATTCATCTGCTTCAATTTAAAAGTCTCCCGTCTATATATTTAAATAAAAACCAAGGCTTATATCCCCTCAAAAAACCATTGATTAGTATTCACTTAATAATTGTATAGACGTTTTTCTTTATTTTATTTATCAATATGTTGTTTATAGGAACATGGTAATCAAGATAAATATCCATCACAATTCTCGGAGAATATTTATAAATTTATTTATCTATATTTTTAAACCATTGAAAAAAATCATTTATATTAAAAATATAGAGTAATAAGGTTATTTTGGGTTGGATACATTATTAAAATAATGTATATTTAAAAATATAAAAATGAAATTCACTTTCAATGAAATTAAATTCTCGATCACAGTGACCCTAGGAGCGTTAAAGCCTGACAGACCTAACTAGATAAGTAATTAGTTTGATAAAGCATAGATGAGAAAAAGTTGGAGAGCTGATTCAAAAGTGATGCTGCCTTCTCAAAGTGAAAAATTGTCTAGGAATGTAGCGATTGGCGGAGAGAGGAGTGGAGTGAATAGCTGCTAGAAACCAATCTTCGGATTGCTGACTGCTGATAGTTAGATTAGGTAATTGCATTTTGATATACTTGGGTAGTATATGCGGATAATATGACTTTGAAATGATAACAACTCGAAGATAAGGGAATGAGAACGGACTGCAGGCGTTTGAGGTGTGGGTGCGGCGCAGAATGGAGAAAGTGTGGATGACGGAAAGGAAAATAATGAATGATGAAGGGCTCGGCATGGTGGATGAGGAAGGGAATCTTCAGAAGAAGAAAAAAAAGAGGCATAGTAGGTGATTTTGAAAAGTAATGTGTGGCAAACGGATGATAAAGGCAGTGATCGAAAGGAGGATTTTGGATACACAGGGAATGAGAAAAATAAAAATACGTTTAATGTAAGGGATAAAGGCTAGGGCGTACGTTGAAAGAAATAATCATGTAAGAGAATAGGGGTCTGTGCCTGTGTAAATATAGTGGAATGTTGCTCTCTTTACGTTAAACCTACCGTAAAATGAAGATCAACCATATACCAAAAATTTAGTGCCAATGATACTAGTTTTGGAAGTTAAGCATAAGTGAGAGAGATGTGGGGGAAATCTTTCGCAATAAACCTTCGTCTGAATACGTCTTCGCATTTTAATATTAGTTATTTTGAGCTCATCATTTTTATGTAACTAGACGTGCTTAAAGATGTTCTTTTTCGATTGGTACTCATAAAGCAATAGTGAGATGTAAAAATTGGCCGTATGACAGAACTGCCAAGTGGTCGGAGTACATTAACTCGTCGGGTAATAAGCATAAAATAGGTTGTTTCAATGGTTTCGATTGGTGTACTATGTGATTACATATTAGAGTATTTGTACCCTCCTCATGAAACGATATATATTGTTCAAATTAGTCGATTGTGGCGATACATGGTGGAAATTGAAGATAGAATTCATAGTAACAAAAAAGCAGTACACATTCCGCTAATTATTTCAATGCTGTCGACCGGCTTCGAAGTCTAAAGTGTCATTTACAAGCCTCAAGCTGTTTGTCTTGTAAATAACGCTTTAGACGTCGAAACCAGTCGACAGTATTAAAATAAATAGTGGAATGTGTACTGTGTTGCCATAATGAATATAAATTTTTGTTTATAGCATCAACCTGATGTTATAAAAACGTGATGAAAACTTGATCGGTGGTCAATAAATGTGTGAAAGTCTTACCAATGTTTCTCTGTCTTAAAGATGACCTCTATGTCTACTCTGCTTTGTTATATATGAGAAGGTGTTCCCTGTTTAATACGGCGAAAGAAGCTCTAACACATTTGTTCCCAAAGTGAGCGCCACCCACGCGTTGCTGTGATGTAATGAAGACGAACAAAAATAAGCAAGGGGCGGCAGGGGGGCTCTCTAGGCAGGGTCCTGAACGAACAGTGAAAAGAGGCAATGTTCTTTGGCAACCGTCCTTTACCTCCGAGAAAAAGGGTAAATAGAAACACTTCGATCAATTTTTTCCAGAAGTGGAGAACCATGGTTTTAAAGCTCACGCTTGGGGGGCGTTGGGTATAGGTTTATCGATAGTGTACCGAAAACGTTTGGGAAACACTGCTGTAACATAACCCGAATATAATTTTTGTAGATTTTCGAAGCTCATTGTATTTCTTGCTATTCAGGCTTTTGGTTCTGCGACGAAGCCCGCAGCCCGATGAAGAAGGTTTGGTTCTTAAAAGCCAAACGAGGCCGGCAGCATGGTACGGCGAAACTTTCAAAATATTAAATAATTACTCGCAGAACCAGAAGCCTAAATAGTAATATAACCCGAATATAGTTTAAAATGCCCACAGCACCAACCTGTGGGCAGATACGCCGAAATATGTGTCATAAAGGGAGATATTGAGATATTTTGAGGTGAAAACTGCACACAGTACCCCTACTTGCTGTCCATTGTTTCTGCAATCGAAGCCCTCTCTTTCCTCCTTCCTTAGGCTACATGGCAACGCCAGTTCTTGCCATACCTCTTTGCGTGACCTCCATGGATTACACCCTTCTTAGATCTGGATATAGCCACGAACCTGACATGTCGCATTTGGACTGAGCTGAGGATTTTTTTTGCCACTTACTGCACCTGATCATCGATCAAGTCTCTGTCTATTCTTGTCTCCTCTGCGCCAGAATAGTTCCACTCACTAAGCTCAGTTGGTTTGCAAGTTTCACTCCCAGGTTTTTATAATGGGCGATTTCGTGGAGGAGTGTATGTTCACATAATTCTAATATAAGAGGACTGACAGTTTTATAGTGAGAGTAGGAAATTGTTGATGGCCTGTCTTCTCTGTTTTCTAAAAATTAATTTGTCAATTAAATCTTGGGAATACCCGTTGACTGAAGCAATGCGTTTTATTATACTGATTTCCTTCTTGAAGCCTTCTTTTGAAAGGCTTTATATTTCGCAGAACAGAATATGTCGCAGAACAGAGTATTTAAGTGCCTATTGTAGTTTAGTGCAGCGAGGTATTCGCATGTCATTCAGACAAGAAAGACGTGGTCTCAGACGTTACTTAGTGGAACGGTTCATACTTAAAATGACACACATAAATGTGGTCCCATGAGATTTTATTTAAAAAAACATGACCTGGATTTTGAAGTCAGACATCATCTAATATGAATATGGTAGGTCTCTGATTTTGGTCCTAATATCAATGCAGTAGGTTATAGCATAGAGATATATTAATTAGGGTCGCACCGATTACTCGAAAAGTAATCGGTAATCGTCCTTATCGGCTATTTTTCCGATAAATCGGTATAGGCGATTTCGCCGATTAATCGGCCTTAATAATCGGCAGTTTTTTGTAGTTAATATTGTAAATAAGGATACTCTTGTAACAAAGGTAAGGCTATAATTAAAACTCTGAGATTTCTCTGACATAGTTGTTACTTTAATGAAAAAAATTTAACATAACAATACACCTTCAACGTATTCCATAAACATATTTTGACAAATGAAAACCGTCTGTCTTTATTATTTTAATATTTTTCGTTTTATGAGCATTTGAATATAATAAGCATATTATATATTATTCATTACAATCATTCAAAATTTAAAACCCATAAATTGTAATGCAGAAGCTTTAGAATTTCCCCATTTTCAGGGCACAGTCTATTTCTTGATGGCTCATATATGTTACCCCCAGTACTGAAAATTCGTTTACTTTTGTTTGATAAAGTTGGGGTACTTAAATATTTCACAACTAATTTGCTTAAACTAGGAAGAAGTTCTTTAGAACTTCGCCACCACAAATATAGGTCACTTTGTTTAGGAATAATGGGTAAGTTTAAATATTTTTCTAACTTTCTAAATTTTCTTTCGTTCGTTCCTCAAATTAATGTGAAAAACTTAGAGATTCTTCTCCATCTTAATCATCTCCTGTACTGACTTCCAACTTCAATTACTCTAATGATTTCGAACAATCAAAATCGTCTGTGAGATCTAGTGTCCACATTTTTAATTTTTCAATATTATCCTGTTTTTGAAAATTTATTTTGAATCTGAAATCCAATAAAGTTGACATGCATAAAGACATGTTATCAATATATGATGTCAGTCTCTTCGTCATGGCATTATGTAGGTCTTCTATTGTGGTATAATTTTCACTAAAGGAGCTGCTACTATTTTCTTTTGACAAGAATACATTCATGGTCTCTATTGTAGGATTGATAAAAGATGGCGTAGCTTCCCGTTTACTGGCTTCAACAGTGACTTCTTCGAATTTTTTTACAATTTGAACTATGTGTTCAACGAGAGACCACTGATGAGGGCTCAGCGTCGGAATTTCACTATCTACAGCGTATGTCACAAGGGTTTTTTGCTGCTCCAAGTTCCTTCTAGCTTACAGCATGTTGAATTCCAGCGAGTTGGGATATCTTGAATTAGTTTGTGTCTCTGTAATCCTAACTTGGCATGTAGATCTTCCAGTTTTCTTACAGCGAAGGTTGGATGGTCCAAATGAGTGACAATATTTCTGTTTATTGTGATTATATTTTTTACATATTCGTATAAAACATTACGATGATTCCTGGTTGCAATTTATGATTCCAGCTGTTATAATTTCCGCACAATCTCGAAGTACTTAGAATATCTTGTTTTTGGTCAAGTTCTACTGTCTGAGTACTGTGTCTATCTCTTCACTAAGCTGTGTGAGAACCTTAAAATGAAACGATTCGCTAAACAGTTCTTTCTTGTTGAAACTGATTATTCAGCCAGTGGCCTGTTGCACTTAAAAACTGCGAATTGTTTGTGGTTGCTGTCTAAATATCAGTGGTTAAAGAAACTCATTTTGTATCACCAATATATCTCTGAATTTTTGCCTGTACTTTTTGAAATATATCAGGAATGATATTTTCAGAATAGTATAGTCTGTTGGGAATAATGTAATTAGGACAAATTTTGTTAATCAATGTTTTAAAACCTAAACCAGACACAATAGAGTATGGCTGAATATAAACTGCAATCATTTCACCTATCATGTAATGATGCTGTCCCACAGGTGTCCCACAGGTGTCCCACAAGGAAGCGTAATCGGCCCCCTTTTGTTCATTATATACATAAATGATCTATGCTCTCGAATTAGCAGTAAAATACGTTTATTTGCTGACGACGCTGTCATCTATCGCGAATTTAATGATCACTCTGACTTTGAAATTCTATCATCGGATTTAAACAACGTTCATGTGTGGAGCCAAGAGTGGGGACTCGAACTTAATCTGAGCAAATGCACGGCGGTACATTTCTTGCGGAGGTCGTCCAACTATCCCCGAGTATATGCTGTGGATGGCGTTAAGATAAAGGCGACAGATGAAGTTAAGTATCTGGGAGTTACGATAACCTCAAACCTATCGTGGGGAACACATATAAGAAATATTTGTGGCAGAGCTCTGAAGAAGCTAGGATTCGTCAAGCGTATTGTGGGAAGATTCTCAGATGAAAAAGTAAAAGAGAGGTGCTATTTCGCACTCGTCCGGCCACACCTTGAATATGCAGCAAGCATATGGGATCCGGTGCAGAAAGAATTAATTCGGGAACTTAATAAAATACAAAGGAAAGCTGCGCGATTCGTCAAAAACTGCTACGGGCGTACAGACAGCGTTACGCAGATGTTAAACGAATTAGGCTGGGAGCCGCTAGAGACTCGGAGGCTGCGCGCTAGGCTTAGATTACTTGAGCAATTGAGAATAGATATCTTTCAGAGCGACACGGAGAACATCATATTAGAACCCCACTATATTTCCAGGACCGACAGAAACGATAAATTAAGAGAGATATTTTGCCGAACGGATAGGTATGGGAATTCGTTTTTCCCCCGAACAATAAGGGACTTTAATAAATGCAAGGCGTAATTTCATAGAGCGTTTCCTTTTTATATGTAAACGGCTGGTGTCCTAACACCCCCCGCCACACGCCTATTGAGGCGGCTTGCGGGGTAGTATGTAGATGTAGATGTAGATGCTCTTTGGATCGCGGGTCATTTATATCCCAAAGCTTTTTCTTTTCCATTAATTGAGTTAAGGTGTTTTCCCTTACATTATGAGTCATTGCTGATGAACATGCTGCTTCATCGGTTTTTGTTGCCGTCTTTCCACCTTCATTTCCTACGTCTTAAGGATGAAAAGTTTGAGGTGATTTATCATGTTTGTTGTAGTAAAAGTCTTAGCTCTTTTTCCTCCTCTCAATATACAAGCACTACATAGGTTACATTTGGAAAACTTCTCATTTTTATCAACCTTAAAAAATTTCCACGCAATACTGTAACCCATGATATTTTAAAAGAATTTTTAGCAAATTTGGCTAATTCGGCTTGCAATTACTTTTAAAACGTTTTAAAAAAGTATTTATGAAACTGAAACTAAAATTTAGTCTCAATTAGTAAATTAAAATAATAGGTACTTACTGATAATTTAAAGACAAAGATCATTTTATTATCATAACACTTATATTATACACCTTAAGGTTAACTGTACTTAGTGCGGAAGGTGTAAATATTGTCCATGATTTTTATCGTTACTGAAAAGTCACCTCGCAGAAGTGACTGTACTTGGGTTTTTCTTAATTATTTTTAGAAATTTTTAAAAAATTTTTTAGGCAAGTTGATATAATTTTTGAAAGCCAGGATGAACACATTTTAAAAAGTTCTTATAAATCCCCTGTATAAACGGTAACTCTCCCATTTCCCCGAGAATAGCGAATGAGTTACCCATTGAATCGCTGGCTATAAAATCCTATGTGGTCAGTGCCAAACCTATAAAAACTCCTATACATTATTTGCCGGAAATCCTACGATCCAGTTTCAAATTTATTCCAATGACGAAAAAAAGACATGCGATACTCACAGGCTTAAACCGAAGTGTTTTTTTCGTAGGAGAAATGAAGTATCTCTCGCAAGATGCTGACTCTAAAGCGCTGCCTTACGAACGATGATGGTACACAGCAGTGTCTTGAAAATATTGAGCTCCTGAAATAATGATTCAAATAAATAAATTTTTATATTTCATACATATACATATTTCATATAGATAAATACATCTTTACTTTAATCTAAGCCAGCCTTAAAGTTGAAATACTGAATGAGTGTGAACTTAATTACACTTCAACAACGTAGGTTTAGCAAATTTAATACTCATGGGCTTAATATGAACACACTGAAGTCCTGCTGGTGTATGTAGTAGAATAGGCTATGTCTGAAGAACGTTGACTCAGCACAGGCTCCAGAGAATGTTATGTTGAATCACTGGTAGTAAATTTGACCGGGATACCATTGCAGGCAGGCAGGTTGTTTGACTACGCATTGAGCATTCTCTTACGCCTTCTCAGCTCACGCTGCTTGATGTTGGTGGTAATAATTTTTATTGACACAACTTTTACCTTCAAATTATATTTGTTTCACAATATTCTCTTTTTCAACAATGGTTAAATTTTTAAATATCTTTCCAGGAATAATAAAGTGATAAAAATTAGTTATAAGTAATACCTTATTGTCCGTGGTGCTATCTCTTGCCGGTAATGCATTTAATAATCGGCCGATTAAGCGATATCGGCCGATAACGTGTGGCCGATTAATAAGTAATTGGCCATTTCGCTTATCGATGCAATCCTATATATTATCGATACATGATTAATTTTTTTTTTTTTGTTCGTGGTGATGTAAGCAATGCAGCATTACTATCGATAGTATGAGGGTTGTCAATCTATTGACAGGTGAATATATATGGCTATATATAGGTGAGGGAGAAAGTGAGTGATTTGAAAATGAAAACTTGACACACAGTACGTATATCACCTGTCCGTTGATTCGACTAACAAATATCTATCTTTTTCTCTCTTTGACTACAGGATATACCTTTGTGTCGTACCTTTCCTAAGCATTACCCCACCATCTCATACCCCATTTCACTCACTCTCTATCTGTCTCCAATCCTACAGAGTGCCCACCTCTGTCTCATCCATAACTCTGTTTTTGAACCCGTCCGGTCTTTTTGTCCCCCCGCCTTCGACTCCTCTTTCCAATGCCCTCACTACATCTCATTACCGCCTCCTCCGACCCACAACTCAACCTTTCTGCCCTCCCGTCCGCACTGCACTCAACCCCCCCCCCCCCAGCCATACACCACATAAACCTCTCTGACCCCCCTCCCAAGTCCAGCCCAACGCCAAAACCAACCTCATGGCTTCATCGGTGGATTCATTTACATTCACACGTCTCTTGAGCGCTGTGCCTTCCAATTCGGCGTAATTGCTCTCGGCGCGGGATTTTGCTGCCCACACAGCCAGGGAGGTCGCATGCAGAAATATCCCGCTCCGCCCTGTTATTTTCGCATGAACTTTGCAGGGTGCCATGTGCCGTATTGAATGTGGCAAATGATCAGGTGCAGCTGAGCTCATTTCTCGAGAGGGTTTTTTCCCGCGTTGAGTCGGAATAGAATCACATAATGAAGACCGAGGTCAGGCAGAAAATTCTCACTCAATCCATTATTTTAGACCTGAGATCTCTCCTGCGGAGTTATTTTTCTCAATAAAATAATACCAAGTAATAAAGAAACTGATATTAGGGCAGAAATTTAATAAAGGAGGCATTAAAATTGAGGTACCTGTTCATAGTTTTGCTAGTTCTATTGGAATTTAAAGTAATTTTTCCTGAACATATTCAACAAATGAGTGCATGTATCAGACGGGTTTTCAGTTAAGGTTTTCTTGAATTTAGCCATAAGGTTGTCACTGTTAAAAAAGCCGAAAATATTTTTCCGAATTTGTTCTTTGATTTTAACAAATTCTTCAGAAATGTTTATTTGATTTTAACAAATGCTTCAGAAATGTTGCTAAAATTACACTAGCTCTTTTCATAACACACTGTTGTTTTATTATATCATGGCATAGTTCAGTCTCAATTTTAACTCGTTGATAATTTATACTTATCATAGAAGTGGATATCGGCTTCACTGTACATGTCATATATAAACCCATTTCTTTAATTTTTATAGGCCTTATTTTCACCACGTTTTTCTTGCAGTGACTTTCTTTGCTTCTACCAGTGCCTGCAATGGGACATTTTAGATGATCGGCTGACCATATTATGTTATGGGTGACGATCATCGGTCAACTATGTGACATCGTTGTATCAGTTTGCATATAACCACGGCTAAAAATGGTAGACGTAGATAAATGTTTGCTGTCTTCTCTACCTCAACGGGATAAGATTTTTTTACTGAAGACATTGGCTATGAATAAACAGAAGCGACCAATGACCAGGTTATTCGTAATTTATTTTGACGTCATTACCATCATGGACGATGCACATTTTTTTATCCCATGCTGAAATCATTGATTGTTAAATCTTGATTAGATTTTATTTCATATAAGTGGTCATCGTTTCTTCATTGCTCAATATATTGCTACTCAGTAAATTTATTACTTTTTACATAATTTTTTTCCTAATTGAGATTCTTTTTATTCGTGCTTGTACAAAGTTCTCAGTATACGTTTAAGCAATAACTAATGTCAAATAACTAATACGTTTAAGCAATAGTATTGAGTAATAATTTTCTTCGATTATTGGTAGTTTTCTGGCACAGCTAAGGTAGTAAGTCATAAAGTGGGTTCCAGCTCTCTAAAACAATGGTAACTTAGTTTTTTAACTAGGGCATATAACAAAACATTGGTGCACCTGTTGTACTCATAGTTGCAATGCATTTCGAATGAGTTTGTATGGTAAAAAATAACGGTTTTATAAGCCCATGTTATCTCAGCTATTTCAAAAACCTTTAAGTTTATTGCTTAATAAGCACTAATATTCTTGTGATAATTTATTTACCACGTATCTCTTTCTTAGAGTTTCTGTGATAATATTTTCTTTGCTTTTTTGTGATCATTTATGACTTTCATATTTTTTTTTAAAGTCCAGGTTCACTATTCTAAATGGAAATGTGGTTACTTGAACGCTTTTTATGGTAATCATCTGTTTCTCTAAGGGTTAATTACTTTGAAAAAAGTTGATTTCGTATGGTGATTGCATTAGCTCTACTACAGTAAGCATTAATGGATGAATGAATGACAAAATTATTTCAATTTTTTATTCCTTTCACTCATTCTTAGGAGTGATAATTTGCTTTGGAAATACTACATCTTGCACTGACGGCTGAAATTGGATCGGTATCGTGTTGCTTAGGATTTCGAGAATTAATAACAGTTTGTCTTGTCAAAAGGGATGGACGACATTTATCCAGATCACATTATCAAATTGGAATGGAAATCAAAGGATGTCTTTCCAAATAACCTTTTCCAGTGCTACGGTTTCCCCACCCTGATTCACCTCCATTTCCGGAACTTACCGAACCAAACGTGACCCCTTCTACTTCTCCTCTCCATGATTTCCGAGACCCTTACTTTGTCCGATTCTCCCCAATCCAAATCCTTTACCCCCCCGACCTCCACTTGCCGAATTCTTTTCCCGGGATCCGTATGAAATTTAATTCCGAGGAGAGAATCGACTCAATGACAATCTTTCCGCCCTCCGAATGTAAAGCGAATTTTACTCGTCTTCATGTCAAAATGGGTTTTGGGTTCTTTTTTTTGTCACACGGCCGTGCGGATGGATAAAAGGGCAAAGAAAAGAAGAGCTGGGCCTTCCGCCCATCTGTCTTTAATTCCATAAATCACTTGCATTTTCCTTTCCGAGGTGGGGTTCGGGTCCGCATATAAAAAAGCTGAATTCGTTAAATCTAGGCATCAATCACTGAACACTGAAGATTATGAACGGGTTCGGCAATGATTTTGCATATTAATAGGGAAGGCATCAATTTCGTACAATCTTCATTTTTTTCCTGGTAGCTCTTTCTATAAACTTCAAGCTATGACCAGATCTCAATGACTTGTAAAGGCCTGTTGAGGTCAAACAAAATGCATTAGACTCATGTCCAATGAAATGATTTTACGTATTTCTCTCGTTAAAGTTAAGGACAATGAGGTAAAATATGAGCCTTTTCGTGTCATCCCAGGGCAAAAAGGTAGATATTGAAAAGTAGCATATGCAGTCCTCCATTGTCGGATTTAAAATACATATGTGAATAATTCGATGTGAAAATTACATTATTGTTTTTATGAGTAATTTTGTAGAAATATATACTTATTTTGTGCTAATGTATTATAAATACGCTTTACTAACATTTCAATACTTTCACATCTCAATATTATCGCATGGTCATGAAACATGGGGTTAGACAGTCCTGGGCACAAGGACTGTGCTCTAAATTACCACTTTTGTTATCGGGAGGACCACTGGTGTAAAAGATTTATAGAATTTTATTTTTGTGTGACACCTGCTATATCTTACTTTAATTATTCTAGTTTTTGTCATACTTGTTCTTTTTACTGTATAAACTGGATATTCCATTACTTGTCACTTTTTTCAAAAATAAAATAATTTCATGGCTAGTGGCTCATTCTTGCATGGGTATAATTTGAGAGGATGCTATTTCAGATCGTTCAACACTTGATAATGTTTTTTTACATTATTATCCATTGAAATATATGGATATCATTTTTTTAAACTCCTTATTCGTTCTATAATGTTGACGTAATAGATGGAATTCTATATAGTTAGGGCTTCGAGTATTGAAGTGATTGGACATAAAATTATAGCAGGTGTGGAAATTGACGCATCGAGGAAGGGCATAGGGAGGAATTGGGTTCAGAAGAAAAAATATAAGAACAAGAGGAGGTTAAGCCAAAGAAGCATTTGCTAAGCAAAATGAGCTGATGAGAGTATAACAGGATGAGGAAAAGACTGGCAAAGGCTCTAACATCGAGTTTTGCATTACACGGTTCCCAAACTTTGCCAGTATGGAAAGAGAATGAGAAATTCGATTGGAGACTTACGTGAAGTGGGTTTAGATAAAGGTGGAGAGGATAATCCAAGTAGAAGGAAAGGTATTTGAGGATGAGTTAAACACAGTGGAGGATGAAATAAAAATGGTTAGGTGGTTTAAAATGGAGTGCGGGTTTGTTAAAGAGAGCGATGTAGGGGCGAATGTCGGGCATGAGGGGAAGATGCTGAAGAAGAGCTGGATTATAAACGTCGAGATGGAGTGCGGAGACCTTGAAGTGTTAAGGATAGAGAGATTGGTGAAACAGATACATTGGAATGGGGTTGTCTTTAAGGAGGAATGGAGTTAAGTGGGAACTTCCCTTAAACACTTCAATAATGTTCGATAGAACACCTCGAATGGCATTAATTTACTCCATGTCGACGCACGTGCTGTGCTCCTTTTACATTATTTTATTTGAATTGTAATAGGAAAAAAGTGGCAGATATTCACAAACGATACGACACAGGTTGTACGAAAATACGCATATATTCTGCTTATTTATTCCAAAGTGTGGTGAATGAGCAAGTTTTGGCTATCGTTTAAAACTTCATCTGAAACAAATGATCCAGTAATTTTTTTATGTTGTGCGTTGCTGGTTGATTTTACTCCGACTAACCAATTACAGCTTTTCATAAATTCATCACTCAGTATCACGACTTCATGTAGATCAAGGTATTTTTATTTTTAAACATTTCATAGACCTGAGTTCTTTCGCACTGTTCGCCTCAATCACTTACAAATTATTGGTGTTATTATTTCGGCTACCAAACTTCGTTCATGTGATACACCTATAGAATTGTACTAGTTTATTCTTATCCTACCTATTGAAGTGCTGATAAAAAATTACCGCCCAAATTTCAACTACTGGTTGCAGTTATTATATTTGGTTATTATTTTTATGTTACTTAAGAACGTTCTTATGATATTTTATAAAGAATTTCTTATAGAATGCTACAGTTTTAGTAACAAAAATATGCTGTCCAAGAGTATTGTAAAATGAATTAAATTACTCATTTCATGAAACTTTCCCTCCAAAACTATCTGACATCATTTTGTAAAAAAATGATTTCATCGTAAATACTATTTGTGTTTGATCACTATTTTAATAAGTTTCTAATATCCGTAAGAGTTTCCCTTTTCTTCTGAAACCTAAATCGTAATATATGTATAACAGTTCCTTTTAGCACCGCTCCTTTTTACTTACATATTATCCCTTTTCTTGCTACTAGTGCTCTTTGACCACAATATTAAAATATAATAATTCATAACTACTTTACTGAGTGTTTTATCTGCTAAAAAAATGGTAATTTTAATTTCCTCTAGAATTTATTTTTAATGTTAATGGTAATTGTATTGGAGACGGTATTTATCTCCTTCATTTCCCATTTTAAATTGAAACGAAATCTTATCCTCCCATCATTTAATTGCAGTCATCATTAAAAGCAAATGAAACAAATTTGAAAGAAATTAGTCTAATATTAGGCTCTAGGAACTATAGACACCGCCTAAATATTTAGAATCGAAGTGAAAACATGAAATTCAAATTGTTCTCTACAAAAGTGTCAAATGTTATCTATACATTTAATCAATTATAGCATTTTAACATATCATTCTGAGTGATGATGGTTGTTCTCATGTTTTCAATTTTAAACATTGTAAGTAAAAACAGGTAAAATAACTTTGTAAGCTCCACTAATATTTGTATCGATACAACCAAGTTTACCCAGTTATGTGTAAAGATGTAAATATCGTTACTGGCAACATCTGGTTATATCAATACAAATATTTGTGGAGCTTACAAAGTAATTTTACTTGTTAATTATGCAGTGATTCCACCTATTAAATCCGGAATGTATTGAGATAATTGGTAGTAAACCTGATTTGCATTCTTCGTAGAGTTCATTTGGTGATTCGTTCGTTTCAACAAGAATTTCATCTATCGCAGGGCAAAGAAGTATCCCATATGCCTTCGGCAATGCGGCATTCCTTTTTTTCTCCACCAACGGACCTACGCCAAGAGTGATTGTTTCCGCTTCCCCAAAGAGCATCGGCAAACTATTCATAAGCCCGCCGAAATTGCGTCTCGCCCCAGAACGCGTTTACGGGAGAGGAAGCGACGTCCGACCAACTTTCGTGTCCTCCGTGCTCGGCGCCCCTCCCATGCAAATGCTTTCTGCTGCTCCCTCTCTCTGTATATATATGTATGAATACATATATGTATCTATAGCAAGCATAGGAGACAACACGGCCCAGATGTCCCACCGCTGACGCCCTAGTCACGGAGAATCATTCTCCTAGGGAGGAACAATCCAAAATCTCAACTATACGAGATGCCCCTTTTCATCCCCCGCTAGACGCCACCCCATATATCTCGCAGGAAACCCTACCAGGGGCGCCTGGACTCCCCTTACTCCCCCGAAAAAGCACTGCAAACTTGTCCCCCGTTTTCGCATCCATCTCCCCTCTTGCTCACTCTCCTACCATCGCAAGCACTGTCATTCGGGCATCCCCCTTACTCCTTCCCCGGGACCCATTCTCTTGATTTAAGGCCACACTTACTTTCCGAAATCTTCGCCCGACCTTCGACGTCGTGGCAGACCATTGCCGCTCATTCCTCAGGGCCCTTCAACGAACCTCCCTCCAGCTCATGCCTCTCTCTGTCTCACCATCTTTCTGCCTCTCTCTCTCCCTCTCTCCCTCTCTCTCTCACTTCACCTTTGCCATCGAAAACCTTCCTACCCTGGTGGACCCGTGGTGTATGAGACGTCATTCAGAACGTCCAGAGTCCTCGTGTCCACGTATTAATACTGCGCTCACCTACTTCTTAAGTGATTTAAATGGACATGATTTAGGCGTCAGGTTGTGAAAAGTTGTTTTACACATTGTGAATGGGATCACTTAGGTAGCTCGATTTTCACACTAGTCTGGTTCACCACCGACTCCAAACATTTTATTACTATGAGAAGAATTCTTTGAAAATGTCCACAGTGATGAGTTGTCAACGCGACCGATTTATATTTTTTAACATAAGTTAAATACTATCACAGGGGAAAACTGGAAGATTTTCTCCTTATATTCGTGTACAAGTTCCATCACATCAGATTGAGAAAATATTATCAAATATTTCCTTGTTTCTTATATTTGTTGTATTGGTGTAATTTTTTCTTGTGGCAGTACAATTATTAGCTTTTAAGGGTTCTCTGATAACTTTAGAATTATTGCACCACATACTGTTTACTTCGGTGGTATATTTGTAGTTAAAGCATAAGTAACCGTAAAAATGATTCACTGCTAACATAAACACTAGGAAGTTGAAATTAGAAGATAAAAATATAAAATTTCTGAAAAATGAGAATGTATTGCATTCAGATTTTAAAATTTCTTACCGCTCTCTTTTATGGTAAACCATTTTCTAAAGGTATTTTTAAAACCATATTTGTTTACAACAACTCCTTAACATTTATAATTTTAATACGGCCCCGCCCACTGGGTCATCAATTCTGCAATTATTTATAAATTTTATTTTAAGATCCAGTTTCACAAATACTATTCATCAAGGTGATAACACTCATTTACGATATGCCAATAATTCGGATAAATTATATAATATATATTAGTTTCTGAGCAGCTATTGGAAAAGTCGGCTCTTGGAACGTCCCCAATCCTCGTGACCACATTATTCTGCCCCTAATTCTTGGTGACTTTTTTCTCT
Organism: Pyrrhosoma nymphula; assembly: GCA_963573305.1. Taxonomy (NCBI): domain Eukaryota; kingdom Metazoa; phylum Arthropoda; class Insecta; order Odonata; family Coenagrionidae; genus Pyrrhosoma; species Pyrrhosoma nymphula. The sequence continues at coordinate 13,790,945 of OY754333.1, read as the reverse complement.
CACTGTTATGCACATACATTTAATTTTTCTTTTGGTAAATATTTCTTCTTTAGGAAAATGTATTAAAATATTCAATCTCTCTCTATACATTTCATGGACGCTATGACGCCGATACAGGCCTTTTAAAATTATGGGTTTTTTATCATCATTTATCTTCCCGGCTCCATTTGTGTGTCACCATTCCACAATCTGTGACTAATTATCATATCTTGTAAACTATGTTCTGGTGATTAATATTCTGGAAGTTATTTACAATAATGATTGAGAACGATCTTTCATCTTTCTAAAGAATTCTTTCACATCGTGGCTCTGAAAATAACTACATTAATTATTCAAATTAATTAAGAAGTTGAAATGTGTATTGAATAACTGATATTTTTGCAATTATTAAATAATTTATCCATCTAGTATTAATATTTACATTAACCACGTCAGATAGTATCCCTCACTCCTGCTAATTTTTTGTATAGTCTATAATGTGCGGCCTCTTACCTGTAAGAAAATTTAATATCATAGTGTGCAGTTTAAGTGATACAGTAGATTGGGCATTAATTATCATTTTCAAGCAAGGTTTTCATACTCATTTAGATAGGTGTTTGTCGTTCCTTTGCCTCTACTGAAGCTACCGTTTTATTTTAAACTGCCGTTAACCACCCTATTGAAGAAACTCAAGTGTGCTTTCAAAAATGATATCCTGATCATCCTTAACTTTTTCCTGAATCATGTTTTGGCGATTTAAGCAAACGACGGCATTTGGGCATGAATATTGTGAGAAGACCTTGTATTATCTTTTGTTATTCCTCTCTGTTTTCTACTTTTTATTTATTTAACGTTGTTATTTTTCCATTTATTTATTCAGTTCCATCACTCAATATTCATGGATTTTCTTTGAATACTCTGTTTCATCCACGGAAAGACGTACACCTTTTTAATGACCATCAAAGTTCTCGAAAACTTTTCTCGTAAGTTACTCGATTTTTTCCTCACATCTTCCAGGAAATCACTTTTACATTGTCTCAAAGCCTGAATAAATGATAGAGTCTAATTCTTAAGAATATACAATGAGGAAGGAGCATTGAAGGACGTTCGCCTGTTGAATAATCACACAAAACGAATTACCTACCTCTGATTACGGAGCGAACTCAACGCAGAGTCGCGACAAAAAAAATATAAGAAAAAGATTTATAAACTAACACGGAAATACGTCCGTTTGAAATAATTTGTATTAATTTCAAAGAACTTTTAAACATAATGGCGCATTAAAGTCAATGTGCATAAATATTTCTTATATAGTATCAGGCTAAGATATCAATATTAGTAGTCATCAATCCAAATATTGTTTCGCTGTTGCTCTCCAATCCATTCTCCTCTCCGCCAACCCCTTCATTCCTAAATAATTATTCACATAGATATCCTTCATTATTTGCGGGATGTCTTTGTTTTGGATCTTCTTTTTTAATTCTACCCTCTAATTTGTCCTTACATTATTGTTTTCAATAGGCTATTGAGACACAAAATGTGTTTAATTAGTTTTTCTCTTCTTCCTCTCAGTGATTTATTTACACTTCTTTTCACTCCAAATTTTTGTGGAACTTGGTGATTCTCGTCGTCCATTTCATCTTCAATTTCGGTAACACCACATCTCAATTGATTTCAATCTGAGTTGCTCTGGAGCCGATATTGCCCAGGTTTATATCCATGTGAGAGCATGCTCCAAATACATGTTTATGCAAATTACTTCCTTTTTAGGATGATTACAAGAAGCCGAAATGATCACTGGAGATTTTCAGAGGTCTTTGGTTGGATCAGCAGTCTCGACCCAGTAATGACCACTCTTTCAATTCAGTCAATGAAAATTACCAACTTTCTGAATTTTAGGACATACTTAGCTCCTTGTACGGCGAGGAATGTTATTATCAACACATACATGGTGTTTCAGGAGGAAAATGCATAACGTCTGGAGGAGGTTGGGAAAATTATTTAAAGCATTTTTTGGCCTATGAATATGAGGTCGCAACTCCTTAATTACCGAACTATGGCAACGCAAACATTGTGTCACAAGCATTCTGCAGTTACCATGATAACCCCAAAAAGCAATGGTGTGCAACAATACATTCAAAGAAAAACTGGTCCAAGTTGTACTTAAGGTTTGTAGCTTTCTTTTCCCACCGAATGTTATGCATATTGCTTCCAAGGTCCAAGATGTTAACTGAAATTGTAAAAACTTTTTCTTCTTCAAAAAATTAATTTTTAGAATAACTTTTTTATTTTGAGATATAAGAAAAATTAAATAGAAACACATAAATGTGCAAATTTTATTAACATTATCAAATATTATTACATTTTGCAAAGAAGTTTTGCATTTTACTCCTGAAACAAAAACCCTGTATAATCATGGCAGGATTATAGAGTGTCATTAATTGGCATGAGCATTCTATCACTTAAGGCACACTAATTTATCTGCACTTTCACTAATAACCCTAACTTATATGTGTATGACCCCGTGTGATGTTTTATTGGTTGAGGGAGGAGTGTTTGGGTTTAATTGTTGGTCACCATAAATCGATCCTATGACATGAGAAATTCATTCGAAGGCAACTTGTACCCATGATTCGAATTTGCGAGTTGGATCCTACGAAGTTCTTGATCTGTTAAATCACAACGATAGGAATTTAAAGGATGCTGCATAATGTATATTTATCCGGATTTAAACACTTGGTTCTTAAGTCCACTGTTGGCAGACTTTTGGGCGTTCATCTCAGCTAAAGATAACCGAATTATTGTTACTCGGGTTTTCTATTCCATAGAGCTCTCTTGCTCAAAACCCAAGGCGTATTTGTAACATAGTAAAGTAACTGCTTTTGTTGTGATTATGTGAGAAGTCTAAGTATATTCTTAGCCTCAAATGAATTTTTTTCCAACATTCGGGTTCCAGGTAGCAGTAAGCCAGCAAACTTGTTCTTAATCTCTGTTAATTACGGATATCAATGGTACTAAAATATACCAAGCATAGAATACTACTACAAAATCTTAACACAATTTACTTATTCAGTAGTCTTCATAGGCTAAGCAGTGATTTTTTTATTTGAATTCAGAAGAAAAAGTAGACGGTGACTTTTTTTCTGCGGCCATGTGGTAATGTGTGTTATCTTAATGTGCCACCAAGCAATCTTACAATTCGTTCCATTGCTAGTTATTATTATCAATTCTGTAGCCTGACTTTGAACTGAGTCGAATTAACTAGATAACATAAAAATATAATGGCGGTTCAAATTTCTATTGTGTCGCTTGGAAATATAATGAATAAAATTGAGTAACAATTGTTTTGTTTCCTACCATTAACAACCTAATTCAAATAGTAGTTAACAAAGTAACGGCATTGACAAATAACTCCCGCCGTTAATTAGCTAGAGGGAGTCGAACGTTCCCTATTCATTTATTATAGATATAGTATGTTTTACTACCTTACTCATGTTAAGCTCTGCACATATCAAAGAGATATTTGTTAAGCTATTGCAACTTTTAAAAATATTTCGGAGTGCCATTCTTTCCGACATTCGATTACTGAAAATGTCTCCAATACATCGTTTTTCTGTGAATTTTCCGGGCCTGAATTTTTATTGCTAACCCTAAAAATAATCTTTATCGTAGATTTTTAAAAATTATTAATAATGTTACATTTTCATGCAATCATATCTAAAATGATGAAAATCGTAGTTTTGGTAATTTATCGTCCAACGCAAAGAGAGCCACTAAACATATAATTTTGAACCCAAAAAGATATTAGTTTAGCTGACGCAGCTTTAAAAAATACTCCGGAATGCCAGCCTATCGATGACTGAAAATTTCTCCAGCGTATTCTTTTCCTGTGAGGATTCCGGGTCCAAGTGCGCTCTTCCTGAACCGTTCCATCCTCCCTGACCCATACTCTGAGCAGAACTATCCGTCATCCTATTTTCCTCTTCCGACCGACCAACGCTTCTCCGTTTCCGAGTAATGCTCGCTTCGCACTTCAATTTTTTTCCCATCCACCACGACATTTATTATTTTTCAAAATGGCATCCATACCAACACTGCTATATCCCACCTACCTCCTCCCAACCCCGTCTCAATCCGTCCTGCCAACCGCACGCCATATTCCGCCCTCTTCCCACTTCACCCCCCCCCCCACCATTGCCGTACCCGAAGGTTCCCTCAATCTCTCATTCCTCCCTTGCATTACGTTTCAGCCATCTGCCGGCCGGAGAGCATCTCTCCCTGGGCCACCTCGGCATATTACGATACCCCAACTGCTCAACTTCTCAAACAAATGACTGCCATACGTCCGCGTCGTGTGCAACTCCTCCTACCCTCCGAACCAGCGGGGCAGGCAACGAGTTCTCCCCCGTGGTGGTGGACCATCCCTCAGAACTCCTGGCCCGTCCACTCCTCTACCCCCACCCTCCTTCCTCTTCATCCGTTTTCCCTCTCCAAATCCCATCGCCCTCAGGGTAAACCGACACCGCTCGCCTCCCTGTCCATTGATCTCCTGTCACCTTCATCGTGCGTTTTTTTGACCGGGTTCGAATATGGTGGACGAACAATCAAATATCTCATTGTATGAGGGGTGGAAATGGCGGGGTCACCGTTATGTCTGCCAACTCTCCCGGAGATCATCCGGGAGACTCCCGGAATAGGACATGGATTGTAAAACTCTTCTTTCTCCCGGACTGAGGCTTATTCCTCCCACTTTTGGTTTAAATATTTCCATACAATTTCAGAAGTTTTTATCCATCCCTCTCTTAGCATCAGAATTGGTTTGATCCAGTAGCATGCAGAAAATGTTTTGCGTTTCTCCAAGAAATAGCCAAAAGGTAAAAAATCTTATAAGTTTTCAGTCATTTGAAGATTATTAAAAATAATTAAGATACACTCATTTAAACATTTTAAGTTACGTTTTTTTCATTAAAATATACGTTTACCAAATTAATACGTAGGCAGAAAGTCATATCAAGCATTAATTATGCAAGGCAAACTTGTGGTTGCCTAAGATAAAGATGGATCGAGTTATATTTCAAATGCCCTGAATCAAATGAAAATCATTTCCTATCCTTACCTCATTCTTTGTACTTCATTCTACAGTATTAAGAATCCCCCTCTGTATGTAATTTTAAGACAATAATATATCTCCAATGAAGATATCAAAAAAGGTGTTTAAAAAAAGCATGGCTCACTATTTGTGTTTTGCTCGGTTTATGCAGTTATTTAGCTTTGGCAGTAGTTCATAAAAGACTGTTAACATTTATTAACCGATTTCAAGTCATTTAAAACAACCAAATCTATTAATTATCTATCAGTATTTATAATGTAATAATAACCCTTATAAAATTCAAAAGTTTGATTAAAATCTTAAGTATTCGGGCATGAACTCACAGTTTTACCATTATTTTGCTCCGTTTCGCAAAGACAGCCATAATGAATAATTGAATGTAAAAAAAACTATCAATGGCAGTGAATATAAATACAATTAAGTTACATATTGACACATTTTGTTATAAAAATTAATATCACTGCGGATATTTCTCCTTTTTCTACTAAGTGTTTTCCTTTTCCCTCTTTCTTTTCTGAAGAAAGAAATAAAGCTTCACAATGGTGAGCTGATTTATTTTAAGTCCTCTGAATCAATACATCATTAGAAGAAATTTCATGTATTAAATTCTACTGACAACTAAGAAACGACTTTTTCATCGAAAAGGAATCTCTATCTGAAAGTAGCTGTAATTTAGTAAAGTGTTCGCATTTTCAGGGTATAGTATTACTAAGTATTTTTTTAAACTCTGAGGTTAGAATCCATTTTCAGAATTGCTGCAAAAAGTCATTTTTTCAGGTAGTTTATAATTTTTCCTCCCACAAGACTGTAAGCACATCAGTACTAATGTAAGTTGGTGATCCCATTAAAGGGGTTTTCCATTTCAACTGATTCCGCAGGAAAAAAAATCGGCTGAAATCGCGGTGCCTGAATGGGATTTCTCGGAAGAAACATTTTTAATTAGCTAGACTGCGAGGCCAGGAATGAAATTTTCGGTAGGAATCTGAGATAGGAATTCGTGCGGAGAGAGAGAGAAGTCAGACGCTGAGTAAGAAAAAAAAATTAAATAATTCGAGATGTGCGGGGGAAACGCAATTAAGAGCAATGCTCGGTATGCACATTTAATTGTCCCGCGCGCAAGCACAGTGCTCGCAAATTCATTACAGTGGGGATTTAGCCGCGACATTTTCCTTGCACGGGAGAAAGAAGGGGATGTATGGAGAGGAGGTAGACGGCTTCCACTAGCGCCTGCGACACCACGGCCGAAACCCGATGGCGTTAGGCCGGCGTCGCAAGGAACGTTATCCCTTGCTTTGTGACTTTGGTTCTGCCTTTGGATCTCCAGTGCGTTTTATCGCAGAGAAAACCGTGACATTTACAAGATAGAATTGGTGTGATTTTTCTCTGCGTTCCGGGAAACGATGTATCTTTTATTTTTTCGTGATTTGGGAATTCCGCTGTTGATGAAGTGCTTACATTGTGGAAACGATGACTTGCCAGATTGAAAAAAAAATTAAGTTTGTGCGAACACTTTCGCGGCGTGTAGAATGTAGAAGGCAACATTTTGGGGTTTCCACCGCTTATTTCCGGACTGTCCAAGTTTTTAGGCGTTGTCTCGTTGTCCCGTCTGGCTAGCAAGTTTGCCCTGGTTGACTCTGGAATGTCCCGGAATATCTGAGATCCGCTGTCCATTGCACGGAGAAATCCACAGCGACAGATAAATGTCTAGAAATATGCGAAATTTAAAGTCTTGTATCCAATTATAATAATCATTCTCGATGGCTCTACGATGAATCAAGAGTGATTATTATTTGTTTGATGGGATGAAACCCCTGTGGTAGAAGCCGAAGTGAGGGGGGTTGAGTTTTCCTTACGCTGCGCTGTTGGGGGGTGAAGAGTTCCGAGACAGTCTTACGTAAGATTATAGTCGCTTCTGAGATCGATCATATTTTTCATTATTGTTGGACAAAAACAGTTTCTTTGTTGGATTACCGCGGTGGCACGGGTTGTGCGCTTGAATTGACGATAAATTACAAAAAATGTATGTTCATTTCATTGGGATTGCATTAGGTGTGAATCACGAAATCTCAAAAACCGATATAAATATCCGGCTAAAAATCAGATTTATAAATGTATCTATTAATTTGAAAAAAAATCATCCACCGGAGGGGGTGAATTGAATTTAAGCACACTTGGACAGGGAATCGCCCATAGTTATAAGGTTATATATGTGCATAGTTCTAAAAATATATTGCAACCTACGTAAGATGGGGAAGGGTTGGGTTAATGAAATCTTACGTTGTCTTACATGGGGAAGGGGAGGTGTTAAAAAGCGGCCAAAACTTCCTTACGTAATACTTGAATACTAACGTTATTCTTCGGCTTTACGCAGGGGCCAAAAGGAATTACTCGGCAGGGACCAACAAGGTTCTAGCCACCCCGTTAGGAGCTTCGAACGAGAGCGAGATTCGAACGAGAGAGAGATTCGAACTAGGTAATCCAAATTTTGGTACAAATACAACCCTTTGGAGCTGAAAGTATTAAATTTATTTTGTAAATACAATGAAGGAATTCAAAATATGTATTAATATTGAGTCGAATTGCAAAGTCAGATACGCAGAAAAGGCACCATAATTTTCTCCTGAGAAGGTCATGCGGAAAGGGCAAGAAATTTTGCAACGTGGGTTCGATTCCCATCTGTAACGCAGATGTAGTTCAGCCGTGGAAGTCGTACTATACTATACTATATGGCGTTTATGTATTTTCTAAGGATTATTATGACTTGTGCGGACACATTTCCTGAAAACACTGTGTTATTCTATTGTGTGTCCACTTCTACGAATTTTTGAAAAATAATCTTTTCCGAAAAATATTTATATTCAGAGATGCAACAAAAATATATAAAAAATTAAAATCAGTGTGTCAGTAACCATGAGAAAAAGCCATTACTTTCAGCAAGAGCTCTGAAATAACAGCGATATTACTTTTGGCCATCTTTTTTCGACGTGGGACCGTTGTGCATTGATATTTTAAAATAAAGACGCGGGGAACCCATAAAGAGGAAACTGTCTCGTACGTATATGGGCAGAAAATGTTTCAATAATAATTTGACGCTGAGTTGATAGCGCAAGATAGTTTCGGATCCTACGATGTAAAATTTGGAAAAAGTGGAACACAGCATCGACCAAGGGCTCAATTCTCGAACTTTGATAAATTTCGCACGCATACAAAAAATATTATCGCACGGTTTCGTAAAAAAATTGCATGCTATTCCACCACTTGATATTTTAATTAAATAATCATCGCATGCTGACAGAATTTGGCTACTCAACAATACAGAATCAACAATACAGAATCGACGAATCCATGCAATTACTTTGTTATTTTCGTATTCAAAAGTTTCACGACAAGTTTTTCATAGCATTGTCACATGCGGAAAATAAGTGAAAACTCAACAGTGCTGAATTGACGAAACCATGCGATAACTTTGTTATTTTATATTGCCATACGGCTTGCTCGTGAAGATTTAATGTACAGAGAGAATTGCCAAGTTACAAGTCCTCCGAAGAGTTTGAGATTAAAGGATAAAAATGGAAACTATGACAATAAAAAGAAGAGACAAACTTACTGGACTGGTATGGACACACTTCAAGACAACACAAGACTATTGAAAATAATAATAGGTGGATAAGTGAATGGGAATAATTACAGAGGAATGGATTAAATCAGGCAAATTAAAAATTAGGTCAATGTGAAGAGCATCGTAAGAATAATGTGATTAAGGTAGTTGGTCTAAAAAACCAAAATGAACAGATTTTCTTAAAAATTTCCAAATATGTTCCATTTTGGATTTTCTATGGAATATCGAAGAAATAACGAGGGATCATCGACATACTTTTTGCGATATTTTTGATTCTTTTAACATGGAGCCTTATGACGCTCTCCACTCCAATAGGATAAATTACGTACATTCTCCATTCCTACTGAACAGATTTCAACCAAAAACTGATATAATGTAGCTCTAATAAATTAAAATCTATTCTGAAAAAATAATTTAATACTATCGAATGAAATGTTTCGTAAATACGATTTAAAAATATTTAAGCGAGAATTTCAAATGTCGCACGCGGCAATGTGGTGTAAAGTTAGCAACGTGGAACACAAAAGTACGGGACATGCAAAGCAGAGACACGTGTTGCAGCGTGTTGCAAAATGGACGCTGTTGCCGGATTAAAAACGAAAGATAAAATAATGTAAAGAAACATATTTTAATACTAGTTCGCATTCGAGTGACAATATATCTTCATTAAAATACTTATTTTGACTTCTATGGCCACGGGTGTGAACTGTTTTCGGAAAATTAATTTCGCAAAAATGACTTAAGAAATGAATAAAGTCTGCATCTAAGCAAATTTTTATGGAAATGTGTAAATTTAAAGGACAATATTTCAGAATGTACCTAAGACATAAGTCATTTCTACTGAATATAGTACAACTACGACCTATTATTTAAATTTTAAACCAGCATTAAAATTTAAGTAACTAAATTTCTCAATGACTAACGATTACCCGACCAGCCACCTTAAGTAATATGAGAGTGGAGTGTAGCGATGAAGAAAATCAATCTTTTGATTAGTGATCGCTGATGATGATTTTCATCATGCAGCAATGTTCAGAAGAGGACAGATTATTACAACTGTAAAGTACTGAATTGACGAACCTATGCGATGATTTTCTTATTTCTGGCACACGATAATTATCACGGCGTTGGTAAATTGACCCCCGCACAACACCCGGTTGAGCGCATAAAATATAGCGCGCAAGAATTAAACGGCACGTGTGGCGACAGCATTGACGAGCGCAGTTGATTCCCCACTACTTCTGCGGCTTCATCCTGGAGCATCTCTTTACCATTTCCCCCGCTACCCTAATACTCTATCCCTACTCCTCTTGCTCAACCCTCACTCCCGCATACGCGAAACCTTCCGCACCGAGGCCATGAAATTAAATTGCCGAAACGAACTCGTTGGTGGGCGGGAGCTAACACTATGATTAAGTCCTTCCTTACCTTCTCATCCCTAAATCAAAAGGCTTATTTCGTTCTGCGTGCACGGGCGTGTGTGCTTAGCGTATGACGGATTTTGAGGAGCGGGCCGCGGAAAATGTGGTGCGGCAAGAATAAAGGGAGTATCTATTCGAGCGTGAGAGAAAAACACTATAGGAGAGGATGTGATTTTAAACCCTTGAACAGCACTGAGAACGTGAACCAATTCCGTCCCTCGCGGTTAATTTCCTCGTTTAAAAATAAAATGTTGCATGAGAGTGATGCGTGAAATCTGTGAGGTGTGGTAGATTGGGTTGAGCAAGGGAGCTGCGGCGACTACGAATGTTTTTTTTATCACTTCACTCAACTCAATTACTTTCATTCGTATTCACTTCCTCTTTGACCAGTTTTTTTAAACATTTTGGAAGCTTCACTTAATTATAATGATAAAATAATTTTTGATTAGAAATATTAGTAACAAGTGTAACAAGTATACGTTGTATTGCATTATAGATACTCTCCATGTCTATTTAATGTGGTTGCCCACGATCAGCTATAATGTTTAATAGCTCACCTAATAACTGTTGTTTATAACATTCCGTATTTATGAGGGTTTTCATTCTGATTTCAAGCCAGGTCCATCAGCAAATGAAAGTTTGACAATATTTTAAGTTACTGCCATCACCCTCTTTCTCATAAATGCGAGCAGTGGATTGTTTTAGAGGTATATTTTAACCTTACTATCCCTTTGGTTGTAATCTAAGCCAGCCGGTAGAATTGAAAGTCTATTGGCCGGTATTCACAAGAACAGATCATCAAGTGGTTCCTTTCTTGGGTTTTAATTAATTTGCCGCGTGATCCATGAATAAAGATTCATTCTTCTCTTACTTTCATCTGCATTTTACCATTTATCTTGTCATAAATATAAGTTTGAGTGTGAACTCGTATAATTCCACGAAAGGAGGACACAAATTCGTACAAATATCTTCAAATCGATTTGGTGGTATCTTTTTAGAATTATGAATTTATTTTAGGCATTCGGATGTTTTCTGGGGTCAGCTTCGTACGTCAATCTTGATGGGGATAGCGTTTCGTAAGCCCTGCAATGAACATAAAACGTTATCACCATTAAGACAGACGAACGTAGCTGAACCCGGAAGACATCCAAACGCCTGCACAGCAGTACTGCGAATGACTCCAACAGAAATGTGTGAATGATTTATTTGTATGAGTTTTTATATTTATTTTAATTTTTGTGAATAATGAAGGCTTTATTATATTTAATTACGTGCTTCACGGTGCATGTTTAAATATGAAAACTTATAAATAATACGATGCTTGAGAAAGATATTTCACAATGAACCAATATTTAACCTTTCTCTGATAGTTTCCTTGATCTGCGAATTCAAGTTTTCATCAATTTTGAAAAAAATAAGGCCCGGTTTAATAGTCTCTAGTTAATTATTTTCTGGATATAAAACCGATACTAATTCATTATCCCATTGAAGGCGCTTGCGTTAACTGACCGACTCAAACTCTGAGCACACGTACTCTGATTATAAGTAAAATATACGCCATACTGCGGTGTTCGTTAAACAGACTTTATGATACAGGGCTCGACTGTTGTTGAATTTTAGTTTCAACCGTGTTCTACTTCGGGAAAAAATTAAGCAGATTGCATGTCAAATTTGTATTCAGAATACTTTTGTTAAACATTATCTTGATGAGTGGACCATCGAAAAGAACTTAAGGAAGCTCCAAAGCGCCTTGATGTGTCAAAACGAACACCTAACTCCAACTGTTTTTAAATGGTTTAAAAAATCCTACTTTCGCTGATGACATCCGTTTGCTATTGAAAACCAAATTTAAGATACAAAATATGCAAACTATTCTGATAATATGTATGAACACTTCTTAATAACCATATAAGCGAACTGCAACGCCATTTCTATTGAATTACAAAATTTTTACTTCAATGTTCGCAGTAACTAGCTAATAACTAAACAAATAAGATGGAAAGATGCCTATATTTAACTTTTAGTCAATATTTCGAAGGTTATCGATTATAATACACAGTTTTCCCTGATTTCAAGTTCAATTTGCAAGCAAAATAGATAAGGTCACATTTTGTTGTTCATATTTCACGCTACGCTGTAGCCTCCCTTAAGATTTATTTACTCATAAAGCATTATTTAAATACCTTTGTAGTGGAGCGTATGGTACTTGCTCATCTCGTAACTCCACCAAATTGAGACTGCTCGTGTAAGCAATAACATAGTCGCTAACCTCTCCAGAGAACTCGCTGACAGAGCAGCTCGATGCGACTTTATGAGAGCGCGTTTGAGCAAATGGCTCTTTCGCACCTCATTCGGCATATTTACAGGCATCACTGCAGTGCACATTTCTTCTGCTGAAAAGCTGACCCGGATGAACTTCATAATAGCCTAAGCGCAATTAACTCCATGTTACAATTCTCCTCAAACTTACTTCGCTTTCTTACGTTTTGCTACACGAGCTTCTAAATATTTTAATCAAAGCGATATAAATATTTGAATGCCCTTGAAAGAAAATGTTTCATGGCTGTTTCATTTAAGATTTGATAGGATGTAATCAGTGTTCAAAATATTTCTCTTTCTTGCTTGGAGTATATTTAAAAATTTAAATTGAAATTTTAAAAAAATCTAAGAGAAATTGGTTTCCTTTTATATTGTTTCTTATTTTTCTATGATGCCTTCAACTGCTATTGTATTTTCTTTCCATTTATCATAATCATATTAGTTTTGTGAGTTAAAGCTGCTTGAATATGTATATAAAAAACTCACGAGAAAATGTTGAACCATCGTAAGTTAAAATTGATACCAAATGACTGAAATTGTAATATGATATGTTGTAATGTGGAAAGAAGAGTTTAAAACGTGATGTGTGGAGCTACTGAACTACTTTGTCTAGGACTGGAAATTGTTTTGACACAATTTAAGAATTGTAGGTTCCTGTATTCTATAGCAATTCCATTTATTTATCAAATGTTAAAAAATATCACCTGGTACCACGATATCTATTTTTGGTTAAATCCACGAACGTATCTCTATATGTGCATGCAATTTGCAATGGGAGTCGTAGGAAAATAAGTGTGAAAACGTTGAATTTGGATTCCGAAAATATTTAAGGATGAATGCTGAGGATGAGAACAGGCCTTTTAATAGGTAACTTTCCTAACTATAGGAAGTTGTTCATTTTAAACTTTGCTATCTCTTCTTCTGTTGTTTCTCTTAAAAACATTGAGTGAAATGCGTTGGTCTCCTAGCCATGAATCTAGTGAATGGTGGATAGTTACAACTAATGGAAATAAACGCCGAATTCCAATAATTAAGAGGGAAGATGGATTGCATTTAAGATTTTTAAAGGAATTAAATAAGTGACTAGCATACCTGCTGCGAACTTGAAGTGAACTTGGTGTTTTTCATTTTTTTGCACTACACAAGTGGAATCAGTGGGAAATGTGGCTAAATGAGTGTACATGTTCCCCAAAAATGAAAAAAAAACATTCAGCATCATTTTTCTTCCCCAAAACAGCAAATGCATTGTTGTAAGCCTTCCCATATCATGCAAACTTGAGAGAGAAATAAGGTGGCGTGAACTTGAGGCGCGATCGCCGTCGGGGCCCGGCATGCGTTGCAATGCCTATTTTTCTTTTTAAGTAGGCACACATATACAAAGCAGATACATTTATATGTTCAACATTAACATGAAATAAAATGATATCTTGTGTAATAAAATAGAATTGAACATTTTATTCGAGTGCTTTCGGATATACAATATTTTTGGTCCTACCACCCTCTGCAAAAACAATTTACTTTTTCGGCTGTCCCACTCATGAGCATGCAATATATAACTGACCATGTGAAAAGCATGGATTTTCCAGATTTAATCAACACATCTGAAGCGATTTACCTTGTGCATTGTAGATCGTCATGGATAATGCAAGGCCAACGGGGAACTGTAGTCATTTGAAATCAAATGGCATGTCGGTGGTAATGATGTGAATACGTGGATTAAGCACATCTTCTCCTTTTGAATTCCCATTCAGGATTGTCGCTTCGATGACGTTTGGTATCAATGGTTTGACAGTGAGCCTGGTTCCATTGCACATTCGTGGTGCATTAATTTTGCGCAAAAGAATTATTGGTTCGCCGAGTTTGAATGACAATTTGTGTGGTGGTACACCAAAAAGATCCAACGAATTTAAAAACTATTGGACAGTTAAAAATCGCTATCAATCGATTTTTAGGTGACAGACTAACCCGAAATTCGTTAGTGGATGGCATAGTTGATTGCATTGACGTCGGTGTTTTTTGCTACCAAAATAGCGCATTCGCAAAGCCATTGGTGATTTTTGTAATTGGTGACAACTTGTGGAAAAACTTACTGAAATGATTGTTCGATCGTTGGAGCAATGATATAAAAGTTCAATAGAATTGAAATACTTTATGAGCCGGCATCAACTGGTACTTTTCCATTACCAATCTTCAACAGCTGTTTTTAAAATATGGTTACCTCATTGCGCTGATTTACGCACATATTGGTTGTTAACCTGAGTTTCTGTACATGTCTCCAAAGAAGCGACGCTTTGAGGCAAACGTTGTGTTCATCAGCTGGTGTTGAATTTGGCATTTGGAATCTGTCCAACTCGTGAGCATGCAACATATAATTGATCACGCGAAAAGAATGGATTTTCCAGATTTTATCCACGAACTTGAAGCAATCGACCCTTTTTAATGTCATTGAGAAGGCAAGGTGAACGGGGAACTGTTATCGTTTGACTACAAATATGAAATTATTAATAAAACTGATGATCTCAGGACTGACCTCGTGGAAATTATGGTTATCCATGATGAAAAAACCGCCTTTGTTAATTCCAAAAACTTTCTTACGCTGGCACGACGCGCGTTTCACCACACTGAGGCATACTAATGTGCCCGAGTATGCCACAGTGTGGTGAAACGCGCGTCGTGCCAGCGTAAGAAAGTTTGTGGAATTAACAAAGGTGGTTTTCTCAAAGGATATCAAATTAGTAACTTAACTTGGACTTTAAAGGCTGCAGGAGTGAATAGCCATTCATATAGACGCTATTAAAGACGCTAGAGGGTATTCAGGCCCGGTTTCCAAGGAAATATCTATTGTTGAAAAGGAAGAAAAATTGATGAATTTTGGGATAAAAACACAGCACAGGTCCTCTCCACCCCCCTCCCTAATGATTCCGACATCATAATGGCCACCATTGATGTCACCTCCCTATATACCTCCATCCCCCACGCCGAAGGCTTATCTGCCGTTAAGCATTTTCTTTATACTCGCCCTACTCCTCATAACCCTAGCTCCGATTTCCTTATTGACCTGTCCCACTTCATCTTGACTCATAACTCCTTCTCCTTTAATGACCGCTTCTACCTTCAAACCAAAGGCTGCGCCATGGGCAGTAGATTCAGCCCTTCCTATGCCAACCTTTTCCTCGGCCGTGTCGAAGAGTCCTTCCTATCCTCACAACCCCTGAAACCCTTACTCTGGCTCCGATACATTGACGACATATTCCTTCTCTGGCCCCATGACGTCGATTCTTTTAATTCATTTATTTCCGCTCTCAACGATTTCTCTTCTGTCTCCTTCACCTCTCATTTCTCTTCTTCCCATGTTACCTTCCTTGATGTAGATATCACTCTCTCCAACCACCATTTCAACACCTCAGTCCACATCAAACCCACCAATAAGCAGCAATATCTTCATTATAACAGCTGCCATCTCTCCCATACTAAAAGATCCCTCCCCTACTCTCTTTCCACACGAGGCTTTCGCATATGTAATAACCCCGATTCCCTTGATAAATTCCTTTCCTCTTTACACCAATCCCTTCTCCGACGAGGATATCCTGAGACTCTTCTCAATAAACGAATTCTCAGAAAACCCTTTCCTCCTAAACCAACCCAAAATAAGGAGAATTACAACCTCTCCCTCTGTACCACCTACTTCCCAGGCGTCCATGCCCTCAAAAAAATCATTAAAAACCTTTTCCCACTCCTTTCTGACAATCGCACCACCAAAAACACATTCCCCAAATGTCCATCTCTCACCTTCAGGCGTCCCCCCAACCTCTCCAGCAGTCCGCTGGAGAGGTTGGGGGGACCACCAAAACGCTGACTAAACCCTATATTAGCTCTAAAACCCCACCCAACCCCTGCCATCGCGCGAGATGCAAAACGTGCCCTATCCTTATCACCGACCCCCTCCCCGCTAAATTCCTCTCCCACCCTCTTCCTTCCATCCCCTCTCGGTCATGCACTTCCCACAACGTTGTTTACATCCTCCTGTGCAAACTGTGCGATTCATATTACATTGGTCTCACCACTAACGCCCTCAGTGTTAGAATGACCGGCCACCGAGCCAGCTGCAAGCCGTCCTCGCCCAATGCCTCCTTCCCCGTCCCGATCCATGCTTCCTCCCACAATCTCATTTTTGATAAATGCTTCCGTGTAGGCGTATTGGCTTCCCTCCCTCCCTCTGCCTCTCCCCTTCAATTGCGTACGCTAGAAAGTGCCTGCATCTGGCTTTATTCCGCACATAATCCGCCCGGATTAAATCGCGCTCACTGACCTCGCCCGCCCCTTCTCCCCTTTCCCCTCCTTCAATCCCCTCCCGCCCCTCCTCTTTTCTCCTTTCCACATCCCTTTCTCCTCCTCTGACCCCCTCCCGCCTCTTCCCCTCCTTGCCCTTCCCTCTTCCTCTGACCCCCTCCCGCCCCTCCCCTCTTCTCCCTCCCTACCCCTCTCTCCTCCCATCTCACCCTACCTCTTTTTCCCTGCCTGTCCATCATTTTGTATCCTTCTATCTTTGAGAAAGGTTCTAGGGCAACCGAAATATCAACGTATAGTGTGAGTGTTCTTTTTTTGTGTTTATATTTAATTCCGCCCTAACTGTGGCATAGTTTATTTATATTATCGCGTGTGTGATTTTCCACGAACTCGTATATATATATATATATATATATATATATATATATATATATATATATATATATATATATATATATATATATAACCATTCATTCATTCACTCAAACCGCTCACAGGCGTAAATAATAAATATTTCGTTCAAACAGGTGGTGAAAGAAAGAGGATAGGAAACATATAAAATTAAACAACACAATGGTGATGTGAAGATGGAATGATGGCCGATTCCAAGTGAAAAAAATTCGTCTAGACCGGGAATTGAACCACGGACCTTCCGATTTCGCGCCGGCTGCTCTGACCACTAAGCTATCTAGACTACTAAAGAAACACTGGAATCGGCGGGGGGTTTATATGAATCAAACACCCCCAAGATTAGCCCGTTCTTAGATTCCTATCCTCTTTCTTTCACCACCTGTTTGAACGAAATATTTATTATTTACGCCTGTGAGCGGTTTGAGTGAATGAATGAATGGTTGTATGGCCGGAATGGCTCATTTCTACTTCTTGGGCTCTGCGTGCCCCGAAACGCCTGTTCTATATCTTTACCACTGTCTGTGTGCCTGATTCAAACTTTGCTTTCCTCTTCTGTGTACGTAATTTCTTCTCTGCCGGTGAGTGAAAATACCCAGCGCCACCTCTGGGCGACTTTTACGGGCTAATCTTGGGGGTGTTTGATTCATATAAACCCCCCGCCGATTCCAGTGTTTCTTTAGTAGTCTAGATAGCTTAGTGGTCAGAGCAGCCGGCGCGAAATCGGAAGGTCCGTGGTTCAATTCCCGGTCTAGACGAATTTTTTTCACTTGGAATCGGCCATCATTCCATCTTCACATCACCATTGTGTTGTTTAATTTTATATGTTTCCTATCCTCTTTCTTTCACCACCTGTTTGAACGAAATATTTATTATATATATATATATATATATATAGATGAAAATGAGAGAAAAAAGAGATGCTCAAGGAATTAAGGATTGAGAATGTTAGATGAGTGAGAATAGAGTGTTCATTTAGGGCGAAAAAACGAATCATTGCTCCACTGTTTGCTTTACGAGAAAGTTATTAGTCTGTGGGCACAGTAAACATTCTCTATAATTATAACCAACTGTGACTAATTGTTAATAGAAAATAATGGGAAGTTTATTCAGCTAAACAGAAAAGAGAAAGGATGTACTAAGTCACTTGGGATGCCAAAATTAGAGAATGTGAATGAACCAAGCGATTAATAAAAAAATAAGTGAAGGACAAAAACAAACGTCCTCATATTAATGAGTTATTTTGATGAACAGAGTATTTTAAAAATTCTAATTGGTCTTGTAGAGCTAATATTCCCCACAGCACACATTGAATGAGACAATTATGGTAAAATATGCTTGATGATGGTAAATTAGCGTTGTATCAAGTTCTATGAAATTTAAAAAAACTATTTTACAAACGTTTACTCTGTCTGTTTTCATAACACGTAAATGTCTACAGATTGGTCGTCGAAGCCATCATTTTAATCAATCGATTATCAGCAATTAATTTTCAATTAGGTCATCATGCCTATTGAAAAAGAAATAATGAGTAGGATTGAAGGGATCCTTTCAATGTGATGTTTTAAATTAATTACAATTAAGTCTGTTTAATTAAGTTTATCACAATTACCGTGTTTTCAAAATTTTCAATCTTGCTATTAATACAAATTAGAAAGACTATACTATTAAATTGCATCTACCAAATTTCGTTGGCTAAAATTGTTGCTCCTACTCTTGGAAAGTATTAAATAGCGTTAAATTTAACGACTAAATAAATGGCAATATACATAATATCGACTTCAATCATCTGCCAGATCGTTATAGGGGCGATTTACAAAAAACGTTACATTTTGCTAAATATCGATGACGTTTATAAATAGTTTTTGCAGTTTCCGACTGGAAAACAAAATATAGTTTCATAAATAAGTATCTCTATTTTAATTTTCTTTCTGTAGGTACCTCAGCCAATTTCGTACAAACATTAATTATAGTTACCTTTTGCAATATAAATAAAGTCTGCAACAATACTAAAAATCAGATTTGCGTGTATTTCTCATGGGAGATAGAGGCAAATATATAAATATACGTATGCACGACGGTGATTATTATGATAGATTGATGGATTAATTGTGTAAACGCATGAAACTTGTGCTAATTCATTTAATTAGCATCATAAATTTCATAGTCATTGACGCAAGCTATTTAAGGTTTCTAGAGTGCTATGCGAGTACTAGTGTATCGTCTATGTCAAGGTGTGAACAAGCTTAGGGCATGATCTGTCAAAAGCCGATTTCCGGGCGCTCCTCCTCAAGCTTCTGAGGATGCTGTTTGGTTGGCCCAGGGGATGAAAGGCACCGTTTGTAGAGGGGTCGGACCCGTCTGGGGGTGGATTTTTGGTGGGGTGCGTCAAGGTTTTGAGGCGCGGGTTGGCTTGGTAGTGGGGTAGAAAGGGGAGAAGGAGGTGCAAGAAGGAGAAAAGTAAGGGGGGGGAGGTGCAATGGGGAGAGGGATGAGGAGTTGACGCGTGATTCTTGGGCGGAAGAGCGCCGCTTGTGAGGCCATCAACGGGATTAAACTGTTGGGGCGGGTTGCCTTCACGCGCAATCTCCGTTAGCACCACCGCACCCCCAATCTTCACGTCTCCACTTCCCTACTTCAGGGGTGAGTTCGCTGGATCGTAACATTTCGCGCCATTTCTCCGCTAATTTCGCGTCTTAGCTCCGCTCTTGCACCCTCGATGCCTTCCAACGAAATCCCAACGCACTTGCCTTCCTCTCCACCCCTTCTTCTTCTAGGCACCCGCTAATTTAGTGATCCGACCCCTCTTTGACTCCCTCTCCCTTCCCGCCTCTCCCTCTCGACGCCAACGTCGTAAATCCGTTGGGCCTCTCGACCGTCGAAGGAGAAGTTTTAGACTGTTGTTGTTTCCGCGCAGTACCTCACACCGAGCTAACCTAACAGGTCCGGGCGCGACGGGGGAGGGTTATTACGATTCTCGACTCGGAGTCGTTTGGGGAGAAGTTTTCCACCCCTCAACAACGTCGTAGAACTCGTGTCCCGAAGCCTCAAACGGCCGAACCGCGACGATTTTGCACGTCGCTATCTGCGGCGTTGGATGAAATTTGCCTGTCGAAGGTGATTCTTCAAGCCTTAAAGGTTCTCTTTTTGAGCACGTCGAGAACAGGTTTTTCATCTTGTAAAAGTCACGTTTTCTTCGCAAGTTTGACTTAATATATAATTGTGAAAACGTTGATATCTTTCAATATATGTTTAATATTACTCCTTTAGCCATTAATTTAATATTTTAATGTTAAAGACGGTGTAATTTTTGCATTATTATTACGTCTATTCTCAAATCTCCTGTCTAGAGGAGAAGTTGCCTATTTCAACCTTCTGAGATGAAACAAAGTACAACGAGAATATATTACTTCCCCGTGAAATGCAATAATTGTAGTCCTTGTAGATGAGGATGAAAGTAGGCAGATGTGAAAGTTTTGAATGTAGATTAAGTGAGAATTTCTATCTAGTATATTATAATAAATGCTACATTCAAGTTAAATTTATCACAGGAAGTATTTCTTAAATTAAGTAATAACATTGATGTAAAAATATTGTTTTAAACTAAAACTCTCATTATAATTTAGGCTTAAATTTGACTCATTGTATTCATGCTGTACGTTGAATGCACTGGCAAAACCGAAGGGTTTTTTGGAAAGGGTATACATTAACAAACAATTTATTTGCAAGAATAACGGATAAAGCAAACAAAATTAACTCCTCATTGTGATCTGTGTGTCATAACATCTCCTTTAAAAAAACATATCTTGAATTGAAATTGAAAACAGTCTTTATTGTTCTGGGACTTTTATGTCCCCTGGAACATTTAAATATTATTACATGCCACAAAAAATGGGGCCAATGGTGACAGCAATACATTCGAATTTCATTAAGGAACACCACATATAAACCAACGATAATCAATGAATAAGAAAATAAATAACATGTGAAAATTAGGGTAACAGTGCACAGATTTAAGATCACACATTAAGGATTGATAAATTAAAACAGGCAACATAGATTATCAATCGCATTGCTTACACATTTTGCATTAAGAATAATGGAATACAAAGTAATAGACACAGCATAAAACAGTATGATAAGGAAAGAGCATGACGAATCTCATTCAAAAGTGCAATGCACAGATGTGAAATCACATTTCAAGAATTGATCATATTGATTAGATATATGAGAAGATTAAGCTAAGTTACATAACTGATCAGTCATATTTCTCTTGAACATCGACATTTTAGAAGAGGTTCTAACATTTTCAGATAAACAATTCCATAGCTTGCAGGAAGAAATGAAGGAGTGCTGAAATATTAAAGACTGGTATTTAGGAACATAGAATATCTCAGTGATTCGAATTGATCTCTTCCCAGTATTTGCATTATATATAATGTTTTCATACAAATAAGACGGATTTTTGGATTTCAGTACCTTAAACAAACATAAAGCTATTTGAAGTATACGGCGTTTATCCAATTTCAGCCATTTTATTTTTTTATAATAAGGCGTAACATGTTCATCGTAACGGATGTTAAAAATAAAACGCAAACAGGAGTTTTGAAGCCGCTGAAACTTAGTGCAGAGTTCTGTGTTAACATCTGAGAAAATAGTTGAACAATAATCAAAATGTGGGAATACAAGAATTTGAACCAACTTCTGACGATGTGAAATAGGGATCAAATGCATGAAGTGCTTCAATTGGTACAGTGTCTTATACACATTGTTTGATATAGCTTTAAAATGCTCCCGCCAGCTCAAGGTATTATTTAAGTGGACTCCAAGACTTTTCAAAGTATTTGAATAATATACAGCTGAAGCATGCAACCGTACCGTATTTCACGGAAAAAAAGCTTCTAATTGTTGATAAACCCCTTTAAAAGCAGAAAATTAATAATGTGTATTTTGATATAATAAAGTATGAGGTATTTGTTTATGAAACTAGACCCAAGTCATTGAATGTAATCTGTTGAAATATCTCGCTGAAATTACCTTTAATATATACCGCAAGATGGTAAGAAAAACAGATAAGTATTTTTCATAGTCTTCCCCTCATCCTCCCCGCTGCTCTTTGAACAAACTCAAAAGGTATCAGATTCACATTCTTATTTGAAATTGACCCTTTGGCTGTTTCCGTTTCTAAGTATGCTGCCTGAATGTAGTAGGTATTATGAATTCTGATAGTTGTGTATTAATGTCAGTCATACATGGAGCCTTACTGCTCTGTACCTCTTTAACTGCAAATTTTGAACTCATATTTTAGACTAAGCCTTCCTTTATATAGCATTTATTTGGAATATAAGTGGATCGAGAAGCTCAATTCGGGCAGTCCACCGGGTGAGAGAATCCATAAGTACCAACGTTTCGATGGCCGATTCGTCCATGGCCTTCTGGACTTCTTTCCCAAAAAGGGTTGGCGCCGCAAGACTGACAAGAGAAGCCATTGAAATCAAGCTGGAGGAGAAAAATCTCAACAGAGACAAAGGTTACGAACTGAGTTCCGCATGGAAACCGGTGCTCAGAAGGATCCGTGAGGACAGGAAAATGCGGGTAGAATGTGAACAGTGCCTCTTGACCCTTTGGAATGTCCTATAAATATCCCGGAACCGATGGAATCATGACATTTAGCTCTGAAGACGATGGACGACTCGGCTATCGAAACGTCGGCACCAATGGATTCTCTCACCCGGTGGACTGCCCGAATTGAGCTTCTCAAGATCTCACGCCGGTAAAACTAGAGATCTTACTGAATATATATCTTTAAATTGCATTGGTTGCATATATTCTGAGCAAATAACTCATTCCATTATAGAAAAAAGAAATCGAGTATGGGTTAAATATGACCCGATCGTGGCGTTTTGCGGAATCCGAATGATCATGGCATTCATGAGGTTAAAATGGATTTTTGGCGATGTTCTCATTTATAAGTTGGTCGCCTGCATTGCCTATAGCTTCAGATTGCACCTGAACACTAATGAGTTAAGATACACAATCACTTGCATCCTTAAGTTTGTTCCCGTAATAGTTTATTGTTTGTTGTCTCCGGAAAAAAAAATTGTTTTTTTCTTCCGCAGTTAAAGGTTCATACTTATATCTCCAGAAGAAAGAAAAACAATTTTATAAAAATAAGGGTTCATGAGGAAGAATCATCTAAATAATTCATTGGTACAATCCCCGAGAAGAATCCAAAAGAATCAGTACGAGGCGTAATGTATGTGATGGAGTCGGTGGTCGAATTTAAGAGCGAATGAATGAATTGCCATCGGGGAAATGATCATTCGGTGGCCGGAAAGGGATTTTTGATAGTCATCACCTCGTTCTCCCCTCTATTCTTTGCACACCCATTTGGAAGGGTATCAAGTGTGGGGGAGTGACAGGTTGTGGGCCGAGAGATGAGGGAGAGTAGGAACGATCGTACCCGGTAGAAGGACAATGCCAATTTGATGGAACGCTGCCACTGTATCTTCTCCCCTTCTGCAAAGTTTCTCCAACGGAAAGAGTAGGGGGGTGGGTAGGTGAGTCGGGAGTAGGTGGTAGGTGGAGTGTGACAAACGACGCCCGCATTTTTTCGCCCTTTTCCCATCCCTCTGTGATTTCTGGTCTTTTTTGTCTTTCGACGCTTGAGCATTACGAAGAAACGACTGTTTTCTAGATAAGGGTAGAGCAGATGATTGGACGAAACCGGGAAATGGGAAGCTGAAGAGGGTGTCAAAGAACTGCTGAGGTCTGCTGGGGTTGAACGACGAATTGATGGAATGAAAAGGGAGAGGAAATTTTCTTTCTCATCGTTTTTTTTTTTGAATTAACGATAATTGGCCACTCGTGATTTCAAGCGTAGAGCCCCGAAAAAGAGTATTGAGAGAAAGAGAATAAATAATAGTAATTATTTTGTTAAATACTGATATAAGATGATATATCATTCCTGCCGTTAATTAGTTGACAAAAGATGTGCTTGGTATATTTTCAATTTAAACTTGGGAGGATTTAAGGGAACTATAGAGTTGAGATGTTTTTGAAGATATAAGATAAAATCTAGTTTTCTTTAATCCACAAAAATAACTATGAACTATTTTAATGACCCAGGTTTTGACGGTTTAGTGTAATTTTCAAGGTATTTTAGGGGTTATTTGGCAAGGTTTTTCAAAACCTAAAAATGATGGCTACCCATCCAAACGTATGGTTTATACTCGACACGCCGTGACAACTACCGAATGAGATAATGTAAATTATTACTTATGGTTTGGTAAATTCAAATTATATAGAAGTTTTATTTTGTCTACATGCAATAGTTACTTATTGGAAAGTGTCGAGTCGTTGTGTGGCATGCGATAGCACTTCTATGAAATCATAGTTTCGTTATCTATTTTGGCATGTGAAATTTATCACGGGGTGATAAATATAACTTAATTCATTCATATGAGTATTATAACAGCTAATTGTTAGGTTTTTTGGACAGTCCTTACATCACAAATTCTGTTACATCTTCTTACTTTCCCTCCAATAGATATCCCACCATTAGATCCCTCTTAAATACCTCATAACGTCTAACTCTTCTTATTTCGCCTAGAAATCGTATCCTCATCCTTCCACTACCAATATAACATATGCTGCTCTAAAGTGACCTCCCTAACGATAATATTTTTAATATCCAAATTGACCACTCAGACAGTCAAAAGCCTAGGAGTTTATCTAAGCAGCACCTTAACCTGGCGCGAGCAACCTCCCACAACCACTCCTGGTATATATGGACACTAGAATACGAGATATTTATATCGATAATGACATTAAATTTTGAAACCATGGATGGTTACAATAAACAATTATAAAATGTGTAAAGAGAGAAATTAGTTCGTGCCTCGTTTCCTCAATATTAGGCTTTACTCTAACTGTAACTTATACTCGAATGTTGGAAAGTATCTCTTCAAAAAAGAAGAAATTAATTTGCCAATGTATTTACTGGAATGCTTACTTGAATGAATTTTTCCGTCAATGTACTCCGTCTTCAGAGAAATAATAAGTTGTTTTTTCTGATCAGACTAATCGTTAATTTCGATGTCTGAATAGGTTACTGAGTAAGTTTCATGAAAACGTGAGGGGAGTTAGCTGCCCCTCCATTCTTGGTAGTCTCCTAAATATTCCTTTGTAATACGCCAACAGTACATGGATTTCGTGACAAATGATTTTTCAACGTGCTTAAAATGCTTGAAATAAATACATCCAGTCCCTAATCTCGGTTTAATATGACTGCAATCCACATTTTTAAGTTGAAAAAATCAAAATAAAAATATTCCGGCTTTCTTGGGAAAGAGCTGTCTTAAATACTGAATAAAATCGAAAAGGCATGTATAACGAAGATCGGCTGGATTTGTAAAGTTCGTTTTTCTGTCGCCAGCTATGGAGATAAATATTTCAATTGAAATCTTCACACTGCAGGAAAAGTTTACGTTTATTTCTAGATACCTCGTCGTTGCACCATAAATATATTGCATCAGTGAGGGAGAGACTCCTCACATATAAGCTCTTTTCCTAAAATAAGTGAAGTAATTTCACGTTTTTTTTCATTGTAAGTTAGGTTTTGTCTCCAGTATCTGTTTCAATTTCCAATAGTTTTCTCCATAATGCTTTTGCATAAAATGTTTCGTTTTTAAAGGTGATTTTTTGCATCAATAATATGAGGAATCTGAATTAAGAATTCTAACTTTTTCATTTTAGAAAATTTTTAAATTACGAATGTAGTATTTTGGTTGAAACCTGAATATTACAGTAAAACTGATTCTCAACAATAAATAATTGTGTGAATATTCTATTCATTTTAAACATCGGGAGGAGTTCAAATTCATAATACTTCGGGAAAGATTAAATGCCAAAAATTACATACAGTTTATTTCATCTGAATAAATGTCAATGGTAAACTTGTTAGTTCCGGAGTTTTGCTTGCCGTGAGGTTGTTTTAGCTAGAATTACTTTCAGTGCATGAGATAGAGCACTTATTAGAATTCCAGAATTTGATCACCTAAGTATTGTAAGTGATGATTGCTAGTATCTTCTAAGTGTTGCCAGTTAAGGTAGGTAATACAGTTCACATAAGACATTAACTTCCATCCTGCATTTCGTCTGTTTTTCTTTCTCATAGTTCAGTTATCTTAAGTCTGTAGCTTTCAAGCAGTAATATGTTTCTAAAATAAGAGATGCTAGACGTTCTGCTAAATTTGATATGCCTAAAATCGATTATATCTCATTTATGTACCACTAGGTATGGTAAATTTCCTCACAATCACCGTCTTAATATCTACTGAATTGTTATTGCATGGAAGATGAAATGCGGCATATGTATGGCACGGACATGGTTAACAATCAATTTTACGTAAAAAACTGGAATTTATAAATTACCACTAGTGCTTTTTCTTTTATAATAATAAAAAAATCACTTTGCTCATGTATAAAGATTCGTTATTAAAAATAGATATCCGTCACTTCCACAAAGTCATACCTAATTTGTCTAAAATATTACCTTTACATCCTTTTAGAGAAATTAAATTAATAAAATTAAATAAAAAAGCTAATTTCAGAGAAATTGAAATGGTGAATGACTCCAACTTCAATAAATTTTCCATCGGAATACAAAATTGCGAATTACTGCTGCCACGACAGTGGAGGCAAAACAACTACCAGACGGGGACAATACCGTCACCAGGCGAATCTGCGGTAATGCTCTCATTCACTTTGGGTCGCTGGTCTACGTTTTCATGTCCGCGCTGATGTCCGCGACCGGGATGATGATGATGATGATGTCGACCCCGCTCCAGTGAAACTTGGCTCTCGGCCGAAAGCGGGTGATAATGAATGCGGCCATTCACCGCGAGAGGGCTCGCCGCTGATGTACCGCGAGGTCTCTGCTTTTTATTTTTATTCTCAACTCCACCTGCCAGTCCCCCGTTCACCCTCACAAAATCCCCCACAGTGCCACGTCACCTTCTGATCCACCCTTGCTAATAGCGGGGTCCACGTCCGACACATGTTCCTTTGCATAGGCGTCGGCAAAAAGACACGGAGTTGCTTTATTTCGTTCGCGTGTGTGATGGGGTGAGAGAAGTTAAAGGGTTCACTTACCTCACCACCAGGGGTCCGTCCCACGAGCGTGGAGTGTCCACAGGACGACCCTGTTGGGGCTTAGCGTTCCGCTTTTGTGCCTTTCGCTCAAGTTCACCGTCACGTCCCAAGGTGGCGTTCGTTCTTTTCGTTTCTATGCAGGTATAATGGCCGTAAGCTCGTCACGGTCGGCCTCGCTCAATTGTTTACGTCATGTCGCCTTTTTGGATGGAAACCAGTGCGTGTCAGCTCAGCAGTGAAGCTTTGCCATTCAGACGGTGAGTGATCCTTTCAGAAGCCTATCATTGAGTTAGGGCAATAAAGGTGTGAGAGCCGAGGAAAATAGAGATGTATTTCCCTTAATCTCTCTTAATCTTCTTATATATAACAATTCAGCCTGCGTATGTTAGTGACCGCAAAACTTGAAAATGAAGCCCCTGCGCGTCTACCACCAGGTTTTGCGAGGGCTGTGCCCTGCGTCATGTTTTCCACCACACTCTTGGAGAAAAAAATAAGCAAAAACTCTTCCTTTGTGCCGCAACGACTTCGTTATGCACTGACGCATGCTGTCCCACTCGACATCTTGTTTCTCTTCTCAAAAACTCTCTCTTCCTCCTCCTTGCCATTCTCGTAGAGGAGAGAAAAGGACGCCCTCAGCTTCTCCTGCTTGCCTCCTACCTACCTGCTTTAGCTCTCCCGGAGTATCTCAAGCAATCACCTTCATCTCATACTCCTTCACTTTTCTTGGAGGTAGAGAGGAAAAATATTTATACAGGGAAAACACTTGGCTCGCGGGGTGGGGGTTGTAAGGCTATGGATATGCAAGAAGGCATCTTGGGTAGGCCGATCACCTCTGCCTTTCCCTATTCCCTCCCGCCCCTACTCTCACGTCAACCTCTCTCGTCCTCCACCCCATAGGATGGCTTCTCAGTTTATTTTTAGGGCGGTTGCCCCTGGAAACATAACCTTGAGTGTCTCCATGAACTAAAGTGTCTCCTGCTGGCCTGCTCTCCTTGTCCCAGCCACCTCCCACTTAAGTTTTCTCCGTGCAACAGCGGAGCAAAGGTTTTTGGTGAAATATTCCGCATCAGTGGCATTGATTCGCCCTAATTTACTGATAAACCTCGTCCGTACCTGATCTAATTTCAACATGCTTCCACTAATGCCTTCCCGAGACTCTTCCATGTAATATTTGAGTAGCTTTTGTGTCATCTTTTAAGGATTCAAAGAACTGTGGACCAGGCCGTGAAGTAAGTTTAACGGAGTCACACGCTAGTGATGACGTAAATGTGTGAAATTTGCAGTGAGAAATCCCGGTTCAGGCGAATGATTTTTTCTCTATGAATTTTACATATTTTCACACTAATCGTATTGTGTGAATCGTAGTGTGTTTTGCCCTGAATCGATTTTCATCCATGTGTGAGAAAAATAATGTGATTGTACATATCGGTTTACGTGTTTAGCTTCCGTATTGGATAAGAGTAAGACATATCCGAGCATACACTTGCCTTTAGAGCTGCAAATTTAGCAATAGACGGAATGTTAGTGATTAGGCATTCTATATTCATCTCAAATCCAGCGTTTAACCCATGACTTTCATTTACGTTAACTTGCCGAGATTTCGGAAGCGGTGGATCGGGTGGTTCCCCAGATACACCGGATATCCAGAATCGCCGAGTGACATTCAGTTGTTGCAGTGATGATGGCTCATAGCTGCTATAACCTACCTATATTGGTTTACGTAATGTTAAAAAAGGTAAATAGTATAAAAGGTAAAGTTAAATGATGTATTTAAACACCAAACATTGTAGACGTCTAACTCCCTCAGTTTTTCTCACTGATTGAATCTGTAGTTATATTGTTTGGGGGGATAATATCCTCGTTGTAGCCAGAAGAAAACTTTGGTCTCACATGCCTTTCTAGAAATTGCGTTGTTCGTCGATGGGACTCCCAATCCCAAAACCGATTGATCATTTTTACCGCGACTAGTTTATGTAAATATGACGCATCTTTATTGAATTTAAACATGTTACTTCACCAACTTTTTCTTAGATGGATTTTTAACTCCAAAAACTATTATGTTATATCTCAATCCTCAACTCCATATATTTATGGGTGCGGTATTAATAATTTAAACTTCTATATGACTTTCTTCTACTTTTTACCCCAAACTGGTCAAATGAGCCAAAATGTATCTTGAATGATCAGCGCTTTGCTCTGTAAGTGCAAACATTGGTCGAGTAGCTAAAAGAAAGTTAAATCATGCAAAATAACAAGATATATTACTAGACGATGATCTTTGCCGTGGTTTGTGATACGAGTACAGATGTTGAATTCTAGTACTTAAAAAGTAAGAAATTAACATTATGAATTATTTTGCATAGCATTTTGAAGCATTAACAAACTATGAACGTAGCGTTTCGTAGTACATCGGTGGAAATAGCAGACGATGGTAGGTATTATTTCCAATTATTAATTAAAATGTCCAAAAGAATGTAGTTGATTAAAGAAAAACAAACATGCAATGCTAAAATTAGTAGATTCTGTGTTTCAATATGATTTGTGAACGGAGGTTGGTATTGGTAAACTGATCACGAGACAATCAAATGAACACTCGGAAACCTTTAATTCCTCATTTTTAATCCTTAAAGCGACTTTATTGTTGACGAAATAAAGATCTGTCAAGTCTCTCATTTTTATCCGCACACATCATGGTGTATTCTCCCGTGACTCCGTATGCTGTAGCGTCATGTACGTTTACCAGCTCCAGAGAGACGAATTCCCTCATGATATCACCCGTTTATCTGAAATTAATATTGAAATAAATCCTAAAAATATATCTTGCAGGTGAAAATACATAATACTGAGCGGTGCGACCTATGAAATTTGGAACAAAGGTTCGTTGCATGAATGGAACTTGAATTATCGATAACATTACAATTTGTATTAGAATCCTCAGGTGATGAAAGTAGACTTTCTGTAACTTACCTAATCCTACCTTTTGTTTGATTTTATCGTAAATGGTAAATATCAACATAATCACATACGAAAAATGGTGTTGCTTGCGCAGGTTTGAGGTTAGAACGGGGTAGTCATTTTCTGCGGGAGGATTAAATGTACGATGGCAGGATTCGTGCTGAGGCAAATAATGAAGTAGTTTGGGGATTGGTGTGTTTCAAAGGGAAATCAGCTTCTAAGTAATGCATACGAGACTTAATTTTAATTTAAGATCTTTGTAGGGGACAAATATGCTTGATTCATACCGACAATTCATCCAGGAAATATAGTCATCTACTCACTAATGTCATCCGTGACTCAACATTCTTCACAGATGTCTGCCAGAAGCATTTATGACTGCTGTAATAGAGCATTGTGCAGGACTTTTTGTTCTTTTGCATGTAAGTTTTCTAATGATGGGTTTCCCGAACGCAGAGTGTGAGTATCGCATGCCAAGTAGCTACTTGAAATGTCTCTTGTCAATTTATTTAATATGCATTGTAAGCATAATTGACACAACCTTCCTGGAATATTTACTGGCCGGCTTTCATATCTTTAGTAGTACGTTTACTAGTAGTGAACTATTTGTCAGTTCCGAATTCTTATGCCTGTTTAGAAAACCAATTTTTTCATTCCACAATCAAATGTGGGGGAGCGTGGTGGCCGGGAGTGGGTGCTTAGAGTGCTTGGCTACTGATCGAAGGGTTCATATCCGGGTGAAACCTTTGGACGCCCCCAAACAAAAAAATCCTCGGAGTGCGAGGTGGCCCAGGGAAAGGAACTACCCTGAATTTGTGAAATTCACACGCCTGTGGCTTAGTCCGGGGTGAGCTCAACTATCCAAACCAACCTTCGGGTTGAATCACTAAGTGAGTGTGTGAATCAAATATAATTAAAGGCTTAATCCTGAGTTATTTTTCGCAAAGTATATTACACCGTGCATATAATTAAAATTATTCACGGCAAAACTTGTCTTAATTAGAACATTCATACTAAACGTGCGAGTAGTGACATTTTGTGACTGGTATTATTCCACTATACATTTTTGTGCAGCAAATTTTAGAATGGATTATTCTAAAGGAGGTAGAGAAACAAATTTTTGTTCAATGCGGTCATGGCGACATACTTATGAAATCGTCGTGTTTTCATCTTATTCCAGCCTATTTTATTAACATCTCCTATGTGAATTATTCCATAAAATCTATCCATGAGAGACTCATCACTCTCTATAAAATAGGGAATTAACTGCTGTTGCGCTTTTCGAGAACTTTAAATTTTATGGCTCATGATTGTGGAAGTAGGCAACGTAGTAGAATAGGGGAGAGAAGTTAGAGAGTTCAAATGCATTGAAGGGTAATAAGCATTACCTCTTGAGTACTCCTTGAATACGAAGTGCAACGAGGTAAAGTTGAAACCCAGTCTGAAGAAGACAGCCAATGAGAGCCTTTATTTCCTAGCCATGAAGTTCTTAGGGCCAGCGAAACGGTCACGTAGGCCTTATCTTGTATTCAGGATGCACACTGCACGAAAATGCCATTCGCTTTGTTAATAGAAGTGCACCACATTTGTGCGCGTTTTCTTCGTTAGGCAATAACATAGCCTTGAGCCTTAAGTGTTCCAATTATTTACTTGGATGAGTTGGATATTTTCCTATTCTGCACAAACTAGCTCACGGGCCTACAATCTTACGCATTAAAACCGTAAATATTAAACAAACACTTATTTTTTATGCGAAATATGTCTTTGTTATTTTTCTTCTTTTCAAAATTTTCCTTTTTTAATACAATGAACCTATTTTTAGGTTTAAGGCGGCACAATCTATTAATTTATGATGCAGACAACCTTGCGGAATCAATAAAAGTATGAATCCAAAATTGAGAACTTTTTATTACTTATGGTGGCTGAACCAATCGAGGAGTGCCTGAAAATATGTCGTTCCAAGAGAAGATGGTTTATTTCTGGCAAAACTTTCAAATATGAATTTTATGTTTAGCCCTACGGACAGTTAAGAATTATCTTACACTAATAACGCAGTTAGCATGTTGAATTTCCCATTATACTGTGACTACACGGTATCCTTATGCAACTCACTCAGTTGATGGAAGGACTTGGTTAGGAGCCGTTAGAATTCCAGAGGCCAAAAGCTAGATTACTTGAAAAATTCAGATTAGATGAGCTTCAGTACGACGCGGAGGATATTATTTTTACTCCGCGCTATATCTCCAGAACTGATAGAAGCGAGGAAATTAGAGAGATACACTTCCGAACCGGCAGGTATTAAAATTCATTCTTTCCAAGCATCATAAATAAGTATATCAAAGATAAAAGCACTAAGACCCGCATTCATAGTCAGGTCTCAAGACGTGACTAGAGACCATCTTGATGAAGATTGCCTTATTGCCGATAATGCTCTTATTTGAGCCACTGTTTCATAATCACGAATTGACATGGTCTTCATGAAGATGAAATTATTCCAACACGGTGATCTTCATCGAGCTTGAGCTTAAGCAAATGTTAGAAGAGTCAGCTAATCACTATCGCTTTATCATTTATTTATTTTGTAGCAACCACCCTTCTGTGGAACGGCATTAGCTTTGCAACGAGTTGGAAAGGGATAAATTCATGGAAATATCGCCATGAGAATTTCTTATAATTGAAAGTTTTTTGGAAAATACATCGCGATAAAATGGAATAGAGAAAGCATTTATGCCCTCTCGTGCCTTAAAAATGTGAATTTGCTTTAATTACACACAATATCTGACATAATTTAAATACACTGACAAGTACCTGCCTAACTCGCTCAAAAAATTCTTACGTGGTAAATATTCAATTTTCCTCCATTTTGAAAAAAAACCTTTGTACGTCAGAAGGCATCTTCAGAAGATGAAACCGGTCGCAGTTTTTAAATAAAGTGTGGAAAACTACAAAGTTTTTTATTCAAAATGGATATCTATCACTTCCACACAGTGAAGCCGGAAACAATAAAATTTACTCAATTTTCCTATATAAAATTTATGTTACTCTAAAACCCATAAGTACACATTCAGCCAAAACAATTTCGTGCTCTTTAGATTTTTCGTATCAGAGATAAATGAAGTGCCGCGTGCATCCCTTCAATACAGATGTTACTCTAAGAGTGCAGCCTTTAAATGATGAAAATGAACATTTTTTTACGAGAAACGGAGGATGTAGGACAATGAAGAAGTAGAATAGGGGAAAAAATGCTGATTATATAGTCATTAAAAACTTGTCCTGCTTAACCACGCAAATGGGTACTCTCTTCGATCTTTCATAGCTACGGCTAGATGTTTCACGAACTGGACAATGACTACACCTGAATTTCATGGAAGCCCATGAGGTATCCTTATTTTGTTATCATAATACACACTTACGTTGGTACTCATCACGCAATTTCTTCCGTGGCAGGCAAAGTTGAAGGATTTATGTTAGTTCAAGCCCTATAAAACTGGATATATTTCAATGATTACAATACCCTTATTCCTATCATATTGCCGTAGTCTTGTTATTATAACAATATTTTTTATTTCCCCGAATAATTGAAATACGACTTGAAGTTTCCCAGGGAGTGCAAAGTTACCAAAGTACAATAATGGTTATGCAATAAAGCCATTTAATAGGTACCATAATGAATATTAATGAATAAAATGTAATTACAAAATACATACATAAAGCGAATTTTTATAATATTTTGTCGTATAAATGGCAGCAATCGGTATGTTTTAAAAATGGTTCTTTTATGAGGACTGACACATTATTTTAATTTGATATCCTTTTAGTTTGTTATAAATAATGGAGGCAGCAATATGAGTGCCTCTTTGCCAGGCAATCAGACTCAGTGATGTAGATATCTCTATTGAGTACTGTGAGAGAACAAAACTGCATTACTAATGTGAAAGAGTTCAGGATGCTGTTTGAAAAACATAGCACTGTGTAATATTTAAAAATAAAATTCCCGTAACATAACTTAAATGGTACATTTTCTTGTCCCGGGAATCACAAGTAACTCTTATTTACATCAGCCTTTTGTGATACTTTGTGGGGGATTCACGGTGGCGGTGAAATGAGCACGGCTTTTAAGATACAGGGTTATGTATGACTTGCAGGATACCGAAGAAAGGTATCTCCCATCGTGTTCTCCTCATTTCGAAAATTATTCCATTCGCTCCTCATCTATTCCGTTATATTCCAGTTTCATTGCATTCACTTTGCACAGCATATCTTTTTAATCATACCATCTAATAAATGGGTACCATAGACTGTTGATTCAATCAAAATATACAATTTAAACGTTTCAACTTCAATTGACGAGAATATCTCCTGCAGAAAATCAGCAAAACCGTGTGCTTAAGATGAGGTCGAGGTCAACTTGATGAAGGTGACCTAACTCGTTGTTTTATTTTGTGAAACAGATGAGCTTCGGTGACCTTACGTGCTTGAGAATTTGCTAGTTAACGACAAGAAAGAATATGAATTCGGTTAACCTCGTGCTAAAATAAAGCGATCTTGATTTAGCTCGCCTGTTTAAAAGAAATCTTGAGACCTCAAGAGGCCTTATTTGACGACTATGAAACAAAAGCAGAGTTCAAGCTCGGACTTGAGACGATTTTATCAAGCAAATTCTTAAGAAGCGACTAAGAATACGGGACTAAGACACTCCATTAACATGCAATTCACTTTATACTCTCCCACATCCTTTGACATTTTCCCTCCTCTTGCATGGCTGGTTTCATAACACCTTCTGCCACACACGTCTGGGCGGTGGCTCAGGGGATAGTATGCATATGTAGAACTTTGTGCCGAGATGAATCAAAGACTATTTTGAGCTCTAAATCACTTCTGACTGAAGAAAAATAAAATTAAAAATTATAATTACTGACGTTTTACTCTATAAATAGAACTGCACTCCAGATTGTTGCGTCCAATCCCACTTAAAATGAACCCGAATATGCGTCCAATCTTTGAGTTTTCATTGAAATAAGAACAGCATTTCGTTAATTTAATAAGTAATACCTAAATTTAATAAAGTATAGGTTTCTTAAACATATCACCTAGGTGAAGATTGGGGGTAAAAATGACTTGGCGTAGATATCCGCTTCAATGATTTGTACAGCACATCATTTATGCATTTTGAAGGCACGTTTAAAGCCTCAACGCCGTTTCTTTTACTTTAATACTGATTACTAGCGAAATGCATTTTTAATTCATCTTGATAACAATGCGAGCTTGATTGATAATGTTTTAATTACAATGATAAATCAAATTTTATCAACTGTTCAGAATCCATTCATTCGGACTGGTCGCTACCTAATGATGCGTGCGGAATGACCTTAGTCAGCCATTCATTAACTGGTCAAATTTTCTTATTGTCACGTTCGGACATGCGAAACGTGACCAAAATATCAATACTCGATGGCATTGGTAGAAGGGAGGAGTGAGGTTTATTCATAGTGACATGCGAATTCATTTATTGTTATTGTGTCCACCCTGGTGATATCTTCCGTATTGTGAAATATGAATGAATATGAACCCTGGTAAATAGGGAGAGCAATGAATATGGAAGGAAATTAATGACATCAATAAATCGTGCATATCTTCGTTGGTTCCTACTCTCTCAAAAATCATCGCACGAGTATTGACACGAAGGATGGCTAAAAAAACATCATGATAACTCAACATCAGATCAGACAGTAACGATTATATTAAAATATGATTAATTTTAAATGATTCCTCTGGTGCCTTTATTTTTACTGCTCAAAATTGTATATGTAACGAGGTAATATAGTGATAGAACCAGTTCTCCTATTCATGAAAGCATAATTTTTTATTGTGGTATTAGTTTTTTCATGATCCGCTCTCGAGGAACTACCAGAGGGACAATTTTAGCATTAATACCAAATAAGAATAATGTATTTCCATAAATAAAAGTTACTCATCCATCAAAGTCATCCATATTGATTGATATGCTCAGAAAATAGAGTAAACTAAATAATATTTCTATTAAAAGCCATTAATTTGCATCGTGGAGTTTGTAAATTGATTTTTTCCGTCGTAAAATAGACAGCTCGCGTAAATGTAACCCTGCTGCAATATTCCTTCGCTGTTCGATTTTTTTAAATCACCTTTACGGAACGGGGTTGGAAAATAGCAGCAATATGAGCGCATAAAAGGGTACACATTTTTCCCATCGCTGAAAGTTAACATCGTTCCCTTCGGATTGTCGGTCTGGAAAAAAAAGATATGGCGGGAGTCAAATCCACCCATATTACTGCGAGCCTGCCAAACGCACGGCGCGCTCTGAGCGAACAAAGAGCTGCATCAATACGAGCGATTTGGAAACAAGTGCCGGTCGTGTCGCGTCCAGTCTGGATGGCCAATCAATCGACCGGAGATGTCGTCACGCCTTCTGCAGCCTCCCGCAGCAGCGGCAACAATTTACGGATCCCCCTTCTGTGATTTTGGAGGGCTCTCCGGAATGGGACGAAGGGTTTGCGTGTAACTGCTCTGCAATTGGCTATTTCGTCCCGATTTTTACGCCCGGGAAGACTCTCATCCCGATTAAATTATTGCCACCACGGTCAAATTCTCTTCTCTCGAGAGCTAATTAAAATAGAAATACAGGGAAGGGTTTCCTCGATTTTATGTCCCTTGTATTGTTATGACCCATTCAACATGGATTGTACGTGTGCTTAGGCTCCTCTCTTACCTAAATTTAAAACTGGGATTTATCTTCGTATAGGATGGAATGTCCACTTCGTGATCCCAGTGTTTGGATGCCCGCGACTTTTTTGTGTCCTAAACTTCTTTGCTATGTTAGTGTTCCTTGACTGAAATAGGTAAATGCTTTGAATTCGAATTCTAGGAAAAAGCATACCCCAATTTATCGTTGCCAATTGTTTCTCAATAAGCAGTATAAATTATATGTAACAATGAAAAAGCCAAAACATTTTCGTTTCACATACCATATCATAAGCATAGTTGTGATACGTGTTTTTAAGTGAGTGAAATAATTAATTTATTAATACTTCTTGTTACTGTGGCCTCAGGACTGATGAGGTGAAACTTAAACATTACGAAAGAAGAACATTTTGAAGTTTCCCTCTGAGAAGTATTTACTCCGACCAATTTTCATGTTCTACGTCATGATTAGCTGCTTGATGAACAAAATCTAATTCGGCTGCATAACATATTTCTCCGTGAAAAACGGATAAGGTTTCTTCTTTTACCGTAATACTTCTTACGCGATTCGTTAAAATCTTTCATGGGATATGATGGGGTATAGTTTTTAAAAATATACAGGCTCCTTATTTCTGTAACTGCAATATATCTTTTGATGATGGGTTTAGAAATAAATAATTCACTCATCTCGCCTAATGGCTATTAAATATTCAGACCTTGAATAACCTTTTGATATTAGTGAGATCTATATCAAAGTCGTGGATGAACATCATGGAGCTATTACAAGCATTGGCGCTTGTACTAAAAAGTAAGAGAGGGAAATGTTTACCATTAAAAAAATGAATAATAGCTTTGATAAACGGTTTGCCGAAATTAGACAAATTAGAAATCTTTTTTGCCGTTCTAATAACGAGATAGAATCAGACATATTCACTAAGTGTCGGTTACTTGTTTAACTTGCCTTACCAATTTAAAAATATTCCCATTCCGTTATAATCATTGGCAGATTAAAAATTAATAAAGCTTTACATTTCAAAGATAGATTATCGAACTTTAAGTCAATTATTAATTATTATTTTTGTTTACTTTTACTGATTTATTAAGCTAAAAATGCCGTATGTTATAATTTTATTTCATTTTAGGTTACTATTGCTTAGCATAATTTGATTCAGATAATGTAATTGTTGGCCAAGATTATTTTTTAAGTGTGTTGCAAGTAATAATTTAGCCTTTTGTCATATTATTTTGAATGTATATATGCGATTCATTAATTTAAGAGGAATTGCTTGAAGATGGCGACTTTTTAAGGTATATTTTGAACATAATAGCAAAATATTCTTCCTCGTTTTTTTTCTCAAAGAGTCAAAACTAGTAAAATATTTTATAATACGATGCTCATAGTTTAGTGCTTGCCTTCTTTCATTGCACGATCCATAATGAAGTACTTTGTCGCTACACATATCTCTTTTTACTATCCCCTTTGACAGCTATAGCTGAAATCCTGACTAAGTAAATGGCAACAATGGCAAATGATTATAGTCACCTATTTATTAATGATTTCATGTGGATAAAGCTCTCTGTGCTCGCACATACCAAGAGATGTTATGTAGGGAAGTGGATGCATGCAGCTCTTGTACGTGCCTTTATATTTAAACATTATTTTCTGCCTCACCCACCCCAACTTTCCACTCCTGGCACTCAATGGGAGAAGCGAGATTCAAATTGTGTCGCCAAAGCGGGAGCATCGACTGAAGCTCCGGGGACCCGCCTGGCCCGGAGCTGCGTGCCGCTCGCTGCAATCACTCCGGGAAGAGGGGGGATGTTGGGGAGGCGATCAGCAGAGGGGCTGGCGGGAACGCTAACGATGGGGAAGTGCGGTGTAACCGGGAATAATTACGGCAGACAAGGTGAGGATAGGATGAGGGTGGGTGATGTGGGTGACGTTCGAGTGCCGGGAATGAGTGAATGAGATGTCGGGGAGATTCAGAATAGGGGGCGCTCGTGTGTAGCGAAGAGTGCGGGACTCAGGGTTGCCAACTGGGGAATTTAGAACCTAAGACTCCGAGTGAAGCAACGTATCTCTGGGATCCGAGTTTCTACTCAATTTCTCCTGAATGTAACTAAACAACAAACTGTAAATAATTCACTTACACAGATTTGTCATACAGAATTCTATCAAAAGTGTGTATCGGTTAGTGGTTTAACAACAGAGGTGGATATTCTATATTACGTTACGTAAAGGGCTCACATTATATTCGTTCATTTTATTAGCTGTAAATTCTAGTAGCTATTCCCTGTCCTCTAATATCGTTTGTGGATTCTGGGTGGGATAATTGAATGATTAGGTACACATACAATAAATTCGATTTATTATCTTATTATATTATTTTTCATATTTTAAATGTATATGGCAAATATTAACATTTGAAATAACATACATTCTCTCATTAGGATTCACTCCAGTATCGTTTCATCAATACATCTCTCATTAACTTGCTTATAGCAGCCACAGGAATGAATAAATACGGATTTATTCATTTAAAAAACACTGTAAATTGCCAGAATATACGGTGAAAAAGAAGTACTACAGATTTTTTAGAACTATGAAACAGTTTATCTTAAAAGTTCTCCTTAAATCGTTCTAATATATTTTTATAAAACAAATGAATCTTAGAAACACGTAATCCTTGGCTACAATGAAATATGAGCACTCGAGGCCAATAATGGTCGTTGCTATAATTTAAATCGTGGAAGAGTGGGGGAAATCTCTCAAATCATAAGCTTTAACTGATATTTCGCAATTTAGATCTCACTTGGTACGGACACAATAAAATAAAAATATATTATTTCCGAGGCATATTTCAACTCACATCTGGACGTTGCAGGTATATATTTTATATTTAAATGAACGAAAGGAAGTTGTTTTCCAAGTAAATTTTCGTTTCTCTATATCAATTCCTTTGCAAAACGCAATTCCATCTATGCTTGAAATATGGCGACCTTCTGACGAGTTGTCGATTTTGTCCTGACTAACTGGGTGATTAGGAACATTCCCTAAACATTCTTCATCTTGATTGTAAATGCCCAAGAATTTGTATCAAAGAGGTATGACGTCATCTGACGCTTTTTCACGTCCTATCAGGTGTCGCTCATGAGATGGTTCTACTCATTATCAAACGAACGTGTTTATAACGTGTTCTAACCCGGACGTAAAATTCATAACGGCAGTTATGACGTTCCACTTGAAACCAGTATATTCAAGGACCTGTTAGAGGAATAGACTAAACTGTCAGTTGAAAGTAATTTTTAAAAAGTAAATTTTCATATATATCTATATTTTTGAATAATGATTAACTTAATAATCGGAATTATAATGCAGCCACAAACATGTTCTAAATTGACCGCGATCAATCTGTTCAGCACGTCCGAAACTTCGTAACAATGGTAAAAAAAGGCTGCCAAGTAATATTTTGCTGTTAGCAGACCAAACTCTCCGGGTCTGGATTGCGTTGCAGTTGGTCACCCTAGCGGGATCACCGTATGAGTGGATTGGTGGGCAAGAGATTTTGAAGAGGGGTGGATGATAGGGCCAGAGTGTAGGTGCGTGGGATGTTGGAAGAGATCGCTAAGGACTTCTCCCCTTCTCCTGCATCACAATGCGTGTGATGATTAAGGCCGAGAGGCTAAAGTGTGCGTTCGCTGTGCTAGAGGGTGTTCTCCCCCACTGTTCCGGTGCCTGCTCGCGACAATGAGAGGCTCCATTCCGGTCCGCGAAGGGGACGACATCTCTCGAATACAGCGGCGAACTTAGAGGGGAACGGCCTGGATCGGAAAGCGAAGCGGAATCAAGAGCTTCCGACAAAGCACACTTAACTTACCTGCATTTGACCCTGAAGAAAGATTAAGACCATGGTTCTCCGTAACACGTGCGCTCGCGTTATTGCTATTTCTCAATATCATCATCTGCATCTACAAAATACCCTGCAAGCCACCCCAAGTGAGTGTGGCAGGTGGTGAGTTGTCACCAACATGCATTACACTATATCGTAAAGTTAGTGTAACTACGACTAATTATGCATTAGCAAAAATTGCTCATGTTTGTCACGAGACAAAGCCTCAGAAGCATGCAATACACTAGAGATATACTACCAATGGTAGAGGGACCGTTAGTATTTATGTGTTTTGCAACTACACAAATGGGTGATTCAAGAGTTATGCTGAAAACATGCACGGTGTGCCGTAAGTACTAGATAGCAGATAAGGATACAAGTATTAGGGGTATTAATACGACTAAAAGCAACACTATCTATTGACAAACCCAGTTAAAAATCTCATTGGTAGCTGCTTTGGTCTCTTATCGTTCACGGAAAAAATTAAATTTCAAATCTGCCCGTTCTGCAGCCTAGTCCCATAATTTTATTCTCTTCCATTTATTTTATTTCTGCTTTATATCTCCCATTTATAATTCTTCCATGAGAGCAAAAAAGTTATTTTCGATTTGTAAACTTCGTCTCGTTCTTTAAATAACTAGTTTTATTGGATGGTGTGCGTCATTGGGACAGTAACTGTGAGCATCGCTCTTATAGTGCAGTTTGCGTTTTGGATAACGATCACGACAACACGGAAGAAGTAACCGTGATACCACCCTTGAATATCAACCTTTGAAAGAAACTTTATGACGTTTCACAGCGGTTACCGAGACACTCAAGGTGTAAGTGATCATACAAACACATATAGAAATTATTTTACACGAGTCAGGCAAGGCTATAGACTATTGAAACAACAAATTTATTTAAACTTGAAATAAACACTTCGTAATCTTTCCTACTAAATCGATATTCGTCAACCAATTCAAAAGTTTCAATATTCAACGACAATTCAATTTATTTAAAGACAAACTTTTACAAATACCACACAACAAAAAAATACGTATTATTTGTGGATTAAGTTGGAAAAACTTAATCATGTTCAAAACCCTTCATCCCCGTAAAACGGAATGGGGTCAGGTATAGTTTTTTTACCATCACGTCTTCAATAAACTGTTTGCCTCAAATTCAGGATGTTTTCCTGATTGTATAATTCAAGGACGCTTTTAAGAGCTTCGTTTTTTTATTCCTATTTTTTACGATGCTCTCCCGATTCTAGAAATAAAAGAACCACAAATGTCAAATTAAATGAAGGCCAATTTCAGTGCTGCAACGAGCATGTATATATCCAGAGGGCTACGATAATGCTTATCGCTCATTTTCTTCTGAAGTCACGTTCCACCGCAATCACGAGTTCATTGATACAATTGGCAACGTGTACTTTCAGCCAAAGCATCTAATTTGGGAGTCGGAATTGATCTTGTGGTCTTTCAATGCAAAGGGGGGCACAACTGCTGCTAGTTATTGCCTTGAGGTTGGTTGCCTGCCAAATTTCTTCAATTAGCTTAGTTAGCGGAAGTGCAGGACACGTGTAGGTACCCAAATGAACTAATTATTCGTTCCCTTTAATATTGGCAATGAAGAGGGCCAATTAAAATTATTAACTGTCAATGAAGAAATAAAGCGTGCACTTTTCCACGCAAAATGTAATTAAATTTCAATACTTACACATCAGTGGAAAATTGCACGGTTTAATTCTTCATCACGTACAAATTCCGCTCAATTTCGCAGGAATCTTTTGATTTTACAAAATTATTTAAGTACTAAACATGAAATCCATTCTTGGATACTAAAACATGAGAATTGGGTTTCATCCTTTTTCTAATTTTTGCACCCTTCCATAGCGCGTTCAGACTTCGCCTAAAATAATTAGACTATTCTTCACTTGATATATTCTCGAAGTCTTGAACAAAGAGTATAGGGGGTTCTTAATTTTTTTAAAATTATTTTGCCCTTAGTTACGCTGATGCTGAATTCAGGCTTGAATCTGAATAGTTGGTGTGAGCGTTATCTACCGCAAAAAATGGCCGTTATTCCAGGTGTAGAATAGCATATAAATCAAAATACTTCAGAACAAAAATAAGGGTCTTTTGAGATGATTTTAATCCGTAATAAGGAAAGTTTTAAATACGAATTCAGAATATGCGTTTATTATAATTTATGTCCGTTATGTAGGCATGTAGAATTTTCATATCCATCATTTCCCATTTGTCATAAAAACTATATAATTTATGTTACCTAACTCAAAATAAAAATAATGTTAATAATATGAGAATAAAATTTTACGGATATTTAGTGGAATTTAGGCTTATTAGGTAGGCTTCATGTTGTGCCTTTGTTTGACCTTGAATGAAGAACATTTTCGATACACACTGCTTCACTTTAAATTTAACATTAAACGTTTACATAACAAATCGTTTATATACTTTTCATAATTAGCCTTACAGGGCTCATCGTGGATGAGTGGAATAAATAACATTTAATTTGATTAGTTTTTACACTAAATCTATTGCACATTTATGTGGAAAATAAATTATTCTCACGTTTTATGAGTGTTATGGAAGTTTTACTTGTCTCACTGCAGTTCGATGAGTACTTCGCCAAAGTTGAACGCGAATTATCTCCTTCGTCTCAGGCTCAACCTTGTGGAAGTTCATTTTATCGTAAATGAAAAGGAGAACTTTGTTATATACCACCAATTTATTAAATTGGTGGAACATAACAAAGTTTTCCATTTCATTTACGATTGAACGCGAATAATTCTTTGGAGAATTGTTAGCAAAACCATAGATCAAAGAAGATGGCAGATGGCGTCTTGACGCGCGAAAGTGAAGCCTCTTTGTTTTACGAAAATTGATCCACCCAACATGTATATCATGCTCATTTTTTCATTTTAAATATAATTCAGTGGTTTTTTGGGAATCATTTTCATTTCTTTCTTCCAAATAAATAATCACAGTACCACGACAGTTCCCAAATTTTTGCTGTGTTTTTAGC
Source organism: Pyrrhosoma nymphula (assembly GCA_963573305.1). Lineage (NCBI taxonomy): Eukaryota > Metazoa > Arthropoda > Insecta > Odonata > Coenagrionidae > Pyrrhosoma > Pyrrhosoma nymphula. The sequence goes on along the minus strand of OY754333.1, from coordinate 13,747,052 downwards.
GACACTCAATTTGGTCAATTGTGCACTTTAATTTCTTCCAAGCTCCCATATTATATCGTAATGGGTGGTTTTATCTTTTCTCTTCTGCACAAATTGTTACGCAAAGAATCACACGAGTTCAAAGACGTACAACTAATGGCATGAAATTCGCCATGAAAAAAATCATTTTAATTTTATTCAACGGGCCAAACGGACATTATCTCAGTGCAGAGCATCCAAAATGAATAGCAAGTTGTTCATCTGATTTCTATGAAGGGCTTCGCCGTTTGCCTTTTCAAAGGCTTTGATATTCAGCTATTATCTCATATGAGTTTAGATATTAAACAATCTTTTATATTTCCCAGCAAGTTGTCATAGATCATGCAAGTAGGTACTCGCTTCACGAGCAGTTTTTTGCTGCATTGGGTCACGGCGCTCTTCCGGTCAATTTTAGCACATGTTCACCGTTATTTCACAAGAGAAGACCCTAGGACCACTTTCTAGGACTAGTAATACCCTAGGACCACTTTCTAGGACTAGTAATACCCTAGGACCATTTTCTAGGACTAGTAATACCCTAGGACCACTTTCACTCCTATTCTCAAGCTGTAATCCCTTCCTAACCCTGCTGTTTCCTTTAAAACTACCAAACACACGTGTTCCTTCGGGTCATAACGACCCAGTATGTTAAGATGTTGAAAATAGTGAAAATAATATGTGATTAATTTTTTTACGAGTTTATCACATATCATATAGTTTGTAAGTACAGCAAAATCATTGTTAATCAATTATTTTTGTTATACTAATATTTACTTTTGACATTCATAACAATAATATGTTGGATATAAAATACGGTAAATACATTACTCTTGACATTCTGGACAAGAATTTGGTGAATAAAAAACACTAATAATGCATTACAACTAACGGTCATGATAATAATATGTTGAATACAAAATGTTGAAAATGCATAACTTATGACATTGTTGAAAATAAAATGCTGAATACAAAATATGGATAATGCATTGCTTTTAAAATTCTGTACAATGATCTGTTAAATAAAAAATATGATTATGCACAACAATTAACACTGAGGACAATAATATATAGAATACGAAATATTGATTTGCATTCATTTAGACATTCTAGAAAATATGTAATCTTACAAAATACTAATTTAGCATCAGAACTAGCACTCTGGACAATAGCATGTTGAATAGAAATTATTTCTAGTGTATTACTTCTGACATTCTGGATAATAATATGTTACGTGAACCATGAAAGCATGCTGGCCACTCGTAGGTGTTTTGTTGTCACATTTGGAGGGACAAAATTTGCATCTAGCCCTCTTACTATCTTTTTTAGAACCACAAGGGCCTTGTGCAGGATATGCAGCTTGTATCTTTCTAATAATAGCCCATGCTGATTCATTTCGCGGCAGCCGCTTACTGGATTCAATTTAAGGTGTAAGAAGAGAAGTTTTCCCAGATCCTCGAGATATATTCTTCTCCTGTGGAGAATATTTTTTTTCCAGCTGAAATTGATTTCCATCCGCAGCACAGAAGCATTGCTTGCTGTTGTATAAACAACGTTGTATAATACTGTGACTGGCCAACGATTAGTTTTCCTCCTGCATGTATACGTCGCTATAAGCTGGTTCAGCGTGTGAACTGCCCCCTTCGTAATATTGTAGTCGAGTATAACTTTTGGATTATCTTCTCTGTTGCTAAATTGCTTGCTGTTATGCACTGTGCTCATTAGAACAACATTTCTGTTCTTCTTTTGGCTATAGGATACAACTGCAGTACCTTTGGTAAAATAGAATTTTAAGCTGTAAACGGCTTCTTTTCTTGAATGACAAAGTAGTTCGGTTTTTTTATTTCTTCATTGTCCCTAGCAGTGTAATATTGCGTTTGAGAAGAGCTTGACCTAACATGTACGATGTAAATAAATGGTCACAAGTAACGTTCCGGCTCCTTAGCTCGTGTGTACGTTCCATAACAACACGCATATCCTGATTTTTTTCGCATTCTCCACCTGGTGGTTTTCCTGTGTAGATCTGTGCTGAAGGCAAGTAACAGTAGTAACTGTCACACAGAGTACATATTTTATTCCGTATTTTGTCAGTTTGATAGGGATGTATTGATTGAATGGACAGCGTCCTCTAAAACCAACAAGCTGCTCATCAACAGTTACGTTACCACCAGGATTTTACAACTTTCGAAGTATTTCCTCCCACTGCTCCCAGAAATCTCATATGGGCGATTACTTGTCATCTGCTCTTCTCGATCGTCAATCGGACTTGTCGTCGAATCATAACACACAAGAGATTTAATGTAAAGTGTTAAGTGGCATTGCAGCAGAAAAAATGGACCTACCTGTTTCTGGGTTCCGCAAGCTCTGAATTGATTCCCCGTGTGTTCTATAAACACCAGCTAGCAATAGAATACCGATGTATGCATCGAGTGTAATCGTATCAAAAAATCTTCCCGGTTGTCACCATATACTCTTCGACCTTCAATGTTTGACATTTTCAACACAATTTTCTTCAGGTTAGTGTTCAAAATTCTTGCAAAAGAAGATCTTACATCATTCACACTCCATGTAGCATATCTCGTCGGACAAGGTGTCGATTTCATTTTGTTCGCACATAATGTTCTTCCTTGCTGCGGAAATTGTTCTGCACTCCCAAGTGATTTTCTTTTTGTTATGACTGAATATTGTACCTTTCAATAACAATGTCGGAAGTTTTACTGTCTGACTCAGAGGTTAGCTGAATGCTATCATCACTCGTATGATCCTGTCTTCTGAAACTTCCTCCTCAGTCAGATTCGTTTAGTAAAACCAGCAGTTCATCTTCAGGAATAAATCGAGTTCCCATGGCGACCACAATCACAACATTCATGGCACCTGAATTGGTATCTTACAGAGTTTAGTCATAAAAAAGTAATGTTGAGCTAAATTTTGTTTCGGGTCATAATGACCCAAAGAGAACAGCAGATTTAAATGGCTAGGATCTAGGATACCGTATCCTGTGCCCCACCCCTAGGAGGTACTAGGTATGTGTGATAGGATACATACTGAGACGCTATGGATATTCGATATGGGAGTTATATTATTTATCTTGGAATTAAGAACAAAGTTATTCAAACTCCAAGTATAGAAAAAAGAAACGTGAATGACATAAACCTAGTGATATTATCTAACTTAGGGCATGATTCGGGTTTAACTATTATAGAAGAAGGAGAGTAGGATAAATAGGAAATGTGGTCATGACTATTCCAGTGTTAATAGAGTATTATAAGTACTGTTAAAACTTTTTTCGACCGTTTATCCCACGCTGTCATTTGAGTAATTTACATATCACCACAACAACTATATGTATGTTACATGAACAAATGCAAGCATGTACATATACGACTCTGGTTGTTGCAATATGCGGGAGCCATCTCGACGGGGCATGGCTCAACTAAAACACAAAAATTCCTAGCGTTTCCATTAATAGACGGTAATGGAACACGATAGCTAGCTAGTTGCAAAAGATTAAGGGTCTACAAACATTTTGTGACGGCAAACTGGTCTAGAATTTTTTAGCAGCTAATCGGCCATCTATTTCATTGCTATTACGTATTAATAATGAGTCAAGCCAACATAAGCACTAATTTTATTTTTATAATGTATATGTTAGTGTTTATTACTTATCAAAAACTTTTGGGCTCGTCGTTATTTAAAATGAAACGAATGATTGTATTGGCGGTCTTAAAATAAATTAAATTAGTGATGATATAATCATTTGCCAAAAGATAACGTTAATCAATTCATTAACCCTTGAAATGTAAGAAATTTAGGTGTATGGGCTGCAAATCTTGGTGGCACTAGCTTGTGAAACGTATGATGTCATGGATAACAAACCACGCAGAAATCGAGTTACAAAGGGGCAGAGAGTATCTCCAGAGGTACAATTGCATCGGGAGTCCTTTGGTGCATGTATTCACCCATCAACTGACCTCAAAGTCTCCGCTGACGACAGCCATCACGTTTCCCTATGCCTATAGATGCTTATATGATAAATGGCTATTGTCCTGTTGATAACCCTTTTTTCATCGAACACCTAGCCTGTATCGAGCCTTCTCAATATCATATTTACACCTGGGGGTCTATATCTACCGTTTTAGAGACATCTGCTACCGACCATCAAAATATTTCATAAGCATAAGATGTAATTGATAGTTCAGAGACCTGAGAATTGGATTGGAAAGCCGTAAGTCCGCGTTTCGATTGCTGGTGCAGAGGCTTCTAAGTCCTCTGACGATTTCAGACGTAATTACTCTCAGATTGATTGCTTTTTAGATTGATGTAAATTTAATAAAAAATGTATTTCACCCTCACACTCTAGGTGCAGAAACACTATCGAATACACTCCATAAAATTATGACCCTACACGTGCGAATGAGAAATCGTTGCTGATATCTGGGCGTAAATTTACACTTTAATTATTTAACCTAGTACACATTTTGGAAACTAATGTACACTGAATGATTAAACAGTAAGGAACTTCCTTCCAGTAAGGAGTCCAAACTCTGGAACAATACTGGAAAAAAATTTTACTCCTATCTTATAAAATTTAATGAATACCCTTTTCTGGGGTCTTTTGAAACGCGGGACGGAACTCCATTTACAGTCTTCTTCTCGGCGACAGAGAAAAATTTTGGCGGGGAACTAGATATTATATTGTAATCACATCAACGTAAACAGATATATATATATATATATATATATATATATATATATATATATATATATATATATATATATATATATACTCAATCATACGAAAATGACGCTCAAAGGCGCGAATAAATTCATACATTCATAGGAAAATGGATATGGATAGGTACACATAAAAGGACGAACACAGGGTTTGGTGGGGAAGATGAAAATAAGTCAAATCCAGACAGAAAAAAATTCACCTTAGCCGGGATACGAACCGGATACATATATTGTTGTTAGCATATACTTTTATATTTATTTCCTTTCCTTTTAATATATATATATATATATATATATATAATACACTGGACAGGGTGTGGGGAAAGAAAAGTAAAAAATAGAAGATTTACAGGGAGCGTTTCGGGCATGTAAGCCCTTCCTCAGCTGGAGAAAAAGTGTCCAGCGTATTTTTTATTGTTGTGGCCTATTGGCGAAACCTTCCTTGGTCCCGTGATTGACGTGATTATATATATATATAAATATATATAATATGCCAAGACAGTGGTCGATAAAAATATAGAAACAAGCGAAAGACCCAAATTAAAATTTCCAATATTTCGATTTGTCGCTCATGTGATCCTTCAAGAAGTTATATAAACTAATCTCTTTTAGAAGACGCGGAATAGTTTCCACCTCTCGCAACCTTGCCCTGGGAACAAAAGGAGAGTTTTAAGAACGAGCCCTTGCTCGGATTATGTGCTCCTTATTCGTCGGACGAGAGATGGAGAATGAAGAAAAAAGGCCAGTGATGCCAGAGGCCCCCATCCCCTCTACTTCTTCCATCAAGATTGTCGCCGGAGTTCCGTTTGCCACTGGGGGTCGCGTTCCGGGGGCTATGGCAGGGGGTGAGACAAGGAAAAAGATGGAGAAGACACGCTCTCCGAGATGCCATTATGTAGTCAGGATGGAAGCATGGACAAGACAGAGGGAGAGGAAGAGAAAGAAACTTATCCCCGGCGAGGGTGGTCTTGCTGTGGAGAGGAGCTGTGTTCTTCCCACCATTCCCTTATCCTACCCACCTTCTCTTCCACCCCCAGTATTCCCATGGCAATGGAATCTTATATCTCCCTCGCAAAGAAACTCGGTTGGGACGGAAATGTGTCATGGTTCTCATTCTTCCCCGTCCGTCCCTTTCTTTTGACTCTGAGCGGTGTTATGGGGTTGGGGTGAGGTCGTCTAACCCTCAGAACCACCATCCCTTTCCTTTTAACCTAAAAACATACAACATCATCATGTGATGCAGTACACTTTATATAAATCAATTCTTAGCTCGTAAAAAATTTCTCTAATGCAAATTTTTGCCTATATATTGCTTAGCATTTAAATCTACATAATATCTTGCAAGTCACGTCAAAGGTGTATTTCAAGGGATAAGAGTTTACCTGCATGCACTGCATATACTCGAAAACATGCCCTTGTATGAAAAGTGACGTCTAAAATTTTTGTCCCTTAATGTACAATGTCACGAATAATTTCATGTGCTGTAATTAAGTTAACATGCAAGTCATGCAAACATCCATGTTAGTAATTTGAACATTTATTTAGCATTGCTTATATAATGACTGTATTTTCTGTATAGTTGTATAATTTAATCATCATTGCATTCCAAGTTCTGAATTTATATTGGAATGAACGAAGAACGGTGACTAAAAGTAAGTCCTCATCTATATGATGAAGGCAGGAAATGTGAACGTTTTCTTTCATATCTCCTAATCATTCCTAGCGCGAAGTGGACAAATCCTCGGAAGACTATGCCATCTCGGAAGACTCGGACTATGCCACTTGTATGTCTCTCGGTTTGTGAAGGGAGGAGAGCGGTGGGGGGTGGAGAGGGAAGGAAGTAGGAAAAGAATGAAGAGGTCTAGGGAGAGGGTGCGAAGAAGGTCGCGTCCACTGGGACCTAAAGAAAGCCAGGGAAATGGCAATTAGATCCTCCTGTACCCGTGGTGGAAAGAGGTTATTTATACTAGTGCCTGTACATAAGCATATGTTAATAGTTGCTATTGTAAGAGATACCTATATATGTGAACGCGTGGTTGTGCGAGAAAAACTTTACTTTGAGCTAGTTTTATCTGACTATTACCTCATTTATGTGTCAAATATAAGCATAAATCCACCTATGTTGCATGGTAAAATATAAAAACAAAAAAGGACACCCATTAGTCCAAATTCTCGGCCAGTGCAACCCCTGCCATCCTCAAGGAAAAGATAAACGTAACTTTCTTTCAACACACTTTCATCTCCTTCTTGAGGAAAGCCTGGACTGTAGTGGCCGATAATTCGGAATTAATATGCGTATGTATATCCTATTTTTGTGTTCCTTTTTCACCGTGCCACACCTAATGGATTTATACACGTATGAATAATGGTATGAATTTATACAATTGTATCACGTCATATTATTCTTCCGAGAGCTTATCCATGCATAGGTTACGTTATGTATTGATGTCTTTGGATTTTTCACTGAAGAAGAAACATAGAAGTTTGTGTAATTGCTAGAGTATCGGCTTCCGATCAAGACGGTTTGTGTTTGAATCCCTGCCATTTTCAAGAATTTTAATTGGATTCGCTATCCCTTCCTAGATGTCATTAGGAGAGCAATATCATAATTGTTCTCCGTCCGTTGGATGGGGTGTGAAACTTTGAATCCCAGGGTGCCTGTACATACCCAACACCTTGTCTTGGAATGTATGATATCTATGATATTGTGCAACGGTTTAATTTCATGTCAGATATATTTTCACCAGCCTATCACATTTAAATCCGTTCCGTTTAAAATTTGAATATGTCAGGTTATCCGCCTTAATTTCTCAAGGTAAAGAGGCTGAGAATGAACATTGAGAATATGAGCGTGTAGGCTTTGCCTTCTGTAAGTTGCTCCTTATTTATTATACCTCTGATCTCACTCGCTCCTCTCCGCTGAGGGGGCTGGGATGGGGCGGGGGACGCGGACGAGCGAGATATATAACTGTATGAAAAAGCAGTGAAAGCACCACTTCGAGATGGGAAAGTGAAATAACGTATAGAACGAGGTTTTTAAGAGAAAGGAGTTAGGAGAGAACGAAGAGAAAGAGGGAGTCTAGTGGTACGAGGCAAGGTTTTGTTTTATGTGTGAGGGAGAGAGAAAGATAGTATACGAGGGATGGGGAGATTAGTCTCGAGGATATGAATGCATAAAAATGGCCAGGAATGCAAAGTTTTTTATCCGCGCCAAGTGAAAGGGTGAATCTTTTATTTATTTTTTCGCCCGTCGTCGACCAGCATTTTTTTTGTCGCCCTGTTAGAAAGAGGGAGAGAGGGAAAGTGGATAGGAGATTCGGTTGAGGAACCGTTGGAGTGGAAATTTCAGCACCGAAATAAAAAATTCAAACAAGTTCGGAAATAAGTTTTTTTTCAGTGATGTCGTTTTTTTCACTCCCCTCTGAAATAGGTAACATTATTATTCACGTTATTCCTTGCTTACGTGACACACTAGAGTTTGAGGAGGAGGAGGAGGACGTTAAGGAATAGCGTTAAAAGAGTTAAATGTGTACGCAGCTCCTGAAATTGGGTGCTGAAAGGATGAGGTTGGACGTTTTCTAGAGAAGTCCTCTAGGGGAGGGGAAGGTGAGGGAGAAGGGGAAAAATAAAACTGGATGGGAAGTGGAGAAAATGACAGATAAAGAGTTGATCCGTGGATAAACGCCGTGGCGAGGAAGACAGATGGTCAGGTAGAAAGGCCTCCGATGAATTGGGGGTACCGTGTGCGAAGGGCGGAAGGTCAGCCATGGCTGAAGGGTTAGATTGGGAGAAAGGGGAGGATGATGGGAAGGACATCCCAGGATGCAATGTGGCCGCGGCGCTAATCCTTTACCTTTCGCAATCCTAAAAACTCTTTTAATCCCCCGGACCTGGATTCTCAACGTTTAGCCCTGTCGCCGCTTTCATTTCCCCCCTGTCCCCTCGTCCATCCCCGTCTCCAACCCTTAATCCCCTCGGAAGCGTTCGCGATCGTACACCCTTATCACCCTGGAAACTCACCGCGCCCTCGTTCATGGCGATATTGAAAAATGAACATCGCAGTGCGGTACTTTGCATTATGCACTGCAAATCGATTGACACTTCAGCATCATGTATCATGCATTATACTTTCTCGTACTCCTTTTAATTAATCAATTATTTTTGTTTTTCCGAGAGAAGAAGGGCCTTGGTTAAGAAATAATATGGTATTATCTCACTGCCAAAGTTTAATAAATACATTTTCGATTCATTAGGGCTACAATGAATTAGCAGTATGTATTTATAAAAGATTAGTACGAGTAATTCACATTTGACCACAATATTTTAATGAAAGTACGTGCTGCAAAAACAAATAATTCAGAGCAGGTATTTTTGAAAGTGAGTTACTTTGTATTTTGTCTTTTTCCTACATTTTTTAGAATTATGTTTTAGTTTTCAATCAAATACTAAGATATAACTGAAAAATAAGTTAATTGTAAAATTTAGTATTATCAATTATACATGTTTCGATGCTTCTCATGTAGCATTTCAGAATGGACTATAGTTCATGAGTCGACATATTCTCACATTTACCTAAACTTGAATTTTATGAAACCCCAATAAATAAAGCTAAATATATAATGAAAATGTTGATGTTTCATGAAAATAAATGTCAGGAATTATGCAACTAATTAAATTATATTCTTGTCACAACTTATTTCCGATTGATTTTGAAGGGAATCGTGGGTCAATTTATCAATTTGAAATTCCGTGTTATGCAATAACTCTGGATAAAAATGAAATATACCGTTTTGCTAGAATATTTATATATTACTCTGAGGAAGTAATTTGAATAATTATTGCAATCGAGTAGCATTTTATAATTTAGAGATGCATTTCTATAACGTAACGCGTAATAAATTCATATCACGTGCTTGTTCTTATCAAGCTTTGGTCCAAGTATTATCAATTCCATAGGAATGATATTATTCCTTGTACCATGATGTTGCGCAACACACTCATACGAGTACTTGTATTACATTTCACATTCACGTGTAATTATTTGTTAAAGCAATGTGTGACATTGCGTAGCAAAAATAACGCAGAATAATCCATACTACACTGCGAAATGGGAATCGCTTTCCTGTATTTTATTTTAATTGCTTATTGTGATGTCCCTATTTTTTCATCCCCAGTCTCTCCTAGCTTTCCACATTCCTATTACATATAAGACTCTCATTATAGTCTGTATCCGGGTGCAATTTCAATTTAAATGGGAATTTAGTTTCTAAAACTACTTACGTGAACAACTTACATTTCTACTCCTTAAAGAATGTCGGGAGCACTTTCCACTTTTTTAATTGAATTGAATATCACTCCTTAGGTACGGTTATTGAGGGTTGCTTTTTCAATTCTCAATTATCGGGAGTGATAAAGAAAACCTTTTAGTCGCTCAATTTGGCATCTTTAATTAACGCCGTCGTAAACGATTAAAACAACGTGAAAATAGTGAACGCGTTACTCTGATCTATGACTAAAGCCAAATAGGAGAATTTCAGAAGTTGTCTATCGTAATTTCAGCGATGCGGATGCGTATATAACATCACATTAGTGATGAGTTATCTCTCGTGTAGGGATGGTATTAATGCTAATTTTAGGTGATTATAAATAGATGAAATTCAGTAAATAGGTACTGTTAGAGAATTTTGATATTTACTTTTTTATTTTTCTTAATTAAGTGCTTTCAAGTGACCCATTGACAAAAACTGGTCTGTAGAGCGGTATGTTGCAAACATATGAGGTAATAAAGATTTTATTTAGTGTATTCTTGTAATTTATATGACATTAAATTTCTACTTCATGCTATGGCTTCATGATCCATTCCGCCATGCATATATCACTTTATATTACTAGAGATCTAATCTTAACCTCAATTATAGCATATAATAATAATCAACGGTCGAAAACCGCAGGGTTTTGATAACATTGAATTGAATAAATTGTAATAATTTATAAAGTAATATTATGGTACTAGCGAGGTTAAGTTTTCATAGTTCGAATAATGACACCAAAAATTTAATAATAATCCTAAAACTGAGGATTCGCCATTCCGTTGTTGGTGGTAAAGATATTTAGACCACTATTAAATATACTACGATGAAGAGAAAATAAGTATTCCTGCTGAGATATGAGAGCAATGCACATGTTTTCAGTGCGATAACAGTAAATCCAGCATAGAACACTATCAGCACTTAATGTGTGAATCTTCGGTCTATTCAGACACCGCGATTCCATTATGTGGAATAAATACAGAATGAAGTGCAGGTGTACACTAAGTGAACTTAATGGAAATATACTTTAAACCACTGTCATGAAGGTTAAGATAATTTTCCACGATCGTAATCCTCATTTATATCGCTATCAATATGCCTACCTCATCAGAGAACTCGTCAACCAAGGGGAATCTTTTATCTTCTCATTTCCATCCGTAGTTCCTTCTTCTTTTTTCGCCGAGTTTTTCACGGCCACTCGCGTCCCCTTTCGTCCCTCCCGACCCCTCCCTCTGACTAACCTCTTAACTCCCACCCTTGCCCGAAAATGTTTTCACCCCTGCTTCCTTTGTCAACCTTTTCCCATCACTTCTCGCCCACGTGACCCGCACCCCTTTGACGTGCTTCCCTCTCCTTCCACCTTACCTCCCCCCGTCCCCCACCCTCCGTACCCTACATCCCAAAGACTCACCTCACTCACTCTCACAGAGACACCCAGAGTCTCATTCCATCGCGCACTGCCGCTATCATTTGTTTTCCCGTCTGTTTATTTATCGCCCCGTCCCCTCGAGTACCCTTTTTAGAAATTTTTCTTAAACGCGTGTCGTGTTGTTTCTGTTGGGAAGGGGGGAGGATGGCGCGTCACCTCCCCCCTCCTCTTCCCAACCTCCTCTCGTTTTGTCTGCCTTCTGTTTATTTTTTATTTTTACTCTTTGTTCATTTTCCTTTCTTCCTTTCATCCTCACTGCTCGTCTTCCTTCTCGTACTTCGTCCCCATCCCGACCTCGTATTTTCGTCTCGCTGTTGATAATGCTCTTTTATTTTCCCTTTTTCTCTCTTTCACTCGATTTTTCTCCTCCCCTCTTCGCCGAACCTCCGCGAGTCTGCCCACACCTTGTTTTTATTTCAAAAAAATCCCTCCCCGCCGACACCACCACCTCCTCCACCTCGCCTCAGCTCTCTCCTTTGTCTGTCCCCCAACCTTTTTTCGGAATGAGTAGGAGCGGAGTTAAAACCCTGGCGTGTGCAACCCACCAAATACCCCTTCCCCCTGCCCAAAGCTTCTGTCTCCCGTGTGCCTACCCATCCCTATATATGTAAGCGTCCCCGTTCTCCCCGACAGCATAGCAGCAGCAGGGAGGACTTATGGTCCACAAGTCTTCCGTCACACCATTTAAAAAAAATGAAGTGGAAAAGAAAGAGGATAAAAATAAAGACATTGCTGAGTAAAGGGAGAGAGAGTGTAGTGGTACGTAGAGTAGGAAGGACCATGAATTATTTATTTGTCTTGCAAGGAGGCTATGACGCAAAACGAAATAAAAAAAGAACGCAGCGCATTTGTAGGCGCGCCGCAAAAGACGTTGGAATTGGACATTATATTATTTCCGTCCTCCTTGCTCGCTCCCTCTCCCTCACTCCATCTCTTTCGCCTTTTTTCTTCATCATCCTCTCTCTGTCTCTCTTAGCCCACAGCCAGGGGAAGAGAGAGAGAGAGTGCGCCAGCGTGCATTTCAAGTGGCCCGCGCCGGGATCTCTCCAGGGTACAGAAGTGGGCCGGCACGGGAGCGAGGGGGGAGTGAGGCGGGAACAAAGTGGCTCTGTGGGGCTGGAGGAGGAAGGGGTCTCCATCTCCCTCCACGCCCCTCTCCCGACTCGAGGAAGACACTTTTCAGGCCTCTTTCTCCTCAGAGCTGCCACTCTCCTTCGCATAATTATCAATGAGGGCAAATAATTCGGACCGACCCCCTAATTCCCCCAACCCAAATCCTCCGAATATCTTTTATCCGTGTTCATGCCCTGCCACGCTTTTTCCTCACTCTTTTTATTTTCCTTCTTTTTTTCCTTCATTACTTGAATACGAGTCTCTTGAATGGGAGTTGCGAAAATGGAGATGTTGCTCCCTCCTTTCTTTATTTCCTTCCCCCTTTATTTCTTTCCTTTCGTCTTTGTCGTACCCGTATATTCCAGCCCAGGGCGTAAGCATCTTAAGGCGTCACAACCTTCCCTCTTCTCTTCCAGTGGTATTTATAAATTTTTTCGTCGCAAAGGAAGGAAAGAGAGGGAGCACTTGTTAATTAACTTAACAAGCTCTGGGATCCTTTTTATCCCATGGGTTAATTTTCCTGTTTTCGACATTCTTGAGTTTTTTTAACGTTTTTGCTTGGCGTAGACGAATGTTCGTTTATTCGTGTCCGTGATGTATTGCTGCTTCCAACTGTGGCAGGTTTAATTTCACATCTTTGCATCTCTTTAAATACATTCTCTGGCTTTTTCATACGGGGAATATGAGTATTTAAAACACTGTGAAAACCGCTATCTCCAGATCAAATGGGAATATGATTTTGTAGTTATGCAAAATCTGCACGTCATGAAATTAACATAAACCTCTCCCCTGTATTTCGCATGATTCACATATTCCCAGCATACTTAATGCATACAATTGTAAAGCATAGTTAATTGGCATTTTAACCTGATACATTTTTAGATAGAAGCTTTTCAAGAACGTATCAGTCATATTTTAAGCTTTAACGGCCTCATTACATTTTCAGAGGTTTTTAACATCTCCTGGTAATTTAAATACAAAAATATATCCTTATGAAAAATCTCATCGCGAAATGAAAAGTCGCGTAAAATTTTTAATAGTTAATTTAAACCCTTATGTGACGCTATTTTTATTTTATATTATTTTCTCTAATAATAGCTAACTACTCTTCACTAGGTTTTAGGGCATTATTGCCATTGAAATTATTGAGAGAAAAATGAAACATACTCGGTGAGTGGAGAGGAATATCGATCGTTATAGTTTTCAAGGTTTATGAAATAATGTAATGAGCTGATTTAATCTTCACGTTTTCGTGATAACTGGTATTAATGTTTATAAAATTTCGTTATTTAACCATTGACATTTCTAACTCGTTTACTGTATCTGAACATATCCAGCAGAAAATTAAAGGTTGGCCAGGTAGTCGAGATACCTACTGTAAATTTATGTTGCATTTTCTTTCTTATTAGTGCAAATTGTGTGCACCTTTTTGTGGCTTAAACATGGTGATAACCAACTTTAGATATCATTAGCGCGTTTTTAAGTGGAAGATTTCTGAAAGCATTGCTTTGGAATGGCTTTTAAATGCTATCTCATTATATAGCTTGGTATTCATTTGAAGATGTAATATGGCTTACTATTTGTTCTTATGAGAAACAAGAATGTAACCCTTCTTCCGCGATTGAGAACCAACCGTTGCATCAAAACCTTTTTTTTGGCAAGGAACGATAACAGGGAAGGCATAATTATTGCATGAATTAATGCAAAGGCAATTCTGGGGAGACTTCTGCTGTATTGGCCGATGATTGGGCCATTTGGCTTTTTATACTCTATTATTTTGTTCATTAAAATTTTTTAAATTTAATGCTATTATATAATGTATTATACTATCTGTTAATATGCAACCTTCTCTGCTTCTTCTGCTGCAGGGAATCCTCGTCTACCGTACAGTAGGTACCTGCTATCGGAACTACCATTGTGTTGTAAAATATCATTTTAGTTTCTTTACTTGTTTTATATTTTTCGGGTTCCATGAATTGTTCCCTATTGTATTTGATTTTTTTAACATTATTATCGGCCTCCTGGTAAGCTATCGGGGACATTTTATATCCATGATAATTAAAACTGACCTCTTGCTCCGGGTTTTTTTCGTTAATGGCAGTTTTACCCAATTAATTGGGTATTTTCCATAAAAGGAATAAATATTTCTATGGGGAAACATCGATAGTTAGTTCGGTTTGACATAATTGCATAGTAATGCCTATTAAATGCGTTCCTTAATTCATATTTTCCAAAGTTTATGTGTCACAATAGTTTTTCTTAAGATTTACGGTTAAAAAATACATGGAAGCATTTCTAAGTGACTTTTTTGCCTCATATTTACGCATGTAGATGTTTCTTAAAAATCCAATCATAGGACGTTTAGTGAAAAGTGTAGTTTCAATTGCAATTTAGTGATGTCTATTTTTTGGAGCATGTGAGATAGAAAAACTTACATATTTCTATGTCTTAATTATATCATAAGATCAAAACTTGTTCATAACGTGACCTTATGATTACTAAGCAGAAAGAATTAAATCTTAGCCTCGAAAATTAATCCCTTGAGATTAGGATACGTGTGTAGTGTGGCCTTCTATGAATGTGAAACTTGGACTCTAGGGATAAAGGAGGAGGGGAGAAATAGGACTATTTTAAGATTCGCACAACAATGGTGGGCCTTTAATATTTATAATGAGGAATTGATTTGCAGGATAAAGAGAAAATAAGCTGGTAAAAATCTATCGTAAACAGGAGAGTCCAGGTAACAGAACATTTACTGAGACATTCAAGGGCTCGTAAATATTACAGAAGTGGAACATGTGACTGGGGAATGAATCAGAGGAAGTCCACAACTACCATTTGTATATCATGAAAGATACGGGATGCTAGAATTATTAAAAGATTACAGGAAGGCTGAGAAAAGTGAAGGATGGAAAATGTCTATTGACCAAACTGATGCCAGCCAATTTTCACATTGAACACCGAGAGAATTCAACTGTGATCCCCTTTGGCGACTACCATTTGTATACCATGAAAGATACGGGATGCTAGAATTATTAAAAGATTACAGGAAGGCTGAGAAAAGTGAAGGATGGAAAATGTCTATTGACCAAACTGATGCCAGCCAATTTTCACATTGAACACCGAGAGAATTCAACTGTGATCCCCTTTGGCGATTTTGGCTAAGTATCAGTTAATGCCAACTGGATGTCACTCCGGATTTCCTCAATTATCCAAATAATTCCTCCCTTACCAACCAGTCCACCAATATCATGATTCAAATTACCTCAAATCTCGGGCGCATCACGTTATAATTTTTACGACGAATAAAAGCGACGATTGTAGGCTGAAATTTGTGAAAATCACATGTCACGAAGAAATCGTAAACTTATTTATGTTTCCGCACTCATTTGTTCCCAATCATGGTCACAAGAGTAAATGACATTATCTATTACTTTTAGCGTAAAAATTCATTTCATTTCGTTATCTCCACGACCATTTCTTCCAACGCACTACTAATAACTGCAACGAAAAAGATCGAGTTCATGGATCTTTTTTTTTCCTTCTTTAAAATACTTTTCACCTTCCGTCCATTCCCAAATCCTTTTTATAAATTCCATCCATTCTTCACGGTAGGTGTCCTAACAACCCGTGCAACACGCCCTTATCGATACCTAGTTATATGCATTTTATCCCTCGGAGGATTTAATTCAGAAGTAACTTAAAGCTGACAAGGATTTTTAATTGATTCGTGTGGGAGGAGACCGACTTCTGAAGTCAATTTGCCATTAAGG
Source organism: Pyrrhosoma nymphula (assembly GCA_963573305.1). Classification (NCBI taxonomy): domain Eukaryota; kingdom Metazoa; phylum Arthropoda; class Insecta; order Odonata; family Coenagrionidae; genus Pyrrhosoma; species Pyrrhosoma nymphula. The sequence continues at coordinate 13,730,679 of OY754333.1, read as the reverse complement.
AGAGGTGGGTAATTAGGTGAGTGTAGGATATTTTGAGGATTTGTAGAAGGTTGAAGAGAACCCCGACGTCTGCGTTAGTCTACTCTATTAACGAATGAAGGGAACCACAAATTAACATCCTATCCGACGGATGGAGCTTACTTAGCGTTTCAGCGAGATATCATTTCATAAAAAAATCAATGAATGTGATCTCATCATAAAGAAAAATATCTTATATTTCCAATGATAACAATATTTATCACAACAACCAGACTATTAGAAAGTAGGTACCCTTATAATTTTTGAGTAATTTTCCAAAAAAAGCAGCCATTTTCCTTGGGAAAAGGTACTGGTATGCACCCCAGACAGACTTCATCTTCCAAAAAAATATGGAATTTCTGGCGTATAGATCTTGTCAGAAGTTTAACTGTGTGTACTTAGCTAATAACTAAGAATTTCAACCTCATAAAACATTATTTTTGCGGCGTTAATAATACAATATTTACTTCATGCCTCTTACAGCTGCTGAAAAAAAATAAAATTTGAATATGACCTATATTATGACTAGGGAAAAATTCACTCAAACTACTATAAATTGCTCTCCACAAGGCACTTAAACATAGATTAGGATTTCTCGGACAAACCTTCTCCACCGCCAGGCTTCGAATCCGGCCCTTCGGGATAGGAAGCCAGGGCTCTATCCACGTCACCAACCCAGCAGTGAATGGTGACCGAGATATAGTCCTACCGCTGGGCGCGGCCATGATCTCGACTCAAACGTGCGTCGCTTGCTCCTCACTTCAATTGCTCTCTCAATCATGCCTCCATCCTTTGGCATTGGTAGCCACCCCCAGAACCAATACTCCCCCTCCATGTCCTCCCCACTTTTCCTGCGGTCCCCGTTCACAATATCCACCCCCTACAAGCCCTCTCCTTCCACGCGAAACCCATTTTTCCCTCCACCGAAGAAATCACCCCAACACTCCGTCTTCCTCCGCATTGGCAATTGCGGTTGAAGGCTCTTCTTGGCGTGTGTTTGTGATGCAGGGTGGTTGGTTCGTCATCGTGGAGGGTACATTTTTTCCCCGAAAGGCAATGTGGCGTCGTCCTCGTGGAGTTGTGAGGTGGTCGGATGGGACGTGTTGTCATGTGAACGAGCGAGCATCAGGTGGATGAGTTAGGGTTGGGGGAGGGCATGTGTGGGGTGGAGTGGAGTGAAGGGTTCAAAAGGGGAAAGTCGAAATTGCCGGGAAGGGTGGTGCATGACCTTCCGGGGAAGGGGTGAACCGACTCTGCGTCTCCGAAACACTTTTCACGGCTGTCTTTTCGCTTCCGAAGGAAGATGGGTCGTGATGGGACGACGAAGGTGGGAAGCTAGAAGCGTAGAACGGTGAAGCGAGTGAACAGCGTGGTGTCTTTATAAGGTCTATCCCACCCTCAACCGCGACGGCATCAACGTCATCATCATTATTGAGTATCCTACCAACTTATAGGTTGGTTTATAAACAGTCCATAGGCTAACTTCCCCACTTGTGGGATGTAATTTCACTTTCCCCCATATGACTTGCTCGCTATAAGACCTAAAATGTCTCCCGTTCAATGTATTTTGGATAAAGGAGTAGATGAATGTATCGAAACCTAATCATGTCATTGAAATTTTGAACTTTCTTGTTTTGATTTTTGGGCTTTAAACAAATTGGCAGTGTAAAAACTAATTGTATGATTGGACATATCTGTGACGCTAACTGCTTGATTTCATTCATCAAATTAGGTATTTTAACTAGCTGATTAGTAGGTCATTGTACAGTCAATATCTATCAAATCCCAATTTATGGGACATTTCCTCTATTTCCTTCCAATGGATGGCTCGGTATCAGGTCTTTCTAAAATTCCTTGTACCCTCTGGCTTGCCATAAATGTTCTAAAATTCCTATCCTCTGCCTCGCTTCCTCAATGCTCTCCCCTCAGCCACCACTTTCAACATGGTTCAACCTCTCAACACTTGATGTATTTTTTTACAAACCGATAGGAACGTACGCAGAGGAAAGGCATCGACTTCAGCCGCAGGATTCAAATATATAGCTCGGTTGGCCAAGATTATCCCACAATATTTTATTTCAATATTTGCCTATATTTAGAATAGTTAAATGGTGGGTTCACATGGGTTTTGATCAAATGTAGTTGGTCTTAATTTCCATCTTAAAAAGACTTATATTTGTTTGATTTTGAATTCTTAGTTCCATCCTTAATCTCAACATACATGTCTACTTCAATCTTCCACCATCCGCGTGTTCCTAGAACTATATTCAATAATGATTTATTTCCTTATCTCTAATACTATGCTTGAAGAATATGCTTTCCTCCACCTTATAAACCTTTTCTTCATCTCTTCCAGTTGCATCTTTTACTGCCCTATTGCTCCTAAGTATTTTTTCCTTTACCTATTTTACTTTCTGTCAAACGAATATTTTATTTTATTAATTACCGAATATCCCTTTTCACGCCCAAATATAAAATGAGTAAGATTAATTTCCATCCTCTCTTTCATCATCAACGTTCCGCATTGTCATAGCGTCTTGCTGCTAATTTCAGTTGTCACAACTTACAATATGGTATGGTTTACTTGGTATACATCATAGAAGCAATGTTATGTATTCTGGCCATTCTTTTATACGTTTTACTGCCCTTCCCGTCCATGGCATCATGTACCATTCATCACAAAGATTCAAGAAGGTATTCATATTTCCCGGTGACCGTAAGGAATTATATTTATTTATATTATCTTTAAAGGTGGGGACTTTTTTTATTGGAATATCCCTAAGGACATCAACGTAATATATATATGACAATATTGAGCTGGGCATGAAAATAAATTATTTATCGGCAGGCAAGTTTACTTATTGAATTGTACTTCTCTCATGATATGAAGATACCTTATATTGAAAATTGCATTAAAATTTGCAAACAAATGTCCAGCAGGGTTAACATAAGGGTTTCCTGGTCAGAAAGTAACACCATGTTCCGTAGGATTTCGGGTTGGTACATATACTACAGCGCAATCCAGAAATTGTAATTCCATTGACGATTCTTCAGGCAAAATTCAGTAGCCGAAGGCCTGTGTTTCGATATCCTGTCTAGAAAAGTTTTTCTTTGAGGATATTTTCAACTTATTCATCGCTGCTCATCGCTGGAATTACACTAAAATTAGATTTTACAATTGGCTTCACTCTCCAATGCTGTCATGCATAGAGGATTTAAATTATGTACATGGTAAGAAAATAAAATATCAGTGAGCTAAGACTGAATGAAATTAATACACCTATTTTCATATGTATCATCATTATCAGTCATTAATCCGAAAATTGGTTTGCTGTTGCGTTCCACTCCACTCTCCTCTCCGTCATTCGCTACATTCGTACATAATTTGACATCCTTCATTTATTCGTTGACGTCCTTCTTGCATTCCGGGCAACGGCCTGCCGCGATGGAAACACCGGTTCCCGATCAGTCACCGAAGTTAAGCATCTTGGACTCGGCTCGGGTTTGGAGGGGTGATCCTCCGATTCGTCCGAGTGCTGTTGCCCCTGTCTGCACGTGGCAGACAGTAAGTGCGAAATGACCTTAGCCGTCGAAGCACGTTAAACAAAAAAATACTACTATTCATGCGTTCCACTCTTGGTCTTCCTCTACAATTATCCCCTTTCATTTTTCATTGCAGTTTTGTTTTCAATTGGCTACTGTGTAGAACAATGTTTCCCATCAGTTGGTCTCCCTTTCTTCGCAGAATTTTGGTCATGACTCTCCTATCTCTAACACTTCATAGGAATTCTTCATTAATGATACCATCTGTCTATTTGAACTTCAGCATTATATTTCATGCTCGTGTGACTGTTTTATGCTAGTGAAGAATCCGAAGGGAATATTAAAATCCCTGATGGGATTTGGTCAGTTGATTTATGGAAAACTTACAGACGGACATTATTGCGACAGGCTGCGCTGATTATAGTGAGTTGGAGGACCTTGGAAATTATACCATTCGTGTCGCATATCATTTCCCCCTCCCCGCTGGGACACGTAGAAATATCCAGAAATGAAGGAAAGCATCTGGGACTTAAGGATGAGGATGGAGGGGGGCCACAAGGACACAGTCAGCTCCTTCTCCTCGCTTCATGTGGGAGAGATAGTGGGGAAAGTGAAAGTAAGAGAGAAGGAGAGTGCCGAGGCGCCTCCTCGGAACGCCCAGCGGGTCTGTTGCGAGGAGGACGTCTTGCCGTAATAAGGGAAAGAGAGAGAGAGTTGGGAATCCCCCCGAGGAGAAGGAAATGAAAGTGGGAAGGGAGAGAGAGAGATTCGCGCCTCGTATTCTATGGGAAAGGAGGCCGCGCTCGCCCTTTTCTGCAATTTCCTCCGGATTCCAGTCACGGATATCAAATGGGATTTCGTTCCTTCCACACAGCGTAACGCAAAATCATATGGGTGGGAGAATTTTTCATTTTTTTACTCCTGCTAGGGACTCAAAGTACGTGAAGGTTTCGTAATATTTCCTCAAAATACGTCACGGGGTGGCCACCCTCACTCCTAGAAGAATCGCCCAATTTCCCAGATTGTGGCATAATTTGGGAATCCAACATTTTCCCGAATTTCAATATGGCACAGTATATCCACACAGTTATTGAAAGCTCAAGAGAGCATAGTATGAGAATATCATACTATTTCGGTTTTAATTCTTCAATCGCCTCAAAGATCAATTTTTGGTCAGTAGATACTATTTTTGCGCTATTTACCCGTTTTCTAACTGTTTCATTAATCTTTGCTTATGCTTGCAACAGGGTATATGAGCATCTTGTAAGATAATATTTGTCACAGTTTTCCATTCAGAGGTAGCCTCACATGTCCCAACTTCATGCGCAATTGCTATGCGAAGGGAATTTTTGAAAACTACTTTTGATTTTCGCAGTTTTTATTTTCCCTTGCTTTAATGCCTATCCAAATTTAAACCTATTGGCATGGAATAAAAGGACACGAATTTTGCCAGAAGGTATTTTTGTAATAAATTTAGATCTGCCAATTATATGACTGCCATGCATTTCTGCCACATTAGAAAAATATTGTTTCACAAGGCCCATGTTTGGTTAGTTATACTCTTAACTTATTTATTTCTTACAATTTCATTCTTAACATGCCAGGAATATTCCTCAATTTTGAAAATTGATGTTTACCATATGGGTATGAAAAGCATGAAGACATAAGGTGTGAAGGAATGTTATACTCTTTAAAAAAAGTTGTAATTAAACTCTTCGATAAAATTAATTTCGTGTGTTCACGATATCCCAAATTGTCTAATGCCTTTTCAAGCGCCCCAATGTGTATTTGTAGATTTGTATATCTTCATTTGAATGGAAAGAACCTGGCCTATTAATTGCGAAGTTATAATTAATTAACAATGCCAATTCAATTATCACTTGCAGGCACTTGTCAGTAAAAATTATTGCAACGGAAACATGAATATTTCCATAATAGAACAATAATACATGGTACATTAATTTATAAAAAAATACCTTCATTAACGATGAGATTAATTTATCTGCATATGAATTTGTAGTTAATTTTCGCTTAATTAGAAACTAATTTTAGGTGAAGCATCCATATGGCCGTTTAATGTGTCAGACGTAATTATTCAATGCATCTAAGCAGCCAATTAAGTAGGTCAGTTTTTTTCCAGCATTTATTACCGTGAGCTGTACCTTCATGATTAAATATCCCGAAAAAATATGGAAAACATTTAGGGGAATTGTTAGCTTATGGATAATACATTATAAGGTTTTAGTAGTTAAATTTATATTCTTTTTTCACTGAAATATCACGTTTAGAAAAGATAATTTTTTCCATTCACGACGACTTGACGCACGGGCCTCAATTGTTCAAGTTTTTGTTCAATAAATCAAAGTATTTCAGGTATAATATCAATTCTATTTTGGTTTGCATAACCATATTTATATGAGTTGAAATTTACCGACTATGGTAGGTTTATATGAAAGAAAGAATACCTAGCTATATTTTACAGCTTCAGGTCTTAGTGTATTTGTACGATTTCATTCTTCAGCTCAGCCGACGTCCGACCTTTGTTCTGCATATCTTTTTACCCTTCACTCGCTTTCCCAACAATCTACCTTTTCTAATGTTAATTAGCAACCCCTTCTCCCCTCATTATATGTTGCAACTACCTACTCTTCCTACTTCTACTCTTCTGCAGAGGTTTTCTCTCCTCATCTACTATACCACTTTCTCGTCCATCTAACTTTTCGTCCATTACACCTCCATTCTCCACCACATCTAAAACGCCAACTGCCTATTTTCAACCTCTATCATGAAGGCTTACATTCCTGCACCGTCTATTTCTAGACGTCAAAATAGTTTCGATCAACCCGAAGTTCCGATATTTTATTTTATCATATTTTAGTGTACAAAGATAAGGAGTATCATTTCATTTTTTTTAATATAACACGATGGAAGAAAAGCTTCTACCGTTCTTCTACCGGAGCTGGGCAGCGTTCATAAAAACCTGGGGGCTTTTCTGTTTTATGGACATGTAATTGGGGGCTGAAAAAGGGCATTAAAAACCGGGGGTACCCAGCTAAACAGGGTGATTTGGTAAGGCTACACTCATGGTGATCTTCTACTTTCCATTCCCTTTTTTTCAAATAAACAAATGGATTAGATAAGAATTTGGTCCTATCACCGGCACTTTTCATCATCTACTTAGGAGATCCAATCAAAGAAGCCAAAGCAATCGAATTAAAAGAAACTTAGGTCAATGGAATACATCTCAACATGCTTCGTTTAACTGATAACATTGAAGTCATAACAAAAAAATCCAAAAGACCTGCAACGATCCTCAAAGACAGGGGATGGATTATGACAAGGATATAACGTGAAGATTAACGAGAAGGAAACGGAAATACTTGCATGTGAAAGAGAAACTGAAGACAGGCATTATGCAACAAGAAGTGGTGTTTGAACAGGTGGAATCATTCACCTCGTTTAGCTGCTTGACACGAGATGGATGAAGTTCAACGGGTATCGAGCGAAAAAAGCATTTATGATAAAAAAACAACTGCAGTGTTCAAAGAGAATAGGATTAACAATGTGGATGCTAAAGATATATTGAACACATTGGTTGAAATACGGGAAGTGTACAGGAGAATAAAAGAGGAGAATACCATTTTGAGCACATTCAGAACGGCAAGGTCTAACTGGGTAGACCACACTTTGGGACACAACTCCTTCGTAAGGAACATAAAAGGGAAAAAAAGGGAAGGGAAAGTAGAAGAGTCCCATGACTGTAGCGTTACCAAATCACCCTGTTTAGCCGGCTACCACTTGGTTTCTAATGACCTTTTTCATCCCCCGATTAAATGTCCAGAAAACAGGGAAACCCCCAGGTTTTTATGATCACTGCCCAGCTCCGGTAGAAGAATGGTTTAAGCTTTTCTTCCATCGTGTAATATAAAAAAAAATGAAATGATGCTCCTTATCCTTGTACACTAAAATATGATAAAATACAAGATCGAAACTTCGGGTTGTTTTATCTGACATATTTGCAAATTGCAGCCCGGATTCAGTTTTCATCTTACAATCATAAATATTACATATATATTGATGCTGTTTGTCGAACTATCTCTCATGCCCCGAACGTCTGCTTCATTAAATTAATTCCAAATAATATTTTTTTATCACTCCGCTACCATGAACAATGCTCAATAACTCGCTTCAAACATGCGGGGTAGTTGTCAGGCGGCCTTTATTGTTTGGGGATATACACCAAGTGCTCCTACAAGAATGCAACTTAAAGTCGATATATCCTAATAATAAACACCAAAACACGTCCTCTACGCCAAAATTCCAATTAAAGAAAATTAACCAAAACTTTTAGTGGTAATTCCCTGGTTTTTCATTGTGAAATATGGTAACCCCCCGTTTTTTTCATTTTAAAATATGGCAACCCTACCCCTGAGGAAGACCAAGAGTCAAATACATAGGCCAATTAAAACGGTGTATCAAACATATATGCTACAATTTTTAGCAGGGTGTTAGATATTAGTACTATTTTATGATCTGCAATGATGGACAGCTGTATAATAAGAGGCCACATTAGTAATAAAGCTTTTTATAGAAACGTCAATGAAGGATGCATACCTATATTAATAACCTCGGATAGGTAACTCCATTCACAGGCATGATCAGATAATTGATTATACTCAGTAAAATTTCATTACACAATTTGACTTCACTAAGGTCAAAATTACTCACTGATCATTATTGAAATAATTTCACTATCCTTTTTAGATTAATACCCATAATATGTGTAGAAGAATAACTTTTCTCCTCACCATTGATACTACTCTGATATAAGCAAAAACTACACACATATATTAGTAAATAGTCCGATATAGTTTTTTATCTTTGATAAGTCAAAAACTAATATAATTTTCAATACGGGACTACTGTTAACACGTTGTCATGATTTTTGTTACTAAATTATTGGAAGAGGTGTGTTTTATATTTTGATGTACTGAAAGAATTTTATAGTATGTCAGTCTATCGCTGCGTTTATTGATATATTATTTACAATTCTACTTACATAACAATATAAGTATATAACACAGATATGCTACTAGTGCCTGTCCTAATTAAAGAAAACTATAGCGTTTTATTATCATGTCTGTATTGCCACATTCGTCGTAATTAGGTGTACATATTTACTTCATTTTAGGTTCAATGAATGAATGTTAGTATATGCTTACTTTGTTTATTTTTACAATTTTTTCTCTTCAATTAATTTTATGTTCATTTTTTCACTACAAATTCTTTGATCTGAGATTCTGAAATTCCAAACGTGATTCCTAAGCGGTTTTCTCACGGTCTTCTCTTGTTTTATCATGATTTAATAAGTATCCCAATTGTAATGCTTTCGTTAAGTTCTATCTTTCAACAATCGCATGATATGAGACGGCGTTCATAATTTGTTGCGTTTTTATCATTCCTATGGGCTAAGGGTACGTAAAGAGTCTGGTTTCTTGACTTCCTTAATCGTGATTAGTGCACGAATTGTCTTTTACCTTCTCGTCAATTCTTAAAATTAGTAAAAAGCGGAGCATTTATCGGAGGAACGTGATTAGGATCGTAATAAAAAAATTGCAATGGGCAGTTTGAAAAAAGTCTACGTGGTACCTTGTTCATTTAATGCTAACTCTAGTAAATTTATTTTACGTAAATAATTGTTTATTTTGACTATTATAATTAAATTCGTTGTTTGATTCAAGGCTTCTTAGGTTATGTTCATGACGATCAAAAACTCATTTTTTTAGTTTACAATAACTTTAATTAAAATACTGATACCTAAATTTGAAACTTTTATGTCAAAAACAAGATTTTGGTTTTTTTATCAGTTTTAAATGAAAAATATTTAATTATAGCATTCAATTATATCTAATCACCATTATAATCAATTGGTTCTTGTACAGTAACTTCATTGACCTTCATTAGATAACGCCACATAATGCCTCCCAACTCTAATGTACTCAGTGCCAATGATTGAAAACTTTTTGAAAGCCAATGTAATCCTCATGGGTTGGTTAATCTTCGTTATTTGCTGCAGAAAACTAGGCTTTTAGATGCGTACCACCAACTTCTGCAGTAGTTTCCGACGCTACGTTGACGTCCGACGCATTCGTAGCAAAACTCATTAAGGCCTGATGCATCTCGGGACACACAAAGGCATTCCCGTCATTCCTCACCTGCATAGATGAGCAAGAGTGGAAGGTGAATGAGCCTTGAGAGTTTTGACGTCAGCTTCCCTCGAGGAGCTGATGACAAGAGTTGTTGCGGTGGACGAACTTACGAAGAAAATGCGGAAACTTCTCTCAAGAATTCACCCGAACGACCGATAAGCTGAAATTTTTGTCGTTTTGCCTATTTTATAATGCAATTGCTAAAAACTAGCTAAATCCGTTCCGAACAAACTATGTGTCAATTTAATATATTTTCATTTGTCATAATATTTTACGAAAATTAGATCTAATGCATGTGAAGTGATCTACGTTGAAACAATGCGTGAATACATTTTCCATTAGGATAGCAGTAGAAATGCGCGTTGATTCTGAACGAGAGAGGTAAAAGTAATGTAAATCGTTGTTCTTGAGATTTGTTTTTCCACTAAGAGTACATTGCCCTTTCCTAAGCAGGTCTTCGAGAAAGATTAATCTTTCTTCTCTTAGGTATATTCGTTGTGTGTCTAAAATATTTTTATAAAATAATTATGTGATTCTCAATTAATCCAATGTTTCTTGGAAAGATTTTAAAAGGTTAGAAGTAGGACCTCAGGGTCTACAGTGCTTACAGCAACAATCTTTCACGTAAAAATAAATTTTAAATTGAAAAAATAGGGCCTTCGCTCAAACGTTTCCCAATTAAAACTTTGAAAGTCTTAGAGGAGAAGGGTCTATGTAAATATTTATTTTTGCGCAAAAGATCGTTGCTGTTACTAAAGGTAACTAAAAAGTAATTGCCTTTTAGTCAACTACACTTACAGCAACAAACTTTCAAGTTAAAATAAATATTTACACCAAAATATTAGCCCTTCTCCTCAATAAAGTTGTAAATTACGGTAATCTTGAAATGATGAACATTTTCAAAATGGCATTATGCCTACGTTTGAACCAAACATATTAGCTATTATTAATACATAACTTCCGCTCATTCAGTTCTGTAGTTTTTGCGTGATTGAATCACAGATACACTTAGGAACCACCACATGTTTATATATCAGTATGATGATGTAATTATCCTAACATCACTATGCTATCGCCAAGTACTGCAGATTACTATCACCAAGTACTGCAAATTAATTCGTATGTCGATAGAGTTTTTCTTAATTTTGCCAATTATATGCACTTTCTGTAGATTTCCTTATTAATTTCCTTATAATTCAAAATTTTCGGCATAAAATTTGGGTTGTGAAGCAATTATTAGTAATTTTAAAGACAAATAAATATGGAAAAATAGTTTCTGAGGCTGATATAACTGGAGAGGAGGAATGTCTTGAGGGGAAGAGGGCAATATTTATACATTTAAAGCTTAGTAGGAAAAGAAGATTTCTGACCTTAAAAAAATAATTTGAGCGCAATTTTGAGAATAAATCTCTGTTGCAAATACTATTATGATCCAAACGAAACGTTTTAACTTGGTGAAATACTGGTAATACTTTCAATACAGCCAAATAAGCGAACGCATATATATTGTACCTCCCCATGAAATATCTCACTATCTCACTATCGCAGTACCATTCCTGTAATGCGTTGCTGTCCTCTGTATATATTTTTAAACGCAAACTTTTCCTCATGTGGTGTTTAACCTTTCAATTCAATATTCTTCGCAAATCTGCGATAATATTTCTTCAGAAAAAGAAATAAAAATGCCTTGCGAAGTCCTGCAGCCAAAATCCCTCCTCATAAATTCATCTATTTTTATTTGAGTATGAACAGGATAGCGTGGATTTTTATTGGAACATTTCAATTATCCAGTCATCATAACGGTATCTTCGATATGTTTCAAACAATTATTACATTAATGTAGGTCACTACATTTCAGTGTGCTTCCTACCTCTTTCCTTTGCATAACCAATGCCTCTCCTTTCCCAGTCTCTTCTTTTCCCTCTCAGAATTCTACCTTCCAAAACGGTATACAGCATCCCATTTCCCGTTATTACAAACACATTCCCCACTTATAATTCAAACATTATTTTTGTCATAGCTAACCCCTTTTTCTCTTTTTTTTTTCTTTGCTGGCTCTTCTACGCATACTTTGCGTTTTCTCAACAGTCTTTCGAATTCACATTCAGAAGCGCTGAATGGGCTCCTGTTGCCTTCCCTCACCATGGTCGAGTCTTTACTGCCAAACAGTAGACATTGACAGTCTATAAAAGTTACAGTATTTGACCGAAAAATATTTTTATGCAATACATACTTGTACCGCGGTGGTACCGACGCAATATATTTGGTACACCAGCATTTTTGGCTTTTTATTTGTATCAATTATTTGCAAATTAACGTAAATCTGGCCTAATTAGTCCAAATTTTCCGTAACATAGCATTACTTATTTCCAGAACCATAGATAATATCATCACCAATTATTTGTAATTGGTATTTAGTTTAATACTTTATATGGAGCATTGTGTTGTATGGATGCGAAACGTGGACGTTGAAGAAGAGAGAAGAAAAGCACTTAGAAAGCTTTGAAATGTGGCTATGGCGAAGAATGGAGAAGATTGGATGGAAAGATAAGATCACTAATGGAGAAGTGCTAAGGAGGATTGGATAAGAAAGAAGTATACTGAGAAAAATTAAAAAGAGAAAGGAAAAATGGATAGGACATATTTTAAGGAATAACTGCCTGCAGAAAATAATAATAGAAGGGAAAATAGAAGGAGAGAGAGGAAGAGGAAGGAGGAGGTACGGAATGCTGAGGGATATAAAAGAAGGAAGGAGTTATGCGGAGATAAAGAGAGATACCCAGGACAGAATGCTGTGGAGACAACGCTACCGTTGAAACCTGTCTACGGACAGATGCACCAATGATGATTATGATGATTTAGTTTTGAGTAATCTTTGCATCACAACGAGTAACTTTCTTTAAAACTTCGATCATAACTTGTTTTATCATGAATAACATATTCATGGTACTTTGAATATTACCAAATGGTATAATTCAGCTATACAATTCAACGATATAAGTGTATCAATATTCGTCTTGGACCTTGCTACGCTGTATGTTTCTAATTTCAGTGAGTAGTTGTAAATAGTGGTTGATACAATAGAGTCATCCGAAGTGTTTACCGAACGACAATCAAAACCTGGCACGAGCTAGTTACACAAGTTTTTTAGAAAATAATATGTAAAAACGAAGAACAAATTATTTAATTTTTTAAATTCCGTATTAAATTTGATTGTTTCATTCTTAACTTCGTGGAATTGGAAGATGTCCATATTTCAATAAAAACTTCGTACTTTTCCACACAGCGTATTTAAAACTGCGGCCCGTTTCACCTTATCAAAACTTGCTGTGAAGAGTAAAAGGCAACAAATCTTATTTATAGCATGAGAGTGAGTGAAAGTAATCTTTTTCCATACGCGTTTGATTTATTAAGAAAAAGTATTTTGTTTAAAAACATCGAACTTACCCTCAATGGATATGTAATGTGCTCTCCGAGAGACCTAGAAATGCACCCTGAAATACTACAAGCCATCTGAATAGTGATCTCTTCTTTTTACCCCTACGATTATTTATTTTCATTAATATTCACTTCGGTTGCATGTGAAGCCTCTCCATGCCAAACAAAAATAAAAAACACTGAAAATCAATTCCTCTTTTCATAGGTTGGACATAGGAGGATCTGATTTGTCATTTTTCTGAGGGATTCGTTTTCTTCGCAGATATTTATTAGCATCTGTTTTGTGGATCTCTGAATTTACAGTCTAGGTCGCCATCTCGCACTCTGTGTCCAATTGTCCATCTTTCAACCATCCCCCATCTTTATATTGTGACCAACTCAAAAGCTGCCCTAAGGTTTTCTACCGAAGACGTACACCGCGGGTGATGTATATTTCCAGGATTGATGACGTTCATTTTCAGGTCACTGCTTTCATCGGCAAGGCTTCTGAAACGCCACTTCTCTTTCCTACCCTCTCTCTCTTGCTTTCTAGCAGGTGAATTCATGGCCTTATTTTTTCCCTCTTCACTCCTAGGTAGGTGGTTGTTAGTTACCTAGAGAGTGAAAAATTGAGCAAAGGATCGGCAGATCAAGTCCCCTCTGCCCCACACCCAACTCCCCTCATTTCATAACTTAACGTACTACTCTATTATCTCCTACTATTAAATGGGATTTCGATTTTTTATGATCGAGGCTCCTTTTGCTGACTGTCAAATACAAGTATGAGCAACGAACTTTGTTTAAATGTTTCCTTAATCTTTCTTAGGTACCTTCCAGTCCTATGCGGATTGCGACTTTTTCCCTAAATCATGGAGCTTCTCTCCTTTACTGGTCCCTAGCAAAGTTAAAAATTGAAAATATGAAGAGAGTGATTGACATAAAGGAATTTTAATATCGGCTTTGGGGAAGTTTGAATTATTTTGCAACAGCACTGAATTTTATGAGTTAATTAGAAGTGATGTATCATGAAACCCTTCCCATTTTCTCCCTTTTTGTTTGCTGTCATTATGGTGATGATTATCCCTACCCGTTTTGACAACGTCCAGATCTTTTCTCAGAACGCCACCATGCCCGCCGGTCCGCTTTCGTTATCCCCAGGGAGTGGAACAATCTTCCCCGTTGTCATGTCCTTTCTCTTCCTTGTGTCCTTGTGTATCCAACGTTCGCGGAACAGCGACGTCCCTTTCCCTCCTCCGCAAGCACACCCACACGCATGTGCAAGCACGCTTCTCCTTCTCCACCGCGGAGAACCCAGACCGCTTCCTCATTCTCCGCACCACACCAAACGTCGGAGGGTGGGCGTTGACAAAAGACGAGCTTGCTGTCACCGCGAGGATCTGTTCCTTTGGGTATGGGGGAGGGCATACTCCTCCCGAAGATGGATTGCTCCAAATTTTCCCGGAATGGTAACTGGCGGAGAAGGTGTCGTGTGGTGTGGATGGGGGTATAGGATGAGGGGTGGGGGTGGTAGTGAGGAGGAGGGATCTGAGAAAGGGATGTCTGGGTCGTCTCCACAGGAAACGTCGGCCATGGCTAAGACGCGAGAAGGGTGGGGAGGGTTTTGAGAACGTAGGATTGAACCTGATGGAGAAATAAGGAGACCTAATGCGGACTAGGTTCACGACGAGAGGGTGGAACGGTGCGACAAGGGGTGAGGTTGAGCAGGAGGATAGTTGGATACGTGAGGTCACCCGGAATGGAAGCGGTTGATTTCGTTTTGGACGTTGGGTGGATGATAGCATTTTCTGTTCGCACCTGAAAATTAGGCAACAAACTAAAATTATCGGGTCATAGTTTTTTTACCATCTACACCTACGAGATACGGTGCAAGCCACCTTCAGTATGTGTGGCACGGGGTGATTCCACACCAGGCATGCAACACTAGTGTGGTCCAAAATAAATCATAAATCTAATCGTAATCTAAAACGTAACTCAAGTTGACTGAGAGATTTTGTCTGAGCACTGCGACCTAATGTAACGTTGGACTTCAAAATGTGCATATTTAAGATGTCTTCATACATTGCCTTAACTGATTGACAAACAGTTCCTATCGCTGAGGCAAGTAACCAATAGCTAGTGTCTCCGCTATTGTCCCACCATATCCTAACCCCCATAGGATCGGAGGGTTTCAAAATGCGATAAGTTCTCGATCATGTTGCCTTCCACAAAGGGGCCACCTGTGGACACATCGAACTAATATTTAGCACACGGCGTTTGGTAGTCATCTGGCACTAACTTGTGGGGCGTAGTGAAAAATTTGAAGACGTTCAATTTTTTTTGGACCACCCTAATTCAACACTTGTCCCAGTTCAAGGTTGAACCTCGCACTCACCTCTGCCTGCTAGACGAGGACCAAATATCAGTCAGGAGAATAATGCACGGCAAAACTAGAAACTAGGAGATTGCTTTGTTGATAAGCATCCTAAGATATTACTACTGATAAGTGATTCTACGACACTGATCTACGACAATAAAGTATGTTGATGCGGAAGTATAGCATTATATAACCTATTTATTGTGCAGCCTCTTGGCATGGCATTAAATTATTGCCTCCGATTTTAATTATTTTTGGCGCAAATGATTTTTCATATTGTTCCGAAGGGTATTATTTATACGCGAAAACTTAATATTCATTCACACTCATTGTTTACAGATAAAAAGTCAGGCTTCATATTTTGGGAGGACACTGGCACAGAAATCATTAATTATGATAAATTTTATGATCTTATTTATACGCGAAAATTTCATATTCATTCACACTCATTGTTTGCATATAAAAATTCAAGTTTCAAATTTTGGGAGGACCCTGGCACAGAAATAGTAAATTATGATAAATACATAGAATGTGTTTCAGTGTCCTCTGCACCTGGGAACTATTTGAGGGATATTTGTTCATTAAGTTTTAATTATGCAAAAAAATTGACGTCAAATAAATAGCAAGCACGGTATTAATGGTATGTTTAAATCATCTAACCACGCCAAAATATCCTATTGAAAGTTTTTTCGATAATGCGATATGAAGGACTTCCCTTGTTTCTCTTTCGTCGCTAGAAATATTTTATCGTTAATTTCGACCATAATATGCCTCGTTTAGCCTACGAACGTATTTCTCAATTCAAAGCAAAATGGATCTAATATGTTGAGAAGTGTATTTGTAAGAGCAGACTATTATACTTTTATTAAATAATAGCATAATATACGAGTTGTTTCCTTACCGAACTCTCTATCGGCTTTCCATCCCAAGGAGTTTGGTTTGAGTTCTTGGGCAAAGGAGATGTTTTGGGAACTTTTTTAGAATCCCAATTTATAAATAAGTGCCTTAATCAAATGAACTCAATTTACATGAAGATGCAATGCTTTTTTTAGAATAGATTCTCCACTAACTGCAAAATCTCAGAATTATTTATACAAGTTTTGCGTTTAACTTTTAAGGCAGTTTTACACGGTGAATGATCTTGCAAATGATCATTCGAATAATCATGCGCATGACGTTAATGCCTCGTGTAATACGGAAAATTCTACGAATTCTCGGTCATGCGCATGATCATGCAATAAAAATTAGATCATGTTTTATTTCCGTTCGCATGATTCCGTGAATGATCGCATGATACGAGCGCACTACGCCCATCTTGGTTGTTTTGATATTGAATTCACTTCACTTTGCTGAAGCCAACATAATATCATGTAATGAAGGAATGTAAAGCCATATCAATGTATTTGAAAATAAATATCTTTGTAGGCAGGTTGCAATGTACACGCTTTAGCAGACGTGGAATGGTCATTTGGTTAAAACTATCTTGGGGCTTTTGCAATATGAAAACTTCGAAATCTCATAGGATTAACCAAAATAGATCTGACCTTACCTTGGATTGTATATTCAGGGCTACAATACAACGAATGCAACAAATCTGGCCGTATTTTAACTTCAGGATCTAGACGGCAGAAAAATGTTCGTAATGATATCAACGATATCTACATTACATCTACACACTACCCCGCAAGCCACCTCAATAGGCGTGTGGTGGGGGGTGTTAGGACACCAGCCGTTTACATGTAAAAATGAAACGCTCTAATGAAATTACGCCTAGCATTTATTGAAGTCCCATATTGTCCGCGGGAAAAAACGAATTCCCATGCCTATCCGTTCGGCAAAATATCTCTCATAGTTTATCGCTTCTGTTGGACCTGGAAATATAGTGGGGTTCTAATATGATGTTCTCCGTTGTGGCGAGTCAAGGGCGAGGGATCCACGTGGCAAGTCAAAGCGGCAAGGAGACGGCCAGCGCGGCGAGGCTGCCGCATTACACTCTACGCGATGTTTGATACACAATAAAAGACCCGCGGAGAAGCCACCAAAGCGGAGTCGTCAATCGCCACGCCTGAGTGTAACTTGTGCTTCTAAATAAATCATATCATTGGAACCATTTCGCATTACTTCCAAGTTACCTGTCAGCGACCCACACGTTGGTGACCCCGACGTGATGCCGGACCCTGAGACTGCTATCGTAGCCGAATCACCCGCCGCAGGAAGCATGCTGGACCGAGTCGCCGTTCGTGTCCCACCGTTTTGGCCGGAGAAACCAACTCTGTAGTTCGCACAGTTGGAGGGACAATTCCGACTGCGCGGGATCACGCAAGACGACACGAAGTTCTGGTACGTCGTCTCAGGGCTAGAGAACAGGTATGCCTTGGATGTGGAGGACATCATTACCGAACCACCCACCGAGGGAAAGTACGACAGGATAAAATCCGAACTTCAGAGACTTTCGGCCTCACAAGAACAGCGAATCCGGCAATTATTAGAGCGCGAGGAGATGGGGGACCGGACACCTTCACTATTTTTGAGGCAATTGCGGACCACGGCCGGCCCTGCAGTGCCAAATGCTTTTTTAAAGTCGCTGTGGTTAGGTCGCTTACCAGCGTCCATGCAAGCGATCCTGGCAACCCAAGGCGACGATGAACTTGAAAAGATAGCTCTGTTGGCAGACAAAGTGTATGAAGTCACCCCTAAGCACCATATCGCTAGCGTAGATGAGGGCCTCGCATCGTGACGCTCGAGAAGAAAATTGACGACCTGGCGAAGCAGGTGGCAGCCCTGACGAGCGGCACCCGGAAGCCCGGCTGGCAAAGAACACGTTCTCTTTCGCAAAAACGTGGTCCGGACGAGAGGATCAAGGGTTTCTGTTGGTATCACTGGCGTTTCGGTTCGAAGGCTAGGAAGTGCTCACCTCCTTGTTCGCATTCTCAGGAAAACGACCAGGGCCCTCGTTCGTAGCGGCTAGCGAGCATAGCCTCAGTCAAAGCCGCCTTTTCATGACCGACGTAAGATCGAAGGAGCAATTCTTGATAGATACAGGTGCCGATCTCTGCGTCTATCCGCGGAGACGCGTTAAGGGCCCCCGTTTTAAGACTTCATACGAGATAAGTGCTGCTAATGGTTCACCGATCGCCACTTACGGTTTCGTGACGTTCAACTTAGATTTCGGCCTGAGGCGCGTTTTTGTGTGGAATTTTGTCATTTCAGACGTCGACAGGCCTATTATAGGAGCAGACATCTTAAGTTTTTAAGGTCTGATAGTCGACATTGAAAATAGGCGACTTTTGGATGGCATTACTTCTCTTTCTACTCCCGGTCGCCCGGCACACACCGCACAGGGGCAGATCAAAGTTAAAACGGGCGACTCTGTATACCACCGATTATTAAGGGAGTTTCCAGAAATTACACGTCCGATGGGAGTTTTCGCGACACCTAAGCATACAACGGAGCATTATATTAGGACAACGCCAGGCCCACCTGTATGTTCCAAGCCGAGGCGACTGGCATCTGACCGGTTAAAAGCAGCAAAAAAGGAGTTTGATACAATGATAAAAATGGGAGTCAAACGTCCATCGCAAAGCAACTGGAGTTCACCCTTGCATATGGTCCCAAAGAGAGGGGTGGAATGGCGCCCGTGTGGAGATTATAGAGCCCTCAACGCGAGGACAATCCCGGACCGTCTCTGTTACGGCGTTACGGGAGAAGAGTCCAAGTTACCTGTCAGCGACCCACACCGTGTCGCTCTTACAGATATCTATTCTCAACTGCTCAAGCTATCTAAGTCTAGCGTGCAGCCTCCGAGTCTCTAGCGGCTCCAAGCCTAATTCGTTTAACATCTGTGTAACGCTGTCTGTACGCCCGTAGCAGTTTTTGACGTATCGCGCAGCTTTCCTTAGTATTTTAATAAGTTCCCGGACTAATTCTTTCTGCACCGGATTCCATATACTCGCTGCATATTCAAGGTGTGGCCGGACGAGTGCGAAATAGCACCTCTCTTTTACTTTTTCATCCGAAAATCTTCCCACAATACGCTTGACGAATCCTAGCTTCTTCAGAGCTCTGCCACAAATATTTCTTATATGTGTTCCCCACGATAGGTTCGAAATTACCGTAACTCCTAGATACTTCACTCCATCTGTCGCCTTTATGTTAACACCATCCACAGCATATACATGGGGATAGTTGGACGACCTCCGCAAGAAATGTACCGCCGTGCATTTGCTCAGATTAAGTTCGAGTCCCCACTCTTGGCTCCACACATGAACTTTGTTTTTTAATCCGATGATAGAATTTCAAAGTCAGAGTGATCACTAATTTCGCGATAGATGACAGCGTAGTCAGCAAATAAACGTATTTTACTGCTAATTCGAGAGCATAGGTCATTTATGTATATAATGAATGAAAAGGCCGATTACGCTTCCTTGTGGGACACTTGATGTCACTTTAACTCCATCAGAGCTAATTCCGTCAAGAACTACTTTTTGCTTACGATCACTCAGAAAGTCGCGTATCCAGTTTACTACTGTTTCGTTTAGCCCGCTTGACTGTAATTTGTATAAAAGTTTGTTGTGAGATACCGTGTCGAAAGCTTTCTTAAAATCTAGAAATAATGCGTCCACTTGTATTTTCGTTTCACCAGATTTGAGAACGTCATGAAGAAAGAGCGTAAGCTGTGTTTCACATGATCTACATTTTCGGAAGCTGTGCTGACAGCCATGGAGGAAGTTACGACTGTCCAGGAACGTCATGATATTGCTAACGAAGATATGTTCGATTATCTTGCCTATAATCGACGTTAATGAAATTGGTCGATAGTTCCCTGGGCCGTGTCTGTTTCCCTTTTTGAATATCGGTGTAACGTTTGAAATTTTCCCGTCTGTTGGTATCTTTCCTTCAGACAATGACTTCTGGAATATTATATCAGAGAACGGTGCGATTACAGCTTTCATCAACGTTTTAGGCTACAGACTATGGAAGATACTGCCAAATACAGAAACGCAGAATTGACCTTAGTGCAAGACCAGTTTATTGAAATAATCATCCTTGTATTCACAGTATTTCATTCATTCCCGACCGCCGTCGACTGGATATATCAGGTATATCTTTGTAAAAATTCTCGGCCTCAGCCTTAATCTCCTGTAATCGATATATGAAATACATTTTCTACCACTGCGAATTCAGTCTGCGTATAAAATTTCTAGGAATTAATTCACTGTCTAAAACGGTAACTTTTTAGGTCATCATTGAAATTAATTCGCAAATTAATGCTCGAATGATCATGCGCAAGATCATTCACTGTGTAAAACGGCCTTTAGTCATTAAAAATGTTGAATAATCTCTTTTATTTTTATCTTAGGGAACATAAATACGTATCATGCGCATGCCATGAAACGCTGGATAAATTGATCCATTGAATGAACATATTCATTCCTCTGTTTCTGATGCAGGATTCTCCGATTGAATGTCTAAGGCTGGAAATATAAGCCTTGTCATTGGATGAGAATTTGCAGTAATTGGCTGCTTTTCCCTCTCACGGAAGCAATCTAACATTGAGTGATATGCGTTTAATACACCTTTAACGTGGAAACAAGCCTTTAACGTTGAATAGCTTGAGCAAAGTCGTAATTGATGATGATGATGAGGCAACGTCTATGCTCATGTTTGAGACACGGTTGCCAACTTAGAAGTTCTGCATCTCTCATGTGAATCAAAGCACATTAAAAAGCATAGAGATGGGTAGTTGAAATGGGACCAATGAAGACATTGATGCCTTAAAGTCTAATTTTAAGGCTATAATTAATGGGAAAAAGACGGAGTTATAATCAGATGCGAGGAAGTATGCAAAGCAGGGGAAACGATAGCGAGTTACTGTAAAGTAAAGACGAACACATTGGACTTGGGAAACAATGAGATTTGATACAAATTTGGAACGTGACCTATAGTTAATGGAAGAAGAGATCGAAAGGGAACATAGATATCATGGGATATCATCATAATGGATGTATAGAATTCATATTGGATAGAGAGTTATGCAAGATTTTCAACTTTTATTTGAGTTGATAGGTATTGAATATAAAAGGAAATATAAAAAGAATATCACTGGATCAAAAAGGAACAATCAGATTTTAATCACTTCTCAAATAGATAACCAGATCTTTGTATGACAGATTTTATTTAAAAAAACGGAGAAAACATTTGGTTACTCCTATACTATATAAAAAATAAGCTTTTTACTCTCAGGTATCCATGCAACGTTTGACATTACAGTATTAAGCTAAGTTTTGCACACATAAGTACAGGTCATTTTCTACAACTTCCAAAAGAAATGCAGGCTAGGTCATTAAAATTCCTTGCAGGCCTTTCGTCTGTAGAAATAAATTAGAAACGTTCGTAGGAACTTAAGAGAAGTGACATTAAAAAGAAAATTGAATTAATTTGCTTATTTTTTTAATAAAATTTTGTTTTCGATTCGCAATTACGACAACTTTTACAAATTATTCAAATATTTCCCAAACTCTAAGCGCATTCTGATGTGTCCCTAGAGCATATGACATATGGAAAGCTAAGTTATGACACATGGAAGAAAAAAGCTCAAATTAACGATGAAATGTTTGCACGAAATGTGTTTATGGTCGACGTCACTGCAGGCCCTGAGGCCATTGCGTGGAGTAGGCCATCTCAAGAAGCTTCGCGTCCGCTCCTTTCTTTCCCTCTTCCTCCAGACGTGCCGAATGCGTGAAATGGCGTCTCAAAAGGGAGTACTCGCAAAAAAAGCCTTCGTCGGGGCGAAGAAGAAGATTGTCGTCTCCGGGGCTGTGTTGCTGCGACGGGAAGGAAGGGCAAAAGGGGGGAATGGTTGTGGGGCTTCTGTGCCTTGGGTGCGTGAGGGAGACAGGCAGAGAAGAGGAGCACGTGTCGAACGGAGAACCTATCCTAATAGCCCGGCAACCGTCTCCAAAGACGGGAGACGAAAAGGTTGGAAGCAGTCAGCGAGGCTATCCATCAAACCCCCTTCCGAAAACAGGCTTGCCTCTCTCTCCCTCATTCTCCCTCACCAGTACTTCTCCCCGTATCCCCTCACCTGCTTCCCTGCGGGACTATTCCCTCTCTCCCGCATCCTTATCCTTGTTTCAGGAACCCCTTACAGGCACCCTTTTTTCCCCGGAGGCTACCTCGGGGTATAGGTATGGGGATTTCCCCAAAAAATCCCCGTCCTGCATCCCCCTTTCGCTCACCTTTCGCTGTCACGTCGGTTACGTATTTGGTCCAAATTGCTCGCATTTGTCTTCATAGTCGGCGTGAGGAAATCGAAGAATGATGGTTTTTCGCGGGAATGAATGATCTCCTCCCAAGATTATGATCGCCGGTTCGAGCTCTTTGGAGTTCTCCAAGGTCATCAGTTCACTCCCTCATCTTTCTACACTTTACCTTCCCTCTTTCACTCTGGTACTCTCTCTGGAGCCGAATAAGTTTCGAACGAAACCTCAAGAAAGTTCAATCGTAAAATGACTGAAATGCCATTACATCCTAATCTGGCTACGTATAGAAAAATTTGACATGTTTAAAATGAACAACAAAATTTTATCTTTGCTCGGTTTTGAGATATTTTTCCACATATTTGACTTGGAGGTACATGGTGATAAATGTGAGAATATGCAAAGCATGGGCAAAAATGTACTTTTCATTCCAATATAAAAGTGAAAGAGCGTTAATAGGAAGCGAATACTCCAGGACAATTAAATGGTAATAACATATAGGCACTTTCCAATAAAATTTCAGAGTGATTACAAAACTATTGCACCTATTGAAGCAAAAATGCGTTATTTTAACAAAACCTGGAACCCTGGAAAATTTAGTTTTTTGCATTAGCCTCGAATTTTCAATGTGTCTAATGCCACGATAACTGAAATGTAATTATCAATTATATAAAAACTAATGAGATTTTATGGCGTGCAGCATATACTTGTATAATATCTGCTTTTATCATTGTAGGTATAGGTATAATTTATCATATTTTTAATTAACCTAGTCTTTTTTGTATATTTAGTGACTATTCTCATTTTTCACGGATATTAATCTAAATGTGACTGTTGTGATCAATTTTTGATCTCATATACAACTGTATATCCTTAATTTAAGCATAAAGCTCTCATTTCAACGTTCAGATTGAAGTATTACAAGAACTATTTTATTTTTGCACGAAATTAAACATTTGGCTTATTCTGAGTTCCATCTAGTGATCAACACAAGATTGTGAGATAGGTGGTCGGAATTTATGGCGGACGGAGGTCTTCGTCTAGAGGTCTGGCGGTCAGTTCTCTTAATGAAGCCGCCGACATAAAACTGCCTCATATGGGCGCCAATCCCTCATCACTCATGATCAATCTAAATCAACCTCGCTCTTCTATATGTCAACGTAAAAGGCTCAACATTTACTCCTTTCTCGTTCTTCTCCATACCGCTCCTTTGGCGATGAAATCTTGCTTTGTACAACTGCAAAGAATCGCGACGCTTGGAATAAGATAGGCCGCCAGAGAGGCATTTGACGCTGGAAAAGCTCGTCATCTGCGGTGCCTCGTAACTAATGAAGGGGAAAGTTCATATGTATGTGGTGCTACTGTTTCCCAAACACAGCTACACTCACCCTCGGGCACCCAGACAGCACCTCTAAGAAACCCGGAGTGAGCGCCCCACAAGGTCGTTTCAAAATATTGAAATAATCATATATTAGGTTTATCAAAGATTCATGAAGATCAAATGGACTTAGGCATTCACCAATAAATTTATAAGTCCATTTCCAAGAATTCGGCAGAGAATTTGAAAGAAAATGACTGTATTTAAAGCTCTAAAAATAAGAAGAGAAAATATATTTGTTAGCGTGGAACAATAGCCTGTAGAAAACGGCAATGGAAAAATATTATTGGGAAGAATGGCGCAGGAAGAACAGGAATTGAATATATGAGGCAAATTATTGAAGAATTCATAGAGAAGAATTATGTAGGAATTATGCAATTTACTGGTAAAGGAGTGGAGTGGAGATCCCAGCAAACCAATTCTTGGATTGATGACTGCTGATGATGATATTGGGATCAGTTGGCTTGTTTGCCGTAGGACTAAGATTACTCATACCGATGGCACGATACCGGCAGAGAGTCTCCGTGGAATTCAGATTATATCATAGCGGATCTGAGACACTAGATACCTTGGCGCCATCCTTAAGAGTGGGCTGATATTTACAACGTGGTTTCTTTCCATTCTTCCTACGATCTCCGAATATCTCCTTTTAATAACCTTCCCTCTTATCCCTATCGGCATGAAATGCCCTTGAATGTCAATCGTCAAACCAATCAGTATCTAATTTTATCAGTCTTAAGTTTATAGCTCCAATTTGCTTGCTCAATTTATAAATGGAATATGGTTTTAAAAATGCATACGAATGCATGGGATTTGTGGAAAGTTATAGTTGGCATACACTAAGGACATTAGGTTAACGCTATATATTTCAAATCACGCAGTTATAAAAGAATTAATTTTATTCTAATTTTTTAGTATGCATAAGTCTAAGAGAGAGTCAAAAAAGATCTGATGCTTTCCCGGCGTATGCTGGTAGTGAAGGCTGCTCGGGTGCTCCACCGGGTAATCTCCTCCATGGCTGCCAACGTTTCGGGGTACGAGTCGTACTCCATCCTCAGGGCTGAATGGACCTCATGAGTTGAGTCGAATGGACTGAATGGAGTCGTACTCCATCCTCATTCAGCACTGAGGATGGAGTACGACTCGTACCCCGAAACGTTGGCAGCCATGGAGGAGATTACCCGGTGGAGCACCCGAGCAGCCTTTACTACCTAAGAGAGAGTCTCTTATTCAAAGTAACCTGTAATTGCCAATAATTATATTTGATTGACTCTATTGGGTAACAGGATAGTAATAGATTGGAGCGTGAATTAACAGAAAATTGGAAAGTGGCTGTGGGAGATAGAAAAATCAATCCAATGGTAGAATACTAATGCAGTAATTGATATTCCACCTTTGTCAGTTCCGTGGTATGGTACGTTGTGAAACAAATGTTGAAGGAAATCAATTGAGACTAATAATGTGAAGGAGAAAGTAGTAGAGGAAGACATGTTGCCGAATGTTGTAAAATATGAGGATTTTGGGAAGTAGGGAAATTCGAGAAAATATAGTTGAAAGATCAAAAATTTCAAATGCAATGAAGAGGATTAAGAGTTATGCCAAACTGAAAAGAGAGATCATTTGAAGCAACTGTCTTACCTTTGAAAGAGCAATACTAGAACAGAGATGTATCCATACCCTAATGCACCGAATAATTTCCAAGATTCAGAAGTAGCGACGTTAAAAGTTGAAAAAAACTTCGGGTAGAAGCGGAAGAAGAGTTATAATGGACTAAACTTTGTGCACTTTGATGGGAGTAGAGAATATGACCTAGTAGAAAAGACCAATATATGACCAAGTGGAACCACTGTTTTCCTTAAAGGCGTTTAAGGTTCAATTTCCTCCTTTCCTTCCTACAAGTCCTTCTTCCTATGGCCCTTCTAGTGTCCTAACACCCCATCCAATACCCCGAAGTTTTTCACTGGCCACTATTTAAAACAAATGGGAATATTTGACCCATAAGTGTTAAAAATTTCCCTAATCGAACATTAAGTACCTAACATTGATTTGAAGAAAAAGCAATTGGAACATTTATCTGGCTTAAGTTTTGTACATTAAGGTCATGTGTAGAATTTTTTGATGCGTCAAATGGTTAAGTATTGATTAATAATTATGTTAATAACAATCGCATTCTGTTTCAGGAAATTCCTGAGGTTTGGTCGGAGACAGCCTGTTTTATTTTCTGATATCCAACGTTTGTCGGCACTCAGATTATGCACATGGAAATCAAAGTAAGTACAGCCTGAAATTCATGAATTTGGTATTCCATTCCTCGTGTTTTTTTATTTTAACTAGACTAAATAGAATGTAGAACAACTAATACTATGAAAACGAGTGTTCTATAACCTTGAAAACTTCAAATAACATACGGTGGAATGCATAATGTAAATCAATCACGTGGTAATTCAACGAGCATTAAGTTTGAGCAATTATTACTTTAAAAACTGACTGAGAATGTCCTTTCAAGAGATAACTGATCTCTTTTGAGCGTACACATGGCAGCACAATACAGTTCTTGAAAGTATGTGCTCTAATAGTATTACATAATTGTTTTTTCATTACAGTTAAACCATTTGACAAAAAATAACAAAGTTATTGTTTTAATTTAGGCGTTTCTAATTTGAAAATGTTATCTTATATTTTAATTTTTTATTGGACCTAGTGTTGAGGTAATGAAAGATTCCCCAGTAGCCACCCAATATTGGCCAATGTTGGCTATTCATTGGCACTCCATATTGGCTATATGTTGGCAATGAGATCAGAACCAATGAATAGCCAATATTGGCAAGCCCACGAGCAGCCAATATGGGCCCAATATGACCTACCCCATGCAACCTAATATTGACTATTCATCGGCACTACATATTGGCTATATGTTGGCAATGAGATGAGAACCTATGAATAGCCAATGCTGGCAAGCCCATGGGTAGCCAAAGTGGTCACAATTTGGGCTTTCATTTCACTCAAACCGTTAAGATACACTGCAATACTACTGCGATAAATAATCAATTAATCAATTTCACTGTTCTATTGTGCAATGGCATGATATAATACGTCGTATTATGATACCTCGTATCTACCTAATGCCTACCTGTATCGGATGTTTATCTAACCTACGACTCAACGCACCTAATCTCACACCCACAATTGAAGTAAAGGTTTTGAGAAAGACGTATATATGTAGTCATTTCCGTGGATAAATATGACTTGGAGAACTATAATCATTGAATGATTATTCCGTGATAGTTTGAGGAGATGCAATAAAATCTTGATAAAAGTTTTTCACCATTAATTAATGCCAAATAACTGTTATCCTATTTTGCCACATAGTATGAATATAAATGCAATATTACTGCGAATAAACAACATTTTTCCAATTCCCGCACGTTAGCTTCAGCATGCTTTCAGAACTTTGTCAATATTCGCCTCATAACATAAGATCAGCAGATGATGTCGGTCCAATGTAGGCTGCCCATATCGGGCCAACATCGGCAAAACGATGGCAGTGAGGGGCCGATGTGCCAATCTGAAGCCGATATTGGGCCAATATTCAGCCAACATTCATGGCTACTTAGGTAGGTGCCTATAGTGGGCGCCTTTAAGGCGCATGAAGTAGTCAGGTGCCCATTTTAGGCGCCTTTAAAGCGCATTTGCCAGCTATTTTGCTACGTGGGATAACTATTAAACAGTACCAATGATACAGGAAATTTTTAGTGATAATAAAATTTCCATTTCTTATTCGTACCATTTTAGAATTTTATAGATCATATTAATGGGAAAATAAAAATTTGTCTGTACAGCTCTCTTCTATATAGACGAGCGAGGTAGTGGGTGGAAATTTTATCTTCTCCATATAATATTTGCCCAGCGTTCAAAATCAGAGAGGAGTCGCTAAGGAAGAAGGAGCAAATAATTTTTCAAATTGGACAGTGCTCATTAAAAAGTGAGCCACATTCTATGATCTTTGGGGAGGGTGAACTCTCCCCCCCCCAATATCGTCCTCATAAGTACAACTTGTAATGCCCCTGTTTGCATTTTTTCTGTGATGCTGGAAAATTTATTATAGTACATAGACATGTGAAAACATTGGTGAGTTTGGAATCAAATTTTCCCACTTATTTACATATTCAAGGCCCACTTATTAACAAGTGGGCTTTTAATATGTAAATGGGAAAGCAATCATGAAAACATGTGCACTGAGGCATAAAATATCAATGAACTCTATGATTGACCATTATATATATAATGGAGTACCTAGCTGAAATTGAGTTTCATGGGGTAACCAATGTAACCACATGGGGTAGCCAATGTGGGGTTACGTGGGGTAACCAATGTGGGGTTACGTGGGGTAGCCAATATTGGGCCATTATGGGCTTTCATTGGCAGTCCATGGCCAATGAAAGCCAATATTGCCATATTGGCCCAACATTGGCCTTATATGGGCCCAATGTGGTAGACTACTGGGGTTGTTTTATCATCTATTTAAAGATGATATAAAAACGAAAATAGACGACGAAAGCTAAACATATTAGTGCTTGATCCCTTGTTAACAGCCCTTAGCCGTAAGCTGAGACGTCCCTATAGCGCTAACTGTACCGATATGACGTCAGAAGCAGGGTGAACCGATCCGACACCGATTTCTTAGTCGTCACTATACGGTTGTCGTGTCAACTCTCCCTTCAAATAAGCTTTCGTAAAGCGATCCCTTCCCGATAAGTTATAGGGTGGTCTGGGGCACCCTAAAGCTGTAAAAGGGTGGATTTTGGAGCCAATATGGCGGAAATGCGTAGATCGCCTCTGGATTTTGGCAATTTTTTCATGACGTCTGTTGATGTTAGCGATCCAAATGTGTTTAACCTTACGTTTTTTCAGTATGGCAATATCCAATTATTACATTATATATGTCTGTTATAATAAAACGTCCGAAAAATGTCCAAATATTGAACAACTCCGATGTGTAATTGTGAAGATACTCCGCGTAACACCATTGAACTTGACGCGTTGGCTCGGTGGATACGCTCTCGCCTGCGTGCGGTCAGTGATCGTTTCACAGCGCCGGCTAACATTTTTTCCCGATTTTTTCGGAACATTTTTAGATGGTTCTATAGAATTCTGTTGTGGCGTTCCAGATAATGCTTCCATCTTCGTACCAATATAAAAGCCGCTTCTCCTGCCACCCAAGGCAGTCTTGTAAGAAGAGCTTTACAATAAACATCTCTCAACGAAGAAACGCCTTATCATTCCGCGCTGCCTACGCTGCAGAATGTATATTGAAAATGACTTGATCTTTTAATTAAATTTAATGTAAGTAATATTGCATATGCTTTCAAAGATTTCTTTTGAAAGAAAGAGAATAGAATGTCGAATTACCTATAAAAGTTTCAGTGCGGTGAAATGGATCAATGCAATGAATTGTTTTTTTGGTTCAGTAACCTGTATTTTTATGAAAAAGCAGGCTATAAAAGCCCATTGACCATCTTTGTTACCTGTGGAATTTTACGAGATCCCTTGGCATCCTAGTATGCTCCAATTTTACTTATTTTCCGTAAGATCTTTTCAATATTAAACGCCTTTTCACTCAATCATAGGTTTCGAGGTTTACAATATTTCATTAACTGTTAATCAATTCTTTGTTCATGTATATGTTAGTATCTCTGGTCTTGATTCATGAACCTAAGGTCCATTAAAAATGCTAGAATTTCATGGTTTCAGATACCTCCCTCAGGTTCATACCCTTTATACTGCTATAAAAATACGGTTGAATATGTTCTTTACATTTACAGTGCATTAGGTAATTATCTAATAACTTTTAGAAAAGCAGGTTTAAGGATTAGACTTAGCTCTCTCCAAATTTTCTTTGATGGAATAATTTCTGCCATAGGTTTAATTTATGGCTATAATGAATTTAGCAACTTTTATTTTACAGAGTCCTTGAAGGATATCTGCATGATAATGGTATTTTGAACTTTATGAAAACCATTTCCCATAGCTTAAAATATAACGAAATATTATTTGATCTATTGAAGATTCTCAGTCATCTTGGATCAATAGTTAAACAATTTGGTTAATAGGAAATGTGACAAATATCTATACCATCCAGTCTTTTATATCCAGGTCGTATGTGTAGCTCGTCCAATGTTGCTCAATCGGCACTGATTGGCGCAATGCATTGTGGACAGTAAACAGGGTGAAACGTCACACGAAACGTCACGGAAGCATGACGTAAGTATGAAAATTACAGCGATCTAGTCGACACCCCTACTTCATACATGGTCGGGTGGGTTCGGTTGTTGGGACGTTTAAGGCAACAATTAGTAGGGAAAGTACCACCGATAACTGTACCTACTGCTGCCACCCTTTGGCGCGTAGGGAAAGTGACAGTTTCGTATCTGCATACGGACCTTAAAGCTAAAATGAATTCGTAGGTAATCAGACTTAAAGTACCAAGGGAGAACTCCAGAGAGATGAGAAAATGGTCTCCTCTCTGGCATCGAGATATAGGAATATTTCTGGAGCTGCGGTGGGAAGTTGGCAGTATTGGTTGGATGGAGAAAGGAAAACTCGCAGGAGGCATAGATAGCGAAGGGGTTCTGGATTGGTTTAAGAGACCGTGACTAGACGATAAGGACGGTGGTGAGGAGGCTGTTCCACATTCATTTTCAAAGGGATATGGAGAAGATATATCTCATTTCGGGAGGGTCATCGGAGAATTGCAGAAACAAAGCAGCCAAATGGCCTATCTGATTCAATACCATGGACTCCGCAAAACACTGACTTGGCACCCATCCGCGACCTTCCCTTCCACAGCCCTTTCCAAAACATGTATTCATTTATCTTAGGGTATATATGTATGCAAATATTCACGCAAGCCTCCTTTTTTGTCTTATGAATCAGGATATTCAACGTCTCTATCTTGGCCAGTGTGGTGACCGAAGGGGGAAGGATGTCCTTAGATGGACTTTAAGTATTCCTTAATACAGAGAATTAGCCAGTTTTTTGTGATTGAAAGGGGTAGTTATCATTGAATAAGCAGCTGAACATATAATTTTACTCAGCATTTTTAATTTTAAAAATATCACAAAAAGTAATTTTAGCTCCATTTTTAGGTTAAATTATTTGATACTCCTGTTGATTCATTTAAAAATGTTGTAGTAGTTGTGAGCAATACAATGGTTATGTTGCCCTTTATAAGGTATTTCGATTTAAAACAGTGTTTTCAATAGAGGAGGAAAAATTAACGTCAGCATTTAAAAGTGTTGTAGAAATTTTCAAGAAAAAAACCACCTGATATTGATCATCCTGGAATATTTTCGTGGTTTTCTCAAAACACCCTGGTAATGCGGTTGGAAAGTATCGAAAGAGTCTGAAGGATGTCTACAAGTAGTAGTTCAGGACCTGAGGACGCTAGCTGTAACGCAAGATAAATTTTGTCCATAAAAATTAATCATCGTGGGAAAAACCCGAATAATAGAAATTCAGAAGTAGTTGTAATAAATTAGTTTATCAATCATTTAAAAGCATTGACATCACGTTGAAAATATTGCAATTTGCTTAAATGGTTAATAAATAAGAAACTAAAATTTGTATTCTTCATTTAGCTATGCAATGAAATATAAATCTTAAATCTTAGACTTTAATGGAGGAAAAAAAATTGAATATCTATTCGGTAAACAAAAAGGTCATTCAAAGACATTTCAATATTTTTTTTAGTGATTTCATGAAATATTAAATGTAGACCTATAAAAAGGGCTTGCGATTAATTAACTCTGGGAAGTGAAATATTGTTTTACTATCTCTGATTTAAACTCCACTGTGATTATTTATAAACTGTTAACTCATTTTAATTGAAAATTTGAGATTTTTTTATTTTATTTCATTTTAATATCTTAAGTGTCTGTTGGCGATGAAATAGATATCTCTCCCAAAAGTAGATGATTTTTCTTAAAAGTGTAATTTATATTGTAAGGGAATATATATATATATATATATATATATATATATATATATATATATATATATATATATATATATATATTCCCTTTATATATATATATATATTCCAATTATATATATATATATATATATAATTGGAAGCTTACACGATAAACAATACGATATAAACAATATATAAAGTTTTTATATATTATATATATATAATTCGAGTGCATCATAATGAGTATAAGAAATAGGTCATCGACGATTAATCGTTTGAAAGTTAAAATGTTGTATTTTAAGGTCTTGGAGATAATAATTAGCTTTAGACAGGTAATTAATGAGAAATTGTAAATTAAACATGTAGCTCTGCATTGGAATTGCTATTGGGCATCTGCATTAAAATCACTTTGGACAAATATTTTCTCAGAATTATATTTTTATAGCAATAACCGTTAAAAGTTAAATACACGCAATCGACAAGAGGTTGAAAACTTGGTGGCTATCGTTTCACTCGTGCGGGTGACTTCTGTCCATGCCATTTGTGAATTTCATAGTGATTGCATAAATATGGACTCATTAGAGACGCTTTTGCTTGTGGTGGTTGAAGTGGTAGTCGTGGGTCATTGAGTAAAGTTTTATAATTTTCTAAGTAAGTTGAAAATAAATTCTTTGTCCATGTTTCACGTAAGCCAATCTTTTTATGCCTTTGAACTCATCATGCATGGAAATGATGAAATTAATATATTTAACATTTTATTCTTAGTTAAAAATGCTGACTACGATTTTTCGGCGTGGTATTGACAATTTACACGAAATTGTATAGAAATATTTTTTCCTCTTTCGTAAATTGGATTTGGCGTGACACATTAGTGTTTAGCTGTTAGTTATCAACAGATTTAATAAAAAAATGTATGATTTCACGTTTAGAGGAAAATTGGTGCATATGTATTCGAATTATGACATGATTATGGTTTATTTATTTTATTATGGATTATTATGATTGAATCATGGGTAAGTACAGGAATGTGCCATAATGCTACGTGCTAAAATAGCTTTGAATTTCAAAAAAAAACAAATCAGTATGATTAAATTATTTTCACTTTATGTATAGTTGTCACTAATGAGAACATTAATGCCAGGTTTCACGCAAATTTTTAGATAAACAAAAATCGCTCCAGCCTTCACTGTGGTTAGCGAAGTAATGTTTCTCTATCTCTGCCTTGTTCTACTCTGTGCGATGAAATCCCTCGACCCTCGCTCTCTGTGGAGACGATGCAGTGGTAAAGGCAGACCAAGTTCTTTTTTTCTCTCACAAGGATGTGGGTAACGGACTGGTGGGTTCTCTCCGGGCGCTATTTGATTAATGGCGATCACGGAGGAACCGCCCACGCATCCCCCAACCACTCTCTCTCCTCTTACCCTTCCCTCTCGCTTGCCCCTGCTTCAAGACCGCCCAGGAGGGAAGATATCACCCCGAAGTAGTGAGGGGAGGCTATGGTTTACTCCGTGGCGACTAACACGCTCCGCATTCGAATGGGTTGGGGTTAGTTGGGGCGATATTGGGCCCCGTGGCAAAAAAATTTAAAAAGGGATGAAACCCTGGGAACCGGAGGAAGTGCTCTGCAAATGATCGTGCCAACCGAAATTTACTCTGCGGCTCTAATCGCGATTATACGTCACACCCCGCCCCTTTTGTACGAGTCAATTTATGCTAGCCATTGCGTAATATCCGGGGTTTTGAGATAATTGCACAAATGGGACCCGAAATGAATTTCTTTCTTTTTTTTACAATTTTCAACTTCGCTTAAGGTAATGACATTAGGTTCCACTCGTGACTAAAAATTGATTTCGGACTCGAGCTATGCATGGCAGAATGAACGAAAATGGAGTGCTTCGTGCACGAGTGAATTTTCGTTGGTAATCATTCCAATTGATATTTTAATAAAGTATTATTGTAAAATATATTTTCAATATTGATGAAAACATGACTGGAAACCCATTTATATCATACCCGAGGCTTATAATACCTAGTAAAATTCACCGTTTTTTGCAATTAGCGTCGGTGATCACTTCTACGGAACGTTTTCATTTTAAAAGTCTTCTTTATATTCTTAATATTTACAAAATAGCTGACCATCAAAGTATTTTGTTATTTCATTTATCAACGTCGTAGTGCGATCTGAGAATTTTGGATACAATTGTTGGATGGTATAGTCCAGGTGCTGCCAATACATTGCAGTAAAATTTGCATTCATCACACTTGGAGCGAAATCGAAGAGTATTTATCAGTCGTGCTGTAGTGTATTGAGAGTGGTTATCCTACAGCCTCGTTGACTAAATTATGCCAGCCGGAAGGTATTCACAACATTTTCTCAACTTTTGTTCGAAACAAAATTCGGAATTGACGAACCCTTAGCTTAAGGTAGTTGCAGCGAGATACTACTTAACGTGGAATTCGAATTAATTTGGACGTATTATGTCAAAAAAGATCTTTCCAATACACCTAAATATCAGCAACTAACTGTTCCATTACCAGTAATAACGTTCAGACCTTCTAAGAAATGAATCCTGAATCGGTAAAGTTGAAATAAGAGTAGCTTGAAATGCTTTTTCAACTATTCGAAAAAAATAATTTTAATTATCTCTGCACTACATTTTACAAAACACAAAATTACTCTGGATTTTAAGATGATTTCTCGTTAGTTTGATAGGAAACACATGAATCAAAATAAATCATTTTTCGGAATACTTAGTAATTTGCTTAGAGTTTCAATCATATGAAACAAAGTACTCCCGTTATTAACTATAAAATACTATAAGAAAGTGCCCGTAGAATTCCAAGTGGAAAGAAAATTATAAAATTACTGTAGAGGATTAAACTAATCCTCCAAAAACGACTTGGAAATGCCGAATCATTCTAGAGAACCCGGTGGCTACCGCCTCAGTAGTCCCTACTTTGGATCATTTCGTTTTGCTGATCCATAAAACATCTACTCCCATTCTCCATTTTCACGTTTGTAAGCCGTGTACAGCTTCGAAGTGACTTTAGTTCCAGTTACCAATTTTAAAATGCTCCTAACTTTTTTCGAATAATGTACTTTCTCGAGAATTCCCCAACCAGATATACAAATGAGGAACTAGTTTACCTCGGGAACGTGTTACTCGACAGAATAACTCATGTCTTTTATTATGAACATTATAGAGAAATAGTTGACTAGCTGCAAATCCTTGGGATAGTAAGCTGGGGTTTCCCGTTGCCTTCCATCTCGTAATAATAAAGCCATTTTGGAAAATATCTTATCGCACCTACTGTGTAATTTTTGTCGCTGTACCGACCCATATGGTCTCTACCTTCACTCATACGGAGGAGGGCTACTTCCTGTAACTGTCTATAAGGTTGGCGGCTGAGTCACGGATCTTCACGGGTTTTAGTAGCATTTTTGAGTCTTCATACTCAAGGATGTTCCCGCCACACTTTAGATACCACCGATTTTTTTTCTCACTACGGCTTATTCGATAAGTTAACTCGGTTTTACGCAGCTAATCACTATTTGCTAATCTCTAATACCTATCGCGGTAGCGGCAAGCTAGCCCTGAGAACGTTAGTACCTATATTGTCAAAGTTTTAATGCATTTACTTTTGCAGCTGTCTCAATATTAATACAGATATCGCATTGCATGTTTAGAAGTAATACTAATTCAATTACAAATGTTATGTGCATTTGCGTGCCGAGTAAACTGTCCTCTGAGATTATTCATTCCCAGTGTTTATTAATTTGTGCCAATTATTGCTCCCTCGCTCGTAGTTGTAGAATATTTTCTACTGGTCATGTGTATACATTGTTGAATCCTCCAGAGTAATAAAATCTAACTTCCAATGCATACATTGAGCGTGGTTAAGTGTTTGCAAGATCTTTTTTTAAATCTTCAGCCGAATTGTCATCAGATATGATTTTAAGATTAGGTAAGAATTTTGGATTTATGATTTCTCATTCATGAAATGAAAAAGTAGGTGAGAATAATGGCTATACCTTCTGTTATTCCATCCTACATATGTTATTATAAATATGCGGTTTCATACAAAGTACCCCATTTGGAAATATATTTAACTTTTTATCATTTCCAAATAAACATTTCCACTCCATAGAGATACCGGAGACAAACACTTCCCGAGATTTAAACAATCTCTTGTTGAGAAAATTTTCGGGAAGAAATGTCCGTAAGAAATCTGGGTGTGGCATGGGTTAAAAGGTTAAGAAAGAATGGTTGGAGGAAGCGAAAGGAGAAGGTTGGAAGGACAGCGGGGTCATAAGGCCAAAGGAGTTTATTGGACAGGGAAAGGGAACTTCCACATCTCCGTTCTAATTTAAGAGACCTAGTGGAGGAGAATTAGAGTGAATCGAAGAGAAAAGAAGATAATAAAAGGACATTGAGTGAATTTGTCTGAGCTTCTAGTAATTATTAGGGGATTATAGCAAATCGACTAAATTCACCGTTTATAAAATAAATAAGCGTGTATCAATGACGACTATTGAAAAACTGTGGGAATTGTTTCACATGTAATATCTTAAAATTATTCTATATTTTCAGTGCACCTTATTTTGATACCTACCATAATTTGAACCATTTTGTCTCTGACTCATAGTGCGGAACTTGCTACTGTTACCCCCAGACACTTAGTTCCAAGAACATGATCTCGTATTTGATTATTAACGACCAGTACACACAGAGTTAGGGTCTTTTGACCTTTTCATGGCATTATTTTTTGGAGGAAAGATCTTCAAGTTAAATTGTCGGCTAGTTTTACTGAAATCGTTGAGTGATCCTTGCAAGTCATCGTCATTTTCGGCAGTAAGCGTTACGTGAAATACGATGTTACGCTGATGCTGAAACAAGTATATCAAAGAACAATCAAAATTAAGAAATGTCATTAAGAGATAAAACTTATAATAACATGTGCAGGAAATACAAAAAGCTCTATAAAATATGTCCAGCAGCAGCTGATGGTTGTGGGAATATAAGTATTGAGGAAAACTAAAATCTCTTATCATTAGATAGAGATAGGAATGAAAGTTAATAGTTATTAGAGAGTCTTCCCAGATTAAGAGAAATACCGAAGGTATTTTACTTAATTTGGAAAAAAATCTGAAGGCACATCTTCATGGCGGAGTGATTGGAATGAATTTATTAATAAAATGCAGGACGAGAGAATTGTGAGCCATGCCATGAAGTAGGATGAGAAGAGAGGAAAGACAGAGACAACCATGGAAGGATACTCTATAACTCTTGACGAAGGACCATCAACAGGCTTTCTATAAGAAATAAAGGCATAGAAGAATCATTGTACTGGTATTAATTTTCACGCAAGAGATCTTTTAAATGCGTGTGCCAACTGAAACGCAATAGTCCTAGTTCAAATCGATTATGGGGCACATAACTCGACATAACTTTTTGGGGTGCATTAATTTATATTTAGCGATAGCATGTCATGGCAGGGTGAAAGTTTTTTTCTTCTCTAAACGCATGTCCTGAATAGGGACACTGTGCATACGGTCAGCAAGCTTTGGAGACAGGTAACATAAATATAATAAGCACGCAAAAACGAATAAAAATCCCGAGCGATCAAGAGCCACCTTAATCGATAAACTTAAGTATGATAACGTGGCCAAAACCAAGCTCCGAACTAAGTTTTCATCAAAGAATGATTATTGTGTAGCTCGTCGAAACGTTGGAAACAGAAAGCCTAAGTCAAAATTACTTCATCCATAAGGCAAAAACATTAGGGTGCAAATAAAATATTTGGCATCACTACAACACTAATTATAATAATTCACCTATTAAGTAGTAATATGAATAACTAACATATCTTACCACGCTTGCCATTGAGTGACACAAAATCCCGTGAGTACGACGATGAAATAGAAATAACATAAGTGATGGCTCAAGACCTCCCGATATAGTTTCACAACCCATGGTGATGAAAATTGTGGCTCCGTATTTACTTTTACCAACCCACCGTTCTCAGTCATGGTAACACTGTGTACAAATTTTCCACTAAATGGGGAGGAATAATTCGAATTGCCGGATAAAGGGAATTACATCAATACCGAGTCTCAATGTGCTATTTTTTCTTCATCATTTTATCCTCCGTATTGTTCTTACTTACACCGCCTTCTATCTTTGATCCAATCCCTTTCCACTTTCCTCTCTCACATTATTGCTCTTCGCGTTTCTCTCCAATTGCCATCCGTGTCGCTGGCGGGACTCCTTTCGTCCCGATGGTGATTGATGGAGGTCGGACGGGAGGGATGTGGGCGGCGCCAAGAGGTGGGAAGAGGGCAGGCCCCGCAAGGCGAAATTCCCGGGGCAGACTATTCGGCCGGGTGAGGGCACGGGGAGGGCAACGAATGAGAAGGTTAGCAGAGTGATGCATTGGAAGCGAGCATAATTGGCTCAATATTACCTTTGATCGAATATACATGGATTTTAAAGATTTTTTTATGAATAAAACGTTACCTTATCAGGAACTAGTTTTCATGTATCATGCTGTATTCAAATTTTGAACTTTGGCAATATACCAGGTATAGTTCTGGAATAAGTTTATTTTCAATTTATTTTTCCATTTTATATTTCCTGTTTATTTTTCCATTCACAATTTGTGGAGTTTTGGAGCATATTTTATTGCAAGAGCACATTGCGTGATTGATTAATATTAAGAAATACATTAAATTTAATGAAGCACCAAAACGCTCATAGGTGTAACAAACGAAAGTTGTATCCGATCACTTGAGTCTTGTTTTTTATCAAATCCATGTTTTATTTCTTTGTTAATTGATTTTCTAATTTTGCTAAGCGGCTTATCCGTTTGATTTAGAAGATCGGCTCAGTTTTATTACAGCTGATGAAGAGATAGAAATCATTCGCGATGTTTTTGTGCCAATTTAAAGTGAGCTCTATTTTTTTTACATCCCATGGTTACTCAAGTTGATAATTGAGTGATGAATTAGAGAATATTTATATTTCTTTAATATCTTTCACATGATTTTTCTTTCCAATTAGTTATCTTTGGCTTACTTAGACCGTTTGATCATTGAGTTAAACGTTAATTGTGTTGGTACAAATTATCAGATTTAACCAGATTTCTGGTTTCGAATCAGAGACTCTCGCCCAGCATGAAGAAAACCAAGAAGTTACATATACGGCATAGTTGCCTGCGTAAATATTTCTACATTTGGTCCCAGCTTTTTATCTTAAATGTGCAGCTCGATTCATAGACTTATGACCCAGGAAGTATTTCTTACTCTATATTTCGTGTCACGGGTAAAATTATTCTCTTCAGGGGTTTAATGATATTTGAATGAGGCTTTTATGCACAAATGTTCACCTGATGATGATGCAGTGCATCGAAACCCGGGTCGATTAAAATTTTTTGTCTGTGGAAAATTGCATCGTCATAGTTATTATAATGAGGCATTTATGCTTCTTCTACAGGCAATAAACATCAATCTGAAAGGCCGAAGCACCTGGACAAAACTTCCCAGGTGGATTTGATTGTTTGGAGAGAAACCAAATTTTCACAATATTTAAGAATATTGCCTAAATTAAAAAAAGTATAAAATCAATGACAATGTGCACTGTCTTATTAGTAATAAGACAACACCTTTGTTTCCATTATTTGAGTTTTGAACTATAAAATATTCCTTAGTTCTAAATAAATGACCCTCCCTTGGACTACAACCTTGACGTAGTGTAAGGGCATGAGCGCTCCAGTGACCCATTGTGCTGGACTCGTAGAAGTCTTGCTCGCATTGCTCGTGATAGGTCCACCCATGCCTGACAGGTTGAAGGATAGAAGCCAGACAAAAGGTAGTTCCCTGGTTTGATTCACGTTAAAAAATCCGCTGGGAAATGGGGGTGGGAGTCCCTCCCAACTTTCAATAACCCAGAATATGAAAGTCAGGGCAAAGCAAAGGCTCGACTGTCCTTTTCTCGTAGTTCCCCCTGGGTAATTCTAAAGATAGCGGTGAAGCTACGACAAGCCTAGAATACCGGTGGTGGATTTTATTCCTTGTAAATCTCGAGGAACAGCCTCGGAATCGGGAAGGACGAAAAAAATAAAACGAGAAAGGAAAGAAAAACGAGAACGACAATGGCAAATGTTAAGGACACGATTTCCGGAAGCACAAAGAAGATAAGAATAAATATAGGAACATATATTGCAATACGTAACAAGATATTCTGAATATGATGATCGATATAAAGAGAGACATCCTTGGCATGGCCGAAACAAAACACACGGGGAGAAGAAAAAGTAATGTTGGTAAGGCAGGCAACATATATGTTGGTGCATAAAGGGATCAACGGAGGAACAAGAAAAAACGGGGTGACCGTGATAATGGGACCTCGTCTATCTGCCCATATTCAAGAAGGAACATTGATAAGCGATATACTAATTAAAGTATAAATAAAAAAAAAAGAAATTTAACTTCTATCATAAGTACGCGCCCCAACGGGGTCGTTCAGAAGAGGAGAAGATAGAGTTCATGAACTTATTGGAGGAGAACTATGACCTGAATCAAGAGCAAGTAACAATCATGATGGAAGATTATAATGCAACAATGGGTAATGAAATAAGAGGAATATAATCCACCGTTGCCCCTTTTGAGATCAAAAAATTAATGAAGAATGAGAGACTCCTAGATGTTTGTGTAAGAAATGACTTGAAAATAATGAATGGCTACTCAGGGATGGACATAAGTATACTAGGTAGAGATGGAGCAGTACCACTGAACCATTTCACAAAAAGTCTATGTTTGACTACCAAAATAATTAACTACAATTAATTAATAATTAATTTCGGTGAACATTCCCTACATCATATCCTCAGAGAAAAGGATCATAAAAAATAACAAGGTGATTCCAGGAGTAAGTTTATACTGAGATCACGGGCTAGTTGTTGGAAATTTGAAAGTCCCCAAATATATATAATTCCAGAAAACTTAACTGGAAAATGATCAATACAGAGTCTCTTAAGGACTCAAAAGTCAGGGAAAACTATGAAGAAAAATTACCATAAGGTAATAAGACAAGGCAAAGGATGATGATAGATGAAAAGCGATAAGATGTATTATTATTTAAGTAGCCAAGGAGGAATTAGGAACTAAATGGGTAGAGAACTAGGCAAAAGCAAACACCATGGTGGACAGAAAATCTGAAAAATTTAGTCAAATAAAATAACAAAGAAATTTTAAACATGAATGAAAATAATATCACCAGAAACAAGGAAAGAATATGTGGAGTCAAGAAAGAAAGTGAACATTGAACGGAAAGAGGCTCTAAGGAAATTATGGGAAACAAAAGGTTGAGAATTGGAAAAATATACATTGCATGAAAAAAGAAAAGTACATAGGCTGGCGAAATCATACAGAAAGTAAATTTCAGGAACAATGAAAATAAAAGATAAACAAGGAGAAATAATAAGGGATCCGGAGAAAATTGACAAGAGATGGACGGAATATTTTGAGGAATTATAAAATAGGAAATTCAAGGATACAGCAAACAACCTTGAGATAGAATCAGAGGATTTTAAGAACGACTGCATAAACATGGAAGAATTAGAGGAGCCACTTAAAAGGATGAAGTATTGAAAATCCTCTGGATGCGATGGTATTGCCGTGGAAATAATAAACGAAGAAGGACATAACCTAAATAAAATTGTTGGAAATATTGAATGGAATATGAAAGAGAGGTAACATTCCGGAGGAATCGGGTAAAACAATAATAGTGCTAAAACATAAAGGAAAAGGAGACAAGACATTTTGCCAGAATTATAGAGGTTAAATTATAGATTCCGCGCTAATAAATCATATTACAAAGATCTATTTAAGTATCTTAGAAAAAAGAGCGAGAGATATTACTGAAACAAAATTGGGAGAGGAGCAATATGGATTTAGACAAAACAGAAGCACAACGGACCTAATATTTGCTCTGAAAATTGCAAAAGAAAGATCAAGGGATCATAACAGGCTAGCTTATGTGGCAATGATAGACCTAAAAAAGGCCTTCGATTCAGTTCCAAAGGGGAAAGATGAGGAAGTGTTTTGGAAGAAAAGTACGGAATCAGAGGTAATTTGAAGAGAGTAATAGCAACCCTCTATAAACCTTGTGATTATTAGTTGAGTATAGGCTATAAGAATGAAAAATGGTTTAATGTAAACACAGGTGTAACAAAAAGGTAGTGTTTGCCCTCTCCATATTATAGCATGATTGGATGGAG
Organism: Pyrrhosoma nymphula; assembly: GCA_963573305.1. Lineage (NCBI taxonomy): Eukaryota > Metazoa > Arthropoda > Insecta > Odonata > Coenagrionidae > Pyrrhosoma > Pyrrhosoma nymphula. The sequence goes on along the minus strand of OY754333.1, from coordinate 13,688,231 downwards.
TAAAAAAACATTACAAGGAAAATCACAAACATTTAAGGGAATGAGACACGATGGTGTGTGTGGATGACATAGCAATATGGAGTGACAACAAGCAAGAACTGGAGGAATCACTTGCAATATGGGACAGAGTATTGACAGAAGCTGGTTTAAGAATGAACGTCGAGAAAACCGAGATGGTAAAAATATGCAGGGTTGAAGAGGAAGACAAGCGAGGTAGAGATACAGGGACAAAGTCTACGGATGGTAGAGAAAATTAAATACCTTGCGAGTGTTTTCTCAAGTATGGGCAAATATAAACAAGAAATATGCGCCAGAATAACACAATGCATCAAGGCAACTACTGCATTATACTCACTTCTCAAGGATTCAAGCATACCTTTAGCAGCCAAGGAAGTTATTTTTGAAAGTATTCTGACTCCAATTATAACATATGGAGCTAAAACTTGGACAACAGAGGACAGAAGCAGAATTCAAGTAGCCGAAATGAGAGCCCTAATAATGATAACAGGAAATACTAGAATACATGAAATCAGAAATGAGAAAATAAGAAGTAGAAGTTTGTCCAGTTTTGCAAAAGATTGACACTACTCAGCTGAGATGGCTTGGACATCGTGGGAGGATGGCTGGAGACAGTATTGCTCAGAAGAAGATGTAAATGGACACCGCATGGTAGCAGACAAAGAGGACGACTTAGGAAGAGATGGAGTGACGCTGTGGAAGAGACCTAGGATAGGTAGAACGTGCCGAGATTGGACGTTCTCCGAAGGAATCTGATACTGGTGTGCAGGAAAGAATGGAGGAATAGGCTGGCCTGACTGACGGAGAAGAATATTAAGCTGGGAGCTGATGCATATGAAATTCTTTCAATGAGCATTACCTCCTGGTAACTAGGTACGGGACTCCGCCAACTAGGGAGGGAGCCGTTCCTACCAGCGTCGAAGCAAGGCCTCTGCGGACTCCATCACTCGTATGCCTTGAACAACATAGTCATCAGAGGATACAGTTAACGAGAAGGAGAGGAAGAAGAAAATAGGAGGAATGCGGCCCTAAAAAAAGGAACTTGGAATGTTTGATTAGGGCTGGGAAGCTTTAGAATATAAAACAGGATATGAAATAGATGCTCTCGAGGTGGGGCGAAGTGAGATGAAGGGATAGCTGAGACTATTGGAGTGATAGTTACATGGTAATCTACAGTGGTGGAGATCAGCCTCAAAGCAGGGTAGCTATGGTATTAAATACACAAGACGAGATGATGGTAGTGAACATTGAACAGGTGAGTGACAGAATATTTGTTGTATAAATACAAACACGTTCGACTTATTTCGTATTGATCCAGTTAAACATGTCTACAAGTAAGATTTCAACAACCAGGCTTTCCTGGTGAAGATGTATGTTAGAAATTTCTGGGATTTGATACCGGGTACTTAGGTCCATGTAAGCTTTAATTGAGCATCGTTTTCGGGACAGAGGTAATTGCTTTGACTAGAGGTTGAGGTCAATGAGGTCATATTTGTGCGAGCAGGTCAGGTCCGAAATTTGGCGGGAAAGTTTTGGCGCCATCCGGAGGTCTTGATTCTATCATTAGCAGGGATTTCCATATGTTACTCAGGTCGTAACCTGAGTCCCGGTTGAACATAGTTAACTTCGATATCTTTGTTATGATTAACTGTGAAGTTACATTCAAAATTCTTTGTAAAAATGGCAGAATGAAGAGGCGGAATGTAATAGGATTGAAAGGGTTGAAATAGAGGAAATATCATGAGCTATTGAAAAATAACATAAGTGAAGCAAAGAAATGGGAACAATTGAGGGAAGATAAAAGATTATGAAAGCAGGCATAGTAAGAGCAGCAGAGAAAACATTAGGAATAGTAGAAACGAGGAGGGTTAAGAAGTAGAGGGTTAACTACGAAAGAAACTATTAGAAAAATAGAGTGAATGATGTGAAAAAACGTCAAAACCAACCTAGGCAAAGGAAATTGTAAGGAATTAAACAATAAACGTCGGCGAATAACGAATCGGTCAAAGAAAAACTGGTGGAAGGGACAATGCGAGGAAATGGAAAATATGCTGGAAGAGGGGTAAGTGTTAAGTAGGCCAGGTTGAGGGGGCCAGACTATTAAGTGAAAATGTTATTGGGGTGTAAGAGAGATGCCAAATGCCAACAATACCAAATATTAAGGATGAAACAGGGAACATATTAATCAAACAGGAATCCAAAGAAGATATCCAGGATAGATGGAGAGAATAAGTGGAGGAGCTATTTGATAGACTTAATAGACCAGGGAACGTAGATATAGAGAATGAGGGGATTATAAATAAGGAAAACCTCAGACCGAATATATTAGACAGCAAAATAGAGAGAGCACTACGAGAGATGAAGGCAAGATAATCCGTGCGAGGAGATAATATGTACCATCGGAGTTTATTCAAGAATATAGGTAATAAGGAAAAATAATGTATTCCAAAACCCATTCGTTGGATCTACAAGGAAGGAGTATGGCTAGAGGGTTTTTTGTGAAAGCGCTTTTAATCCCTATCCGATAGAGGGAGAAAGCGTTAAAATGCGGAAAGTATGAAATAAAAAATTTAATTTCCCACGCGGCAAAAGTATTGCTTAGAATGAGCAAATTAACTCTTGTATGATGAATAGTTTCTTTTAAGGAAAGGCTACTCGACTTGCGATAGCGGCGATGAGGGCACATAGATAAAACATTCAGGATGTTTTTGCTTGATTTTTGAATATCAAAAAGGCGTTTGATAGAAAATTGGGAAAAATGAGAATAGATTGGTGAGATAAGAGACTCATCCGAAACTGGCACAGAGGACGCAGGTGAGGGTGACTGACGGTGAATAGGGGTGGGTAGCTATAAGCCGAGGGGTAAGACAATTGTGCTCGTTGTCGCCTTTGCTCATTTGCATCTATGCTGAGGAAATAGTAATTGAGGAATAGAAAGAATTAAATTTGGGAATCAAAGTAGGAGTTTCACTGATTAAGTCGGTTAGATTTGTGGACGACAAGGGAATGTTTAGTCGATTTTGGAAGCAATTACAAGCTTCATTAGATGCATTAAAACATTAGTGCGGGAAATACGAAATAAAGATAAATCATAAGGAAGCAAAAGAAATGAGATCCTCTTGCACAAAGAAAGCGAGGCTGGTCATAGAATTAGAAGGGCACAAACTGGTTCAAGTAGAGTTTTTTTAATTACTTGGGTAGTGCTCTTGCATAAATTGGGACAAGTAGCAATGACAATAGGAGTAGGGTAGTGTTGGTGAAGGAAGCGTTTAGTAATAGAAGGCACCTGGTGACGGGGACCTTGGGTAAGGATATAAAGATGAGAATGGGAAACAGTTTGTAGGGAGTGTAGCGTTTTATGGAGCAGGAACTAGGACTCTGAGAAAGGAGGACGAGAATAGGCTGCATGCGTTCGAGATGTGGGTGTGAGCTAAGAATGAGATGATGAAATGAATGAAAAGGATGACAAAAGAGGAAGAGTTTGAGATTGTTGGTGAGGAGAGGAAACTTTTGGATGAAATACTTTCATCCAAAGTCCTTGGCATCCAAAATACTTGGCATCCACCTTAAAATGGTTCATGTCATTAATATAATGTATTTTTTTAAGTGAACAGTTAGTCTGAGTTGAAATTCTGCGGAACCCCTTGAAACGCTGCGATGTGTGGGGCCAACTTCTTGAGTACGCTAACAAGTATCTCATCTGGACCTGGGGGCTTTTTACATATATTGAAGCATATTTTTTTCCCTATCTATGCCTCGTGCATGGTGTTATCCTTAGTGTTTACACGTTCAAAAAATAAATTTTATGTTTTGGTTATGCCAATATTGTGACTACTTATCCTCATTTTTCGTCAAACGAAGGTGAATGTATACCCTGAAGTTCTCTTGTGGCGAACTAACATGATTTAGATATTTACCTAATAATTGTCCTATTGTTATTTTTAATCCCATATTACCTGTACGCGTTATTTTCTTTGTTATTGAGTGTTGAGTAATTTTGTTTTCTCTAGTTTTGAGTACCGTTGTTTTGTCAACATATTAAGCGGTGTTTCTGAGTGTACTGTGTTTATTCTTCTGCTTCATCAGTTTCCGTCTAACTTTGCTACCGTACCAGCGTAGTTATTTACTCTCATGCCTCAGTTTTATAGGTATAAATTCATCGATTCCAATGCGTTGAATTACCAAGAAATATATCCATGCAACCTCGGTGCTTTCGTCTTTAGTAGTAGCTATGACTTCCGCAAGTGAAACTGTATAGATTACCTTAAATGATTGTGTGGTATTCGTGTGCCAGGAATTTTTTATGATGCAACCATAAATTCTTCCGACAAATAAGTTTCGATTTTTGCAACACAGTGTACGACTGAGATAATTTTTGGGGTGTCACAGAGGGCACTTTCCCTTGTGGACGACAGCCACTTGAATGGGAAGCTCCGACGGGAGTGAAGGTGGGCAACATGACCGGCACGACGTGACATGCAAATGGACACACGAAGCCCTCCTCTTCGTGAAAGGGTCCGTTCTACATTTGTGGCGTTGGAGAATGGAGAGTGGGAGGGAGTGTAGGGAGGGGGGAGGGTGGTTGGGAGGGTTTGGAGGGAAGGAATAGCAGGGTAGGGAACGCCCGACAGGAGGACACAGGGCTCCCCACGCACACAAGAGTTGAGAACACCTAGTGCACATTTTGCTTGGAGACATCCACCTTCAGCGGCGTTGATGGATGGACGTCCGGAGCGGGTTGAGTGGGCCTTGTGTGTGTGAGTGCGGGGGGAGTTTGTGCGTTAACGGGTGGGGGTTTTCTTCCCCCTTGAAAGTCGACGACGAATGGTTCAGGGAATGGGAGGGTTGGAGGGGGGAGAGTGAAGAGAGAAACAGACCCCCCCTCACCCTTACACTCTGCCACCCCCTCTCCAGCCACGGCCCCTCCTCGCAAGATGATGATAGATGGGTTGGGTGAAATTTCGAAGCGGCCTCTCATTCCACGCGTGAAAACGGGGCAAATTATCGCGCCGGCCCGCCATCCAACCCATCCCTTCATCACCCAACCCCCCACAAAATGTATACAAACCCGCAATTTCGCCTAACATCCGGCAGGTCTCCCCCCTCTCTCTACCGCCTGTCCGACGCGTCAATCCAGCTTTATGGATTCAGAAATCCGTCCTCGTAAATTCGGTCACTTCTCTCGCCATGTCTTCGGATGATTTCTCTCCCCTCTCTCTCTCACTGCTAGGACTGCCGGCCGTTTTCATCATCCCAAAAACGTCATTTATTTAATTTAAGTATGACCACACGCAACAGTGATGTCTATTTTTGTTGGTGCATGCAACATAAAATACGCCCATGTAGCATCGCCCAACAGGAAAATATGGAAATGTGTGTCAGCTAATTTTTTTGGAACTCATGATATAGGTTTCTCACTATTACAAACCGGTCTCACTATCCCGAAAAAGACATTTTTTTCATGTTTGACCACACATAGCAGCAATACCAATTTATGGGCGTAATGGAGCTATGCTTGTGTACGGGTCGGTCCTGTAGGTGTTCTGATATTGATGATCTGTGGACTTTTTGCTAGCCCAGAATACGAATGTGAAATACCCGAATACGAATTCTCGGAATTTAAGCTCTTAAAACTTTAAACAAGCAAATATTAATTATTTTTTAAAATGTGAAGTATATTCATGTCGATTAGCAAATATGGCAATGAGCGGGCCGTGTAATCTAAAGGACGGGGTTTAAATTGGTTGGTTTGAGTAACATCTTCCAGAAAACAATTTCTCTTGAAAGTATTCCTTTTATTTACTCCTATTTTATTTGATGGATTAGTAAAACAAATGAATGAACGGGAGATACTGAAGCGCAATTTACCAATTCTGTGAAGCTAAGAGATAATTTGACGATTTATATGCCTCGTTTCTTTCATATCAGCTAAATCCGTAATATGAAAAAAATAAATTCCAGACTATCCATTATAAAGTCAACTATCAACTAAGATATATGGCGTCGGCATTAGCTTTTTCTTAACAAAAGGAGCTACAAGGGGCCAAGGTGTCAAAGGTTCAACGTTCCTTCCGAAGGACAGAGCGCTACTCTTGACATGCTCCCCCCATGACACCCAAGAATGGATCGGGAGTTCGTAGTAAAATCTCTGTAGCCACCGATATTTGAACCTGGACCCTAGGGATGGAAGTTCAGTCCTCTATCCGCCACGAAAACCAGATTTTCTTCCCTAGTTGGTATTCGAAATGATGCGAAATGAATGGAATGTTTGATTTCAGGCTTTCCCGGCGAAGATTTATATCAGGGATCTTTCGGGGTTTGCACCGGGTAGTTAGGTCCATGGCGGCCGACGTTTCGATGCTCGAGTCGAGCATCGTCCTCAGGGCAGAGGTGAGTGAGGACGCTGCTCACCTCTGCCCTGAGGACGATGCTCGACTCGAGCATCGAAACGTCGGCCGCCATGGACCTAACTACCCGGTGCAAACCCCGAAAGATCCCTGATATAATGGAATGTTTGTTAGAGGAATCGTTGTCTCGTAGCTTTAAGTTAAATTGAGATAGAACTCAGGCATTTTAGAAAAAACTTTTGTTTAACAGAGAATAGCCTAGTTTTACCTTCCCCGTGTCAATCCTGTGTGCTGTGGCGCAAGTTGGTTATACGTACATGAAACAGCCTCAAGTAGTCATTTACAATTGGACGTCCCAGGTGGACGAATACAACAATTGAAGATTATATAGGTATCCCTTCGCTCGACGTCACACATGGAACTCCGTTAAAATATGACCACCATTGGACCGGTTTGTCTTACATTTAAATCCTCATATTAGACGGTGCGACATGAAAATCCTAATTAGTATACTCCCTGTTCGCATATTGTACACATAGTCCAAAAATAATCTATATCCTTATATCAGGAATCTGTATCATTAATAATATTTGTTTTAAAGTTGTGACAAGACACAATAGCTCGGATAGTATTTCGTTTTACTAGTATTTGTAATATCAAGATTCCCAATCCCACCTTGTATTGTACATATATTTTGCCTTTGACTTAGTGATATAGTGCTGGCTGGTATAGTGCTGGCCCAAATACTCTTATCCTATCAAAAAGAAGATCGCAGGTTTTGAATATTGTGTTAACCCTAACCATTGAGATGGATGAAGAGGACGCTTGCTATGGCGGCCAGTGATTGAAGCTGTCTGCATGCATTTAAGGAGAAATCAGCGTGCATTTACTTTTTGGAAATGCATTTTTCGCATATAATTTCGATGGTTTGTAAATAAATTCACTTATAAATATTCCACAATAATTTTTTCAACTCTAGTTAAGTCATTCTCAAGGTTCCCAAGACATATCTTGAGTCGAAACCTATGCCGAATTAATAAAAAATATAGTGGAACATTACTAATTGTAAGCAAATTTATTTACAAACCATTGCAATTTAGATCCACCAAGCGAAGCCCGATAATTTGATGCATAATTTTTAATTGTTAAAAAAATAATTCGTATTCTCAGCAACATAACATAGTGAAATCGAGTAAAATCAATAGTTCCAAGTAACTTATATAAGTTTCAAAGGTTAATTAAATTATGTTTTCAACAGAAGGTAAATATTATTTCTTTTTATCCGCTAATGCGTCCACTTCGCGTCCGTTCGTGCTATCCAAGTAGAAGCAAGGGCAGAACAGGACGAAGCAATATGGTGGATATTTTATTTGTTAGCTTACAGTTTGATGACGTCATACCCTCTCCATCTATCTGAATTATATGCGCATTAAAGGATTAGAATCGACGGTCCAACATAACCTTGAAAATTGACTGCTTTAAAATCGAAATAGATTTTTATTTGGAATTTTGTACATCATAATCTAAAAACTACCATCGTCATAAGAATTCGGAGGATTGGTTTCCTGAAGATCGCCACTTCGAAGAAGATTTCCATTCAGCTTCTCTTCAATTATTATTTTCAATTGGCTTTAATTGCACATAAAGTTGCTATCTTGTGCTATGACAAGTTTTCACTAAGCAATTTTTCTTACTCTTTGTTCTTCTTCGTTGGTGATTCTCTCTGTTCATATTCTCTCCATCATTCTTCTAAAAAACTCATATTCTGGCAGAAGGCACTTTATTGGTGGTGCTACTCTGCTTTCTATTTATATCATTCTTGCTTTCCATGAAAAAGTGCTTCGTGAATTGAATTGTAATAACTGCCATGGTAATTACGGGGAAGGCGTCCTCAAAATTATATATTTAACTATTATTTAAAGTTTCTAATTACTCGTAAATGAGAGTTCGCACCCCTGCCTGGCGTCCTAAAGTCATCCCTGGCTACGCCTACTCCTCATCACCGGAACCAACTCAATCACAAGGTCTCCTTCAAACACTTTTCTCGGGACAAGGGCGAGAAATGAACTTATGTCTTGCCTTTTCGTGACTTCCGTCGTTGCCCAATAATTTGTGTAGGGTTCCACGAGGGACATTTTCGCCGCAGAGGAGTGGGTGGCTCTTGCATATTCATCCCCCAAAAATCCCTCGCCGAGACTATATTGAGGTCAAATTGGGTTCGAGTGCATGAATAATTGAGGCTTTTATGGAATTAGCACAAGTATCTCAAAATGGAAGATTAATGAGGTGCGGTTCCATGAAGCGAGTGAGCGAGTCATAAATAAGTCAGAAGCACGCGCGTCCTTTTTTCATGCTTCTTGCTTACAGATCAGAGCAAAAAATTTATCCATAAAATCCGCACAGTTACATCATATAATTCTTTTTATAAATAATAATAAAGAAAGTCACCGTTTTTTTCGGTACGTAACATAATACCTACTACGAAATATAGTTCGGTAAATTTTTAAGAGCTGGCTTCCATTATGCTAAGTTAAAAAAAGGCACATTCGGTATGTGAAGACATGAGCATGGAAGACATGGAAGTATATTTCCGCTCCAGAAAGCTGACGTTCACGGAGACTTACAAATTATTATTTCGATTGAACATTTTTGTCATAGTGAAATTATGCACTATGTACTAAATGGTGGAGCTAGTGTAGAATAGACGTGGGCGCCGAATACGTTTTCGTCGGTGGCTGACCCTTATCCGACCCGTCGGCGGCGTATTCGGTGTGGACCGAATAATCTATTACTCTTTTTCATGGAGGGATTTCTGTTTCTTCATAGCAACTTAATGCATGCGTTAGAGCGTCATGAAGAGAAATAATTCAATGAAAGAGGCAGTTGACAGAATGACAAAACGCTTGCGTTATGGCGTGATTATAGTGTATGTGAGATTCAATTTTTCAATGTTCACCCTTATCAAGGGGCTGCTCCATCAACTTATTCAGTGATCAGCACAAGGAATAAAATGAGTTTGTACGACTAGTACTGCGCTCAGTGTTTTTTAGGCACAATCAATTCACTGAAATATCGCTACTCTAAAATAGCGCTCCATTTAAACGGAATTCATCCCCAATGGTGTAAAATAGAATAAAAATATCAACTAAGGTGTAGATTAAGGCACGGTAGAATCAGGAAATATTTTATCCCCAGGAAACATCCGTCAAACGTACGATTGTTTGAGAACTTGATAAAAAATCATAAATAATGATTCTGGTTTTGAAAGAAATTTATTTGAGGTTATAGGTTTTTATTATTGAATCCGAGAATTACAAGTGCATGAATAATTGAGCTATCATAAACAAATATTATTCTGTACAGAGTACGACCTACTTTCTCACCATAAATTAGCCTACAGCGCCCAACTGTTGAAAAATTAGTGACCCTAAAATAAAAATGGCTTGACATTTTTCCTCAATTACGACCATATAATTCCTCGGTTGTGAATCGCCACATTACATGCACCTTGTACAACTTAATTATAATTATTTAGCCACCACTCTTCCCGAAGTCACCGCAGAACAACAATTCTCTCGCTTTCGTTACTAATTTTACCCCGAACACTTCTCAACTATCCCACCGCATTTATTCGAATACTCGTTGCGAATCCCGTCAATTGCCGTGATTTTAAAATCCTCCTAAGAATGCGGCCAAAGCCAATTCTCGCATTTCAAGTTTTCAATCTTTAAAAGCATGAAAAAAATATTCTTGGTTCAATTAATTTTTCAACGCTTTTCTGTTTAATTTTGCAATATAGTATTTGGCTATTTGCACATTTATTCGAGGACGTAATTGTAGAGGTTATATTACAATATTTTTTTACCGTGAAAAAGGCCAAAAATGCACAGCAGTCCATGAAAGCAATTGAAACCAAGGATTAGCAGCGAGAATGTTAATGCTTATTCCAATACACCCTAGATTCACTGTGATGACATGAGATTGATAGGAGTAGGGCCGGCGCGTGTGCATTTTGGCCACCCGTGTGTGAAAACTGTTGCGCTACCCCCAAGGTTATTGACGGAAGATCTAAAAAACTTTTTTCGGTGAGGAATATTTTTGTCTTGAATTATATTTCATCACCAAATATATAATATATGTTATTCATAAATGCATAAAAATACAATGATAAAAATAATACATTTTTATTAAAAGGAAAATAAATCTTCTGGGCCATCATATATTAGCTCATGTTTTTTAATCCAATGTGAGCCGGAGATGTGGGCATATTTCGACCGAATAACAACCAGTTATTTGCAAACGTTGCTCGGAATGAATAAGGAAGCGCCGCGTATTAAGGCTATCTTTTAAAACAATGTAACCACATAACATTTTCCAACAGGGAAAGAAGGATAAGTTGGAAGGAGGGAAGTAGATTGCTTATGATCTTCGGTAGCGTTGAAATAACCGCAGTCAATGTCATAATTCGGAGCTTGGGGCCATTCGAGTATGATTCAAGTGATTCGAGTGAATATGATTCGAGTATGATTCGAGTATGACGTTTTGGGAGGGGATTGGGATCATCTTCATCATCATTATCACTGTCTTATCTAGGGGGACAGGGGATATGGAACCAATTTATGCCAGCTTTTTGTCCGTCTTGAAACGTTGTATCGTTTCTGAATGAAACTTAGCAGTGACATAGAGTATCCGCTCGTTAATGTCGTATTTTCCGTAATCTCACCGCTGCACCAATGCTCCTATTTTGTCGTCATACTCGCTACCTACATTACCTCCTTGCTCAATGAATGTTTTACTCCAACACTGCATAATTATATGCTATTCAGTGCTTAAAGCTGTACGATGGTTTCTATGGAAAGATGAAACTGCAGAAAGCGAGCATACAACGTAGAGTAGATACAAATATCTAACGACTTACATAAGGCTGACATAGAGGGGGGAGTGGGTTTAGGAAATCTTACTATGTCTTACATATGGGGGGGGGGGGGGTGAAAAATGGCATAAATCGTCTTAAGTAATACTTTAACGGCCTCTTAAATTATTCAGACGAAGAAAGGGATGAGAGGGAAGCGCCCCCGCCTGTTGGCTGCTACCAGCAATGTAAGTGAACACTACTAATTGCCACTACCCCTCACGGCTGATTGACAGACAATTGAATGGCGCGGCGGCGCCCACGTCTAGTGTAGAAAAATTTGTGTCCATCATCCGATCAATAGCATCAGCAGTATTTGGTCAAAGTGACCTGAACATTCATGCACCCAGCAGGACATTGGACTGGTGGCTTTGCTATAACCCTAATCTTGAGTTCATCTTTACTAATGATGATAGGTGATTAATGATGGAATCACCATGACTTTAAAAGGTTTTAAAGTTTTACTTTGCATTACTTTCTAATAGAATCACTACAAAATTTTCTTCGTAAAACGCATAGCTGTTCAAACGCCGGTCCTTCCTGTTCATCTCGTCCTGAGAACTGCGTTTTCAAACATTGTAAAGGAGTTTCTTGTTAATAAAACCTTTGTCATTCAAGGTTTTTATGAAGTTAAAATAAATAAAATATAATGGTATATGATGCGTCCAAAATAAATTAAACATATGACAACAACGAACCATACTATTACCTCCGTACTATAGTCTCACAACTTATTTCATTGTGATCAACTTAAATTCAGTTTTTTTGGAATGCGTGTGTATCAATGAAACTCAATCGCAGACTCCAGCAAAATGAGAATTTATTTAAAATATATTTGTAGATTCATTAAAGATAAGTTCTAAACCAACCAAGCTTGTATAAATGAAAAACTTAAACTGTGTGGTTCCACGATGATACTTTTATTGGCACGACCCTGGTTTCAACGTTCTATAACGCCATCTTCAGGTAAAGACTCTACAAAACACTCATGGTTATATACTGCTAAGAGTGTTGTGTACATGTTTATGAGTATTTTGTAGAATTTTTTCCTGAAGTTGACGTTATAGTACGTCGAAACCCGGGCAAATAAAAGTATCATTGTGGAACTACAAAGTCTAAGTTTTTCATTTATACAATGAATATGTTCCACCAAGTAACTCCTGAAACTACCAGTTACAACCAAGCTTATATACCAATTATAAGCATAATTTTTAATGGTAAAGAAGATTACGGAGTTCTGAGTAAATGAGTCATCTAACTCTGGGATAAAAGAGAGGGTAGGCATCGCTATGATATTAGTTGTTATCACGGTCAGAAACGCTAGGGAATATGTGACGAGTTAATCAGAGGATTATTTGAGATGTGGCTTCCTGAAGTGCTCAAAAGTATTTTGTTACAATGAGGATTTGTGTGACTGTATGTTTTTTCTGGTGTTTTATTTTTTTTTCTAGCTCGTGTTTTTTCTAGCTAATCTAACTTTTTCTAGCTAGCTACTCCGTATTAATATCTCTGTGTCTCCGTTATTACACGCCTATAACATAGCATTGATATTTTTTAACCACTATCTTTCACCTAGCACTTTTTGTTTTTTTTTCGAATAGAGTGGCGAATGATAAATGAACAATTGGAAATAGTTGATATAATTTAGTGAAGTCTTACAGATTCAAGTCACGCTGAAAACAAATTCCCTTTAAAGTAATCCTCTTCATTGAATCCTTCTGCATACGCTGGATTAGAAAAAAAATGAATAAAGGATTAATTAATGAAATTTGACCCAGTCTTTGGAATGAAATGATAAGTTGATGACATATAAGCCAGGTTTTTTAAAAATAAAACTTGCTCGGTGGTAACTTTGTGGTATTAAGTGATATAAATCAGTGGCTAAGTAGAAGTTAGAAAATATACTCGCTTTTTCTATTCCGATAAAACCTTGAAATGAAAAAATGGATTCCCGACTCAATGGATTAAGTATAACTTTTGTCTGAATTCAGAATTGGCTTGCCACCGTTTCTCTACTCTATATCCATCTCAATTTCTTGGCAAAATGCAAGGGTAATTGGTACGGTGGTGCCCTATTTTGAAAACCGTCGACCAAGCCATGGATCGGCTTTTTGGAGTTTGGCAGGGTCTTAAAGTCGATAGGTAGTGTAGGGGGACAAGTGGGATATAGGAAAGTCCATAGTGTGGTAACACGGGTTGTTTCCATTGGAGCAGGGAAGTTTTGCTGAATTCTAATGCAGTCTTGTTTGTCTCCCACCGCTACTGTTGCACAAGTTCACCCCTCGCAATGCAAAGTTCAAACTTTGGTGACATCTCAGCAAATTTGACCGAGATCAATTTACATGCAATATCACCTTACAATGGGGGCGCGAAGTTTTCCAGGCTTTGAGTAAGTCTCGGGAGAAAATAAACCTGTTCGTTGGTCCTTGAACCGCTGACGGAGATCATTGTAGTGGGAACTGAGCGGGAAACTTCGAAAATCAAGGAATGAACAAACATTCGCGTGATTATAATTTCGTTTTTTAGGCTTTCTCGGCTTGCTTCCATATCATACTTTGATGAATGCAATTATAACCTTTTATCTTTTAAGGTTTTTTTGTACTCACGGGAACATTTGTTGTGCCAGAATTGGGTTCAAATCCTGCGCCCAGCCTTGTCAGATTGAATGGCGGAAACCGATGGCAAGCAACATTTCACCGCTCTACTCACGAGAAACCACATGAGGTGATCTGGTAGAGGGAATAGCTTAGCGTTTGTGACTGCTTGGCATAAGAAATGCATGATGTTCAGCTTGTATTAGCAAAAATTGGAGATAATAGAATAAATATACATTTCCTGTTTGACTCGAGTTAATTATTCATAGTCATTGTTATTATCTAGCGTTGTAACAGAAATACAATCGTTGATCTTGTATCGGTGCATTATTACTCAATATAATAAGTAAGAGCCCACAGGTAAAATAAAATAAATAATTATTCATGCCATTCTACTGCTTTATTCACAAAAACGAATAAAAGATAAAATAACATCTTTGATGCTAGATCAGAATGTAATAATACGTGTTCTTATTCTTACTACGACGAGAAAACTGCTAGCGATTCTACCAAGCATTCTCCCCTCAGTCACAGTAATGAGTTTCCTGTTGCCTCTAATCACCATTTATATTCACCCACTCAATCTCAGCACTCAATTTCACTGTGCAAACATTTATTCGGTCCTAACATTTCCCGCACTTTTTCGCTCGTTTTTGCCTGCCATCTTTCATCTAGTGGCTAGCCGTACCATCGCTAAGCATTAATCATTCCACATCACTAACACCCACATTTTAGCGCTATGTAGGCATAACTAAAAGTACGTTTTAACTTTTTTTAACTTTAGAAGATTGAATTAGATCCGGCAGAAGTTCTTAACCACTCTTTTTTTACCCACATTTTATCGCTAAGTAGGTATACCTAAAAGAACGGTTAAACTTTTTTTTTAACCTAGGAAGATTCAATTACATTCTGCAGAAGTTCTTAACCACTCTTTTGAGGGATCATTTGCATTGAAAAAGAATAAACGCAATCCTTCGTACCATTCACTACGATCTGCTTCAATGAGGATTAAAATACCTCTGTAGTGACCAATGTGGCTTTGTTTATCACAATTTATCGGCGACAAATGTATTAAAAATGTTTCGTGTGAATTTTTTTATATAAACTCCGTTTTACGGTTAATATTTCATCTTATTCAGGAAAATGAATTACCAATAGTTTGCTGTACTCAATGGTTAAATCGAAGATACAGAAATCCTATATATGGCTACGAGAGGAGGTAGTTCTGGAGCATATTTCCAGATAATACTCTGGTTCCCAATTTGTTTCCAATTAACATAACCACTTCCACATTTATCTGCTTCTTCCACTGGTGGCCATAAAATCCTTTAACATTTAGATTAGTTTAACACAAGGAGTACCGCTGATGACAACCCGCCTAGAATCCCCGCGTGAGTCAAAATGACCCATATAATCATGTTTGCTTATATTTGCGTCATTTTACGACTTTTGATAATTATTTGATGCTTTTTTGTCGTATAATAACTTATTAAAGGAGTCAGGGTGGCACGTATACGATTAAATTTACTTTCGAAACTTTAAAAAAACATTTCTTAAATAAATTTAAATTATCAATTCAATTACCTACTTTAAAGGTACATATTACAAGTTAAGAAGTCATATGAATATCGCAGTCAAGGAAACGAATAAGATAAATTAAATGCTCTAAAATGAATTTACGCTGTTACCATTCTAGTTCATCTAAACTCACTGTCCACGAATCGTCTCCCAGCTTATTTTGCAGGGGCACAACAAACCCCCGAATCGTGGGGGGGGGGACGAACTCCATGAAAACTCTGTATAAGCTAGGTAAGCGGGGGGGGGAGAGTGATTTTGCAAATCGGGCAGTGTCCATTAAAAAAGTGAGCAACAACCTCTGATTTCTGGGTGGGGGGGGCTAGCCCCCCCGCAATCGTTCTTGGGGGGAGGGGATATGCCTTCCCCCCCCCCCCCCCGTTGTTGCGCCCCTGTTATTTTGGGCTTCTGTTCGGGTGCAAGTTTTGATCAAGCTCAGCATGAGAGTAGAAATTAAAAGGAGCAACGTTGTGAGAGGGGAGTCATATTCAACGGATCTTTTGGCATGGAATGTTTCTCCCGGTTTCTCTTGGAGCACATTTTCGTTACCACGCCTACCTCCAATATTCCCTCCAGAGATTCCAGTTCCAGGTATTCTATTAAGGCTCTCTTCTTATGCACTAATGTAAAGACAGTTGCCTCCACGAGGATTACCAGCAACAGCACTATGAAAATCTCCATGAAGAGAACCTGCAACCCGACGTCTTCGCCGTCCCAATCGCGACAGTCTTGCCACCAAGAAGCTGGATGTCTGGTTGCACATGAAGAATACCGCCAGGATTGGTTACCACATCTTCCGAAAATATTATGAAACATTAGGCTTTTGAAATAGATTTTCATGTGAAGAGCAACACTATAGTTATATTGAATGATACACCTGCAGTGGAGTACCTATGGAACTTGCTGAACTGCACGTTTCCTTATCCTCCACGTGTGCGTCTTCGCAGACGTTCAGCTCGTGCTTGTCCAGTGGAAGAGTTACGCGTAATTCCTGATGCAGGTCATGAATATTATTTTATATAATTGAGCGTAAGACAGCCAAAATATCTTGAACATTTGGGAAAACCCTACTAACGATTATCTAGGAGCACTTCAAATTCTTCACGGCACACCTCTTCATATTTACCGGAATCTGAGTCTTTGATTTCAGTGTCTATTTGTCTCCGATTAGGAATACAATCGTCATACCCTGAATCGTCGATAGATAATTCTTAGCCACCTATGAACTGTGTTGATCAAATATTAGATTTCAGCTTCAATGAGACCGCGTCCTCGTGGCATAATAGCTGTTGAAATGCCACTATCCGAACTGAAATGTTCCAAATTTCGCAACCGGCACTTAGTTGCAAATGCTTTCTCGCACTGCGAAAAGCTGCCAATTTTCGTGAGACCGGGCAAGACTCACTTCCTAAGTAATGTGGCACCAGTGTGAAAATTAATACAATCGGTATCCCCTCCAATCCCTCCCGTTGCATCCCCGCTGTGCACTACCTCGAATAGTCCAAGCTAGCAACGGCTCGTACGCAGGGAGAAATCCCTGTAAGGCCTGAATGCGAGCCAATCCTATTTTACAGATACAGGGACGCAATTATGAACAGGTACGAACTTCCCCTTAAGCCTACACTAATGTTAAAAATAGTGGGACAAAAGAAAAAATAGGTTATTCGTTTAAATAAGTATAATAATATAGTCTTGCGCAATGTCAGTGAAAAACTACTCGTCAGCCAAAATAAATTAAAGTAAATGCCTTAAAGACTGCGGGTCAAAATGGTCCACCTGGGGCCCACAGTAATAATTTCTATCCTGTTCTCTTGGGAAAAGATATTATTATATTATCTTTTGTTTATTTCAATGTTATTATAACCATAATATTCCTGCGCAATGGTCAATGACTGATATAAAACTTACGCAGTTTTCGTTTATGCATAGGTACCAAATTTTATCTTCCTAGGAGGTAGTTATATGGCATTAAATCTTATTATTTCATCTTTACTCTGTGACTTTGCCAAATCTGAACTTTAGCTTACATTTGACATTTATTGCTACTTTGCCGATGCTGAGGAGATATATGTTACATGCTTTTAACAAGTTTCATAAAATAATTTCTAAAAATTATTTGAATGTTGAAGATAAGACTGAGTACAATCAAGGCACAAAATAGCTTCCAACCCACAAAAAAACATGAGGCTAGTATGTCCTTAATTTTTTGCGCTGTAAAATAATTATGGCTACATAACACCGTTGGATTGAATCCAAAACTACGAGAATTTCCCAAGACCTCGGTCTCCTAACCATTCCCAGTTAGAAGTAAGTCCAGCAAGAAATGCTTCTTCTCCCTCCATTTCCTGTCACATTAATAACCGCTCAAAATAACTCTGTTATTTTTTATTAGTTTCCACTCCTGGTTTCACGGGTAGTAATAACCGATTAATGGACCAATGTTATTGCATTTGTCTGCGCTTGTGCTTAAGACAGTGAGAACGGATTTCAAAAGTCCATTATTAGGGCATTGTCTTACTACCGATGGCCACAAGGACGTTCACCCAGGGCTCGCCAGAAACCTATTCACCTGCATTCCTCAAGGAGTAAAATTACAACAAATGGAAATTTAAGACAAATTTCAAGTTAACTATAGGGAACGTCTAAATCGTAATTGACGGCGTCTTAGCCTGAAAACTGTAATGTACCTTGTAAGTAATGAGCAAAAAAATTAGTAATGAGGACCTGTTAGTGAAATTTGAAATTAAGAATTTTACAGCATAGGAATAAATCTGAAAAAAATATTTCTCGCATTTAAAATTTCAAAATTACGCCCGAAGAATATTTTGTTTCGGTTGGTTCTTGGTCCTGATTTAATGCATTTGATAATTTTCTCATATTTACAAATTTTTCAAGATTTTAGCTTTTATATAGTATTCTGTGTCCATGGTAGGGCATGCGAGTTCTTTATGGCGTTGATGCTATTTGAGATTCTCTCCAAAGACATTACTATTCTATTCCAGGATCATAACCAAAGGAACTTTTATTCACATTGATGCGCTTGGCTCACAAATTTGGCGAAAAAATCATAATACTTCATCAATGGAAGTTTCTATTTTATTTCACTAACGCCCTAATTCAGAATACATTTGGCAAAATATTTCTAATTGCAACCTTGACATCATCCTGAAAATGTACATAGCAATTTCATGTGCTAATCCGGATTATTCTTACCGGACGCGGATTATTTATATAACATTGAAAGCTATTTCGGGTAGGTTTTATAGATCAGATAAATACATCGTTTCTAATTCTTTTTTATTCACTGGGACTATTGGAAATTCTCTTACTGACTACACTGTAAGTCTATGCTTTCTCTTTTCCATTTTTTTCTTCTTAAAATACTAAATTTTAAGAGGCAAGTTAAGATAGTTTCAACGGTTTTTTTCTCAGTTTTTAGTTACCCAGCATTTATTCCCCTATACAGCATCATTAATCATCTCATTTTGAAGTGTCTATATGTTCATGGTCTAACTAACTATTTCATTGTTTTCCTCAGCCTTCATTGGAACTTCTTTTCATTTAGGTAGGTATTACTATACTTTCCATTTCATCGTTTGTGGCAATTTTTATTGATGTAATAAATACCAATTTATATTGTCAACAATCCACCACAAAACTAAACCTTAGTACCTCCATGCTATTCTTTGTTTTTTTTCCTCATCTCATTCTGGCACGAAGCTGCATATGTATGTATATGTATTGTGTATTAGCAATTAAATAAGAAGCAAGACTTTTGAATTAAATTAGTATGTCATCCTTATTAATTAATTATTTTTACTGGAGGTATCCATTACCAACACACGGTTCTACTACAACGTTTAGAATGACTTCTCCATTCCCATTCCACTTGGAATCTAGATAACTCTTGGACTGCTTTCAAAGGTTCGCTTTATCTCATTTTTTAGAGAATATTAACTGATTTAATTTGAAATAAGGTAATTTTATATTAAAAATCGCTCGTTTGCTAATATGAGCTAAATACCCGTGAAGTCCACTGTACTAATTATTTGTCTTAACTAGGAAATATTTTTGAACTATTTGAAAAAAATACATTGGTAATAATATCCCTCTCTGACCCGGAACAAGGTCATATACGAAGCATGCATAGCGAAACTCTGATGTGATATTGTGCTCGCTCGCTCATTTTCCAATTTATTACTGAAACGGTCTTAGGCCCTTTTCCATCCCCTATTCTGTAAGGCGTACGCCCATTGATAGTTTCATTGATTTTTTAGCACTATGCCAAAAATTACATCAGCACAATGCATCAAGCGCCAAACGATAACCTTTTTCCTAAATGTTCATAATCAAATAATCCCACCGCGTTTGCAACAGTCCATCTTTCCTATCCCCTCTCATAAACTCGTACAGGCGCAATAGAAATGCGTACCCTCCATCAATCCTCTGATTCTTTTTTTCATAAGCTCTTTACATTCCTCCCCCCCCCCATTCGCTATACATTTCCATTTGGACGACTCTTTCACTCTCCGCCCCTTACGGAAGCGAAGCCTTTTCTATTATACAAGCCAACCGCCACCAAGACCATATCCACTCCATCAATATCCAAAAACCCCACACGATTCCCATCAAACGCCATAAATCCCCATACCCCATTCACCTTTCACCCTCCAGATCCCTTCTCCTACAAACTCAGCTTCCACCTCTTCCCACCGTCCCGTTGCCGTCCACCATCCCCCACTTTCCCTTAATCCTTTAGAGCACCCTCATCCTCCATCTAACCGTCTCTCGCCCCACACCATTTCCAATTCGACCACCCACACTATGCCCAATTCATCCCAGACCCAATTCAACGGAACCCATTTAACGAATTGCAGATTCAACTCCACCAATGAACCCCGCACCACGGCCGTCTTTCACCTTTAACAGTAGTCCGGCATGCTTTCCCTCCCATACCTCTTACCATACTTCTTACCTCCCTTCTGCCCTCTCACTCCTCTCTAGCTTTCTTCCTTCTGCGAATCGTTAGGAGTAGGTGTAGTGCCCTCCTTTCACTTCCAAGTACGCGCAAGTATTCCTTATACTTACCTCCACTTACGCCTCAGTGCCTTCTGCATACTTCTGCCTTCCTCGGCAACCGACAGATGCTTCTCACCACACACGCCCACAACATTCCACCCATAAAACTAATTCAATTACCTAACGCTCTCCCCGAACCATCTAACCTCACTTCCTCATTATTTTATACTTAATAAAGAGTTTATTCCTCAGCATCTTTTCCAAATCAATAACATAATACTGTCCTAACAGTTGAGGTACCCCTTTGGATACACTCCGTTGTGGTGTTACCGATTCGTTCATCTTGAGAAAACAAAAATTATTTGATAAATATGACTTTCTAATATCATATCATTTACTTATCTTGCTGGTAAAGTTCACTCGTTTAATCAAAACAAAGGAACAAAAAAATAAACTTAGTCTATGTTTATTTTGTTTGTTTTTATTTTGTTTTTGACTTGTAAGTTTTCATTAAAAAAAAAATTTCACACCAAATAAAAGATATGTATTTGACACTGGTATCATAAATAAAATTTGAATAATTTCACGGTTTTTTTAACGATTTGATAAATCTTTGCTGGCAAAATGCAATTTATTTACACTTATACAATATATACCTTCATTTATTATGTTGGCAGTTGATTCAGGCAGTGAGCAATATATTTTGGGCCTTAGGAATAAGTGCCTGCCCCTAACCAATTCTGTTTTATGTCTAGGGAGGTATGGCTACATTATGCTCAAGCTACTACGCATTTCATGCACTCTTGGTGTTTCTTTTTCAATTTCAATTTATTCCTCCCTACCCCACTCTTTACCCTCCTAACTATGCCTCCCATTCTGTCTCTCTCTCTAATCCGACAGTGTCACTCTCACTTAACTTTCTTCCATCTTTTTGTTTAATGATATCCGATGAGGGCAAACGTCTCTTAAATAACTGTTATATTTTCTCCAGTATAGCTTGTGAATCACTTGAATGTATTCCTGAATATTTTTAATCCACATTTTAATGGAGAATAGGAGATGGGAAATAAAAATGCTCTAAACATGTTGTTCAATCGAAATGGTTGAAATATATAGACGGAACTTCTGCTTTTCATATTATTTCAACTAACAAAATTCCTTTATTTCAGTAATCAACGCGATTGCGAGCGATTCAAATCTCTTTGGATATACAAGTTGTGAATGAAAAAGTTTTCAACGTGCAAGCATGCAAACTTCTAAGCATTTATAATTGAAGATTTAAAATAAGGGGGACATACTGACAAGTGCTACCTCGCACAAGAACAGTAGAAATTCAAAATTGAAGGGCCTGCTCTCTTTCCATCATCGCCTTATCGTTCGTTTAGCTGGAATTAAAAATATGATAACATTGGTTTGAAGGGTTAAAGGAAATGACATCAACATCGGAAGCATCGGAAGATTTAAAAGGCAAACAGCTTCATTGACACAGTTGGCCTCACAAGAAGGAAAATAAAATGTTGACGAAAAAAAGTTTCAAGTTTCCGACGCGATCCACAGCAATTAGTGTTTTTGATGTAACTTTATTTGATGATATTCAATGGTAAACGTCAATCATATTACATGATCAAACATTTAGTAGCTCAACTGTATAATGAAGAACGATTTCTGTTGTACCTTCAAATATAAGAAAGGAATCGCCACGAAATCTTGACAAGGTTTTTGAATCTGTGTTTACCTCTGTTAACAGGCATCATATTGGTGCGAAGAACTATTATGCCAATCATTTCTGTTAATTTTCCTCCTAAAATTACGTTCATAACATAATTACGATCCATCTTGCGAGCCACACCGTTGATCATAATGTGCCTCCTGGTTTTACCGTCCTTTCATGTTGTCTGTGTCCCGGATTGGGCTATGATTAGTCGTTAGATGCAGAAGTCGTTCAGTGAGGCCTACAGGAAGTTGTTAAGGAGGAAAATAATTTGGAAGAGAGAAATTGCCTTTATCAAGCAATTACGACCATATTTGAATAACTATCAGTTCCTTTAATTTTCAGCAGGTAATACGATGAGGAAGGTGAAGAACTCAGCTGATATAGGTAGATTCACATTTCAAAGTGGGCATGATTTACCGTGAAATTATGTTGAGGAAAATTTGGCATCACCTCAATGACACAAGCGATTTGTATTTCCGTAAACACAATAATAATCTTAAGGAAAATGTGTCAATTTAGTTTCAAAAACAAGATGTTAGATATTTCTTACGATTAATGAATGTGCAACAGCAATCACTTGGCACCTTCGGAATCGTCTTGTGGGACATGCTAAGAAATTAGTGAATAAGATTATTCTTTATTTCTAATTTAACTCTAAATATCCTGAAAGAATTATCAATCCATCCCATGAATGAGGCGTTAACCGTTTTAATGAGGCATCCGCAGTTAGCATCTTCATACATAGGCAATTAGAAGTGAATTACCACTGATCATAGAAGTGAAGTGAAACAAAGGAACCTTAATGGATTGGTTATATCATTTAAAAGCTCTTGTTATTCACTTCTCACGAAAGCCCAAAATACAATAACAAAATTAAACAATCATCCCCAAATTCAGAAGATATTGCGGTAAATGCACGCTTAAAGGTACCTTACTTTTTTCAGCTACTAAACCATAAATGCATCATCTAGGAGAATGTTCCGACCATTCCTCAAAATTTAGAATGTAAAGTCAAAAGGTTAATGTTACCTGGAAGTGCAGTTTTACCGAAATTACTTCGAAGATTACGACGCAGTCTAATCTCGCTGCTGAGTTATTTTCTTAAACGCCCAAAGTATTACCCAGGTTCTATGTTTAGACACAAAGAAAGCAAAGTATCGTCAAAAAATGTTTAATCACCTCGTGCATCTTTTATTTTGACATTTTCTATGTGATAAACGCCATGGGTAGAATTGCAGTTACTAATTAAAAAACCAAAAAGAATTCCTCAGCAGCCAATGAAAATCGCGTGAAATATTCAACAGTTAACCCCAGAGGAGAACGAGCTTCTATAATCTTAAACGGATATAAACAAAGACGAGTTAAATACCAGTTCAATCAATATGTACTCTTGTTCAAAACAGTAAGGCAGCGTCATTGTGGCGGAAAAAATACGCCTTATCACTTACGACAACAAAAAAAATATTTAAAATACAATAATTAGATGAAATACACTGTTTAGGAAAAAAAATAAATGAAAAGTAAACAATGCTGTCACGATCATATGGTGTGAACAAATCCCACCATTTTGAATTCTTGGGCCACAAGGTTCGCTTCCCCAGCAGAGATTGAAACTGTTTACTGATAGGCTGACATTTTAACGATCAACTGCATTATTATCTTGGGCAGACCCTAATGCTAATATCTTCTCTCTAGCTTATGCAGAAAGCATAAGAGGTTCAACAAACCTCCTATGGCTTATACTCTTAATAGAATCTGATTTTTAATTCAACTTTCTTTTATTTTTCTTCCTTCCATTATCTCAATTGCTTTTCCCCCTGTCTCACTTCGTCACAAACGTTTTCCAATCCCACATGACGATCTCAGTCGATCTCACCTTCCTATGAGCAAACTATCTTCCTCTTGTTGATTTAATTAAAAATAACCCACTCACCTATCTATTTCATTTTTTATTATGATTGAAGCAATTTTGGCACACAAGATTGCTAGAATCTCTATATGTATTTTTTACTTACACCACACAGTTAATCATGAATATTATTCTTTTCTAAAATGAGTGATTTCCACTTATAATAAGTAATTGAAATGAATCTTTTGGAATACAAAAATCTAACGCTATTGCCAGATACAATCCACTTGAGTTATGCAATTAAATGATTGCTATGGTAGATTTATAAAAATACTAAAGAAGCTTGAAATCCAACCGTTCAAATGCTATTACGAGATGAAATACTTTCCAGCCCAATGCTTCCATTGTTTTACATAAAATTCGTAATATTCGATCAAACATTTTATAACCTTGTGCCTTAAAGTTCTGTACACATGATTTATATTGCTTATACTCCGGATTTATTCAAATACAAAGTATCCTGAATTTATAAAAATAATAATGGTGACTTTGTTCATGGCGAAATTAAGGCAATGCAGCCCTCACTTCCATTTAACCATCTCGCATTAACACCCATACCCTGAGTGGAAGAAAACCCACTAAGGCGGGACTCGAACCCGCGACCTTTGGATTTGCAGGCGAGGACTTTACCCCGCCGCCACCAAGGCTGGCATTTTATGTCATATTTTTAACGGTATGTTATGACGTGCATGATTTGAAAGTTTTTAATTAAATTTAAGGCACTGATTTTAAAATAAATATGTATCCAAAGACCGGTATCAACAGTATTCTTCTGAATTATGATGGTAAAATATAATCCTGTCTTAGGTTCAAGAAAGCTGATACTGTTCGAAAGCCATCAGAGAAACAGATTCGATTAAGAGCTATAGAGAGATAGAAAGTCGATGTGAATAACAGATTGAGCGTTTGGAAATTGTAAATAAAGGTTTGCGACCTTAGTAACCCTGTAAGTCAAATATGGAGAGTACCATACCCCCTTGTGAGCAGCCAGTTTGCAGGAAATAGAATCTTTCACTGAAAATGACCTTCTTCCACCAAGTTTTTGCTACCAGTATAACGTCATAAACGGATATTTTATTATGAAGCTGGAATATAAATGTTTGCGACTTTGAGAACTTGGATAGTCAAACGTGTACTACCGTACTCCCCCGTGTGGAGCCAGTTCTCATGAAATACTCTCATTCCTCGAAAAGGTCCTTCTCCCACCATTTTTTGGTACCACTATAGTGTCCTAAATGGGTTGTTGAATTATAAAGTTGCCAAGAAAATTTTTACAACTTCGGGATCCTGGTAAGTCATACGTGAGACTACCTTACTCCACTGTGGGGATCCAGTTTGCAGGAAATACTCTCTCCTTCTGAAAACGACCTTCTACCACCATTTTCCGCTAAGTACCTCTATAAGGTACTTAACGATTTTTTGTACTTTGAAGCTAGCAAGTGAATGTTTGCGGCCCTGAGAACCCTTATAGTCCAACGTGGAGACTACCTCACCACTATAACGTCCAAAACGGAGTGTTATGCCCTTCTCAAGGACCTCACTCCGAAGGTCGGACACCACGTAAAGTTTCGCCCCTAAGTATACGTTCATCGTTCACCTCATTCCACCATTACCTTACCCTTCGAAAAACTTTCCTTATTTCTCTCGCAATCCATTCTCTCGCTCTCTTCGTCCTCTCCTTATTCTCCTCCTTGCCGGCCACCTCTCAACTTGTATCCTCCTTCCCTTTTGCGACATTTCCTTTGTCCGGCGTCCTCAAGTCCTCTTCCTTTTCGCGTCCACGAGGAGAGAGAGAGAGGCAGCGACCCAAAGTGTTTTCATCAGCGTAAGTGCTCGCCTCGCCCGAACCTAGGGAGAGCGTGTCACAACGGGGACGTGGAGCTGTTTTATGACGCTATCTTGCTGGGAAGGAGCGTACCTTAACCCCTTGCCCTCTTGCAGGGGGGGGATGGCATACGTAAGGAGGGTAGAGAGGATACTGAATGATGAAATGAATGGGAAACGTAAAAGACCTCAATGAGTTGGGAGGGAAGGTGAAAGGGAGAGAAACGGATTTACTTGACCGGCGGTATGTCATTGCAATTTCTCTTCAACTACTTACTCTTGGTATCCCCTGGCCGTGGTCTCCAGGTTGTTTACGAGGCAGCCTATAACTCTACGGCAGCGGGTTCGATTCCCGAATCGGTAATGTTAGTTGCAGAGGTAGATCAAATTTGTTTTTAGGTATCCTAACTATTTAACTTTACCATTATTTCCTAGTTAATTCTCTTTTTACAGTTACAATAAATGCAAAATATTTAGGCACTATATTTATTTATATAATGAGAAACATTGTGTATATTTATATTAAAAGTGATAGTTGAGTTTGGAATTCGCAGCAAATGCCAACGTAACGCACCAATCAAACGAGGGCGAGAAATAAGGGAAAAAAATGTAGAGTTCCAGCATATCATAATTGAGGAATGTAGTACGCATTTCCTCGAAATGGTACCTAACTAAAAACATTTCAGTCAACGTGACTTTAAAGACCACGTGACACTCTTTCCTGTGAACCAACAACCATCTCCTATCTCCTTTCTATCAATAGCTTTTTCTGATATTGTGTGAAGGAAAGTGTGATTTATTGTATTTATTTTAGCCTTATCAAATTTAAAAATCATTTTGACGTGAAAAGCCGTTACTTTTTTAACTTGTTAAAGCGTAATAGGTTTTGACAAGCCATTCCTATTGCAATCGAAGCCCATTATTTTTTAAATTAATTTTTTGGGTTATTTATCATGAAGCGATATTGTTACCGAAAAAAGTAAATGAAAGCAATGTACAGTTTGCTAAATAAGTGCTCTATTTACATGAATGTACTCATGAGAGTATGGCACATTTCTCAAGCTTATATACTCGTCTCGTATACGTGGAGTACACTGTGCTGGAATCGGAAATAAGAGGTAGTTATTGATAGTATAAGCGTCTTCATTCAAGTATCATGTTCTTTTTCAATCAAAACTACTTCATCAAATGCAAGCTTTCATGTTTTTTGTAACTCCGCATCATGCTCAACTTTCATGTACTTAATACATTTCTAATTTTCTGAATAGAATTACCTATAAGAAACATTATCACTATACTGCTTATTGCTATTCGTTTTGGTTGGTTGTGCTACGAATAGGGAAATCCCTCACCAAGGTCTTTTTTGTTGGCACAATGGTAGAAATGGTGATAAGACATTTACTTGGTTGGAATAAAAAAGTGGTTTCTCCTTTTTACTCCCTTTATTTTAGTTCACACTGTCTGTCTGTTTTGTCTGTGTACGTACAAAGCCATTTCCTCTCTTCCAATCGATCTGAAATCTAGCCCGTAGACTCCTTGTGACCAACAATTAATTTTTATAAACCCACACACACATAAATACACACTGACTTAATTATATTAAAATTTATTTGAATGAAAATGAAAGAGCATTTAAGGCCTGTTATCTGCCAATCCTTGCAAGCAACCGCCAGCCCATGGGAAAGGTAGTGGACTGTGAAAAGGAAGGTGTGGTGTTCGATTCCCTTCTGTGGAAATTATTCTTCTTCTTTTTTTCAGAGTCATTTTCACTTACATCTTTAGAAATTTAGTTTTCATCATCGCATTACCCTATAAACATTTTTTGCAATATTTAACTCGCTAATTATTCATTAATGATGACGATCAAAGCTAGGAGAGGGAGTATACTGAGGGAGTATAATAAAAACTTTGTTTTTATGAGGTAATGTTTATTATTTAGCGACTTTTCTCAAAGCTTGAGCTGACGAACTAAACCTTTAAATAACTAGTGCTGAATGTGGTGCTCGATAAACTCAATTGGTTGGAGTTGAAGCTCATATCTACGCATTTTCAAGCTGTATCATCTTCTCTACGTTAGAAGAAGAAGCACTTAGACTCTCGTTTATGGGTTTCACAGGTAAATTTTATATTCTGAAGAATATTTACGGCTTCCCTGTTATTTTTTGAACTTTCACTCTGCGTTTCGCGTTATCTGCTTGGCACTTTTTCAAGAATAGTATGCAGTGTGGTGTGCTTTCAATAACGTGGTGAGCTATCATTAAATATATGCATGTCTACCCTAGCAAGCTTTTGACCGTTATCCATTGTAGTCACTCTCAACTGCTTTTATTAACAGCTTTTTTTTGAGAGATTTTTCCAAAAGTTACAGAGAAACCGAAAATATTCTTTAAATCCTTTAAATCATTTTAACTCATCGTATACAGTTTCCTATTAAGTTTACACCGTTCTCATGAATTCAAGATGGCAAGGCTGGCTAAGCCTACGTCCGCATTTTCATTTGACGCCCTTTACGTAGTTGTTGTCTTATCTAGTGTATTTTACGCTTTATTAGTAATTATTATCTGAAACATTTTGCTTTAATGTAAACAACATTAATGTTTGTTTTCGGACTTGATATATGTTGTATATAATTACAAAAAGGTGCTTTAAATTCCAAGGATTGCTCAATTTCTTTCTTGAGCCATTTCCTTGACTCATCTGGGTTAGACAGGTGTCATTAGGTCACCGAATGGCAAAATGCATTCTGCAGTCCAATGACAGTGTGAACCAATAACTGTGTTTTCCCAGTAGCAATTTATATTCAAACGTCAATTTTTGGTAAATTAAAAAAAATCCAGTGAATGCGATTAGAAACGTGTTTTATTGTAACATTCGTTCACACTTCTTTGGAGCTGGACTTCGATTTTAATTTTGGGAGAGCATTTTTCAGGAAGTTTTCCAGTACCCTTGCAAAATGCTTTCTTCATGCTGAATTTTCCCTTGGAATAAGCCCTGCTTTCTATGGCCAGCTCGTTTGTTTTTTCTTTCTCACTCAATAGTTCACTATTTCATTGAAAATCACATAAGCCACTCTACGGCATTCCAAAGTCCAACGAATCGTAGCTTTCGTTTACCACTGGTTTCCTTTGAATAAAAAATAACCTCATAAAAACAAAGTTTTTTTTATACTCACCTTATTTTCATATGCATTACGTCACGTTTAAATGTATCATATTTTAACTGCATTTTAATATATTTTTTCATTGTTTTATGGTATATTTTCCATTAAATAATGTATTATCACATTGCTAATACATTTTATTTGTGAAAGGAAATCATTCTATCTTCACTGATATGTCAAATTATTCAGACATTCGACAACCATTAGGAACATTAGTAGTTCTATATGACATTCATTGCTGAACATTCAATAGCGTTAATCACAGTTGTTGGCTCACCACGGTCCAAGGGCTAAGTGCTAGCGCCATCATTAATGAATTACCGAGCGAGTAAAATATTGCAAAAATAAGTTTAGAGTGTAATGCGATGATGAAAACAAAATTATTAAAGATGCAAGCGAAAACGACTGTGTAAAAAAGAAGTAGAATAATTTCCCCAGCAGGGAATCGAACACCACACATTCCACTCCACAGTCCACTACCTTACCCCTGGGCTACCGGTTGCTTTCAAAGAATTGCAGAAAACGGTCGTTAAGTGCTCTTTGATTTTCATACGAATAAATTGTAATATAATTAAGTCAGTGTGTATTTATGTGTGTGTGTGTGGGGGGGGGGGTAAAAGGGAGTAAAAATAATAGCCGTCATAATTAACTGTTCGCAGTTATTCTTGCGCTTTTGAATTTTATTTTTTATCGGATGTTTGGACATTTTCGCATGAAACGGAAAAAGGCCAATGAGTTGGGAGTTCGTTACATTATAAAAGTAAAATACCTCGCAAAAATAAATGAAAAACTGACAGTCGTAAACTCTTGGTTTGCCTCGAGGATTTCTTAGAATATTAAATCACTGGAAGATTTTTATTAATTTTATGTATTTTCTTATAAGAGTGCAGTGTCAGTAAAACTTTCCATGTTAAAAGGGGTGGTTATGGATTATAGATGGTAAATGCGTTACGTGAAATGCAGAGAGTTGGGATTATGGGTCGGATGGAGACAGTTCAATGCTACGTAACTCTGCTGCTGTAATCGGGCGTAGATAACGGCCTTGATGAACGTGTTATCTGACAGGCATCTCAGGTAAAAGCATGGTTTTAAGGCATTGATGAGTGAATTCAACTTCGGTGGGTACATTCTGATATTTCTTTTCTCGGCATGAAAGTAGTCTTCCTGGTTCCCTTCCGCGTTTGTTAATCTCTGCTGACGACATGTTTCGCAAGCGTTACAGTCAGCTTCTTCAGGTCAGAAGTGAACCCAGAAGACTCAGCTCATCCATGCCACTTCGCGGAAGCCTTCTATACATTATTCTATGATGCATACACATCGAAAAAAAAACCTTATCCTTAAAAAAACTAGGCATATTTAATTTAAAACACATAAATCGAAGACATGTAGAATGTCTAATAGCATCATAGAATTTGCACTTCGGTGATCACTTGAGGATTTTTTCGCATAGGATATTACTTACAAAGGACCTTATATTAATCAAAGCAAAAAAAATTACTTACAAACGGTTCATGGAAATTTTTTAAATTCATAACATGACTATGAGAGTGTTATAAGAGGAGAAAATAATATATTCTTTGTTATTAGGTAGGATGATCTACAAATTGGTTCATTTAGCATCATCCTGTTTTTTATCGAGATAGCACTAGTAGTACTTTAATTTAAACACGGAAAGAGTACATTAACACTTTGCTAATGTTAACCAATAGCATCGGAAGTCCACTACTTTACTTTGACGAGCGTAGAATTCTTTTCAAAGTACTATCCACTTATTGTTAGCAATCAGTGTTGTGGTTCGGCAGAGTCCGACACTGCCAGGATTCTTTACGGAGCTATTGGGAGGGGTGTATGAGCTATAGGCGCCACCCCACCTAAGTTCCTCTTATTACTTGAGCTGACTCCTGATATTCCTCGTGTGGCCATCTAATATTTTTGCTATATTCCATCGTAGGTTTCCGCGGCGTTCACATGAATTCTTCTCCATTTTTGGGTTTCCACCGCGTAGGCTGCTTTTTTAGGAAAACAGTTTTGCCCGTGTTCCAGCGGGCGTCTTCGACCTGATGACTCCCGTTGGAATACGGACGAAACTGTTGTCCTAAAAAAGCAACCTACGCGGAGGAAACCCGAAAATGGAGAAGAATTGATACTTTTGCTGATGTAAATAGTATGGAACTAAAAACAGATGCCTATACGGTGGAAAATGAATAATTTAATTATTGTGAAGATTCAATATTACTGGTAGTGCAATGAATTTCAGGACTACAGGTCTTTTGCGAAGA
Source organism: Pyrrhosoma nymphula (assembly GCA_963573305.1). NCBI lineage: Eukaryota > Metazoa > Arthropoda > Insecta > Odonata > Coenagrionidae > Pyrrhosoma > Pyrrhosoma nymphula. The sequence goes on along the minus strand of OY754333.1, from coordinate 13,656,880 downwards.
GAAAAGCTGATTTCCTTACATAGAGATATGAATCAGAAGACATAATTCTTGAAATCCCTATTTTAGCACATTAAAAGTGGCTTACGAACTTGCTCGTGTTTTTCGCGCCACTTTATATGGACGGGTCACGAATATACTCGTATTTATGATCATATATTTACACGTTTTTGTAGTACCTTATTTGACATTATAGTTCATAAAATTAGTAATTACATATGTGCGCTGCAATTTATTTGCTCACTATGCATTTCCTGAGTTCTTTGAAGAAGCTGAACGCTCCAGTGAATTTAAGAAATAGCAGCGATGAGATATGAACTTTATAATAGTTTAGTGCAAAAGGAATCCGAGAAAAAAACCTGGGTGCCGGGAAAATCTATAAATATATTTATGGTCTGTAATGTGCTAAGTATCTGTATGCATTTGTCTGAATATTTAGTCAGGTAGAATGCTTTTTGAAGTACGAGTAGCACTCAGTGGCAACCATAGAATGTGGATGTGAGGTGCTGCCAAAAAAAGGGTCCAAATAAAGACATTGCTTCTTCTAGTACATAAAAAAAATTTGCTTGGAACCGGCAGTAGTTCGGTGATTTCACTTTGCCTCCCTGGACGCTATCCTTTCCGGAATTCCACATTTCTAACCCCCCCCCCCCTGGGGATTCGCGGTATTCAGCTCTGGAGCTTGGCACCTGCCACCGGGCGCGGCGGGTGGAGGGAAAAGCGCAGGACAACCAGGCCATGAGGAAAAAAAGAACAACATTTGGTGTTGGCCTGGGTAAAGACAGGAGGGATGGAAAGTGCGGGGAAGGATGCGGAAGGAGGAGGGGTCAGGCCGCAGGAGGGAGATGAGTGGGGAAGGTGGGCCCAAAAATACCATCGCACCCCTTCGGCCTGCAATAAGGGTTTGCGGGGAGGGTTTTGGAATGGGTAGTAGCGAGAGAAAAAGAGCGTTGGCGGCTCGCGGGAGGAAAAAGTGGATTTGGCGCCCTCGGAACTTTTCAATTAGGGAACATTGTGAAATATTAGCGTGGACTGTTGGGAACGGATGAGGCCGCCGACAGGTGGGGGGAGGGACCTGCAACGGGAACGGTGAGAACGGAGGGGGGACGTGGTGTAACGGGAACAGCTGAGGGAACTCTGCTCGGGAATGGTTTCAGGAAAACTGGGAGAGTTACACAAGAGCGCTTGCATGGGGCTGGGGGTTACCAGTACGATGAGGGGAGAAAACCCTGGTAAAGGGAGGGAAAAGATGGAAGGATCTCCGGGCCTGATTCCGTGATGAGGGGTGCGAATAATGAATTGGGAGAAAAAATTCCACCGAAAAAAAGATTGACGTACACGTGGTGGAATAATCTACGGGGAAAAGGTTGGAGGGGGGGGGGGGGGGAGGCAACACACTTGTTAACAAATTAATCGCTATCGTTCACTTTTCTCTCGGAAAAAAATGTAATCACGTGTCATAATACATCGCTCAGAACCAGGCGAAAAGAGAATGGAATGAACACTTTTGAAGGGAATGGTTTTAATTCAATTCATAGAGAAACAGCTCGACGAGGAATAATTGAGAGAGGATTCAGTCTGTGTCCTTCGGGGCGGAATAGTACTTCAACTCTTAATGAGTAATTGTTAATGGTGGTATTGCTAAAAGAAAAAAATATGGAAAATTTATTTTATAAATAGTAGAAAGAACATGAAGGCATCTAGGGGAAAAAGACATAAAAATATTCTTCTCAAGAATATGATAAAGATTTAACCTAAATCCACGGTTAGAATGTCAATTGATATAAATTTAAACTGGACATTGAAACTTTGGATTATAGTTGAAGGAAATTGAGAAATTGATTATTGACATTTGCCAATAAGGTGGAGGACTGGATGATACTTTGTATAATATAATATTCCCGGGTGTATTATTGTTAGAAATTAGAACCGACAAAGTAGAGAAATTTGACCCAACAAGCAGTAGAAATAATCGAATATAGCAAAAGAACGTAAATAATTTTGAACGACACAGGCTGCATTAAGACCTTAGTTAATCTTGCAAGAACCATGAAAGAAGGAAGCGCAAAACTACGAATGGGAAGTGGGCTTAACATTGAAAGGCATGACACCTTAAAGATAATTTAGATGAGAAATAGCTAGGCATGGAAATGTAGTCTCAAAAATTTGGAAGCATATTTGATTCTAAATAAGATATTGTATGAAAATAATGTTGCATTGATAGTTAATTTTAGTACAAAACTGATTTAAATGTGTACGAAGCCCAATTTTAAGTATACTTATTTGGATAACAATTCATTGCTTCTTCCCCTGATCATCGTAGCGGATGTATACATTTACCCAAACTCTCTATTTCATTCATATCCACATTTATTTTAATATAGAATCATTTCAACGTGTGTTGAATCCCGTTTATGAATTTTCTGAGCTTTTCCTCCTCCACAATTTTGACACACAAGTTGTTTAAATCAAGCTAGCATCCAATTAGTATCGTTTTATTCTCCAGAACCTCTAACTTTTTTTAAAAGAAAATCATTCTTAAGAGATGTCAACCATGAATGAAATTCTGCCGTTTTTTCAGAGGACAAAATACTTGATTCTTCCTCTGCGTAAATGCTGCTCTCAAGAATATCATTTGAAATCTATTTTGGCCTATATATCTACAGCAATCAATGTAGTTCAGAATCATTCCATTGTAAAAAAATACATTTAATATTACACATATAACGAGCAATTTTCTTGACTCTCTGCTGAATGAGACCAACTCAAATATGAAAGGGACATCAAAGGATATTTCCTCTCGTCCATGCCATACTTCGTTTATCTCAATTCATGAAAATATTTGCAGAGATAGGTAGCCCAGCAAATAATTAAGTCTTATGAAGAACAATAGCTTATTGGGTGAAAGAATACCATATGTATATTAAAATAGGTAAAATGAGAAGGAAATCCACGGTAGAGACACGAAGACCCCTATTGAATAAAGGGCATGGAATCGGCGAGGAGAAAAACATGAAAGTGTATTGAGAGAAATGAAGTTGAGCGGGTAGTCTAGAAGGTTGATTAGTAACTCAAATATCACTGTAATACATACATCATAAAATAGTAGATCCCCATTTCAATTTTTTTTTTCCATTTTTCTTGTCATTTAGCCTTTTTTATCATTTTTTTAATTTTTCGATTAAAAAGTTATGGTAGAATTTGAAAGACTATGGAATAAACAGGTAGTTACAGAATGTTATGAAGGTATTGTACGTCAAAAGTAAAGCATGTGTGAGAGTGAAAGGGATCTTGAGCGACTTGTTAAACATAAAACAGTACCAACGCAAAGCAAGGATGGGTATTGTCAATGTCATTGTCAATGTCAAATGTGTCAGAGATGCTTGAAGCGTAAGTTTCGGTTTAATAGTCTGTAATGTAAATCTGCCTCTTCTTCTTTATGCTAATGACGCTGTGTTCCTGCCTGAAAGCTCAGAAGGGATTACAAGGTGTTTCGTATAACTTCTGTGAATAATTAAAGAAAATGGATTTAAGGGTGAATGCGTAAAAGACCGAAGTAGTAATATTTGACAAGGAGAATAGGAAGAGAAATAATTGAGCAAGTGGAAGATTTCGTCCACATTGGTCGAATTTTGCGAAAGAAGGAAGGATGAAAGAGAATTAGGTTTCAAATGGTGGTATAAACGTTTTAGGTAGAATTTGGAGCACATGTGTCTTATCCCCCCTATTTTTTGTATGCCAGAATAAGCATAAATTTAATCAAAATGCAGTTGGAATGGGGTACCCGAGACGTTTTTCCGGTTAAAGTTGAACGATAGTGTTAAAAATGAGTGGTTTATGAGAGAATGTGGATTGGATATTCCGATAATGAATATATATGGAAGGAGCAAGCTTCGTCAGTTTGGCCACTTTGAGAGAAAGGATGAGGATCAAACGATAAAACAGATTTATGATAGAGAATGAATGGCTTAAGAGGAAGGAGTAGACCAAGAAAGTCATGGGAAAGTATAAAATCACTTACAAGAGAAGAAAAATGTGAGTCTTAAGGTGGTGAAAGAGTATGAAACAGTGCATGAATGTGATGGAAGCAAAAGAGGCATGTAAGGATAGGGCATTTTGGTGGGAATTATTAAAGGATAGTAAGTTTTGAGTAATAAAATGCTCTTTGACTGTATCTACCCGAAAGGGAATGCGTTGATGGATATGTACGTATGTATGACTTCGGTGAGAACTGAATATGATTTGTGCTACAATGTATGTATTAAATTCTTCCTAGATGATGACACATAATGCGGTGTAAATAAGAGGTTCCATGTAAAAGTTTCAAGGATTTTTGTAATTCTTCAGAGCTCGTATGTATTGTTTCAAACTTGAAATCATCAACCGAATGTTTGTTATAAAATACTTCACATTATTTGACTGATTAAAACGCATTTCAGGCAAATGAATGGATTTTTCAGGAAAGGAGACCTATAATTATTTATCTAATCTTTCAGAAAAGTGTATAACACTGCTAAGTTATGTCTTTAAAAAGTGAGTCGCATATCAATCTCACCTCTTGATCCTTTGGTACATCATTTGACTTACACTACTTGTTTTCTTAATTTAATAATGATTAGGCAGAATCAAGATATTAAAATCGTTTTCACTAAGGTGAAGGTAACGTACGATCAATCGCACGGATGATGGTGAGACTTAAAAGCTTATTGCTAAAGTTTTATGCATTCATTTTATACAGGATATAATTTCAAAGGTCACTGAAAGTGATCTTTTCAAAGGAACACGTTTTTGCGACCTGAGTAATCATCTGTCATTTGATGGATTGGTGTAAGATCTTTTAAAAAGCCCTATTTTATTTCTCCTGCAGCTCACCTAGGGCGTATTATTATGCACCATATGGCAGACGTGACTAACGTTCAATATTGGTTAACTGTTAATTTGCCCTGAGATTTATTGCATGCATTAATCCCGGGACCGTCGATTCGTCGAAGTCAAAATGAAATTGGCAGAATCATTTACTGGTGTCTTACCGTTTTCAATATTTTAATTATCTTCTCACCTTTCATTTTTTATTGTAATTTTATTTAACTCGCAGTGCTGAAATTTTGCAATTTTATTTCTCAAACCTTCTTTAGGTCTACTCCAACAGTCAATTATACCAGTTTCTCATGCACAAAACCAAGATAGGTCGACAGACCTACTCCTCGCAAGTACGGCTCCAATGGCCGTATTTATGAGATCCCTGATATGAACCACCTTTCCCTTGGTGGATATGAATGGCTTTGATGTCTTACGTCTTCCCTTTAAGCGTTCTGGTTGTTAATTTAGAGATTTTACGATCGCTTCCGTCTCAGATACTCGTTTCATTACCTTCATTTTTTTTTTCGAGATGAGATTTTAAATATATCAAGTGGGTTTGTTGGCGCGATAGAAATGGAATTCACAATGCTCCTGCTTGGGCCATTATAAAATAAACGCTTCAAATTCAAAACTAAAAGCAACGATCGTTACGAACGTGTTAACGATCGTTAGCTGTTGCTTTAGCGAGGTACTAAAAGAAAAGGAAAAACTTGACCCGGCATCTATAAAACTGGCTGGATGAATTTTACGACTGACACCGTGGTATCGAGTCGGTTGATGAATAATCTTTCTTCTGAAATCTCAGGCACATCTAATGAAATGGTTACAATTTGGGCTATGGACTGAATAATTAAACGCTTTAGAAATTATCTGCATACATTTTTATAACTTGATGTCTGGCTTCACACACTGAGAAACTTTCAGCTAAAGTTACGCCACTAACTTTCCCTCCCTTATACTATGAGCCCAATATTTCATGAATATATATTTTTATAAATGACCTTGTTAAAAACTATGGTTGATGTTCGATTTACACAGCGATATTTCACCACTTTTTATCATAAGGTTTATAAAGTAATAATTAATGAGATTTTCTTTTTAGACCCTCACAACCACTAAGATAATATTGCTAATTATTTATTTATTTTTATTTTTATTTATATCCACATCCCCGAAAACAGCACGAACGGCCTTTTTACATCGGGTGTATTAACATGTAACAATAGACGAACACAAACACCCATGTCCTGAGTGGTGAAAAATCCACTCAGGCGGGACTCGAACCCGCGACCCTCAGTTCAGCAGGCGAGGACTTTACCCCGTCGCCACCGGGGCCGACATGAAAGTAAGGTTTACACAGCCACTTATAGGAAAGGTTACTTGAGACAACGATTATTTAAAATTGTTTCCGGTGCTGTACTCCGATGTAAAGGGTAAGAATGGTTGTTCTTGTGAATACGTTAAGTTTTCCACGTTTTCAAAAACTACCTCGACAGTGTCAGGGCAGTGTCCCTTCGTAGGCACCGAATCTACCGTTCCATAATGTAATTTCATTGACAAAGCCGGCACATAGCTGTTTTAGGTCTTTACTATTAATTTATAGGGAATTTAACAAGTTTGACATAGCGAAAACCCTAAAAGTTGCAACCAATCAGTTTATTAAGATACATCCCATGTGTCCCGCGGCTTCACTCTCCTCATACATTTTCTTTATATTGAAATTAAACCACATTGTCGCTCTTTTCTCTCATTTCCCTTATCCCTCTATTTATATGCTGAGGATAAAAGTATTATTTTAATGCACAAATTATTTCAAAAATGAGTTTACATTTTTAAAATGATATGCCTCACTCCCCAAATTTGACCCCTCTCAATTTCTGAGGTGGGTATTTTAGAAAGATCAAGTGTTTGTTCCACTTTTTTTTGCCAATCTCGCTGAGCTAATGAACTTTCCGCAGTTGCAGAGGCAAAGCCTGCAGTTCTGCAATAAAATAATAATTTAATGTAGCCAAGTGTAGTCAAAATGAACCAAAATGATAGGAAAAAAACGTGATGAGTTTTTATCTATAATTAAACTAAATAGTTCTTTGATTTTAATAAAAGTTTTTTTAGTAAAAGTTGTACAGCCCATGTTGAAACTTCCTGATGGATGGGGTAGGAATAATATATACTCTTGTTTATATATATATATATACCTTTTTTGTGACTCATGGACTCTCATGATAGACGTAAATGAGAAATACAGGCATAAATACTAAGAATTAAATCTGAAATATGCTCTATCAACCCTTATGTTGTGGTACGGATAATAAGCTTAAATAATTAGTGTCTTCTATAGATCTGCAAAATCTAAAATATCAATTCCGGGTGATAGTATGTGAAATTATTTTTTCCATTAAATAAGTGACGAAACTGCATGTGCTGGAAATAATACATTATGAGATGGGTAATTCGAATTTGCAACAAAATTTTTTTTATTGAGATCTGGTGCTTTTCCAGCAAACGACAAATGTTAGGTGTTCTCGGGATTCAAACCTTGTAAGGTTATTTTCTGATACCAATCGCAAAGCCCGGTATGAATCCCGAGAATATCTAAAATTTATTTTGTTTTACATTGGCCACGAATATTTACATATCGTACTTCAATTCCCGAACCTCATCATGTGGTTGTGGGGTCATTCATTATGAGCTCACAATTGACTTGAGAAATATTGGATCGACAGTGTACCCTTGCAATCTCTCAACATTTAGGCTCAGTAACTGTCTTTATATCATGGCTAATTCTATCCAGGTTTATAAGCATCGGTGCCACAGGCTGCTGGAGAATGAGCTTGAAAATTGCACAGAGGGAAAACCTTTCGCCTTGACCGGGGCTCAAACACAAATGTGTATTCCTTCATACTGTATGCCAGATGCTCACAAGAGCAAAACCAATTGTGTCTCATATTTCTGACCTATCTCGTAGGCCCCCCTTCTTCTCTACTCAAATTTGAAAAATATTTAAGTCAAATATTTATTTTCTACTGATATTTTTATGTTACACAGCAATTTTCCAAAAAAAAGATAATAGAAAAAAGAAAGGTGTACATTCAAATGACCCATCATATTCTCGTAAACACCTGCGGGAAAAAGCCTCTTTATTTTGTTAATGAAAATTTATATATGCTCGGATATGTAACAACGGAAATGTACAATGGACGATGTAAAACACTCTTTACGCTTAGCAGTAAATAAAATTGTATTAAATTTGAGCTTATAAATTTTATCTGATTTTTTCTTAGGCAGTACACGAATTATTTTTTAAAGGAAAGAGTCCTATTACAATTATGTTGAAAATGAAAACAATTCTGAGAAAACACCTTGGAACTATGATGTAACGGCCTGACTTTCTTTATTATATTGCGTTCAGTTAGGTACAGAGATACGATGATTGATAGTATTGTATATAATAATTCTTTTTGGTATTTTCTTTGTCATATATTGATTCCTTTTTCCAAATTGATTGAGTTTGAAGGCCAAAATCCATGCCAAGCAGTTGCTAAGTTAAACGTTTGCTGCTCTAATATATATTCTAGTTTTTAGAATTATTTTTAGAAAAATATAGACTTTAACTAAGGGGTCACAACTCACTTCTTGGAACAGTCTAAGGTCACAAAGTTTACCAAGTCTACATAAATATTCACTGGGCATATTTTTACCTTGCCTAACCTATGAGAAAAGTATACATATCTCTCTTTTATTTCATCATATAAATATGGTTAGTCAATATTTTGCCATTACATCTTGTATCGTTCAACGGTATCGCGGTACATCGCATTTTGAAAACCCGCCAGCGAACTTCCAGGAAAATAATTTAAGGAGGCGGTAACGTCGCCGCCTGGAGTTTTCATCGAAGGACAGAGGAGCTCCTACATGCTGTCTCGCCTTCGCACCCCAGTGGAACGAACGACACGAGAAGAAAGTGTTTTTTTTTTAACTTACTGTGTGTTGCTAGTGAATGGCAGAAGACGGTGGAGTGACCTATTGTATGTATATGTTTCATTTTGTTGTTTCAATATATATATGTATTTATTATACGCGAGTTCGTAAGTGTTTGTTTATTGCCCACCAAGGAAGACCGTTACAATCTTAAAGCAGAATGATAGAGAGATGCTCATTATTTTCGGTGAAAGGTGGTATCAGATACATCTTGATATTTGCAGGCATGTTTCCTCGGCCTTGGTTCGTAAATGTATTTTTAGCTACCAGGTTCTCAAATGGGAACCTATTGTACAACAAAGCCAAAGAAAGTCATCTCGAAGGAAAGGAGATAAATATTTATTTTTTTAATGATTCCTCTCTGGTGAAAGTGAGTCTGAATTTGGCTATTGGCAAAGTAGTTTTAGCAAAAATATCGGCTTTCACCAATAACACATGATGGCTATCGTAATTATTACTCATTAAGTACGAGCCATCTTGGAACGTGGTTGCTTTAACTACTAAAACCTGCGCATTTAATTATGAAACTAGACCAGAATAAATGCTTCTTTGGGCTATTTACACAGTATGAACATAATAAATTAGAAGATTTCAACTTCTGTATGAACACAGTATTGCTTGTTCTTCGTAAAAGTCGTTATATTTCGCATTGATTATCTTGGTTCATTTTGATACAATCTTACAATCCTCATGCTTGTAGAAATACAGGTTAAATCAAGACAGGCATTCATTCATACCCGTTACTTGTTTAAAAGCATTAAAGGAAATATTTAGTCGACTGTATCTATATGAATTTTACCACAATCAAAAGAGGGTGAGATTAACTTTCAACAGGTAAAGTTTTTTATCCGCATATTGAGTACTATCGTGAAAGAAAAAAAGTAATATAAGCCCAAGCAATTTTACAGGGGAGTTGCATCAAGGATTTTATAACTGTTTTGGGTTTACTTTCTCATATCAAGCGTTCAAATTTAAGGCGAAGGTTATGAAGAACCGGGTTGTAAACAACTCCAAAGTGACCCACTCTCCCTCTCCTTCTCCTCTTAAAGACTCCGCTGCTGCTCTCAAAAGGACCCACGTAATATATTCATCTGTATATATAGCTCACATGAAAAAGCGTATGATATTCTGGGGATCTTTTGTGTCCGGTATCTTGTAACAAACAAAACCGAGAGCAATCTCTTACACCTGGGTTAGTAATAAAAAAAGACGCAATTAAGGTGGCTTCGTGGATGATTTAGGGATTCAAGCTAAAGCCGTAGCAGCAGTAGGACTTGATGATACAACGTAGCTTAACTGGCTAGATGTTTTCATTTTTCAACTAGTTTGAATTCATTCATTCAATTTTCTTCGAGTAATCTACCGGTTAAAGTTAGGTTTTTATAGATAGCCATAGAAAATCCTTCAGATAATTTATGCGTACAAGGCCCTATCTAACTACCTCGAGTATTTCTTTCTTCATCTCAACTTTAAGTCCTACCCTTATTCATACAGTACATGAAACCAATTCTCTTTCTTTCCCTTTCCCGCTTGCCCAACATTTTTCCAATTATGATAGACTTGAGAAACCCCTCGGCTAGCCACCTGCCCTGCCTCCCCTTAACTCATCCAGAAGCTTCCTCTCCTTATCAATAATGTCGAACATTTCCTCAATAGTCATCCTTTCCGTCCACCACACCTTCTCCATCCATCGTCCTGCATACCCACCTCTCGAACGCCTTCAGCCTGTTCTCGTCCTCCTTACACATTCCACGTTGCTGCCCCATACAACGCCACATTCTATATCAAGCTTCTCATCAGCCTCTTCTTTATATTATTATTTAAGGTCCCCGTAATTAGTTTTCTTCTATAACTAAACGCTTCCATTGATTCTTTCCTTCTGCCTTCATATTCTCCTCTTAATTTCTTTGGTGATACGTCCATTTTCTTCTAGTGCACTACACAAGTAATTAAATTGCTCCGCATGCTCCAATTTGTGGCCTTATACTTTTATCACCAACATTGCTTTCCTTGAGAATCTTATTACTTTTGCTTCCTTATGATTAATCTTTATTCCGTATTTATCGCGCTGCTTTTCCAATGCATCTACCAAAGTTTTTAATCCCATCGATGATCATAGCCAACGCCTGATCGTCCGCGAAGCTAACCGACTTTATTAGCTAGCCCCCTATTTCGATTTCCACATCTAGCTTTTTCCATGCCTCTCTTACCATTTGCTCAGCATAGACGTTAAAGACCAAATGAGCCCTGTTTTCCTACTCTTCTTCTTCTGCCTCTCTCTTTTGGTCAATGTATCCACTGTTGACGATGTTGTGAAAGGAGTACCTGTGATGATGACTGCAAAGGCCTTGCATCCCCCGCTGCCTGGCATTACATCCTACCAGCCGCCGCCCTGAGCGGTGTCCCGTAGTTTCCAGGATTCAATTGTCAATTAATGGCTTTCATATTCTGATTAATTTATAGTTGGGCAGGATTCTCACCCCCACTTACCAACGGTATTTTTACGTGATACCATCACGTGAACTACCTTTCGTCTGGCTCCTACCCTTCGGTCTATCTGGCATGGGTGGCTCTACTAGGATTCATAGTAATTGCTCCTGCCAGTCCAGCACTAGGGGGCATTGGAACGTACAAGCCCTTCCACTACGTCAAGATTGTATTTCAAGGGAAGGGAATTTAAATTCATGATTTCAGATTCATGATTGCTGATTGAAGCCCGACTAGGAAACTAGTCATAACTCTTGGTGATACCACCTCTGTGATGAAACTATGGTGTTACGCCATTAAAATTGATTGTGAATGTTTACAGTTTCATAATTTAGTGATATAGAGTGTGAATTTTACAAGGAATGGTCCACGAGTCACGTTTGATGCATTAAACTCGTAACCAGTCACTATTACTATCGTGAGTATTTGTCATGTCGCTTACAAATTTTTCATTAGGAATTTTCCCTGACAAGGAGTATGCTACACGCTTTAAACCGTGTTTCCATAGTTTTTCAATCAAATTATGCCAAAAAGTGAGATATTTTAAAGTAAATTCATTCACGTCAGAGTTTTCATGGTGGTGGTAATAAATAATGCCATAAATTCAATTTTAGTTATAATGTCTGTGGGGTGAACTTCTCAATATATGGCCCATTTTCTGTATTACTTAATATCATTTACCAAATATCGATTACCGAATCGATATTTGGTATTATCGAATTACCATGTACTACGAATAAAAATATCCTTATACTTACCTCAAACAGCAGTTTACATGCATTAATGAATTAATATCTGAAAGTAATCATTCCCTATTTAGCAATTCGAGTTTTTACGACAGTAAAACGTGACCATCTTTCTTTAGGGACTAAAGGGGACTTAGAGAATTTAAGGCCGTTTTTAAAGAAGGTATTATAAAAAATAGGGAAAAGATGAAGAAGTATTAAGCCTTTTGGATGAGCTGCATAAAGAAGGAATATGCTTAATTAGGCTTAGAATTCCTCCCGATTTGACCGGAACTGTCCAAGCTTGAAGGATCTGTCATGGCTTACCACCCCGATGGAAAATGTGCTACGGCGAACTCATGGAAAAAATTGCATCTAAATGTATCACTCATCTTCGAAAACCTTCCCCATGGGGCAATAGGAAGTACGTGGTGAGGGCCAAGAAGGTTTCAGCCACCCTATTAATAACGTGATTCGAAATTGGTAATCCAGTGTTTGGTACTAGAACATGCCGCCGAATTTGCAAGAAATAGTTTCATTATTTAATTTATGGTAGAATTAAATAACTGTACCCCATTAACTTATTTTTTATAAATGTATTAGGTACTTTCATTGACCACATTTCTAGCATAGCATTTGATTTTCGAGTGTTAAATCGTCGATGAAAAATTGAACTTTATTTGACCAACACTAAAAAATAATATCTATTAAATTTTATAAACTGCGTCCCAATTTTTTCCCGGATTTGGAACATCAGAATATGGTATTCCAATGATTAATTGCCATTAGATGAAGCAGTGTGGCCCAGGAATGGGCAAAAGCATATGAGAGAAAAAGCGATGAAATCTTTCCCCTCCCTGATAGGTGGATAAAAATAATTATTGCGTGTACATTTTAACGTTCTCATTCCACTCATTTCTGTCCCTTCTATATCTGAAGTTACCAAGATTAAAACTAAAAATGTACGTGCTCTTTAATTCTCCCGCCGTCGTCGCTAAAAACGGCATCCCCTGCTTCTTTTGCCACATGGTGATTTCCCCAAACCCGGCCGCCCTCTCGCCTGGCTGACCACAGTAATCCTTGTGTACTCATTTAGCTCTCAAGATCCATTTGTCGAACTCTCTTTCGACGCATCAAAACGCTTACTTTTTTTTCAACTCACCGACCTCCCACGCTTCTCGTACCCAAAAGGCTTCATGCCCGAGGCAATCCATCAACTCCTATACCCTAAAATGGACTTCTACCTTTCCTTCCCCTTCCACTCTCTTTTTCCTGGACCCCTTACCCTGACCACGAAGAATCCCTCCATAAAACGCGGAAAAGTTTTAAGCGTCGTTTTTATTACCTGCCCCGAAATAGGAAGCAATTAACAAGCCTACGCCGTGTACTTAATGACTCGTTCACGTCTCGTGACCCGGACATGATGAATGGAATTTGATGATTTCTGTGCATTCTCTGGACGGACGGGCTCAACCTTTCGCATTGTTCTCCGGATCACTGCCGCACCGTGGCTCCGTCTTTGCTTCCTTTGATCTGGAAGACTCATTAAAAGATTTAGGGATGGCGAGGAAGGTAGTATACTCTTGATGCTCGTTATGCCCACTTCAATTGACCTGCGAATATGGATGTGAATGATCAAGCGCATTGCTTTTCTAGGTATGGTAGCCGTAAATTCATGATGGAATCATTAACTTTGCGCTCTGTACTTGTTCGCAGTCCTACTGGTTCTGAGAATTTTGTGCAGTTCATGAATTCCGTAAATATCTTAGATGCTCATCCTATCTGAGCAATTCTGTAGAACGAAGAACCTCGTTCAAATAAAGGAAATTAGTCTTTCAATTTCTCCCTCGGCTGTATTTATTTATTTAATTCAAGAGACGATGGAATAAGTACGTGTAGATATATTAAGTTATTGGGCCAATAGCAGGCAACACACGTCATTGTAGAATGTGCATGCACAGAACGTAGGTTTTCCTACCGCACTTCAAGTCTAAGTAGGTCAAAAAATAAGGGAAATACTTAGTTATCAAAATACACGGCAATGTAACAGCAGGTACACAAATCCGGATGATTAACCATGGAATGCAGAACATGTAGACGAACATGTTGTATTTTTTACGTAGCAAACTTAGATTTGTTCCCAACTGTTGGTAATGAAAATAAGAAATTTTCTTCGACCATAGGTCTTTTTGAGCAATGCTTTGAACTCCTCAGTATAGTTCTGCGAAGTTCTGACAGCGGAAATGGTTTCACCCTGAATAGTTTTATATGAGAAAAATTCTTATGCCCTTCCTTGGCAGTGTATATCGAAATATTTCTGTATGAAATGTTTGAATAATGATCAGCCTGGATTCTGCGGCATCACATTTACGATATTAATGGCAGTACGTTATAATCTTAAAGCATATTAATATATGCTTTAGGAATTTTATGCTTTTTCTATAGAATATATATGATTGAATATTTCAAATTCATTGAGACGTACGGATTTTCTTGTGTATGCCGTGTGTTTCCGAGGTTTCGTGAACCTTGATTGTCACTTTTTAAGGGGCCAGTTTCGACTTTTAAAATGTATAAATGTGTATTTTTTTGTAAGAGACTCAAATGGAGTGGATGAAGGATGAGCACTAGGACAGGTGGGAGTAGGGAAGCTGGAGAACTTGCATGAAAAGCTGAGTCCCACGTGTGGCTGGTTTTGAAACTACCATCTCAATTGAAACTTAGCTAAGTCATCCTTATCTCGATAGACTCAGGGATTGGTCGAGATTTGGATCTTTCGACCGGGGAAGCCATTCAAGATTTTTATTGTTTCTAGTTATATTCTAGACTCTAGGAGCTTTTATTGGCACACGATATAATTTTTAGCGTCGAATTATCATCTATAATTGACTCTCAACGTGAAATTTGTTAATGTAACCTCGAAATCTAGATCCTTTATTAATAAAAACTCATGTGGAATAATATAGTGCGATTTTCTGTTTTTATAAATTGCGTGCATTTTACGTTCAATTAACTGCAGAATACTGACACTCGTTTTAGAAAATAATTCAAAACAAGTGATTTCGTTGGAATAACTACAGTGAAATAAGGTAAAGAAGGGGAAGTAAGGTTTCTTATATTCCCCCGATTTTTTTCAGGGTTTTTTAGGAGTTCATCTCCATTTATTCCACTAAATTCACTGAAGACAAGGAACGGGTTCCAAGAAAAATGTACCTCTTGGGTGATAGAGTTTGACGGTTAAACCTTTAAAGTAGATTAAAATAAGCTTTAGAGTGGTATTGCCTAGCCAAGAATAAACACAAATTGAAATCGGAAATTGATTTTGCGAAAAATCGATGACTTTTCGACCCTGAGTGTACCTGAAATGTTTTTCATATTAACAGAACTCGGTCTAGGAATTGCCAAAAATAAAAAAGTGTAATATTTTGAAGTGGAGTGAAAGCCTACGTTATGTGCTAGAATATTCTACAAATGGCATTGCCTCCCATTCAATCTCCTCTAAAAGGTCTTATCTAGCCTTCAAAATTTATTGGTTCTCCGAGAATCACCAGCAGCATTTCAAAATTGACTATTTCGTCGGCCACGAAATTTAATGACCGATATAACAGTCCTAACCCTCATGTTGTATTTACAATCGAAATTGCTTGCAGAAAATCAGAGGAAGACATCAAAGACATTCGTTTTCGACTTAATACTTTTTTCTGCTTAAAAAAGGGAAATCAGTGGATAAAATTCCTTAAAAATAGCCTCCCTATCCTATTTACTTTAAAAATTTACTTAGATCAACTGCGGATTGCGGTTTATCTAATGTGACACTCACGAAGGTCCTGTGGAGCGCAAACACATTCAGTCTATGTACATGCCTTACTTAGGTATTATTTATTTTTTCTACGCAATAAGATAAATACCAATACGCCCAATGGTTGTGGATAATCTAAAAATTTGTCTTTATTTGCTTAAAAATCACGCTCAAAGTACTATTCAGTACTCTTAAAGTACTGGTTAAGGTCGGCTATTGGGGAAGGATTTGAATAAACAAATGCTGATCTAAAATATTAGTTAGAATAATATTAGTCAATAAATATGAATTTTCAAAATGTTGAGATAAAAACTATTTTTTGATGATTCCAGTTCTTAATTGAAAATTTAAAATAAAACTTTATTTGCCCAAGATTTTAAGGGTTTAGGCTTATTTGAAAGTGATTTTGAGCAGACTACCGATTCACGCATGCTTCAATAAAGCTTTGTAATAAGCAAATTTTTACCCAATGTTAATTGAATAGCTAAGAAGCTCAAAACTAAAATATAATCTAATAATTGGATATTAATTTCAAAAATGCGTGTATTTTTCAAGCTCAGAGTACATCAGTTAATTCTTAGAAATATGTAATTAGCTACTTATTCAAGTTTATCATTAAACTGATCTGTGCGTGTTAATACAGCTGTGTACGTACATTTTTAAGTTCCATTTCTCGGCTACTTTCATTTTTTAATGTTTACAAAATCATTTTTATTGATTGCTAAGTTGAGCTCGTACACGTAGAAGCAAGAGGAACGTAGAGCTGTATATTTGTGCGTTTAATGCTAATAATTACGCCCACCCTCTCGAGACGAGGTTTTCTCGGCGCGCAAGGAGTAGTCAGTTCCCTTCTGTGCCCGAGGCGGACGCTAACGACTGCGAGAAATCATTTCGTTTGTCAATTCGGTGCGTTCCCCGATTTCCAGGCCGTGTTTGCTCGCCGTTTTAAATGTTCCTCTCCCCGTGGATGGAGGATGAGAGAGCGGCCTCGCACAAACGAGGAGAAGGCTCCTCCACCCAACACACCCCCCAAATCCCCTGCCCCACGCCTCAATCTCCTCCGCCCGCTTTATGCCCTCATATGTGCCTTTCAAGCGATTCCACTCGACGACTAGGGAATTCATCTCTTGAGAGTCCTTCTCTGTACTTTTCATCCCTTCCCCCTCCTTCACTCTCTCTCTCTCTCTTCCCATCTTTTTTCATCACCCCTCCTCCACTTCCCCATCTCCCACATCTATTTCTCTTCTCCTCCTCCTCCTCCTCTCAAAGGCTTCCAAAACACTCGTCTCAGTCCCTTCCTCCCACCACCCTCCCCTTCGTGTAACACACGCTCTATTTCCACCGAGATTAACTCGCGGAGGAGCCACCAGAGGGCGGGATGGGAGACTTGTCTTCCGATTGAAACGAACGGGTCTGGTGGGTCGGTCGGAGGGTAAAAGATGTTTCGTGTGGAATCAAAGAGGGACTGGGAGGGGGGAATGGGGTTCGAGGTTGGTGTGGGGGAGATCTTCCTTCGTAGAAGAGGAAGGGTTTAGGAGAGGGAATATGGGAAGGGAAAGGCGAAAGTGGAAGCTTTTTTTCTTTTCGAGGAGCGGCAGCGGCAGGCGAAAACGATGTTTAAGGGAGTAGGGCCAAGAGCCTTTTTTGGGGAAATCGGGGAGTCCCATAGGGTAGCGTGTCGGGACCAGGAGCCTTCTAAAAAAAAACAAACAAAGGTTTTGCGCAACGCTCTCTTAACCGGCATTTAATGCCAAAGCTATTATGGAATTTAAAAATAAATATGAAGATTTCCCTGCACAGCCTTGAAGTTTCCTCTGCTCAGAGAGAGGAAAGTTGTAGCAATTTTAGCTTCGCGCCACTGATGAAAAGGCAAATATGCTTCAGGAATCTTGTTATCCGCTCTGAAATTTTCCGTCGCGGATGTTGGACGTACACAGCATATTAACTGAAGGCTCTTAAAAGGGGAAATATTTTCCGAGTACACTTCTGCATACCGTTGTGGCAGATTCCATCTCGTTCAGTGCTATATTTCCACATTTATGCACATACTACTTTTTAAACTGTTACATTTTTTTTCTTCTCTTCGCCGATGATGTTTTTGCGCTGTTCAGAGTGAATAAGTGGTCGTATTCGAACACAAGTATTTGCTTAGTTTTGGCGATGATGAGAGTCAAAGTGATGTATATTTTTCGAACTTTATTTTGTAGTCGATGCTATCTACTCTCATAAACTTCGTTCTCACGGTTAACGCTAAAGAATTATTTTGAAATAAAAAAAATGTTTCGCGCTTAAGTTTAGTGACCAACACTAAATAACCCTCTAGCTTACCACCACTTAACGGATAACGATTTACGTAAGCATTTTTCAATGAATAGTTTCAATACCTTACGTTTTAACTACTTGAACACTCTTTGAACCAGGTCACACCAAAAAGCAATTAACATGAACACAATTTATTTGGGGGTTACTTTTTAAAAGAAACATATTATATACTGTTTACTGTTTTCAATCGTATTTTGCGAGTGTGATAAAACGTTTATTTAAAGTTATAGAATTATTAACCCAGAATACCTTAAGAAATTTTATTCCTCAAAACGGAGGTGACATTCAAATGCGAGCTTCATTAATTATGCTATCTACGAAAATTTAAAACAGTTTTACTACGCATAATTCCACCAAACTTATGCATACGAAAGTACTGCGATTTCCGCAGATACTTTCCTACTTTCCCAATGCTTGATGCAGCATTTAAACTTTTGAAAGTTTCTTTGCAGTATTCCGGATACTTTCATATGCAGTGTCATGTCATCTCTCAAAGATAAAGCATGAATGTTTCAGCGAGTCACCTTTTGTTTTCGACTTTATATATTATGTTTTTTTAGCCAAGCTATTTATGTTCCAGATGTCCATTTCAGTGAAACTTGTCGTTGACATATTGGCGTTCATATACACCTACAGATCACCATGCACCTTCAGGATTTGCGGCAAGTGGTAGTTAGTTACACACCAGGCAGGCACCAGGCACAACAATCGTGGCATGAATGCGGGGAGCACTTTGAAAAGAAGTGCTTGGCTATGAAAATAATTACTTACTTACTTACTTACTCCCATGGCCATCTATGCCCAAGCTGGGATTTGGCCTCACCAACGCGTGCCCCCTCTATCTTTCTCGGTCTCTAGCTTCTTCCACTGCTCCCCCTATCCGGTTTATGTCCGTCTTTGCTCCATCCCACCACCTTTTTCTTGGTCTTCCCGGTGGTCGTCTTCCCTCTGGTATCCCACTGGTAACATCCTTAAGTATTGAGCCCTGCTCTGCTCTCATAACATGCCCAAGCCATCTCATTCTTCTGGCCCTGACACATGCAGTTATGTCATGCTCTTTGTAGAGATCTCGTATTTCCTTATTCCTTTTGATTCTCCATATTTCGTTTTCCTTTGTGGGGCCAAAGATTTTCCTCAGGACTTTATTCTTGAATATAATCAGCTTCCTTTCTTCTTTCCTGTTCATGATCCATGTTTCTGCCCCATAAAGAAGTACTGGACGTATTATTGTGTGATATATTTTGATTTTGGTCTTTTGTGATATTACCTTTGAATTTAATATTTTATTACAGGCATACATGCTTTTGTTAGCTAAATTAATTCTGTTCGTAATTTCCGGTTCTTCACTATTTTTGTTTGATATTATTGTTCCCAAGTATTTGAATTGTTCCACTTCTTCGAAGTTATGCCCATCTATATTTATTGTAGTCATTAGCTGATGTTCTGTTCTAGTAAAGTGCATGTATTTTGTCTTTTCGTCATTTATTTTCAGGCCCACTAGTTCCGTCTCCTGGAGTAGAATTTTTGTTAGTTCTTCCAGTTCCTCCTTGTCTTCTGCTAGGAGAATAACATCATCTGCATATGCTAGGATATTTATTCTAGTTCCTATTTTAATTCCCTGGTTGGTTCTTCTTACATTTTTCAGGGCATCTTCTAGTGCTATATTGAACAGCAGAGGAGATAGACCATCACCTTGCCTTACCCCCGTGACGACCTCGAATGCTTCAGATAGTTCTCCATCTATTCTCACTTTACATTTAGAGCTTTCAACTGTCAGCTTAGCTAAATTTATCAGTTTTCTGGGAATGCCAAACTTTTCCACCTTTTGCCATATTCGTTGTCTAATAAGGCTGTAATACGCTTTTGAATAATCTATGAAAAGTCCATAGAAGTCTTTATTATATTCCCAATATTTACTGATGGCTTCCTTTAAAATAAAAATCTGATCTGTAGTGTAACGGCCTTTAATGAATCCAGCTTGGTGGTCTTCTATTATGGAGTCAGTGTATTTTTCTATTCGACCTTGAATTATTTTCGAAAAAAACTTTATATGCGTTGCTAAGCAATGATATACCTCTATAATTTTCACATTGTTCATTATCTCCTATTTTGTGAATGGGTATTATAATGGCTTCCTGCCATTCTTTTGGCATCCTTTCTTCTGTCCATATTTTGGAGATTAACTTATACAGTTCTTCATATACTATTCTTCCACCTTTTTTTAATAATTCAGACGGTATTCCATCTTCTCCCGGTGATTTATTATTCTTTAAGGTCTTAATTGTGTTGTCTACTTCTTCTTTAGAGGGTTCCTCGACAATGAAAATAATTACTTACACAAAATCCGGTGCTATATTGATTTGCAAGGTGAGAAGATTTTGTCAATATCAATCTTGAGGGGTGTGAGCCTTTTTGTGATTAGGTATCAGTTCTAATAATGATATATCATTGATGACACATCCTAAGTATTTTATACCTAGTGAGATTAGTAAGTTTGTAGAAAATATCTTTCATCGTTTTCAAATTCCCTATGCGGTCGCTGCAGGTCCGATTCTCCATCTGGTCTAAGCCTGTTTCAGATCTGCACCAAAATTGTCTTTTGTTGGCATGAGAGCTGTGCTGCACTCTTCAGAATGATGTTACTTTTGACTAGCAACGCATTTTTCATGAGATAATGCAGAAAATTTTCAGAATTTCTAAAGTTCAAAGAGTTCAATAGGGAACTTTTTCAAGAAGGTAGAAAAATTTTCAATATCTCGTAGAAGAAGGCTCTTTACCTAAGCAGTACATACATTGCAGGAAAGAGGGCTTAGTGGCAACGACATACGAAGGAGAAGTACGCTAGCGAATGAAACCTTCAGCGATAGAACAGAGCTAATGGAAGGGACCATGTGTACCTATGCATAAAAAGAAAAGGCTGGCGATGAGTTTAATATGGAGTGTGACGTTGCTTGGTTCAGAAAACTAGGATTAATAAATAGATGGCGAGAATCGACCTCACTCTGACATACCTGTACGGGGGACAACGGAGAAAGTGTGGTGGACAGCAAGGAAGAAAATAAAAAGGAAGTTCTGTTCCGAATGAGCTTCGATCTGGCTTTATGGATGAGATGAAGAGAGGTGGGACACATACCAAGTGTAAGTGAGAAGAAGAGCAAGGAGACCAGAGCCTGCCTAATTAAATTCCCATACTCTCGACGAGAATAATTTCCAGAGTTTACGCATAGCTCATTGTCATATCCGAGGCTGAGAAGAGAGTTATCATAAATTACAAGGTAAGTCGTGTGACATAAGACTTGCGTTGTACAAGCAACGTAAAATGAGTTGCCACCCAAAAAGCAGCTTCTTTCGCTTGCAACGGTACCATCATTCTCCACTGGAGTCCAATATTCCTCAAATTGGGCAAAGAGACACCATCCTTGAATAAAAACCAACATTTCCTACTCACCACCATGGAGGAAAATCTTCCGTGACTTCCGCCGCTGTCCATCTCTTCATTTATGAACGGAAAAAGCTGTATTATTTCTCTCCAACTGATGTGATAAAGGGGTTTTGTCCAGCCGGAGCTGCACGCAGCAGTACTCAAATTTCCACGGAGAAGAATAAGCTGGGCGACTGGCTCTGCAAACAAGATCTGACCGCCGGGTAAACACCGTCTGGCCAATTTGTCTGGGAAACTGCGACGTACTTTCTTCGCATATTCGCTCCTTCTCTGTTTCCGCATATGTCTCACTCCCACCCTTGCATTGTATCGGGCTAACGAAGGGAATAGCTACTCATAGGATGCCGGTACGGCTTTCTCTCTGTCAACTGTTTCGAAGTTGCGGCAGAATCGTGATTGAACGATGGCGTTGCTAGAATGGGCGAGTCTCTTGGCATTTGCGTGCGTTCTCACCCATTTATCTACATCCACACAACACATTCATCCACATCAACTATGGAGGCGTGCGACAGAAGTTGTTAGGACATCAACCATGAAACAGCGAGGAATTGGAAAAATGCATGGAAAGAAGGAGTTTAACTAGTGAAACGTACGTAAATGGAGTGCTTTAATGTATCGTTCTATTTATATATAGTAACTAACAGTTCGCTGGAAGAAGTAATTTTTGAAATCTTCCAATACACAGAGTATTTCTCCATTTTTTTACCGCAGTTACTTTAATTGTTTTTTACCCATAGCGCGGTACTTCTCATTACGTTTTCAATCAAACATTCCTGAGATGAACCCCGAATATTTGCGAAGTCCTCGATGAGAGAGTTTCCTTGAAGGAGAGTATCTCTCTTTCACCTTTTACCCGGGGATCATCCAAATATTCTCCTCATAGTACCAAATCTCTTAAATGCAGTGTATTCGGTACTTATAAATCGTTTTACCCACGATGGGTCTGAACTTATTGTGATTCCCTAGCGTTTGCTCTCTCCCATTATAGATGCGAGAAGAAAAATGTGGGAATAATGGGAAGGTGTCTTCTCTTGGATGATGTTCGTGGAATTAGGCGTGAGTCACAATCATCTTTCACAATGTGCTGCCTGAGCACTCCCTTTCACAAACTTAACATTACTTCTGTTAAATGACTTCCAGTGTTCCCTCCAATTTCGATAGAATAATAGAAAGCGTGTGAATTGCTTGAGGGTATAAATAACCAACCGTGTAAATTTACAGTCGGATGAGAGCGCCAGCTTTTAGTTACCTATTCTGTTTCAGTGCGGAGTAAATAGGACTTGATAAAGAACGTAAATTGATACGGTTAAACTAGAACATTTTAGCTCGTCAGGGAGCATTTTGCACACGTCTTGAGAACATAGGTCTTTGGATGGGTCTCTTTCACGCCATCGGTATTATTTTATATCTCTCCATTAGGACAAAAAAATATTTGTGAACGAATTTTGAGTATACCGGGAATAGCCACGGTGTTAACTTTACAGTGTCGCCTGAAAGTGCACGTAACTGCGGAATTCCCCAGAGAAAAATCATTCGCCGTGCCCTGGACTCGAACCTGGATGCCTCAGTATCGTTCCGAGCGCTGTAATCAGTTAAGCTACCGAAACTGTGGCTGAGACTATCTTATGTTGACCAATCGTAATAGAAGTTACATTAGTGAGTGACTTGCTCCATCAGCGACGAGAAAGTGAAATGAAATGGTAGATCCTAGTTACATGACATTAAATGGCATGTAACTTAGACTGTTCGCGAGCGACCTCAAAACAGGTATCATTGATGCCTCCGTTGTTGGAAGCTTTTCACTGGATGGATGCTCATGATTGCTAAAATAAGCTCATTATTCTCATCGAAGCTTTTCTATAAACAGAGTAAAAAACAACAAAGAATATTCTTTGGGAAACATAAAGAAGACGTTTTCCTTCAAAAACCGGATCATCGTTTTATTCTGGATTTCATAAACTTGTGAGAAAAAAATAAGTTTAGTTTTGAAATAATAATGAATAGAAATTGTTCCAATCACAAGTGAAAACAGCTTTTTGGCGTGAAATTCAAACCAGTCTTGCCCATTAGAACTTACAGAATAAAATAATATTATCGGTAAAATTGATGAAAGAGTGAGAAATATTTATTGGCTGAGTTTAAAACACAGATACCAAGATCTGGAGTTAATTTATGCCTCTAAGTAATACTGTAATCCTCGATGTATTATAGCTTTAGTTTTAAACTTCTGGATTCATTTTTGTGCCGCAGGTAATTTGGGGAGTAAGGCTGCGCTCACCGTGAGTTGGAGAGACGTGGATTAGAAGTCCTTTGGAATCCCTCGTGGCATCCCTTTGGTGAATATCTTCATCCGTTTCACTTTGACGGCTCGCTTCGTTTGCCACGACGTGTGTAGAGCGTCCTCGGATAAAATTTCGACATAGCCAAAGCTGCTCCGGCGGAAGCTATAATCTTTGACGCATTTGCCGAACCTTGGGCAACGACTGACAATGAGTTTTAAACACGAGAAGAAAAAGAGATTTTTGCAACCAGATTACAATACTGGAGAAAATGGGGTCAAATGCATCACTGACTTGTAGATTTACCGTATTTCTGCGAATATAAGCCGCACTCGAATATAAGCCGCACCCCGTGTTTTGGGGTCTCAAACAGGGAAAAAAGTTAAGACGAGAAATTAAGCCGCACCTTTTATTAGTGCATCCCGTACTACATACAAGTATTAGGCAAAAGAATTGTATAACTGTTTTTACATTACCTATGTAACTGTGACACAATGTTACCTATATTATTCATTAATATATGAATAAATTGTGCACCAATTTGACTTTTTTCAGCGTTATTTCATACTTTTCCCGTGGCTTAAGCGAGTTTTGCTGGCGTCCGCGTGAATCTGAATGGCAGGTTTTCTCTAATCAGTAATTTTTACGATTTTTAAGAAAGTTATCGAATTTAAGCCGCACCTCAAATATAAGCCGCCAAGGCCCCAAATGAGGCCCCAAAATCGGAAGAAAAAGTTCGGCTTATATTTGGAGAAATACGTAAGTAATTTATATATGGTTTATGTTATGAAAAGTTTACTTTTTATAACATTGCAAAAGGCAGATATCGATTTTTAATTGGTATCTTAGGTTCGTATTTTCTACTGTCCGGTTTTTCTTTTAATGGGAATAAGTGTAATTGAAATACCATTTACGCGCATTTGTTAAGCATATTTAATGATAATATTCCAGCAGATTGATTGAGATGATAGTGTATTGATGAGAGATGAGATGATCTACGATTTTTGATGAATTCCAAAATGTTGCGAATTATTTATTAATCGTATATTTTCACACTCGTCAAACTGCATATTTCTGATGCAGTCTATTTACACCATGTTACAGGCATCAAATTGAAGATTTGATGGAGTATCATGGTTTTTCTAAAAAAATTATAGGAAGAAAATTAAAAACTATTCCGAAATTTTACCAGTTCCGAAATTTAAAAATAATGAACTAACCTAATAGTATCAACAATCGAAAACATAATTTATATTATTGCATGCATGAAACAAATATTTAAATATTATAAGCAGCGTGTTCATTTTGTTCCTAGCAATAATAATTACTACATGTTTTCGTTTTTAATTATTTACTTATTTTGCCTAAGTAACCATGAGTGTTTGAGCAATATGTATTGATTGATCAACCGATAAAAGTTTTGATGACAAGTGATGGAAAAAGCTTTGGTGACCAAATATTTTTTCTTTCACATGGCTATAGAAGTTCATTGATTTAATTACCGCTATCTGAATCAACCATTTTTCGTCCTCGGCAGTCATGAGTGAGCCTCAAGTTGAGCTCTCTAATTTCAAACTCCGTCAAATATAAGTTGAGAGACTCATGAGTCTTATTTTGGATGCATCCGGGAGGTTGGACTCTTCACAATAAAATGTAAAAGGTGTCCCACAGAAAGCGATAAAAGTAATGGCTGGAGTAATAATAACTACGCCGGCCACCTTCCCTTCCCCTCATCTCTTCCATTCCACATTTCTTCTCGGAGTCATCTGTTGACTCAATGTCTGGTGGTATTTCACAAAAGACTTTTTTCTCAATTTCATCGTTGCTTATTTGGGCATATCTCTTAACTACTATACACCTCTGTGTAAAAGAATGGCAACAATCTAATGGGAGTTAAATATAACTCCAAAGGCACAAAACCGTAGGAAATACTTACACCAACTATTAAAAACAAACGAGATTTGAGTTATGAACCGAAGTACCGGATATCACTCATTACACGGTGGTGCAAAAACCTATCACCAACACACTGTTATCAGTAAATATTGTCACCACACACCAAATGACGGATTCATAACATATCTTTTTCTTTACAGATACAAGTGAAACAGAAAGATGGGCACAATTAGATCCTCTCGATATTCTACACTAATTGAGTAACAATGTGAAGCTGCTCACGCTTCCACAGCACTACTGCTTTCGAGTTCTACAGGTATTCGCGAATTTCATAATTTTGTGTACATTTCATAAAACATATGTCTGCATCTTTAAAGCGTATCAAGAATGAGGACTGTTATATTTATTGACAATCAATACAATAACAGTATAAAGACTTACTTTAAAGTTATTTCTAGCATTAAAAACATTTTCAGGTAAAAATTAATATTTACTTCAGAATAAATTTTCATTTTTCAATTCATTTTTCATTCGCTTCAATGAGTTTTTATTCGCTAAAATTGACTACCAAAATTTTAGCCGTAAATATGTAAATATTTACGGCTAACATTTTACACATGTAAAATGTAATTTTACTTGTACATATGCAAAATTTTACATATGTAAATAACAGGTAAGCACAGCTAATTACATATGTAAAAATTAGTCATCCTCCTGCAAATTTATTTATTGTTTACTTGCTATTGCTCGTTGCCATGTGATCAGGATTTCACCGGTTCACGTCGTTATTTGAGGATTTGAAGATTTTATTAATTTGAAAAAATGAAGAAAAAAATGGTTACCGAATAATCATTCTGCTCGTGATTAATAATTTATTATAACGAATTTAAGAAACTAAATACTTTTTCCTGCCGACTAATATAAATCCTGTATTCTGTTAATTAGCAATGGAAATATTGTATTTGAAATTGAAATCCTCGTTTTTTGGTGAAAAATGTTATTTCATCGATGTGCTTATTATCCCTAAACCTACTACGTTAAATTTTCCAACACCCGATCGATAATCCATACCTGAGTGTTGTGGGTATCAGGGTTTTTGGGTAATTGTTGTACCATCTCTAATTATTATCAAAACAGATTTCATTTTAACGTACCACCGTGGAATGTTAAGAATCTCTTTTTTCGACCCAGTGGCGACGGGGTAAAGTCCTCGCCTGCTATACTGAGGGTCGCGGGTTCGACTCCCGCCTGAGTGGATTTTTCACCACTCAGGACACGGGTGTTTGCGTTCGTCCATTGTTATATGTTTAAACACCCGATGTAAAAGGCCGTTCGTGCTTTTTTCGGGGATGTGGAAATAAATAAATAAAAGTTAATAAAAGCTAACATATGGAGCTTCCGAGCTGAATCAACGCTGAATCTTAAACCTCGTGAGAAGTATACTATATAATCATCTTAGAATGAACTTCTGACTAGTAGAAGTCTAGTGTACCTCACAGAAAGCGATGCAATGAAAGGCAAGGCAATAGCCTCCGATCGGCATTCTTAGGAGAATGAAAAGATAATGATGAACCATCTTCGTCGCACCACACCTCACCACTCTTTGGCAGTCTTTATGTATTTTTTTTTACGGCGACGCATCTTGCTTGTGGAATCGACACATTTTTAACGGCAATCTTGGTAGTTCTCAACGACGTGAGGGATTACAAAGAAATGCAATGAATCCGTGGCACCCATGCTCTCATTCCTTATGGCCGTTTAATCAAAACGGAGAAAGTAGCAGGAGGTGAGGGCAGGGGGTGTGTGCGTGGAGATCGTGCCGGAACGTAATGGAACCTACCAGGGAAAATTGGTAGTAGAAGGAGTTGGGGGACAGGGCTGGAAAAAGAAGGGGGCAGACGTTGGAAACGCCCTGCCCTCATCTCGTCATCCCCGCCTTTGCGACGAAAACCCGCGTCTCAATTTGTTTGAGCTCGTCAAGAGGGAAATGGGAAGACTCGCTCTCCTTTTTTTATATGTATATATATACGGGTAACCGTACCAATTTCCTTTTCGTCCCACTCAGTTCCTCGTCGTTCTTCCTCCTTGAAGACTGCTCTGGCCACTGCTGCCCCCATAGTTCTGTGCAGAAAAAATTGGAGCAAGAAGCAACTCCTCTTCTCTTTTCCGGCCAGCTTCGCTTCTTTCTCTTTCCATCTCCTTACATTGCGTTTCCTTGCGAGCCCTTCCTCACTTCCTCCTTCCCACTCAATACTCCTTCTCCCTCGACCATTTACGCAACTCGCCTCTCCAATAAGAAAATTCCTTCTCATTCCTCAATTTCTTGACTCTCGAGTTTCATCTCATGGGGCGTTCCTCTTTCTGTTCCCCTCCCTCCTTACCCCTACCTTCCCCCCCCCCGCCCACATTCAGTTCCCTTAGCTCGTCTCGCGATGCGTATTTGTCACCCTCCCATGCTTTCTCCGGTTCCAACTCATTTCCGGGGACTCCTCGGCCCTTCTCCGGAGTTCTTCCCCCTTCCTCCCGGAGTCGATCTTCTCCTTCCTTCCTTCCTTCCAGCGTTCCCGCACACGCAAAAATGACACCCACACGCACTCATCTTGTTTTTCTCCTTCTTCTTCACTTTCTTCTTCTCCGCCGGAACACTTGAACCCCCCTTTACCCCCCGACCCACCCCACCCCCTCATCTTGCGTCCAAGGCTCCGCCCACGAAAGTGGTGATCGATGAAAGTGAATGGAACGTCCAGCCTGCTGTATTGGCCCTTTCATGGGGGTCGAAAGTATCGTTCCCGTTTTCAATATCATTCAGCAGGATGAAGAAACAAATGTTGAAGAAATAGCATTTCCACACGCATGCGTTGAAACCGCGCTCGATGAATTAGAATCGTGTGAAAATACTAAGCGTTTTCTTTCTTTTATAACCTTTATTTCCTCAATGTTGAGCCTAAAACGTTTGGTTATAAATATTTAATGACATAATAGTAGTAATGATTTTAGGTTAATAAAAATACAAAGAGTTTAATGTAACTTTGATAATTATGTAAGTGCCATCTAATGGGATCAATTGTGGAATATAATGGAACATTTTGTTGAGAGTTCAAGGAAATGAATGCTGATCCAGTGTCATAATTAGGGCTCTAATTGCGAAGACATCTTCACGGTTTTTTTTATCACCCCTACTTCACAGAAATTGATGGCTCCCACCTATAGCAGCCTACCATCTCTCTAAATGGTACAGATAACCAATTCTATTGATCCTCTTATCTAATTAATAACTTTAATATTAATCCAAATTGTCAATGAAATAAAAGGAAATTTGGACTCTTCTGTCTGCATTGGAATTGTAATTCCTTTGATTTTATTGATAATTTCTATTGATTTAACGAGCGCATTTACGATATTGTGACTCTCCCTCTTAATGGTCACCAGGTTAACCAAAATTCGTGCATTTGAATCCAAAATACTTTGTTTTCATTGTCAACTTGGATTAATCTTTAATTAAAACTTACCATTACTCGCGATTGCAATATTCTTGAGGTAATTGCTACTGGATACTTATTATCCTACAGAATTAACTGAGAGCCGCTGTAGGGACGTGTGGCAGGGAAGTTGGTATGCAAACCATGCAAAACTAGACGGAGTAGTGAACTGGAATTTAACGAGGGAGAAGACGAGCATTGAAATATGTATTGTCTGGAAGGGTAGTACCCTGTTTTTTTGTAGACATGAAGCCTGCTTGAGAAGAGGGAGTTTTTGGATTCAGTGTTCATCTGTGCATCTCTTTTATTTTGTCGTTCCTATCAGTTCTTCAGTTCTATCGATATAATGCGAGGTTAAAAAATATCCTTTGTATCACCATGAAACTCACACGATTTAAAATTTTCAGATCAGCAACTTATGAGCAGTAAATGCTGAATTTGCCGAATATCCAAGCCTTGATGCTTTCCCCAAATTTGAGGATACCACCGGGACTAGCCACGGTATTATCTTTTACGGAGTTACCTGCCAAGTGCACATGAGTGCGATATTCCACGTAGAGGAAATATCATTCGCCTTGACCGGGATCCCGGTCAAGGCGAATGATTTTTCCTATGTGGAATATCGCGCACTTGATGCTTTTATTACAATTGTTTTGTCGTAAAAGTGCTTAATAAAATGTTCATTTCGCGATCACTGTAAATTAAAGTTGGCCCGGTGACAAGGTTGAAGCTCATGCTGCGCGGAAGTCGTGACTGATGATGGAAGGTCCGATTGTTTCGCTTGAGGTGGCGCCCCGATGGTGTCGTCCCATTTCAGATGTCCACACGCTTCTCCGGCTCAACCCCCGCATCGTCCCCTCAGCCTACCTAGCTTCCCCTTCCTCTTAATTTGCATCTAAATGATTCGATTTCTTGCGTTCTTGCTTATTCTCCCCCATTCCTGCTCCTTCCCTCGTCCTTGTGTCGTTCTCTCTTGCTTCTTTCTTCTTCCTCCTCCATCTCTTCCTTAGGAAAGATAACGTCTTCTCCCCGTGTCGGTCTTTGCTGATCCAACCCCCACCGGGGAGAAACGCAGTCCGTGAGAATACGTGCCATTTGTGACGTCGACTTCACGTGGTCCGACCGACGCACGTGCAACCTACCCCACCCTACCCTCACCATTGTGTCCCTCCTCGCAGTGAGGGCTTCTCCAAGTGGGCAATCTTGTTGATACCTTGGCGATCTCATTCCTCCTTCCCTCTTGCCTTCCAACATTGCCTCTCTCCATCCTATCCTTTGCTTCCCTGTTATTTTGCGTCTCCCGTTCCGCTCCCTTGCCCTTAATCCCACGAGCGACTCCGCTTCCGCCTCTCATACCACTCCGTATCCCTTCCGCCATCTCTTGTTTTCTCACATAGCGGAATTCCTTATGGTCCTTCCCCGCGTCAAATGAGTGCTCTTCGAGATACGCTCTAAGCTTATTGGTTCCATTCGCAAATTTTTAACAAAATTTCGGCAAAGCCATTTTATAAGGGAACGGGTGATTAAGAAATGTGGCTTGACAACAAAGAAAAGGATGCCCAACAAGCAAAACAAGAATACGGGACCAATTGGATGTATTTTGTCCCATTATTTAAGTGGTAACTGTACATCAATGACGAAAGGGATCGTTATAAGGAGTATGATGTTTCCATTTCCTTCTATCTCTATTTGAGTGGCGGTACTCACGATAAATTGATCTATTTCATTCAAATATTTTGAAGGCATGTCGTTGCAATTTAAAAAATCAAATATGGGATAAGCTATCAAAGTGAGATGAAATATCATCATTACTGTTTTAATGGTTAAATTTTTAAATATGAATCCTTAACGGCTAAGGAATACCTAAACAAAAATTGATGATGTTTATTTAATGAAGCATTTTGTGACACAGAAATGATGCATTTACATTAGCGTGCTTTAAAAATACTTTTTTCATTTTAGCAGCGGCATGATAACTGATTTTTGATCCGTTTATGATTTAGTTATTTATTTTATCACGAAACAAACACTGAAACGCCATGTGTTTTAATTCAAAGCTAATTAGGTACTGTGATTATAATCTTTGTAGCTTTTTCGAATTTCATAAAAATAACATTAACGTTAATTGCACACTGGAAAGTGCTCTACATTTAGTGGTCTGTAATTAGAGTACCTGCAATTTTTCAGCATATTTACCAGTTTGTACGATGAAAAAATTATTTTTTTTCTCCTCAGTAGTAGTTAAACGTTTTTATACTCTCCATATATTCATAATTCTCCCTGCATGTGAAAGATGTCCTTTAAATTTAAAACAACCGGGTATGATTTTGAATTTCTCAGTACATGCTAAATGCGTTTTAATTTTAAGTCGTAGGTATTCTTTAAAGTCAACAGATAAATAATAATTTATTACCTGTTCCTCTCATTTGCTCCTCAGCATGTTTTATACAGCAGCAGGTTACAGGTACACTTTTTGCTAATTATAATTCAATGAAATGGCTTTTCATTTTCTCTCTCTGGTTTTACGTCAAGTCTGTCGCTTATTACAGGTTCTACACGTTCGGTTTATTTTCACTTTTTGCATTTTGTCCTCTTTCCGTTTGTCTTCCGTCCACTCCTAACTCAGTTAATGTTTCCCCCTTCTTTGTCTTAGTTTGTTTTGTAAATTTCTTCTTATCCTTCTTAAACCGCCAGGCTCTTCCTGCCTCATCCCAGGTTCCTTTTCATCGTTCGTGCAAAGGTTTGCTAATACTCGCTTGCTGTTTTTCCTCTTTGTATCTTAAATGCGACATTTACTTCGATTTTTAGTAAATATAGTTCGTTTAGGCACATCGAGTAGCGAGAGAATGATGATGTGAATCGTGAAAAACATACATTCCTAGACTAGGATTTTCATGAAGCAATTTGTATTTTTTTCTTCGCTTGAAAGAAAAACAAGGAGCGATTATCCATAATCTCCTCCATTTCACCAGATATATTTTGTTATCCATAGTGATGAGGCAAATTTCCAGATGACGTTTGAGATGGGAAAATGTGGGTAGATGTAGGTCGAATTAGAGTCTGGTAAAAGTGACGATAATTTTGATAACTACAGAGTACCAATGATTGAATTGGGTAATCTACCGGTTAGGGTTGACTAAAATGAAAGAGAGCAGTTACCCTCAACATTTGTACCAGCGAAGGTCCCAATATCTTTATAAAATATCTCTATCATCTCAGAATTCGTTCTACCTCTCTTCATCCCGTCCATTCAACCTATTCGCTTGTTCAACATCCTGCCTCTTTGGAATCCTTTAGCAACCCTTACCTCTTAATACCTGTTCAAACACTCACTTTAAACTCTCCTAATCTCATCCAAACGTTTTCTCTCATCCATCTTATCAAGCACTTCACAAGCCTTTCCGTCCACTGCACTTTCTCCTGCAGACGCACATCTCAAAGGCCTGCAGCCTATTCTCCTTCCACGGAGTCCACGTTTCTGCACCAAGAGTAGTGATAATCCTGGCAAATATTTTTGCTGGGATATTTTAATGGCTCACTTTACACTAGTTACAGTAATGTAGCACAAATAGCAAGGGAAGAATAGTCTCTTTTGTCCCTGGTCGCATTTGCGTTTCAAAATGAATTGGGCGGAACATCACTGCTATTAATGACCTCGCGTTACGCAGAGGACTAGCGATAAGAACTTATCTCATGTCAAATTTTTATTCTTTCATTAAAACCACTCACTTAAAACATTTTATTGAAAATCTTGGTTTAGTAGAAGACGCTGCGATGTACATACTAAGTGTTACGACCTGGAGCCCTGCATCGGTGCCGGATGTCTAGAGTTCGCACATTTTATATTCTCCCAGTGGGGAATTAATTGTCCAAATGATGTTCAATGAACGTTCAGTGAAGACTATTTAAACGTTCAAAGATCATTCAAGAAGGACATTCTATGAACGTTCAAATGGCACACACAGATAGTTCATTGAACATTCATTGGAATAATTCATAGAATGTTCAACGTAGATGAATTTCGGCTGCACTGTTTTTGAAGTAATGATATATGAACCATGAAGGAATGTTTAAAAATAGTTTTTGTGAAATAATTTTCGATTCATATCGTATTACCACTCCACTGACTTCCATGCTCTCTCAAATAATATCATAATTTGCAATTAAACACGATGAAAGAGCAATTACGCGCATGTACTATAAGTACGTTATAACATCATATCTTGTTACATTCCCTATCTTCCTAACATCATTATACCCGTTTCGCATGACTAGGTACCCTATGAATGTACGCGCATATTCTCGCACCCGATTTTGGAGTACCGCCGTATAGAAAGTCGTATAAACCTAGTCACTTCCGTGAATAAATGTAACTTCGAGAACTATGATTATTAAATGGCAATTCCGTGATAGTTTGAGGATCTCGATAAGAGTTATTTGGCATTAATTAGTTGAAACCTATATTGTCACATAGTACGAATATAAATGCAATATTACTGTGATTAAACAAGAATTTGACGCATTTATGCGTAGGTACAGTTCAGTGTTCATCCGTTAAAATCAACAGTTTAACTCATTACTTATCTGAGGACATTTAGGCACTAAAAATGAAGAAATAGGCAGCCTAAATAGGCACTAAAAATTTCAAAATAGGCACTTAAAATAGGTGCTTAGAATATTATTTAATCGAAGATATAAAAACAAAAATTAAAGAAACCGATAAATCGACGAAAGTTCAATTATTAACTTTGGCCCCCAAGAGTTGGTCGATACCAGTAACAGCTGTCACTATTCTAGAAGCACCTCTAGTGGAATAACGGATTCATTAAGATGAAATTTGAAGGATCCAAGAAATTAATACATGGAATCACTCACTAGTTAAAAAACTCGAAGTCACTCAGTACAGAACGACCACACGGCCATGACTTAATCCAAGGCTCTAGTATAGTCTCCTTACACAAGTCTTAAAAAAAACCATACGAGCTTTGGCTTTGGAACCAGACAGATACCCACACAAGGATTTGGAACCTTGTCGAAGAAACCAAATTGCAGGCTTGGGATCCTCAACCAAGAAACCCACCCGTGGCTGGTATTGCACGGCAATTGGGCGCGACCCCTACAGCGATGGCGTTACGGGTTCAAATGCCTGAACTGGTAGTTACAATGTCACCTTGGACCAACGCAATATACTAAAAATGTCTACATAAAACAAACAGGACGACAAACAACAGAATTATATTGCAATTATAAAATCGCGGAATGAATCCCGAAAAAAGAAACAGTCAACAACAGAATGCATTTGGCGCCACCATAGCAACGTTCTCAACGTTGTTCATATTTTTAGGGCCGTATGTGCTCGCAATAATAAACCAAGTCTACTTTTTTAAGAGGTTTTAAACATGCTCTTTCAAACGAAAATGATTCAAAAGTGTATCCAGAAGGTCTTTATTTTGTAAGAGCGGGCAGAAAAAAACCTATTTTTGTCGTTTTTACAAATGTCATCCTCAACGTTGTACCTATATTCAGGGCTTAATATGCCCGCGATGAAAAACCAGGTATATCTTTTTAGAGGGTTGAAATCAATCTCTTTATAATGAAAATGATCCAAAAGAAATTCCAAAGGGTCATTTCTTGGAAAAGCAGGGAGAAAATACCCTATTTTTGCATTTTTACAAAAAGTGTCACATTTTGACTCTATTTTTAAAATAATGGAAATCACTAGGAAGATGAAATATTATATTCATAAACCATGTATTTATATGTTATCATGCTCAAAGTTTCACGTTGATTATAGCTTTACTTCCTGAAATATAAAAAGCCAAAACTTTTATTTTTTTTCAATCCGCAATTTTTTGGGCCAGTACCGCCCGCCAACAAGGAGGTCGCTTTTACAGTTATTTTTATTATGTTTTTTAATAGAACTCAAAACTTTGTACAAGATATCTAGTTCTTGTTTCTTTTATCAAAATATCTCCTGAGATACTATGCCTCAAAGTTACCGAAATCTCATAATCATACTGAAGAAGGCTGCGGCACGGGGTCGAACAAATTACTATATTACAGCAAGTATACCATCGGCGAATGTAAAAGAATACAAATGTTTATTGGGGATATGTGTGAATGTACATACAACATTTCAGTGAAATCCAGGATGGTCGAGCGGGGACCACCAGACCACTTGGCATGGAATGACCCAATAGTGTACCTTTAAGTGGGTGAAAAAGATGTTTGAACTGATGTATCGGAGGCGCACATTATTCCTGTCACATACCTCACGTATTTCAATAATTTTATCTACAGAGTATAATGCAGTATTTATCCATGTTCCCCATAATATCAATACTGACTGTGAAGGCAGATCAACTTCTGGCCTACTGCCTGAAGTTGATCTGCCTTTAAATTCAGCAATGCTGAGAGGTACCTTCAAAAACAAGTTTTTGGCAATTGAAACCATCGCATGTACGCATCATATAAAATTCTATAGTTGTTTTTTACTCTTTATATAATAATACTTTGGGTGATTTTTCTTTATACATGTTTAATGACATTATTTCAACCTTGATAGATTAAAAAAGGAACTGAAATAACAGACAAGCTCTGCACTAAAGAGAATTTTGGCGACGTTGAAAAGAATATTGCTTTTTTAGGACCTTAAATAGGCTATATCAGCAGAAAAAGGCAAAAACAGGTGAAATAGGTTTTTTTAGGCAGTAACAAATCGCTTTAATTTCATCATAAATTATCCTAAATGAACTTATAACTTTAAAAAATTGGTTTCCTGAATAATAGAAAAATAGGCATTTTAGGCAATGTCCTCAGCTTAATTATTACGTAGGTACACAATGCGATATCACATGCAGGCATTAATTTTAGGAATAATATCGAACATATGGTATGTTAGAATATTTCTAGAATGTATAATTAATGAATATATTTATCGTTTATGACAATTCAAATATACATTGTTTAAATATGTTCTTTAAATGTTCAACCAGGGAGTATTTTTTAATAATACTTCTTGGACTCGAAATGAACGATCTATGAACATTCTCAAATGAATAGTTCACGCTTGAACATTCAATGAACGATCTTTGAAAAGTCTCAAATGAATTGTACACACTTGAATATTCAATGAACGTTCTATGGAT
Source organism: Pyrrhosoma nymphula (assembly GCA_963573305.1). Classification (NCBI taxonomy): domain Eukaryota; kingdom Metazoa; phylum Arthropoda; class Insecta; order Odonata; family Coenagrionidae; genus Pyrrhosoma; species Pyrrhosoma nymphula. Next base: position 13,620,468 of record OY754333.1, on the reverse strand, counting down.
GTATGCTCAAGATAATTCAGTGGTGGACTACTTTTGAATTAGTTCATAGATGTCTTCTGCATGGCCTCTCTCCACTGGGATGATTTGCATGTTTTAATGTGCTGAGACCGTAGCCGTAAATCCATCAAAATGAACTTCGTTCATTCTAGAAGTTAGTTTTATTATGTAAATAACACGTTTAACCCCGAAAAAAACATTTGTTTTACATTTCCGTCTTTAAAGGAATGATTTGTGTATCAGGCAAGGAGGGATGATTTTTGAAAAATACCTATGCAATTTATTCTTTCCGCCATAAATTCAATAACAATGTTTGCATTTATATGAGAATGAGAATGTTTTTAATTCACGAAGATATTAACCTATCTTCCTTTCTTCTAGTTTCTCAATGAATGACCCAAAAAAACTACTCTTTTTTAAAGAGGCGCGTAAATATGTGATTCAAGATCTCAAATCTGATGAAACTAAATTTACGGTATTTAAATGGCTAAGTTTTAAAAGTTGAAAACATTAGTTGGGAAAAAGTTGATTAATGCAGGCATTGTGCGTCTAGGCAAACTTCGTACAAACATGGCCTCACTATGCAAATTGAGTTTTCCTGTTCTCTTTCAAAAATACGCTTTGAAATGTATTCCGCCATAGTGTATTGAAATTTATATGCTAACCGATATTGCGCATGAAACCGTTTGAACGCATTTTCAAGCTAATCATATCAGGGCTTCTACTAAATAATAAACTACTTTATTTACTAATTGCATTCCACGATAACTATTATCAGCCAATTATTCTGTCAAGGAATAGACATTATAATATATTAAAAAAAAAAACAAATTTGGTCATACACACGTGAACATCTGGTTGGGTGGTAACAATAGTTATCACCTCCTCAAGCACCGTGGATGTCGAATTAAAAAAAAAATTAAATCAGATAAGCATCCAGGTGATCCATCTTTTATATCATTTACTTTTTTTATACTTTTGCGTCTATAAGACGCAATTTTGTAATTAGAACGGTACGAACGCGAAGAAAGTACAAAGTTCATGGTAAGGATTTCGGAACAAGTAGGTCCGTCCTTTCAGGAATTAATCATCGCTTTGCCAGCAAATCTTAGCGAAGATTTTTTATCAATCAAGTAAATGCAAACGTAGGTCAGCATAAAGCCCAAATCTTGCCAACTGTAACAGCGGAATATGCTTCAAGAACCTTTTGGAATGCCGCCTCCCATCTTTTTCTTACCTCCTTGGGCTAGTCCATCACTGCTGTTCACTTTGGTGTAAGGCTTTTATGGCTAAATGTCCTTGAATCTTGGCTTCTCTTTTCCCTGCCTTTAACATGGGTAAAAAAAATAATTTAAAAGAAAACATCCAAGTTTAGGAAACTAAAATGAATGCATTTCTTTTTTTTTATTGCAAATATTCCCGAAATTTGGGAGTGGAATGTTATCTTCAAAAGACATTTCCCTTACTATTTTTATATAACGATCCCTTTCGTCTTCTCGTCTCTTCTCTTCTCGTCACTACCTGTGTCAAGCTGATATAGCTTACTAGTCGTTGATATTTTACCAAATTTAACTTAAATTCTACTAATTTTTAAGGCTATTTGAACATTACGTTTGTTAAAAAGTCACCCAATATGATACACCTAATGTTTAGTGTGATTGAGGTAGACACTAGAGGCAATACATTAAGTGATCTAACATTTTGTTAATGCCCCATAGGACCCCAGGGGAAATTTTCACCAAACCTTGATTTGGATGTCTTTGTGCTCATTTTAATTCTCCTGCAATCATTCCAAGGCGTGGGCTGCGGGCAGTCCATTCAATTCCTTGCCCTTCCATTGCCGCCTAGGATGATCGTTTGTCTCATCTTTGTTGCACGTCTCCTACGATATTTCCACCGTCTTCAATCATGCTCGCCACTTCCTATTTTCACGTCGAGGGTAAAGTTTGGCATCAGCGACTGGTTCTGAATTATGGAATCAAATTTTTGCTCATATTATTTGCATCATTAACGCTCCGCAGCAAACGCTAGTTATTAAAGGTTGTTTCGCCTTCCGTTTCTACCCCTCAGCCTATACATGAATCTGGGGCCGGAATGTACCCATTTCCTTACCCTTTTCCCCCATCCTTTTTTCCATCCTATTCCCCGCAGCCCTCCGTTCCCCGGTCATGAGGTCACGCTCGAGTACCGGGTAGATGGTGGTGCCCTGCGTGGAAGACCTACTTATGCACTGCATCATTAACGCTCCATGTCATTTACTGTCTCATGAATTTTCTGTGTACATTTCTTTTTTTGCCTCTGAAAACCCACATACTAAAATAAATCACTCCATTATAATCCGCCTTTCATTCCCAAGGTTAACCGCAGCAAATATCGCGATTAAGAGTGTAATTTGTCAAATATAACTTCAACGAAATAATTTTCAATTCAATTATTTTGAGTATATTAACAAATACTACTTGTACCTTTTTTCTCTTTGGACTTCCTCCTAAAAACGTATATATATATATATATATATATATATATATATATATATATATATATATGTTAGACATTCCTTATTGCAGCATCTTATCTACAAACAATAATAGAAAGTTGTCGCCCCTCAAACTTGAAAGTACTACAGTATAGGATAATTATTATAGGACTATTCAATAGCCATACATTTTCACTCATTACATCCACCGATTGTGTTCATTGATGACTTGTTGATGATTTTTGATTGATGAGGGGAGGTGCCACGAGGACCAATGACATGGCAAATTCGCAAACTTTTTCCAAAAGAATTTATAGGTGCCTCGCGTGAGGAAGTGTAGCAGTAGAAAGGGGAGCTGAAGATTAAAGATAATCCAGCTGATACGTAGCTAATGTGATGGAATACCAAATAAACGAGAAGTGGAGCGACATTTTACACTTAATTGTGAGACAAATCAAGCGATATTTGCAAAAATATAAGTAATAATTATAATTATTATGTAAAATATTGGGAAAACCGAATGTTTGTTTAGTTACCTTTCTCATAATGTTCGCGAGGAAACTGGAAACGAGTTTTTGAGGAACACGCCGGTAAATCGGCTGTATTTAGTGCTATTGAGAACTGCTGCGATGCTGAGAAAACAGTTTGGACACTGGACTTAGTTCTCTCTTGCACTTAAAAATATGTGCCCTTAGCCATCCTATACAATTTTTAGAAAATAAATGAAACATGGTCTTGACTACTTCAACAGTGGACTTACCCGATTCCAACGTCATCGTACAAATGATCATTAATCATCTATATGGTTTGAATAGAGTGGAGAAGGAAGGATGATGAACTAAGCAAATAGGAATGAGTACAAAAAGGTTGTATCTACATCTATGAAATACCGGTCAAGCCTCCTACAGGGTGAGTGGCACGTGGTGATTCTACACGCGGTATGCAATTTTCGTCACAAGTCAAAGTGAACCCGCGCATGCTTCCCCGGCCGCTAGGCGCAAACCGAAAAGTCGGGAGAACTATGCACGGACAATCTAGAAGCTAGTGCTTCATTGACGAGCATTCTAACGTGTGGTACACAGGTTTGGATATTACTGCATATTAGTATTATTACTAAATATTAATAAGTAATATTAAGTAGTAATAGTAATATTATTTATACTATTACCACTACTGAATAGTATTGCTAATACTGTTAATTCATGAACACAACGAGATACCAATTCACGCAGGCAACAAAATCACTTCAGACACTTCATGTGAGATGAGGCGATAGTTAATCTAGACAGTGGGATAGAGGTGATTCATGAAAATTTACCCTGATGTTTAATATAACACATGATAATAATTATTCTTTGCCCGTCTCCTCAATCGCTCGTCCATCGTTTCGTTTGCTGAGCCGAAATGGAAATGCGTAGTAAATCATTAAATGACGTGTCTTCTCTCCGTTTCCAACATATATAACCAGGAGAGAGTGAGGCCTTTTCCCGTTCCATTGCGAGTAAAATGGCGTTCCAAAGGTTTGTGTGATGCCAGCTGGGAACTTTGCGGCGGTGGTTGAATGTGTAGTGAAAGGGGTCAGCGCGCTCCGAAAGAATGACTGCAGATATAGATTTTGAGAGCATTACTCGCGAAACGCCTCAGGCATATCTACCAAGTGACGGCAGCGAATTGTCAGATCAACGAGCCTTGCTGCATAAATCACGACTTAACTGATCAATGCGCTTAATTTATCGATGCTGAAAAAGCGATTGGCTGAGACTGAGAATGGGGGTGAGGGGAAGGGGGAGGTATTGAGAGGAAAAAGGCTTATCGTGTCGAGATCCTGTATCAGCGACGAACACAAAGTAGTCCTATTCAGTTTCCATAAGCGGTTTATCGTTCTGAATTACCGCGAAGTGCATAAGCAGTTTATCGTCGGGGCGTAATTTTGCTGATGGCCGGCCGATTGATACATTTGTCCCCGTCCAAAGTCTACCGTTTTAAACTGAAATAATCGGCTATTATGCTTGAAGGGTGGAGAACGGCACACAAACATTTACATGAGCCTCTTGGGGCATACAGTGATGGAAAGTTATGGAAACGTTGGGTTTTAAGGATTTTAGCCTTCTATTTTCTACACGAACTCTGCCCTTTAGTTATCGGTTGAATGATTTGGAGTCAAGTGCTTATCATTTAATTAAATTTGAATCGGATTTTGATCAGTGTGGGAATGCAGGGAGAAGTTATGTTTTATTGAGCTTGTAAATATATCCTGAAGCGTATTGTATGGAATGACAGTTGGTTTTTGAAAACTCATGAGCGAAAAATTATTTCGTATCCCAGGGGCATTCTTTCACTTTCTACCCTTTGTTCATCGGACATAATGGATCAATTTACATCCGAATGAATCTATAATAACTTTATAATTATCACTATGGTTTTTATTTTAAGATAACCGGATTCATTCATAATATATTTTCATAATGCTTTGCCTGAAAACATCGAGTTCCTATTTTACAACCGTTATTATATATTTTCCAAACCCCTTCCCAGATACCAAAAATCTCCCCTAAATACTGCTGTAACACTAGCATTGGCTATTATCAAATGCGTAGCAAGGATAAAAAAGGTTATATTTTTATTATTATCGATGATGTGCCTGGCACTTTAGGCTTAAGGTAGGAAACGCTTACCTTTACTAATCTTTTATAGCTGTACGACCGTTGTTCCTCTCTCCCTTTACTCTTAACCAGTGACGTGCAATTTTTATCACACAACCAGTGACGTGCGGTTTGTGAGACAATTTATTACGTATTAATAAAATGTTGCTAATACATCTTTATAGGATAATTTAATTTGTATGACTCTCAGAACCTAGTCTCCGATTCTAATTTAATTTTCTTAATCACCAATACCAACCAATTTTCAGTGTAATTTATCATTTGAAACAAGGTAAAAATTGAAAGAAAAATCACAAATTTATTATTAGCGTCCTCAACTATTAACATTTAGCTAAAGTTGAAAACAAGGCCTTATATATTTAAGTATGAATGCTAAGTAAATACACACGATTGAAATTATTCCATTTATTGCTTTTGTTGATGAAATCTGCAGCTGATCAAAATTACATTTTTTTTCATAAAATATCTCACACCTTCATATTGGAACAGTCTTAACAATTTTGTGTGTGCATGTTATGCACTGAGGCTTTTTGTATTGGAAACATAAGAAAGAGGCTTTTCTTTTTAGTATGAAGGGCAGAGTCTACACGTCGTCAGCTTCTCTAGCCTTTCAACCTCTTCTGCCTCTTCCAACCTCTTCTGCCTCCTCCAACGGTAAATGGAGACACTGCTCTCGTACCTGTCTTGAGAGTCTAGGACTAGACATTCTCCTTCTCAAGTGGGGCCTTACTAGCTCTGCATCTGTCGAGTATCTTTTAAATCTTGTCATATCTTTTTTGTCTTTCGCATACTACCGAAGGACAAAATAGTTGACAGAGGAAATATCTAACGTCCTGAAAAACACTGCCATTGACCACCTCCTAGTCCTTCGGCTGGATGAGTAGCTACAACAAATTGTATCCTATGTATCTACGCCACCCTTGGTCGCGTTAAAAAATGCATTGAATTCTAGTTTTGCCTCTCTCCCTGTGATGCAATGAGGAAGCCCAACTAACTGCCCTATTTCTCTTCGGAACATGGGAAACTTGAGTACGTTGTCCAAGAATCCGTACAGTGAAGAGGCCACTATACGCCCTTTGGATGGCCCGAAATCACTATTTCCCTTTTATTTTATCTAATTGTGCCAGCGTACGTCAGCCCTTTCGCTTTTAACTTTTCTACCAGCTCAAAAGGTGTGAACCAATTTTCCGCTGTGAAGTTTCTATGGGACCCCATGATTGGCTCAGAAAGACGAAGAACCCCATCAGTGTCTTTTCCAGCATACAAATATGTATTACACCGATAACTGTTTGCGGCGTCAGTCAATTACATCATTTTCAAACCGTAATTGTCTGGCTTGCTTGGGTAATACATTTTGAAGCGGCATCGGCCCCTGAAGGCAATTAAAATTTCATCAATACAAGTTGCCGTTGCCAATGTATAGCACCGTTGGGATTTGTTTATTAGATAAAGCAATAAATCGGAAATTGGGGCTACTGGGTCAGTTTTGGATCGAGCCATTCTGTCGGAATAGTTATCAAAACGGAAACTCGTGAGAAGTAGATTTGTCCTAAAATTACTGATAGGAAAATTTCCCTGGCAGTGCCATCCTTGGAAATAAATACTGCATTTCTTCATTATTTGATTTGAAAACCGCAGAATAAGCTAAAATACCAAGAAAGGCTTGCAATTATATCAAATTCAAATTTGTAAGTTCAGGATGACTGTCCCATTTATAATTCTCTTAATATTTGAAGATTGATTGCTCCATTTATTCATGAAAAATCTGAGGCCAATAATCTATAGGTCCAACTCCCTTACCTATTGATCTAATGGAATCCTTCAAACCAGGGTTTTCGGTGACGATTGTATGCAAGGGAGTGCAAATTTTCCTCTTTGACTCTCTGGATGACCACTTGCAGCGATTTCTCACGTAAATAAATGTCTTTGCTTGGGGAAATCATCTTTCACTACATCACTTCCTTCCACATCTGTACTTCCTCCTTCATTATCAACAGTATGTGTGTCGTGATCACATTTGGTAACATAATCGTCATCATTGCCACTTTCTACTTCATTTTAATATTCTGCTAAATAATGCATAACCTGCTCTGCAAAACAAGGTGCTTCTGGCCGTAGTTTCCAAAAAGGACCGGTTTGGTCACTCATGGTTGCAGGGGATATTCAGCAGCAGTATGAGCCACAGCAATGTTTCCGTAGTCCTCACTGTTGTCGACAGTATTCAGGAATAGCACTCCTGTGAATTTGCGTTATTGCGCTGAACCCAAAGACTTGATGAGAGGTCAATTACCCTAAGAAGGGTGGAAATGAATGGCGCACGTGAGGCGAGAGTGCGTACCATTTAGGGATTCAAAGGGTTCCGTCATTCTTCCAACATATATGACCTGCGTATTTCTTGCAAGGGGTACAGATATAATGACACAAAATACAGGGAATAAACTGGTTTAATTATAATTGCTAATAAAATCTACAACGAATTTCACATTTATAGAACTGGTAGATTTTTCCAAAAAAGCAGGACTTTTCTATTTTGTGAGAGCCTTCAGAATCGACTTGGGTAACCATTCTATCTTACTGAACGTATTAAAAAAAACATAAATAAACTATCCAGGTTATGTGACTGACAAATAACACAAACAAGGAATTGGTGATTCTTATACTTGTAAAATCACTTAGGTTTGTTTTTTAACCACTTTCGGAATCATATCCACCAGCATAACGACTAGTGATTTTTCCGTTTAGTGACGTGAGGTCTCACAGACCGCTTATCAAAATCAGTTTCCACTTTACAGAAATGCAGAATGTATGTTAATATAAAATTTTAAAAATGCTATATTCTTATTAGACTAAAATAAGATGTAACAAGAATGACAGGTTTTTTGAAAATAATTGTTTGAAAATATTCATAATTTAAAAAACGCAGCGGTCTCTCAGACCGCACGTCACCGGTTAAGGGTTAAGCTCAGTTTACTCCTATTTGTCCCGTCCTTAAACGGTATTTTCACTCTCCCAAAAACCTATTCGATTTCTTCTCCTGACCCATTTATTCGGCATCCTATCTATCATAGAACTCAGCACTACCTTGCCCTTTAATACTTGCTCCATCCAGTAACTCTGCCTCGTAATTTTCTCCAGCCTCCTCTTCTTTTCATTTACCATAAAAGTACTTTCTTATTCGTTTTCAAAATGTATATCTCTAATTTTCTTCCTTTTTCATACCCGTCTCAAACACTTTCAATGTATTTCTAACCTCTTTCTTCACTCTCCAGTTCACTTAAGCGTTCGTCGAGACACTACAAATCAGGCTTTTTTCTGGTGTTTCTTGAAATTCTCACGCATGGCATCTGCTATCAATCGTCTCCTATTATGTGTCTCTTTTTCTGACCCAATTCTCCTCTTAGTATCCTAACAATTATGGATATCGTCATTCGGGAAACTGAATTGAAGAATATCATTAATTTAAATATACAATAACATGAGTGCGATATTCCACAGAGGAAAAATCATTCGCCTTGACCGGGATTCTAACCCGGATCCCTCGATTTCGCGCCGAGTGCTTTAACCCGAGTGCGGGTGACTCCGTAAAGGTAACTACCGTGGCTAGTCCCGGCATCCTCAAAAATAATTCAATAACATGTCTATGGGTTGAGTTATATACATTGATATATGGGTAAAATAAGGTATTTTATTTGCATATACAGTTAGAAATTGTGGTATTTTCTCCGGTCTCTTGCGTTCAGACTGAAATTTTCTTTCACGCTGCGGAATACAGGTATCCGTCGCAGACTCACCTTAATTAACCCTAGGTAACTGCTTAGTTGTATCGCGTCTGGGTGAGCTAACTCCTTTCCCCGACCTACCTCACAAGACCGCTATCAGACGTACCCATCCCTTCACGGGTGGACTCAAGTGGCCAGCAGGGGTATTTCAGGAAGTGATCAACAAGGGAGCGGGCTGACCGCCATGCATCATGCTTCCGAGGGAGCAGGAAGCATTCACGTAATCCAACACCCGCATAATAATCTAGATCGAATCTTCGCCGGCGTCTGTTGCCGGACGGTGTCCACGACAGGCCGCACGCATCTGGAGCCATCATGCAGCATCCGATACATGCAACTACCCCATCCCTTTAACCACTCATCGGAGCATGCCGAAAGTATACGATTCTATGGACTCTGGGGGGTCGCTCTAGTGTATGGTACGCCTTATATAGACATGCACATAAAAAATATTTTAACTTATCGTATAGTGTGCATTTCAAGTAATTTTGTGTTATATGACTCTCGAGCCCTCTTGATCAATGAGATTTCATACGTAGGTACCCATCACGCCGTAGCCTTTCGAGGTAGGAAAAGTTAAAAACTTTAACTCTATATTCCCTGTAATGCTGATTTTACTTTAATAACTTCCTCTATACTGTCCTATCCTATCATACCTCTGTTCCTTCTATTACACTCCTTGTATTGCTTCATAAACGCTCTTAAGATTCCTATTAATCCTTTTCTTCAGAGTATCTTCCACCAAATTCACCGATGACTTTCTACCTCATTTCTCTCACACCGTTTAGTCCTCTTTATTAAATCTGATTCGTTATTTGATTCTCATCCATATTCTCGACTTGGTCAAAACGACGAAGCTCTCATCTCTCATACATGTTCACTTCAGAACCATTCATGCCATATACATTCATTACCTACTCATTCCTAACCCTTTTCCTTCTGTTTTTACTGCTAACACATATCAATTAGGTACCCCGTGCTCACTGCTTTTAGTCTTCTGATATGCTTATTCAGGCATTCTCTAGTCTTGATAACATACAAAGTGAGTTATCCGTATGATTTGATTTTATCAAAAAGAGTATGGGTGGAATTTCAGTTTTTTAATGTTCTAAGCAAACGTGGTGAAATCTTGTGTTGGACACAATTACAAACGTAGGTTGGACAAGGACATTTCAGATGCCCAGATGAGTGGTTTAGGCTAAGCACGATCCTCCGACGACCAGCCGCCGATTGCCAATCTCCCCAGCTCCCTTCGTGGGAAGCACCCTGGCGACCGCATCCTTCTACCTTCTCCCCGTGCGACCCCTACTGTCCCTTGTCGGAGCGGAATTGGGTCGCGAGATACCGGATTATAATTACCAGGGTTTCTGCTTAGGGTGGCGCTGGCTTCGAGGAGGTTGTCGGGGCTGGTTTCACGCCAAACGCCCTCTCATACCCCTTCCGCCTTCCCTCTCGATATCATTACCTCCCACCGTATCCTTGAAGTGCACGTGGATGGCGTTTTAGTGGTTGACCGGGCAGGATCGGTGGTTAAATTTCCCCTTCGCCCGTAATCACTTAAGACCAAATATGAGTCGCACAACCAGTCGAGTAAATCAGTTAAGAATGAACTCGGAAATTGCGTTTCTTGAATCGAGTACGAACTTTAATGCCTACATCACTTGAAGAATCATTCCCTTTTCCTTTGTTTACGTAGATAATTTCTTATGGTTTAATTTTCAATGAAGTACCACCCTTTATTATTTTTTGGTGATTGATGAGCAACAGAAATGTTTTTAAATGGGAATTTAAATCCGTACTTGAATTTCTCCATCACCCATTTTCAATAAAGACAAAATATGAAACCAAGAATGAACGCAGAAAATGCCTGTTCAGTAATATAATACGAAATAATACTTCAGTGCCTTCGTTGGTTCATGAATAATTCCCTTTTATCTCATTTATTTGGTTCAAATGCTGCTTCATGTACCAACCATTTATTCTGCTGGATGACCAGCAGCATTAAAAATCATTTTTCCCGGGGAAGATAATTTAAATAAAAAAATTGCTGATTTTTTCCGAGAAGGGTTTATGTGAAAATAACAGGTAAATAGTTAGGGACATAACTGTCTCGGGGTGGATCCGGGGGAGGTTGTTGATATTCATCTTGAATAAAACACTTGGCTACTTTCCACAATTAAGTTATTTCAAGACATTTAAGACAAACTCACGCTTTTATTATAATATGCTTTAGTCTACGCTATGGTAAGTTCCATTAAAATAAGGAGCTCATCACCATTTCGATGTTTAAAAGAGAATATCAACAGAATTTTCATAATGTTAATATTTAATATCATTATATTATTAAGAAAAACAATCTGTTCACATGTGAAAATCGGAATGTGGAAAAAGTTGTAGAATAACGATTAACATTTCAAGCATCATCATTTAAAAAAATAGAAAGCACGATAATAAACTTATCTTAACAGTCATTCAATACGTAAGTAAATTTTACAACTCCTTGAAAACAATGTCGGTGTCAGTCATGGAAACGTCGGTACTTGAGTTCCTGATCCGGTGGGAAATCTGTTAATAATTTCGTCATTCCATTTGCCGGGAAAGCACCATATCCTTCATAACCATGCAATATTTTCCAAGGAGGACATTGTACTAACTTGGAATTACTTTGAATATCTCTTTTTAGCAACCGTGGAAACAACAAGTAAAGATACTACGTGAGATTGATTATTGTGACCTTGTTGTGTGGACAGCGTAATGTCAGTCCTCTAATTCATATATGTCGTAATAAATTTCGTATGCAAGGTAGGTACTTCGATCAGACATATTTTCTTGGATGTAAAATGAGAATTAAATAATTTCAACACTTGGATCTAGATCGGGGAAAAAGTTTTCTTTTTCAATTTACTTATCATTTTTATGGGTGCCAGGATAAATATCCATTTGGTAATTTCTCGCCCAATCACCTGAGAGTTTTCGATTTGGTATTCTCCACCATTACTTCCGCGATCCCTGTTCCTCCCTTAGTTGTACCACCCTACGGCCCTCCTCCACTACAAAGTTGGAAACAAAACACCAAGGGCCAACCAGTGCCGTTCCTAGGGTAGTGCGACAGGTGCCGCTACATTGGGCCCCGCGTCTACGAGGGCCCCGCCCAGGCATGCCTTTTTCAGACGGTGCTGGGAAAACCCGCCTACAACCCGAAATTACCTACTAGGGGAAACCGTACAGTTATTGTCCACATGGTACTTTGAAGAGCGTAGTATGTCCAAAATTTACAATAATCACTATTAAAAATTCTGCAACCCATATTGAAAAATATTGTAATGTTAATATTGTATCTATTCGCAATACCACGTGTTCAATAACTGTACGGTTTACCCTACTTAGTACATACGTAAATTTCTTAAAATTATTAGCAATTTTGTGGGTAAATTTCCTTCTTTCCATGAAATGTGTTTAAATGATGCTACATTTTCAAAAAGAGAATGCAAAGTAAGGGGGCCCCGAATTTCGTTTGCACAGGGCCCCTCAATCCCTTGGGACGGCCCTGGGGCCAACAATAACCCTTTAACCGCCTTCCGCCAAATCGACCGAGCAAAGGTTGACGAATAAAAAGAGCTTCGGGATAATTAACTGCGCGCACCCAAAAAATGACTCCTTGCCGAATTGTTCATCTCAAAAGGATTGAATTTTTCATTCGCATGCCCAGTTTATCCGACTCCCAAGAGAGAATTTCGTCCAACAATGGCACCCCGTGGGTTGAGCGCCCCTTCCCCCCCGTTTCCGTAACACACCCCTCATATCCACCCCTTCCGTCCACAAACCTCCCTCCTCCGTATGCGTCCTTTTCACCCCATTCCACACATACAGACACACCACCAAGTGTGAAGGAAGTGTGGAGAAGGAAGAGATGGATTGCTAACCCCCACTCTCCACTTCACGCACCTGAAACAGATGCCGAAAACAATTGCAACTCGCGGGGAAATTAATTTATTCATCGATCACTCCCGGGGATAAGCCTTTAGTCATTTGTTCTCAAGCCAGTTGGCTCGCCCCATGACCGACTTGATAAATTATACGCCACCAAGGGGAGTGAGGGGGGAGGGGAAAGGAAGAGAGAGAGAGGGCAGAGGGAGAGACGGAGCTGGTTCTCGAGATGCGGGAGACCACTGGGGTGGTGTATGGTGGGCGGTGCTAGCGGAGAGGGAGGAGGAGAATAATGGAGGGATGTGTTAAGGATTGGAGAACAATTGGAATCAGGTAGCGGTGGACGCAGGGACAAGGGTGAATTCAAGTGCGTGGGTGTGAAGAGAGGCAAACCACCCCCCCGCTACAATCTATGATCAATGAAAAATAATATTTCATTTCTTCTGCAAGATGGTAATTTCACTCCGTTATCCGTTAAACTCCAAGCACTGAATTGCACATGCTATTTCTTTTCCAGGCAACCTTCGACGCTACCTATTTTTAGCGTGTCGAATTTTCTGACTAGAATACTATTTGTTTTTTATTTTTCTGCACATATATTTATGTCATTAGGACCGTTCCTCCGAATTTGTTGGGAGAACAAGAGTGAAGTTGAAAACTTGTTAGGCATACGAGAATAGTAAAAATAGATACTATCAGGCTCTGATCAATATTTCTGTGCATAAACATTTGCTTAAAATATAAAGATAAAAGTTTAAAATTTTCAAGGAACGTAAGTAGATACCAAAAAAAAAGATTTATAACCCAACTTTTGGAAAAGATTATTTAAAGAAATGGTGCACATTACAAAAAAAACACACGAAAACAAAGAAACAGACCTCGCCAAATTAAGTAAAACTTATTATAATCTAATATGCTTTGGCAACATTTAATTATATTTTGTTTTTTGAAACAACCTAAATATACAAAAACTGAAACAAACAATAAATAGTAACGAAAATATAATAAAGCAATTAATTCGCAAGGAACTCTCTCTCTCTCTCTCTGAGGTAAATTGAAAAATGAAATGTTTTATAAACGTTTTAACATAAATATGTACAAAACATTGTAAACTATATTCCATTGATGTAAAAACACTCCATTTTTTCAATTGTAGCCATGATGAAGCATTGATAAACATTCGTGACGTTGGAAAAGAGTAATACATTTCAACTTGCTTGACTATAACAACATTGTAAACTATATTCCATTGATGTTAAAACACTCCATTTTTTCAATTGTAGCCATGATGAAGCATTGATAAACATTCGTGACGTTGGAAAAGAGTAATACATTTCAACTTGCTTGACCTAGATCTCCTGAAAGAAGTAGAAGAAAAAGAAAATAAATAATAATAAAAGAGGTCTTGAAAAGGTATCATCATCTAGGTAAATGAAAACTTAAGAGAGCTGAAAAATTTGGATGATTTAAAGCTTGTGAAAAAATTTTTAGTGCTTCATGTTGCAAAGGCTCGTTGATCTTACCTCCTTAAACTATATACCGAGCATGATAGTGCCAGCATATGCTTTCCTACCTGAAAATAGAGTCAGTTTAACAGCCAAATGTCCCCGCTCGGAGCTTTCTGAGAACCGTTGGTAGGTTGTATAATTAGTAAGTTGGAATGAAATCCGCCGACGGGATTAGCCAACTATTAAGGAACAGTTTAATTTTCGATATGACGGACAGAGTACTACACCTACAGTTCCCTCAACCTAGTACTCTAGTTGATATAGGAATTCTACTAAAAGAACTACATTCTCTATCACTGCAGGGATTCTACCAAGGGGCCAACGGAATGAGAGGGCAGAACTAGTCGCAATACCAACCCTGATCCCCCATGTGAACCGTATTAATTATATATATATATATATATATATATATATATATAAATATAATAAAAACAATGACTTCTCAATTTTCTACAGCTGAAGAAGGGTCTACATGCCCGAAACGTCCCAGTAAGTCCTCTCTCTCTTTTTACTTTTCTTTCCCCACCCCCTGTCAAGTGTTTGGCCTATTGGCGAAATTTTCGTTTTGTGTATATACATATATATATATATATATATATATATATATAATGTCTTGGTGAAAATCGCTCTCGGCGACGATGCACATGCATAAAAAACAGTAATACACTAAACAAACACAGAAACACGCAAAAAGGCTGTGTTTGTTTAGTGTATTACTTTTTTTTTTTAATGCATATATACATATATATATATATATATATATATATATATATATATATATTATTTATTCAAACAACGAAATTCACACGTGGTGAAAATATATCTAAATAGGAGTCACAGGCGTGACAATTAAAAAACATAGTGGTACAAACGAAAGAAACTCACACGAATGGTAACCATTCGTGTGAGTTTCTTTTGTTTCGATTATTACTAACTTTCTTGAGGAAAGCTGCATATTCCTGCGTCATTAACAATTTAGTTTCAGGAAAGCAATGTTTTAATTGTATCAATATGTAAACATTGCTTTCCTGAAACTAAATTGTTAATGACGCAGGAATATGACAGCTTTCCTCAAGAAAGTTCCCCTTGTGAGAGAAAGAACGAAGCCTGTGAACTCAAAGAGATAAAGATAAATGAAGATAAAAGGGACTAAATCGTACAGATTGAGAAATCATTCGGCGATCGAGATAAATTTCCTCTGACTATGGTGTCCACCGACAATTTTATGAACCTTTTTAAAAATCGTAAATTGCTGTAATCAAAAAGTCATCGAACGCAATAAATATCCATCATTCTCGACTTGATGAATTTCACTTAAATTGCCGATTTTTTCGGTGACGCAAACATTTATTTTTTTTCTTTTAGGGTTTAAAGTGTCGCAAACCAGTCCAAGGGGAGAATGACTAAAGACCTAAGCAAGATGAATGACTTGGGTTATTTACGCTATCGATTATTACTAACCTTTTTGTACAAGACATTTTTTATGATCACGCATTAACCTAGTTAGCTTTGAATTGGGATATTTTTTCATAAGTGAACATGATCGATGCTATCTGCAAAGAATTCCTTATTTATAATCTGAGATCGCGAGGTAAGTCAGATACCTGTTACTAGAAGTTTGTTTGTCAAGTTTGACACTCTTTCTGAGTGAGCCTGAATAAAGTTCAAAGGCATGATAAATTTAAAAAAATCAGTAGTATGCTTTAAATTCTTATGTATCGTCCTATAAATTTTATTGAATGCAAGAGTTTTAAATTGATTAAACCATGCACATAATTTTCATTTTCTGAGCCGATTATTATATATTGTTTATGAAGCCAATTCTTTCAGGCGTAACTTTGTGAAAATACATTATGATTGGATGGATCCACATGAGGATGTCACCTATGCGATGAAACGGGTTGTCTTGAAATAAAAAAACTACAGTAAAATTACAAAGCTATTATTGATTTAGTCGTTAATTATTCATGTTGGGTAGGGGAGTGACATAATGAACTATCGTGAACTATCGGGGAATAGTGCCAGAAACCACTTTCCTAGATTATCATCGTATAATCCATTGTACTACTTTATGGGAATGGTGTAGTGCTTACACGTTTGTTTCATACGCATCTCAAGCCCGGTTATGATGGACGGAAGATATATACTCCTTGCCGAACGCCTTAATTTATCGCTTTCGGATACTTTCGAATCGATTTGTTGGGGCTTGCACGCGAAGTTAGGTAGAGTTACCATTCTCCTTCGTTCTCCCACACACCATAACTTTGTATCGTGTATTTCCACACCTCCCATGATATTCCTACATCGCCTTTCCCTTCTGCACCAGTGGACGTCTCTCAGCGCTTTACGTCCTCGGCGAAACTTCCTCTCGTGATTACTTAGACTTCATTTCCGAGCTCGTGTCTCGTCGTCTCTTCCTTCTCCTTTCACCTCCGTCCCATCGCGTTCAACTTCTTCCATTAATCCTTTCGGCTCCTCCTCCCCGCTAAACCAGTCCCCCTCCCGCTCCCCCCACTCCCTTCGCCACATCCGTACTTCCCTGTTCTCTCGGCAGTGCGGCGGCGGCTTCTTCATATGAAGATCTCTCTCTATCTCTTTGTCACGCAGGCAATGATACAGAGCCGCCGTGAATCTCCGGGAGTCATTAAAATGAACATTGTTTTGTGAGGAATGACTAAGTGCTCCGTTTCGCAAATCGTCGATTATTTTTGCTGTCGTTGTCGTGGAAGTGTTCGTACCATTCTCTATATCCCCCTTAAATGGCTTGATGCGATGATGATGGCGCTCACCCGTCAGTGCTCGTCGACTTCCCCATCTGGTGAGCTGCCTCCCCCAATTTATACCGACGGACGAATGAGGAATTATTGCGTGGAAAGCGGGGCCAGCAGTGGTCACCTCCAGAGGTTTTGTCACCCCTTCGAACACCCCTTCGGATAACGTGTTAAAAATAGAAAAATGGGAATTGTGTGGATTACGGGAAAACTGGGTTAAAAAGTATAGTATTTAGATGTTGAGTGGTTTGGACTCGAAAAATCAAAAGTAAGATTCTTCTTGAAGAAATTGATACTTAAGTGAAAGTAAGAAAATCTTCATATTTAATTGCCAAGATCATATTATATATGCTCTAGCCATGAAATTATCAAACGCGGCCTTTTTGTAGCAATCACTCCATATATTCCATTTAGCTCTAATATTTTCCTAAGACCCGGATAAAATGACAAAAAGGTGAATGCTATTAAAAAATGGCTATACAATGACGAATTTTGAGTATACCGGGGCTAGCCACGGTATTACCTTGACGGAGCCGCCCGCAAATGCACAGAAGTGCTAAATTTCACTTAGGAAAAATAATTTTCTTCAGCAGGAACACGAACCTGGATCCCTCGATATCGCCACAAAATCAAAAGTCCACAGGGGAAGTGGACAGAGCGGAGGACGAAAACATCCTCGGAAGCATAGCTGTCTAAATAATTCGGCACGATGTCGAGAGATCCGGGTTCGAGTGTTCGAGACCTAGGCTAATGATTTAACCTCCATGAAATTTTAAACTTTGTATGCAATGAGTTAGAGAGGTATTAGGAAAACCTTTTATTCTATTTAATGTGCAATTGTTACAAAACATCACAAATTATTTTCAATTTTTGCTTTAATCAGGCAGGAGAAAATAAAAATCTACTACTTAGGACAAGAATGTGTATAGCCATGGGTACAAAAATACTATTTTGTTTACTGAAAATAGATTTCTACAAGTGGCAGTGTAACGTGGAATTATTTGAACTCCCATCCAAGTTATAAAACGGCAATCCAATTTATCCAAATATGAGGCAAACAGGGTGGCGAAATAGAATGTGGAAATGTCCATGCAAGAACTAAATTATCACAAGTATCTTTGCGCTAAAAATATTTTTCCACCCCCTTACATGCGTAGTCACGATGCAAAATTGAACCTTGTGACTAGAATTGGCGCCTCTTGGTCCATGTGAGGATCCAGAGTCCGGAGAAATGAAATTGCGAACGAAGCATGGAAGGTGAAAGGTCAGAGAGCTCGATAGCGAGGCAGAATGGATGTGGTGCTCACTGGACCGTGAAACGAAGAGGTTATGTTTTGGTAGAGGCGAGCGTGGGCGCAAAAGGTTACAAGGAGGAAGAGGAAGGAGTCCGAAGTGGTCCGAGAATAAGACCAAGGTAATCCGACATTCATTTTTCTCCAAAATGAGATTTTTTGGTCAATAGTCTATGAGGGCTGCATCACAAGAAGACTGAAATCACAAATTCATTCTAAAAGGGACGGAAAGAGGAATGCATGACAAAACGAACTCGTCTCTGGCATCGTGGGATACTAGATTGTACTTCATCTTATGAAGGTTCATCCATAATTGAGAAACCCTTCCTTACCCCATCGAATTCTTACTCACCAGTTCTTTCGTATTGCTCGCCTATGTATCTGCGACTGAAAGTAACTACTATGTGTTGAAAACATTACTCTCCTATATTTCTGATTTTACAACTCTAAATAATGCAAATCACCATTACTTATTGCATATTATGAATGAGGATTTCTTTTGAGGCTAAAAAAACGGAATAAGTTAGGATTCATCTGAAATTTAATGGTATATTCATATTCTCAAACTGCTATATTTTCTTGAAAGTTCGTACTTTGATTTTTAAAATATAGTTGTCTTGGATCAAGTGGAGAAATAGATGAATAAAGTGAAAGCTGGGTCATAAAATTTGAAAAAAATCTTAAATTCTCAAAAAAAAAAGTTTTTCTATTTACCCTATTAAATATATATAATTGGCCACGAGAAAAACTCGGCCTGGACCTGAAATCAAACCGCGGACCTTTGACTTTCCGAGACAATGCGTCAAAGGTCCACGGTTCGATTCCAGGTCCAAGTCAATTTTTACTTATGTCAATTTTTACGAATTTCATTGCCGTATTTGCGGTCGGGATAAATAACTTAATGCGTGGCTTAAGACGACATAAGCGCTGCTACGGGGTGCAACCGAATGGATTGTGACTTCTTTGAAGCCCCCTGCTTCCTTACGTCCCCAACTTTTATGAAGTGCTTTAAATTCTAGCTCCCTTGAATCCTCTTAAACTTCCTCGGGAATTAGGAAGCATAGTTTGCGTAGTAGTCTGCGCGTTGGCCCGGTAATCCAAACGCCCGCGGTTCAATTTCCGGCGTTTTCCGATTTTTTCTCGTGGCAATTCTTAACAAATTTCATCGCCAGGCAGGCTTTGTAGCATGAATAACTTCACACTTTTAAATGTAGCTGAAAACTTAAAAACTGAAAAACCGGCCTCGATTGCGGCGGGGTTAAGTCCTAGCCTGCCAACCCAAATGTCGCGGGTTCGAATCCCGCCTGGTTAGGAAATTTACACCTCCCAGGGCATGGTTGTGTGTGTTCATCCCAACGAGTCGTATGGAAGAGAGGACTATTAAGTCCTAATATCGCTAGATGCAAGACCCCCAAAAAAAACCTACTTAAAGATTATAAATCTACCTGGCTTTAAATCACTACGCTTTGCGAAGGTCTCTGCTCCAATGGCTCGCAAAATGTCTTGTCATCCTTCATCGATACTTTTATCCCCTTACTTATGAGAAAAGGCAGCAACATCCAAGAATATCGATTCTCTTGGAAATCAAGGGTCGTGAGCTAAGGAAGCGGGTTTGATATAAAACTAATTTGAGGATTTCTTCAAAAAACTGTTTTTCTATTCCAAAGCTCAAAGTCGTAGGAAAAGGCATAGAAAACTTGATGATAAAAAGCAGGCTGTCGAGGAAAAGTGTTGCGACAAAGAATTTGATAAATAGACTTCAAAATTAAGAGAAAGTGACCATCGTGTCAGAGTGGGAGAGGACATGAAAACGAAAGAAAGACTATGTAATTAATGACGTACATGAAGAAGATTCATTGAGGGAAGTCACTGCTCGTGAAAACTACGCTAAACCTGAAGTAGAACAAAGAAAGACCGTTTGGTTTTGACGGAGAGTAAGGTTAAGTCGCCTTCATACATTTTGTGGATTGTTCTCTTTTTTAATTGTTCTCTGATTAATGAAATGATTCAGCTGTCATCCCTTTTTTATACTTTTTATTTCCATCTCAGAAAGCTTTTCATTTAGATGCCTAGAAAACTTTCGTCAGAGCACTGTTTTTAATCAAGTAATTTTGCAGGTATTATAGGTATCTCTTAAAATTATCAAGACGATCAATTTATAACCATAGTTACTCCCTTGCTTACGTGGGCTTATGCGGCCAATGTTAGATATTTTTGGTTAAAACCGTCATGTTGGCCAGCCATTGCCTTTCAAAAAAGTAAAATGTTTTAATACTAATGGGAAATTTGTGACTTTACTCCTTGAATATTGAACCAATGTAGTATCAATCGCGCTTTCAATTTGTGGTGATACATGTTTAAGATTAGCACTGGACTGTGAAACTGCAAAAAATAATTTTATAAAACGGATCATTTCGCTTTGGAGTGACATTTGAGAGGAGTCAACGTTGCTATAGAGCCTATAAATGAGTATTGGCACTAACTTTGTGGAAACGACATGTATTCATCTTCAAGAAAGACAAGTACTGGTAAACTCCCTAATGATGGCATTAGGTGCCGAAATCTTGGTCGGTGGTCGGTGGTGGTATTAAATGGAGATGTGGTAATGCATTTTTGTTCAGCTGCAAAATATTCACTGACAAAGGAAATAATTATAGTTGATAATTCATAACCTTGAATAATAAATGAGTGGGATAAGGCCAAAAACTTGCGCAGGAATACAGATATCTCCCTTTTTTATGGATATAGATACTTTTTGTCGCAACCATATCGTGCTCGGATGGACTTGAGAAAAATAATTTAAGGATAGGAGAGAGACTTTGTAAAAAAGCCAAAGAATAAAGAGAGCCGCTGCAGTCTTGACGCACGAAAACCAAGCCCATTTTTATTGCGAAAAAATCCACCTAGCATGGGACTGGCGCGGAATTTATCCATAAATTTTGTGTAAAATTCAGTCATTTTCCGGAACTTATTTCAATTTTATTTTTTTGTGCAAAAATGCGGTATCGTGACATTTCCGTCACAGACACCTATGTTTTCGGCGTAAAAATAGCATAGACCGATCCATTCAATATGGGCGATGGCACTTTTTATTGACTTCAATATTCCTCTGTATCCTCGTCACTCCAAGTCAAACTCAGTAGGTGTCGATGGCTGACTAACAAATCAGGGCAGGTGTTACACTATCTCCCTAAAAAATTGAAAATAGTTTAAAAAGCATTTGACCCAGAAAAGAATCCAACCATTGAGAACTAAGAAACTATTAATAAAGACAGAAATTTTCCTCAATTTCTTTTTTGCACTCTAGCCACTAGCACCCTACCATTGAAATGAATAATAAACTTCAACGGTTACAGAGCTCAAGCGAACGATTCATCTTCAGCCTTCGCCGGGACGAGCACATTTTCCATTACAGGGAAAAGCTCAATCAGCTCGATATTTTTTTCAGACGGAAATATCTTCTATGTGCCTTTATATTGTCTTTATTCTAAAATAAAACCGAAGTATCCCCTTGGCCTCTTTAGTAGTCCTCCTGAAACAAGAACCATACTCGCATGAGGTAGCATATCTAACCTTTATTTACCTGTACAAGAATCACAAAATTTCGCAAATCCTTCGTTTTCGGAAATACCGTTATATGGAACGCAATGCCTTGAGAATAAAAAATTGTGGTAATATGCGATATGTTGAGAGTAAATATAATAATTTCATGTCCCACCAATAAGTTGTTTCAATAGTGACCTTGAAAATGGTAACTATATCTGTTTTATTTTGCTTAAATGTTGCATTTATTGTAGTTTTATTAGCTCTAGTTGACCTCTATCATGTAAGAACCTCATGTACGCATAGTGATTTACCATGTTGCTTTTAGATGTGTTATACCTAAAGCATTGAAGTAAAGCTATTGATATTTGTGTACTATTACAACGTGCGTCTCTATTGTCTCAATTAATTCATGGTGAAAACAAAGGAATAGGCAGGGATGAGAAGAGACAGCAGAGAAAGGAATGAGGAGGCAGGTAGAAGGAAGGATTAGGTAGAGAGAGGGGGAAAGGTAGGGTCCTTGGATACCGCTGGGATACGGAGTAGATGTTGGAGGCGTCTCTGTGAACGTGTAATAGAGGTGATTAATGGAGTGGTCTAGAGAGTGCGGTGAGGATTGTTGGCCTGGAAGTGGATGGGGGACGAGATGGGGGGGGGGGTAAGTAAATGTAGGGGGAGGGGAGGGAGGCAGGCAGGAGGGAGAGGAGGAGGAGGGGGTGGAGGTTTAGTGGGGGGTGAATTTGAGGAGAGGAGAGACAGTCGAGGGAAGAAACGGAGGGGACGAGGGAGTGGATGAGGAAGAGGAGCGGATGGTGGATCAAAAGACAGGTCCCGGAGTGAAACGAGCGGATGTGCTGGAGCCCGAATGAGAGACAGAGGAGAGGGAGAGGCTGACGGAGGGGGATGAAATGAAAGGTGGTGGAGAAGGGGGTAAGGCCGAAGAGAGGGTTGAAACCCAAGCGACATATCGGGGTGGCAGGATTGCACTGAATGTGGTGCTTGGGGTTTATCTATGTGTATGTGTGATCCGGGGTTAATGATGGTGGAGAAAGGGAACCTAGAGAAAACACCCTATGGCCGTGGATTGGATCTCAGAATTGTATCCGGTGAACAAGCGCTCATTCATCAATTACAGTAATCTACCGGTTAGAGGTAGGTTGTGATGAAAGTCAGAGAATATCCAACGAACTCTTACACGTGCCGTGCCGCCCTATCTACCTCTAGTATTTCTTTCTTTATCTCAGCATAAGTCCTACCTTTCTTCATCCCGTCCATAAAACCGATTCTCTTTCTTCCCCTTCCCCGCTTACCCAACATCCTACCCTCTATCACGGCCTTCAGCAAACCATCGCCCCTCATTACCTCTTCCAGCCACCTACCCTGTCTTCCCCTAATCTCACCTATAAGTTTCCTCTCCTCGTCCACCATGTCAAGCACTTCCTCATTTGTCTTCCTTTCCGTCCAACGAACCTTCTCCATCCTCCTCCACACCCGCATCTCAAAAGCCTTCAGCCTATTTTCGTCTTCCTTTCTCAAGGTCCACGTTTCTGCCCCATAAAACGCCACACTCCACTCTTCACTAGCCTCTTTTTTACATCCTTACTTAAGGTCCCCGTCATCAGCTCCCTTCTATTATTGAACGCTTCCTTCGCTAGCGCTATTCTCCTCTTAATGTATATGCTATTATGTCCTCTTTCTTCTAACGTACTACCCAAGTAATTAAATTGTTCTACTTGCTCCAGCGCTGACCATTCAATATTATTATTAGTGTCATGTACCCATCAAGGTAATGTTAAATGAATGAAAACAAAATCCAGTATTCTTTTACAGCCGCAAGTTCTTATCTCCTTGCAAAACGTAGTCTCCTGCGTCTCCATACAGGCCTCGCCAATGGTGCTGAACTCTGTCCAGAAATTCAATTATTTATGATAGGGAACTGAAGTAATGGGATATTATTGTTGAAAATAAATTTGAATTAGAGTGGTTGGCTGGAGATAAATGCGTCATTACGACAATGAGAAGGTGAAGAGATACTCAATATGAGAACGTGGTGATCGAATCGATCCATTGAAAACACCGGTACCGTTAAAAAAACATGTGTTTCCAAATTCTCCCTTGGTTTTCTATCATCTCCATTCTCCCTTTTGTGATTATTATTAATTATTTAGCGTATTATACTGGTTAAAATAATTTTAAATGGAAGAGAACAAAGTTCTATAGAACTTCAAAGCCGCAAGTCCCTATTTCCTAACACAATATCTTTTTTCGTCTCAGCATACGTCTTTCCTCTCAGCATCTCGGTTATAAAGAGTATTCTCGCTCTTCTCCTTCCCAGCTTACCCTCCCATACTCCATTCTATCCCGGATTTCAGTATCCCTTCACTCCTATTTACCTACTCTACCCTCCCACTCTGCCTATCTCTAATTTCCTCCAAAAGTTTTCGCTCCTCGCCCACCAAACCAGTCACTTCCTGGTGCTTCATACAACTTACTTTTGGGGACATTGAATATGCTATATGTGGTGCGTAAGCTTCAGCCAAGACTTTGATTAGTAGAAATGGATCACATTACATCCCATTTGATCTTTCCGACTTGAAAGCTGAATAAATACAACATCTTTTCAGTATTAACTGGCTGTTTTACTTCAACTTTTATGAACTGACTTTGCGGAGTTGAAGCACAGTTGATAGAATGATTCACATTTATTACCATATAATTATATTACGTAGTTGATATCCCAAGCTCCATTCCATACCCCTCTGCGGCTGTTCAAAGGGTAGTACGTAAATGTAGATCAGTCTTTTAATAATTACGTGAGTAAAGTTTGGAAACGGATCATGCTACTCATATAAAATAATAAAATCAGAAAGACGAAGATATAACTAATGCAATTGACGCCCATCAGAGCATATTTGGAAAGAAAAGGAGATCCTTAAAAGTAGAGGATAAAACTCAAACTTTTATGAAATCCGGACGTTCCCACTATGCCATATGAATAAGAACGCTGAACGACGAGACAAAAAGGCTTAAAACCAATAGAAGCATCGGGAATGTAATTCCTCTCATCAGGAAGAGGCTGTACTTAATAGAATGGACTGAGGAATTAAGGTGTAAGAGAAGAGCTATGCACTCAATCCATTACTCAAAAAAATTGAAAAAGAGGAAAATAGAATGTAGATGTGATGGGGTTGTCAAGGGAGAGAATTACAATCAAATCTATGGAATAATAACCGTCAGAAAAGAGAAGAATCTGAACATCATGGACCAGATGGTGAAAGTGATGTCAGAACAGACATGTAGTCTAGTCCTGGGAGCAAGAGGAATGTAAAATAAAAAGAATACATTTTTGTTTGATGGCTTTAGCAGATTATCTTATCTATGTAGTTTGATGTTTTCGAGAAATGCTGCGTTTTGTTCATTTCAAAAATGATCAAAACGCACCATTTCCCGAAAACATCAAACTATATAAAAGAATAAATGTTAGGCAGAGGATTAAAAGGTGAGTGATGAGACAATTTTAGTCCTGTCGAATGCAATAGAATAAATGACCTGCGTGCCACCGGGAGGTAGGCTAACCTGTGGGCTGGTGGCTGTGAGTGTTTATCGCTCTGGAAAGTGGGTGGAGAGTGGCCGAGTAGTTCCCAGTGGGAGAGAGAGGCGAGATGGTGCTCGCAGCACAACCCTGTTTGTAGAGGTTAAGAGAAACAAGGTGTACGTACAAACGTGAAGCAAACCAAACAGACAGACACAACGGACGTTGGAGCAATCGACTGCGTCGTGACAAAACGTCTACATACATACTCTTTCACGCACTCTCCGGCTCCCCGTTCTTGGGATAACCTTCCGATTTATATCAAAGGAAATATTTTTTCACAATCGCTGGTTGATAGATTTTCCGCATACAACAATTCTTATTTAGGTTATTAAACATGGAAAACTCATTGGAATACTTTAAATAACTTAAATTTACTTTGCTATGTATATTTTTTTCATATTGTCATTAAATTGATAAATTTTGTCATACGCATCAGGTTCATTGTTGTAGGCTCCGTAAATATTACTGATTTGGCTGTAGGCTTTCTATTCTGCTAAATGCATCTTTTATTAAGGCCTATTTACCCGATTCACTAATCCGCACGGTTTTTGTTGAAATAAAAATTAGTTTAATAACGAAAACCAAATAATTTGGATTTAACTTTATGTACATTGGCATATTGACAACCCATAATAATGTATGAACGTGTAAAAGAAGTTGATATGACAATTTTTATGAGTACAATGGATAAATAAAATAATGCATTGGATTCTCTTTTCAACGATTTATTTTTATTTGGTTAAATAAATGAACCAATTTTTTTTTAATTTAAAACGAAGGATATCGATGTATCATGTTTGACGTAGCGCTTTAGAAAAATGCAGAATAAGCTGAAAAATGGACACAATGGAAATATGCCGCGCACCTTCCTTGGGCATTGGGAATTTATCAGAGGCATCAAGGCACAGGGCGAATCATAATCCTTAGGAGTAAGGCAGGGGTGCATTCAGTGCTTTTCCCCGTGGGGGAGAAGAGGAGAGAATCACCCCGTCTGCTCTTCCCGGGTTATTTTGCAGTGCACTAATGTGATTGCACGCGGTAGAACCAGTGAGGGAGGTGCTTGCACAGAACTACGATCAAACGCCAGTCCACAACAGTGGATGGGTGAATGCGTTTCATTGCGAAGACTATGGCTAGGCTAGGCACTCTGACGGAAATGAGGAACACAAAAGTGGGGATCCTCGCGGGGGAACGAGGAGAATTAAAGAGACGACGGCGCATTATTATCAAAGGGGAGCGATTCCAAAGGGGATATGACCACAAAAAAATGAGAACGCACTCGGGCTATTGATGAAAATTTGCCGCACAAGAGGCTTACAAAAAAAAGGGCGAACGAAACCAAAATAAGCTCAAAAATGAGCTCGCAAGCAACTTTCAGGGGATTTATCGTATTCCATGGTGTCTCTTGCCTCCGGTCGAAAATGAAATGAACAATGTCTCCCTTGTGAGTGTATATTCTCTTCAGGAACATTGGGATGAAAGACAATAACACGCAAGTAGAAGCTAGTGAATCGTTATCTAATTTTGGCAAAAAATGATAAGATATTTTTACGGTGTTTTAGTGAATGGTGGGCATAAGTATTCTTTTAATTAGTATTTACAATTATTTTTCCATAATAATGGAATTTACTGAAATTATCATAAGACACTGTCTCCGGCGTTACTTTGTGGAACTCCTTCATTTTAATAATAATAAACACTTGGTTGTTAATCCACACTTTTTTGGAAACTAAACGCCCCGGGTTTCAGCATATCATGCCATAATCAGGTCGTCCTGATGATGGCATGATATGCTGAAACCCGGGTCGTTTTGTTTCCAATAAAGTTTGGAATAACAACCAAGTGTTTATTATTATTATAATTTACTGAAATTGCTGGTAGATTAAATTTATGGTCAAGATATTTTACCTCAACATTTCGCCTTATTACTCATCATTGTGATAGGAAACCTTTTACAACATTATTTCATTATTATCTGTCGTTTCTCCAAATATTGGCTTGTTGAGGTTCTCTATTACAGCCTGCTTTCAGCTTACTGGCTTATAATTTCAATATGATATGTATTTGTAAAATATTCTTATCTCTGTGTATTTTTTCCTGGACCATTTTGCAAAATTATAAATATTATTACAGTCTTTAAATACATTACTATTCATATTTTGAAAAATAATATCGAATAAACGCATTGATTAAAATTATATTCTCTTTCCGGAAGTATATCCCCATCCTATAATGCTTGTCTGTTTTTGGAGAGTTTCTAAGAAACGGACAGAGAAGTAAAAATTAAAATTGAGCAGATAGGGTCGGCTGCATCCAAATGTATGTATTGTATGTGTATCTCTCGAGGAAGTGTGCTGTACTAGGATGAATATCGAAATATATTTGCTTGGCTATTTATTCGGCATTTCTCGGTAATTCATTTCACATTCCTCTATCGAAATCCTTAATATCTTAATACCTCGAAATGTCCGATAAGATCTTTTACTTTCAAAAGTTTCATTAGTAAGCACTTACGATGGAACACTATGAGAAGTACGAGTTACTCATTTTGAAGTCTCTAATGCTATCACAATGCAGTATTTGGCTTCAAAAATTAAGAGCTCGGTACGAGAGTTAGTGGCAGTACTAGCTGGAGATTTTTTAGGGAGACAATTTATGGGGAAAATGTGCTCTTATAATATTTCTTTTTTGTGGTTAAGGTTTCGACCGAAAATTAGATGGAAACATTTTTCTATGCAGAGAAAGAAGCAATGTATTTTGTAGCTATATGCCATGCGTGCCTGGAACTCCATAATGGTGGATGTCTTATACGTGATGGAATTAGAGA
Organism: Pyrrhosoma nymphula; assembly: GCA_963573305.1. NCBI lineage: Eukaryota > Metazoa > Arthropoda > Insecta > Odonata > Coenagrionidae > Pyrrhosoma > Pyrrhosoma nymphula. The sequence continues at coordinate 13,592,090 of OY754333.1, read as the reverse complement.
TTTTTTTCGGAGTACTCGACTAATTGATATGATATTATAACCGTTCAACAAGTCTCTTATTCACTATCTGTTACCGAAAGGCACCTTTCAATAAACGTATAACCCTCTTAATTTAATATCGTATTGTGAGCATACTTATTATTTAGTGGAGTAGCTTAGGTATTAAATGCAAATTTTCAGATTTTCACTAAAAATCATGGTATCGTCAATCAAGATTTGTTAAGACATACATCCTTATCATTGTCAAAATGTCAGTTAATTTAGGCAGTATGTCATAGGAAATACCTGTCCAAAAGCAAATAAAAAATATTTTCCATGGTTATTGAGAGGAGGAAATGGGTAGGAAACAAAACCAGGGGAGATTTTTTGGGAGACTTGTGTTGTTAACTTTGAAACTTGTACCACGATCTATTTCCGATCCAATATTCAGGTTCTCGTCTTGAGCAGTTTTTCACGGCGTAGTTATATGCATGATAAATATTCTAAATCTATTATCTACGTAAGCCTAACCTATCCTAACTAACCTAACCTATCTAAAAGGTTTTTCAAAGAAATGGAGCACACCACAAAAAAACCATTCAGTATTATAAAACAGACATTGCCAAATTAAGTAACATTTATTATAATTTGATAGGTTATAACGACACTTGATTATATATTTGATTTTTCAAAGCACCTAAATTTACAACAATTGAAAACAAACAATAAATATAAACAAAGGTATCATCAAGCAATTAATTCAGAAGGAACATTCTCTGAGGTAACTTGAAAAATCAAATGTATATTAACATTTAAACTTAACTCTGCACAAAAAATTGTAAACCATATTCCATTGATGTATCTACGATACGCCCAATAATTTTCATTGTAGCCTTCTAAAAGTATACATACAAATGCGACACGTCGGCAAAGAGTAATACATATTTTTTTTAATTAATAGACCAATATCTCCTGAAAGAAGAAAAAAATACTAAATTAAATTATTTTTCCTGTAAATTGTCCTATTACCTCATTTTCTTCAGAATTCACTGTTTGTGGAAAACGTTACGGGTGTACTAAAGTGTGCATGGAGACGCAGAAGACTATGTTCATCCGCTTGCTCTGGTGGATGGTGTTTGTAATCCTTCTCGGGGAGGTGTGTTGGCCAATTGGGCGAGCGACGACCGGGATGCTTGCCCCGAGGCTCTGTCCCTTGACGACGTGACGCATATCTCACCTGTCCGCCTCGAAACCCTTACCCCATCGCCCACGCAGCGGCGGCGGCCGCCGAGACCCGGGAAAGGGTATTATGTAGCAGGGCAGGTGATGACGAATGTCCCGCAATGGACTCTTGCTTCCCGTCGAATCCAGCACTCCGGTTACACGGCCCTAGAAACATCCTCTCTCAACATCCTCACTGGTCTCATCCTTTGCCTTCCTCACTCCACGACTCGGCACCAATTATTTCTTCATTTTTGAACCTAGCTCGAGAGGGCCTTTGAGCTTCACTTCTCTTACGCTGTCAGCTAGGAATTGTTAATGGTGTGAAAAATTATAATAACATTGTTTCAGAACGTACCTGTGTAAACGCCTGACACTAATTGGTTTTGAAGGAATGTTGGAGAAAGCATTTATTCAACGTGTTTTTCTATTGCATTTATTCTTGCATGAGTTTAGTAAAGGAAACAGGTTGAAAATGACATTTTACTGCGAACGATAAGAGATTTGCCACAAAGTACTGGCGGCACGTTTCTTATGTTTACCATGCCTACCATTACAACCTTTTGTAGGCTATTAACTATGCCCTAAGTAACTCTCATAACTCTTTAACCCCTGTAAATCTCTTAATTGCGAAATACATCAGTAGTACAGTGTCTATAATATGGATAGCATAGAGTGTGGTTCATACTGGTGAACATTCACCTCCTTACAGGTATTTGTAAGTTTTTGCAATTTCGTTTCATTTCATTCAAGTTTCATTTGCTCCCGTAAGATATGCTGTAGTTCATCCGGGTGAAACCCACACCCACCTCTTAGGCGGCTTGCTAAGTAGACGTAGGAACAAATAGAACACTGACAATATGCACAACACATAATTTTCACAAAGTTTTCTATTCGGGATAACCGGTTACAACGTTGAGGCGTCATCATCAGGTATCATCTGTTAGTTTAAGCCATTTCCGTGAATGTGACAAATAGAAATATTTTATGAGTGTCGAGAATATAGCAGTATCAACACAGGACGAACGAAAAACTCGAATATTGATAAAATAGGGCTCTAAGCTCTTTACTGGGAATGAAATGTCAGCCCCGGTGGCGACGGGGTAAAAGTCCTCGCCTGCTAAACTGAGAGTCGTGGGTTCGAGTCCCGCCTGAGTTGTTTTTTCACCACTCAGGACATGGGTTTTTGTGTTCATCCATTCTAACATGTTAATACACCCGATGTAAAAGGCTGTTCGTGCTGTTTTCGAGGATGTGGAAATAAATAAATAAATAAATACTTTGTAAGTGATAGGTCGAAAGCAGTAAGGCAACTTTTATTCACAATCTATTGAAACACTCAAATTAAGTGCATTAACGTAATTGAATTGTTCAAAATCATTCCATCATCAAAATTCTTCAAATAGTTCCATATTGACCATACATACATAAGATGACCTATAACCTAGATAACCAATCCTGTTGGATCATGAAGTCGGTCATATTGTAGTACTATTCATTTTATTATCCTTTGCATTTGATAAAAAATTAACGGCATCAATGTTGTACATTGGATTTCTGAAACTTAATTCAGTACGACTTCGCGTGATCTTCATTTGCTGCTGCTTTTCTCATAATGATTGCTTCTCTTTGTTTCCTCCAATACTCGAAATAAACTGAAAAAATTGATGGGTTTAGACTTTTATAAGTACTTTTATTTCACGTCTCTTTTGATTATTCTTTGATATTATTGGCAGCTGATTTTTCTTACGACTTTAAACAATCCTCGCATTAGTGGTATCGGAATTTCGAACGATAGTTGACACCTTGCATCCCTCCAAGAGATGTGAACTATGGAGGTATTCGCTTTTTAAAATGTACAATATTCTCCGAGCTCTTTGGAGTTTATGCCAAACTCATTGAATTCATGTCATGAATTAGTTGTTCGAAATGTTAAAATTTCCATTCGTCTAATGGTGTTAAGATTGTTCTCGTGAAATTTTCTTGGATAAAATGTATTAATAATTTTCTTTCATTGATAATTTGAGGGTCATCGCTCAATTAAAGCTTTTATAATTGGTGTTAAAATATATTTTCAAGTAGAAAAAGTTCTGATTTAATGTTATTTGCCAGTGAAGCCTTATATTTAATGGCATCAGGCTTTGTTATTTTTTCAAGAAAGTACGCTTGTGTTCACATTTACAGCCTTAATTATGGTACCATTTCATATATGTGTTACATAAACTGTCATTATTTTTTATTTTAATAGTAATACATTATTTCATTTACTTTTTCGTATTGTTTTTTAAACCTTTATTGAGTCCAAGTAACTTATTAAACGTTAATTTTATTCTATTTTGGTTTCAAGGTTTTCATACCTCCATTTATCTTTAACCAATGAAGATTTCCGGCATAGCTGTTTATCATTCAATTTTCAATTTCATGAAAAAATCGTAATCTAATAGCGCAATTGCCTAGAGGTTATTTGTTATTGATATTTGCATTCTACATGAAATGCTATATATCTTTCTGAGCATTCCTAGCAGTATACTCACGGCAATTAAACCCATAGATATATGTTACCCTTATAGAAAAATAATAATAAATATTAAAAAAATGTTTTGGGTAAATTTTAACAGAAACGCTTTCTTTTACAAGCTGTCTGTGGAGATACCAGTAGTATATTTATTTCAAATCATATTTCCTGACAAAAAACACCTTCGTTTGTATCTGCATCATATTTGTGACTGAAGAGCAAACTATGTGTACTAAATATATCACGGTCTAACGTTTCGTTACATAACTATGGATAAGGAAAATTTTACAGCTTATTTTAGAATAATGATATTTACGCTGGAAAAATACCATGGAAAAGGGTTTTTGATCCATTGAGCGATTCACATTGCAAAATTCGATTATCTATTCAATTTTGATGGGGTGGTTACATCACTGAAAAAGCTAAATTGTTGAAACTTAGACCAGGAGTTTATTGACTCACACGCTCAAGGTCCTACGAGAATGCACTCAGCCACAGACATTTAGAGTTTACTGCGCAAAATAGCCAATTCAATTATGAATTAGGCAAGAGATAACTCTCACATTCCAATGAGATTTCAACGCGGTGATAAATTAAGTGCGTATCAAGGATTAATGATAACGCACGCGGAGTTCAGTGAGAGTGTACCTTGCACGCTCGCATCTGCACGCGTCGGTGTATATCATTCCGATCCCTGGCCACCCGATCTCCCTCGGCAAAACCGCCACCCTAGGGTCCACCAACCCTCCCCCTGTGGTCACGGGGACGGGGTGACCGCAAGGAGGCCATCGAGTGGCCATGGCCGGACGGGTCGGCCCCTTAATTGGAGCACGTCCCCCATCTCGAGAATCGGGCGGTCAGGCTTCCCCAAGGCCTGCATAGCCTGGCAAGGCGGCAGAAGGACCAGCAGAGGACGGTCGCCGGAGATCGGTCGGGTGCGGAACTCCGTGGGGACTGATCTCGAAAGGAAAGGAGATGAACAGCGTGGATCTGAAGTTGGACCTCCTTACGGGAAAATTATATTTTAATACAAAGATGGTTACGCGATCCGGTAACTATCCCAGGATTACCTCTAAAACAAAAAAACTTATTTGAAAGCTGCAATTTTTTACGTGTCTATAGTTTAAAAGTATCTAATCCACAAAAGATCTGAGGTCTTATTCTACGTTTTACCAACTGATATATCACGGATTAGAAAATTCCGAGCGACAACGAAGAAGGATGGAAAAAATATCAAGGGCTCGGTTGAGGCAATCATAGGATCACTGGGCATCTTAGAGGAAGAAAGGGGGGAAATAAAAAAAGACCAAATAAAATGATACCAAAGAGTAATATGAATATATGCCATATTAAGAATTGTGAGAAAATAAAAAGTATTTGGAAAGCAAATAAAAGCTAGTGAAACTGTTAAAATTTAGGTAAATGGGAAACTGCGCTTTAGTAGATTTTTTACTCAAGTAAAACAACTTGATAATGTCCGCAGAGTAATTTATTCACTGCACAACGTGTTTTGACGTCAAATCATCATCTTCAGGTGCAATGACGAAAGGAATTTCACCTGAACTTGTACCGGAGTTCTTCATCTCAACATGCGTCCTAAATTCTTTTATCCCGTCCACGAAGTCTATTCTCTTTCCTCCTCTCCCGGCTCAACCAACATCCTCCCCTCTATCACGGCTGCCCTTCATCACCGGTTTCTCTTTTCGTATCACGTGCACTTCCTCCTTTCCGTCCACCTCACTGTCTCCATTCACCTCCGCGCCCACATTTCAAACGCTGGTAGCCTATTCACATCCTCTTTTCAAATTGTTCACGTTTCTACACCATGAAACGCAACTCTTTAAATGAAACACTTCGTTTAACTTTTCTTTTAAGGTCTCCGTCACCAGCTATCTCCTATTGCCGAACGCCTGTTTTGCTAGCACATTTCTTATCAAAATGTCTTTTTCTCTGGGTCTGTTTTCCTACAAAGTTCTCCCAAACCAACTAAAGTGTGGTACTTGCCTCAGTTTGTGCCTTTCTACTTTTGTGACTTACTTTAGCCAAGACATAATTCATGTGAATCAAATTGACTATTTCAACCGAAGCTCTTGGAAAAAAATGTCTGAATGGATTTCTAATCTTAAAGGAAACTAACTCTTGGTTATTTTGTCGTGCCAAAAATCTAATTACCTGCCAGCTAATTCAACTAGATAAAGAAAAAACCTCGTAGCACGAAAGTACGCTCCTAGAAACCTTGGTATCCTTCAATAAAACACTTGAAAGCTACTGAATTAATAGTCTCCAGAATTCCGTGAATTGAGGATATGTGAAACATAATAATTTTACTCCGACCAAAAAGTTTCATTTATATCAACCAGAGTTTTTTTTATAACTGTAGTTATTTGTCAATTCAATCCTTTTCGGCGTTAAAGATAAAACAATATCTCTCAATGCAAATCTGGTGGAATTAGCACTTTTTACAAACATCTGCTCAAGTATCATTTTTGTACCGATATGACTTACAATATTGATAACCAATTGAAGTTGTGATGGTCGTGAAGATGCTGCATATTTTACCTTCCCCATCTACATGAATCTTGACTTGAATAAATGGACAAACGATTCTTGGAGAACTGGATGGAACAGTAAAATAACAAAATGTTTGAAATGTGGAAAAAGTTTTGCATGCCCCTATATTAATACTGGTTACGAAAAACGTTTCCCGCACTGCCTTGCCCGCACTCAGAAATCGCGGGCCAAAAATAAACCAGAATCTATTTCAACAAATGACCGAACGTCATCTATTTCAAAGAATGGACCTGAAGCCTGAATTGAGTGAACGGACAGATGATTATTGCGGAACTGGATGGGGCAGTGAAAAAAATCATTGAAATGTGGGCAAAGTTTTGCAAGACTCCATGTTAATAATGGCTACGAAAATCTATCCCTACACTTCCCTGCTCGCAGTAGGAAATCGTGGGACCAAAAAATCAAGGATCTATTTTTAAAAGATGACCGCTAACCCTTGAACTTTTGCTTTTATTTATGGTGGTCAGGGGGGGAGAGGGAGAGGGTGATTTTAAAAGGAAAGAGTAATGGTGAATGGACCCTAGATTATTCCCTTTGCACGACACTTGGAGCACACACTAATTGAATATTAATACCCAAACGGAAGCGAGACAAAAAACCAGGGCGGAGCTGGTGAGCTATTGCCGCTCCCTCCACTCCCCGCTTCCCTCCGCACCCAGGGTGCGGGAGGGAGGGACGCTCAACGCCACAAAAGCGCGGTGGACGGGGGAGTGTGGGAGACGTGGTGTCGGAACCCACCCTTGTATAAGAACCATCCTCGTGCGGACGAAAGAGATACATATCTACGCCATCTCCTGGGTAAACACAAAAGGAACGCCTGCCAAGGAGAGAGAAAAAAAATGATGATGCGATGCCAGGAGAAAAAAATATGGATGAAGGCGAGACGAAAAAATGTAAGGAAGCTGGTGAAAAACCACTCCTTTTCCCTCTCTCCCCTCCCGACAGCCTCAATTCGACTACCCGTTACACTCTCTTCTTTGAGTGTTTTTGTTTGTCCCTCTCTGTGTGTGATTTTTACCATTACATTTTTTTATATTCGTGCCTTAGTAAAAAAAAAGTGAAACCAAAGCGTTGCCCTGAACGTACAGAGGACGGCAAACCCTGCTTGCCCACATGCACTCATGGGCCAGCGTACAAGCATTTCAACGCTCTTGGTCCTAGCCACAGTGAAAAAATATCCCTCCCTCCTCCCCACTCGTTTCTCTCTCTCTCTTTCTCTATCTCATCGACTTGGTGGTCTTCCAGATCCTTTTATCTCGGTTGGGAGTGCACCCCGTAGCTTGGAGCCCGTTACGTTTCATCCCCACCAACCCTCCCTCTTTCCCTGCCTTTCCTCCCTTGAGATCGTCAGTGTATTGACCCTAGAGCATAATGCAACCAAACACTATGCTCACAGCCTTTCGCCCTTTCTACCGCTAGAGGCTAACTTGTAAAAATGATGAATCATACATTTTACTCGGCTCCCAATCTCTTATTTCCTCTCCCTTTTGATGTAAAACCCCTTATAAATTGGCATGGATAGATGGTATAGCGCTCGCAAATTTTCCTGCGGCTGCGCAGTGGACGATGGTGATGGACGTGGTGGGTGATGTTAGTTACTTGAGCAGAAGAGCACCTATGAATATAGCAGTTTGGGAAGGTGGGAGGACAAGGTTTGTGTTATGGCTTGTGAACTGACTTCCCATCCCCCGTGCCCGAGGTGGAATCTCGGTATTGGTTTAAAGTAAACAGACGAGCCCTGATCCCTACTTAAATAATATGTGAATAAAAATTCAAGAGTAAGCATATTAGTTTAACATTCAGTTTTTATCGAATGGGATGTTAAACTGATATACTCCCTTGAAGTAATTCGTTGAGATCAAAATTAAGCCTAACCGATTTCATCCCACCCTCCTTAACTATCCCAGACTTTCCTAGCACCACCAATGAACCCTGTTTTAAGCATATAATCTCAGCTATCGATCAACTACGCCAGCTAACCCATCTCATAAATTTCTTGTAGCCTTGGCACACTTAATGAAAATCGGAATAATGCTGCTACCCGTTTTATATTCACCTCTCCTCTTCATTTTTCCTGTTAGTCTACTGTTTTTAGCTTTAAATATTTCGGGTACCTTCGGAAAATGACGTCATTAGCAGATGAGTTCACCAATACAAATGTTGAACGAGGTAATCTCATCACTACGCAACTAAGCGACGTACTAAAATTGATTTTGTGCTCTGCTCAAGAAATGAGACTGAGTCCGTGCAGCTTTATTTCGAAATTTTGAATTCAGCTCTCCCAGAATAATTACCGCACACAATATTACTTAGTCAAATTTCTACTCACCAGATATTTTCAATGGAAAAATGGCAAAAATGCATTTTTTACAGTACTTCGGAGAGGAGAGGAACCTTGTGGCAGAGGTTTGGAGAAGGCAGAAGAGATGGATGGAGGAGGTTTTGAGATGAGAGGGCATGTAGAAGAGAGTGATAGAGGGGAGAACACTGGGGAAGCGTGGAAGAGGAAGGAAGAGGATAGGAATTCTGGACGAAATAAGAGGATGAGGAAGATATGAAGAATTGAAGAGGGATCTAATAACGGGCCATTAGGAGGGAAAGCGAGACAATGTTTATGAGGTTGGGATGCAGAATGGGGACTGTCCAAGAACCTACCAATCAGCTGGTAGAATACTTGAATGAAAATCAAAGCTTCTCCTTTCTTAGGGAATCAAGACATGCAGATGGAACAGCACGATGGCTTCACTAGAAAATTATTGGTACTATAAATAGCTTTCTCCAATCTTGCTTGAGAATAGTTACAAAAATATCTTTATTAATTTAATTTCTGACAGAGAACATTCTATAAAAGATTTTCATTATTTTATTGATAAGTGAGCCAAATAAAAGTGTATAATACACCCACTAAAATTGCATAATGCTCATATTACTTAAACGTTCATCCAAAATATTTCAAAATCAATACTTGAGCTTAATATTTATGATGCTTCTCGTATCAAGCGCATTATCATTTCAATTTCATTACCGACACGCTTCCTAATTCTTATCTACCTACCTACATGTTAATAGCAATTTCTGACGACAAATTTGAATTTTTATCCATAAATTTTACATTATTTTTCTTCAAATTACAATTTCTACAAATTTTACATTATTCTGCTATGAGCTTTCATTCGTATTTTATCTTTATTTTGTAGTCTTATTAGTGGTGTTCAATCTCATTGGGCTTCATTTTAGTTCCTAAAGCGTGGTTTATATTATGTGGATGAATAATTCCATTTGTATGTTTAACGAGCGTGATACTATCTTCTATCGTCAACTAAACGAGAGTATTGTGCACTCATGAGATCTCAGCTGACATAACATTTATCTAGTGTATACGCCAGATAAAGTTTAACGTTGGGTAACCATTATACATACGGAGCTAACAGATACGTTAGTACTCTTATCAGGGTGTCTTTCAAAAAAGTATCCTAAATTTAATTTCTCTGTTTAATTGTGGAGATGCCTCCATTGTTATTAAAATTGGAATAAGAATCGATTTATATTATTCCGAGACTAAATATGATAATAATTCTTGGTCACGGAATACAGTTTTGTAGATTGAGTCTTAAAGTGAGCATTCAAGCTTGAAATTCCCGCAACTGTAAGATATTATTAGTTTTATTTCTATGATCTCGGTATCGCAATGGCATCACTCACAGGATATAAATTGAGTTTAACGCTGTCCGTGAGAGGGCAAGGTGATATGACGGAGTTTTGATTGGAGCATGGTGGTGGGACGTGTGGGGGTTGGGGCAGCTTAATGCGGCGAGGCGTTGTGTATCGAACTCTCAGCCAAGCTTCACTCCCATCTGCCGGAACGGTGGGGGGGGGATGAAAAGGGGGCGGATGCTGCAGCGAGGAGAGTCCCTCGAAAAAGTTACTCGGATAAGAATCTCCCTTATCTCTCTCAGGGAAACATTCCCCCCTCTGATGCTTTTACACCATCTTCACCCATAACCGCCCTTCCTTCCAGCCTTCCCGACGCCGACCACCACCGCTCTTCTGGCTACTCCGCCCCCTCACTTAGTCGTATTTTTTTCCTCCTTTTTTAATGAAAGAAAAAGAAAATGTTCTCATTCTGGAAACCTCTCTCCCTTTCTTAGTTCATCCTGCCCGTTTCTCTCTAACCTTCACCTCCGTCCACGGCAGAGAAATTCTCACTCCTAAGGTCTCTCTAGCTGTCCTTCATTCAAAAGCTACCACGTTGGTGAAGGTTTAGAAGTTTAAACATTTCGCGTAAAAATATGCAATTTTAGAGCTTTTGTCATTTCCGTTGCTACGCATTTATTTCATTGTTACCCAATCTAGAAATACGCATTGTAGGCTAAGGCCGGCCGCACACCGGCTAAGGCACGGCGCACAGTGGGCCAAACTGAAAAAAAGCTGGCCAAAATTAATAACTCTAATAATTACCAGTCCATATGCAACATGAAGTGCATTTCTAAGGTATTTTGGGCTGATAAACATGATTTTATCATTATTTTTTCAATATATTTTACGGATACAGCGCTATCAATTGTATAAACATTAAATATGCAATTACATTGCTTGATTTCTATGGTTGAGTGGTCTAGTTAAAACTCAAAATTTCCTGTGATAATTATCAAAATCTGTAATTAATAATGCTAGGAGCTATAAAATCCGTAAAAAAAATTGTCCAAGTATAATTTTAATGCATAATACATTTTAACAAATTATGACTACTGCAACGGAATGGGAGGAATTGAAAATATGTGAAATGAACTTGCATCAAGTTAAAATGTTAAATAAATGAAATGTTAAAGCTAAAGCTTACGTATATTACATTTTCACAAAAAAAAATAAATATTTAATTCATTTTTTATTGCAAAATTAGTATGAAATGGGCTATATTCCAGTCAATTTCATTATGCTATACTTTTGTCGCACTACTGGGATCAGGATTCAACATAAATGTAAGCCAGAGGCAGACATTTATGTTGAATCATTTAATTTTAATATTAAAATCATTAAATTAAATCAATTTATAAACCAACATTAAATTTTAATATTAAACAAATATTTTTCAAAAATATTATTATCAAAAACTTGAATAAATATTTTGAATAATAATATTGATAAAAAGTGTCACTCATCCTCTGATGACTCGTCATCACTCTCATCTTCACATTCGTCATTCCCATAGTCAATTAGTTTTTTTCACTTCTGGATCTAAATCTTCCTTTGATTTACAATTTTGAAATGAAATTGAAGATATCAAGGGATCACAGGTGAACAGCAATCTCTGAAATATATATTTATTAGTTGCCTCTCTTGATATCCTCCGCGTATTGTGATGCCGGAATTTCCTAATTTCCTTAATCCTTGATTCAAAGGCATCTTCTGGAAGCTGCCCGATGGGCAGAATTGCTTTCTTGGATACATCTGCTCCATGAATCAGAAGCTTGTGCACCGTTGGTGGCATATAATACCAAGGGTATTGCTTCACGTATAATTTCGCTGTTGCTAGACCGTAGTTTCTGAACCCATTGTGATAGAGTGATCGACTGCTTGAAATTACTTTCAAAATATTTTCAAACCTTGAAATCAGTTGTTTATGAAGCCCTGAAAAATATTAAGCTAACTAAAAATCTCACTAAACTTCAGCAGTGATGTTTTTTTTTAATTTGAAATAGTTGTCAGTTTCTCTCACCGGTAATATTTGCTTATAATTTAGGGTCCGAAAAACAGCGTCTGTGTTACCATCGTTTGTGGTGCCATATCCTGGTTTTGGTACATCTATTATCAGGCCAATTTTCTATTAGCCATTTACTATTATTAACTCTGAAGTAGCTCTCCCTTCGCTGCACCTTGTTCCATTTCTCAAAATATCTAGTGAAAAAGCATGTTTGTAGGCACTTCGTCAAAATACCTTTCGCATCGGTATCTCCATTCAATGGAAATTTTTCAATCAAAAAATCTATCACATTTTTTTCTCACGTGCCGTATTTTTTTCTCTACAATTTTTCATGAAGCTGCAACCCTGTCACATCTCTACTCTCCATGGTTTCTCACAAATTTAGTATAAAACACTATAAAACGAAATAAAAAATAGCAGGTAATCGCTTCCATTGACAGCCTTACTATCATCATTCTTACATGGGTAGCAAAAAACAATTTACTGACTCCAACTCGGAATCCATTTTCAAAATTAAAATTTTGCTTACCAAACTGCTTCTCGTATGATTGGAAAGCAAAAGTTTCCTCAATGGATGCGACGTACACATAGTGAAGACACGACGAAACGGAGACGGGTGCAAGGAGACTTTGGTTTCCAGGTACAAGTAGATAACTATATTCTCATTTAAAACGGTTCTAACGTTGAACAGATAAACCCAGAGTTGCACAGCACAGTCACTTACAGTGGATGTTCACTCGACGCTCTCTAGGACAACTGATGCGTGGTACGCGAAAACAACCGGAAAACCCCTAAGGAAACTAACTAAGCATTCCGTTTGGCGGAACAAGTGGCGGCAAGAGTCTGCAAAAAGAGGCAAAAAAGATGTAAAAAGCATAACTTGAGATAGCTACCAATGGGTTGGGATAAGTAGAAAAGAGACATTATTGGCAAGGTTGTAAAAGCAGCATTGTGGGGCCATCAAGCACGGAGTGACGAAAGTCCTCAACCAGCTGGTGCGGTCGCATGCCGCTGCACGTGCATGACCACGAGCCTTCCCCTAAATCCCTCGACCACAGTCTGCTCAACATGCCTGAGGGAATTCCATAATTCATGGAAAATCCTTTCAAAGATATTTTAGCCCATAACTGCTGATAAACGTCCCAAAGACCTCCTCATCGTAGAATCGCCAGTCGCCAACGTTGCGAGAAGTTGCAATTTGCGACAAGATTTACATTGAATTTAGCCATTTAAGTACAATATGAAAAAATAAATATGAAAAGTTATTCATAAAACATCTATTCAAATTACCAATGTCATTTAACTGGCATTCCATCGTCTTTATACTCGGAAATTATATACTTGCTTCGCTTAGACCCCATTAGCGGCCGCCACTGTGGCCCGAGTGGCCGGGGTGGTTTTAACAAAAAATGGTTGTTAAAATTAAAATCGCAAGTTATCGCAAAAATTTTCTTCTGAATATTGTTCTATATGCTTTCCTCTACCACACAGTGCAAATAACTCCGTGTAGCCTGATGTCGATAAAAACGATAATTAACATTAAACATAAAATTTAATGAAAAAACAGCACAATTTTTGAAAAATTATAAAAATATTAAAATTCAAATAAAACGAAACAAACTTTATCTTCATTCATGCAACAAATATCAATTTTGGGGATCAAAATACTTTAAAACCAACATTATAAATAACGACTTTTTAATAAATCTTTATATCTAGCTATTTTCACGGAAAAATTTCGGTCGCCAAAATCACCCTGACATGCTCTACTTTGACCAGCTGTAAAAATTGTCATGGCGTATTCCATGCTCTGTATAGTACCCTATCTGAAAGAGCATATGCTTAATAATATAAATCAACTGTTTTTGGTTGGTTTGCGCGAACTTCATTTTTCGACTTTTGGCCAGCTTTTTTGGATTTTGGCCCACTGTGCGGCGCGGCGAGACGTTTTCACCTCGCCTCACCTCGCCGTGCCTTGCCCGATGGTTAAGAGCAGCATACGGCACGGCAAGGCGACTTGAGCACCGTCGCTTTCAGTGGCGTTAAGTATATTGACAAGTGATGTAGTGTGTGTAGTTTTTATTATATTTTGTGAAGTCTGTTTGTAGTCTGTTACATGTTTCGTGAAAATGAACGCAGAAGAAGAGGCAACTGTTATAGCGTTGTGGTACCTCGTCAAGTTAATGGATGATGTGCCCAACAGAGACCCCATCATCCTCCTGGCTTGCCATTTTCACTTGTCACACAAACAACAACTAGACAATACTAGAACCCACTACTTTCGCCTGTCGCTATCACTGCACTGCACGTGGCGGCGATCCCCGCGCATGCGCAGAACGATTTGTCTGAAGCCTTTTGCCCGACGGACGAAAATTGACAAGGCAGTACAAAGCGTCGTGCGGCGCTGCTTCGCCTTGCCTTGCCGTGACCGATGCAGTGTGCGGCACCTCCACTCAAACCAATACAAACCACGTCGCCTAAGGTGCCTTAAGGCAAAACGTCGCGCCGCGCCGTGTCGTATCCGGTGTGCGGCCGGCCTAATAAACTTATGTTTCAGTACAAATAAAATTCCAAACAACTCAAATACATATATCGCAGAAATAATAAGTGTCGATAAATGGCGCCTACATGAACAAATAACGTCTCGCTAGTCACCGAGGGAGGTTTCAGTTTTGAAAGGAAGCGGCCGCCCCTGGAACTTTCAGTCGGGGTGAATATGGGCGCGTTCCGAAATTCACTGGCAGTACTGGCTGTGCTGCCAAACCGTTCCGAAATCTACTGGCAGTACCGCACAGTAACCAATGACGTCAGTCAATTGATGACGTTTCTTACTGTGAACTCTACTGCCGCTACTGCGGTCCAAGAGCAGCAGCAGCGGCAGTAGCAGCAGACGGCCATCGAACAAATGGCGGAAAAATCAAATCTGCAACGTTAGTAAATAATATCAGAAGAGTTTAGAGACACTGCTTCGAACATTTTAATGTTTATATCGGCGAGAGAGAAAAGTCTCGATGCACTTAAATAGTTAAAAACATCTGATTAGCTTATAATAGTTTATAAAACGCATTTATTTATCAAGTAGTACCGGTGAATATTTCAATAGGATAAAAGCGTTAATAAAATGATAAGGGAGTGAACAACATCAGAAGTGAAACAAGTAGAGAAGCAATTATATTTGCAAATGTCAGCGACTTGTGAAATTAGGTCCAAAAATTAATTTAGTGTCATGAATAATCGTGGTACACGTAATTATATACAGCCTCTTACTAGAGTGGTAACTTAGCATAACACTGGCATGTATAATAATTGTCGGGAAACGTAATTTGTCGCATAAATTTAATTGTTAGGGAAAATATTCTGCGATGCAATCCTCAACAACCCATATATTTTCCTAATTATCGATATCACTCTAGGAAACGCCGTACGACTGGCCATGAAGAAAATCCAGGGCTAGAAAAATATATTCTAAGATTTGCTTATAAGCCCAAGATTCAAACTGCTTACTATGAATTCGATAGTGTTAATTATAACGGAGATTTGTTTATAATAACACAGGGTTTTTTCTCCATGCTCGGGTAGCTGACGCGAATTCATTTTATTCTCGTGAGAGAAAGTAACCAATCAGTATAAAGTAGCATTAAGTAGTAAGGCAATGAAAATAAGAATACAATTAGCATGCCCTTTATCAATGTCATAAGTATTAGCATTAAGAATTAACGCATTGAAAGATCGCTTATAATAAATAACCACGCAACTCGGCCATATTGAATTTCTAGCCACTGCCGACCGTTCCGAAATTCATGCTACTGCAGCAGCCTCTGTACAGTTTCGCGTTCCGTTTCACGGCAGCACAGGCAGTACTGCCAGTGAATTTCGGAACGCGCCCTGTGTTGCGTTGATACAGCGCTAGTCAGCGGCAGAGAGCGTCCTGAAGTCATGATTTTAAAAGACATGTACTCATTGTGTTAAGACGGTTTAGACGTTACCTCCGTTTAAGTTGCGCGAGTGACTTGTGTGGTTGGCGGGCGGACCCTTGTTGGTGGGGTGTAGACTGGACGGAGATTTGTCGGGGGGAGGTGCACACAGTCCACTGCTGTATGTGAGAGGTGCCGGAAGTTTATTTGTATTGTGTGAGGAAAAGGACAATAAAATCGTTTTCTGAACAGCCTGAAGAGCTGGTCCTTCGGGCCGGATCATCTACTAGACGCCGGATTCGTGTAGTGTGCAGAAAACATCTTTGAGGTGGGTGGCACGTGACTCTAAGTTTATTTTAAGTCGTTGTGTTAATCTCAGTGCAAACGGGACGGAGCTGAACCTCCATTCGATCGGGTAAAGGCCCGTGGACTTTGAACTCGTGTACTCCGACTCGCCGCCCATCCTCCTGATTCCCGCTTGGACGGTGGACTCCCCTTTCTTAGTCGTACCTCCCCTCACTTCGCTGTCTTTCACCACTCTCTCCTTCCTTTGCCCCCCTATCCTTCCTCCTCGCTCACGGCTTCGTGCCGGAACGAGGCTGTTCCTATCTTAAATTACAATTTCTTTCGCTCGCGCGACCCAAACCTGTGTTTGAACCAAATCAGCTGTGCGCTGTCCGCACGGCTTCGTGCCGTAACGAGGCTGTTTCTCTCTCTTAAGTTACTATCCCTTTCGCACGAGCGATACTCTGGGAAATTATTCTTTTTGCCCTCTGTTTGAGCTTTACTTTGATTTCACGATAGACCACCCGTCGAAATAGTGGTAGATATCATGTCTCTAACAGCGAGACAACTAATTACGCAACAGGAACAGCGGGATCATGCAATATCACGGCTGGTTCCGAATTTAAAGAAAAAGGGTGCTTCTAATATTACTAAGGAAGCCATTTAGACGAGGATAGACACGCTCAAGCAGTATTGGAGCGATTACAGTGCTACTCACTATGAGCTGGTGACGCGTGAGGATGCATCGAAGGAGTTATTTTGTGGAGGGTCAATTTGAGAATACGGAGGAGTGCCATCATGATACGTTCGCTACACTGAGGGTCATGCTCGCTCAATTGACTGACGCGCCTATGTCCTCTTCTGGACAAAATGGTTCTGGTCAGGCTGTTAATTACTCACTTCCCGTCCAACTTCCAAGAACGACGCCGCCTAGCTTTTCGGGCGCCGCGCCGTTGCGGATTGGGATTCGTTCTGCGATCTATTTACAGCGATCGTGGATGGCGAAGCTCGATTTTCTCCCGCAACAAAATTGCAATACTTGAAAATGTGCTTGAAGGACTCGGTCGCGGAGTTTGTGAAAACGTCTCGGTCACAAATGCCAACTACAAGCCGACTTGGGAGGCTCTGAAGGCCAGTTATAGTAATCCACGACTCTGTTTGCACACATACTTGTCTGCCTTGATGTATCTTCCGAAAATGACGAAGGAATCCGCGTCGGAATTGCGGGCTTTGGTAGACAATACACAGCAAGTTGTTCGAGCGCTATAGAATTTGGGTCGACCTGTAGCGACGTGGGGCTTGTCTTCACCACGGCCCAACGTTTGGACAAGGGATCCCGAAGGGTTTGTGAGACACATATAACTAACAAGAAAGGCGTGAGTAGTGTCTCCTCAAGGGTTCAGTTGGATCCAAACGAATTTCCGACTTTTAAAGAGCTAATAGAATTTCTTGAGGGTCGTATTCGGACGTTAGACATGACAGCTCTAGTTAAGAGTTTGGAAAAATCGTGCGCAACTACGTCTAAATTTTCCACGTTAGAAACCAAGTCTTTTCACGTAGAGACTTAAGACTGTATCATCTGCGGCGAGACGTAACTGCGCTATTTGTTCCATGGAATACTATATCGGGGCCTGCCCTCGTTTCCTAGAAAATAAGCCTTTTGAACGAAGAGATGAGGCACGCCGATTGCATGTTTCCTTCAACTGTCTAAGTCGTCACCGCTTCAACGACTGCAAGTCTGATAAACGCTGCATCACTTGTCGTGGATGACATCACTCTTTATTGCACGACATCACTCTTTATATATATCACACACGCTAACTTCCGTAATTTTGCAGTAATGGCTATCAAACTCAAACATAAAATCTAGGGTTGAAAATACTCAATCAAGTTCATTATCTGAGCAAAATTGGACTAAAGGGGTAAAAATGGGGAGGCTTTTTTTAAATCATAAAAAAACCCATATCTCCCTTAGTTTAGTTTAACTCATGGGGGGAAAAAAATAGGGGTTGAAGAACAATAAAAGCATAACTCCCTAGTTATTTACATTACAAAATCCGTTTAAAGTTATCTGAAATAGTCAATACAATATCTACAATTTTTCTGTCAAATTTTTATTTGTACAACCAGCCTTCATTGCAAGGGGTGGCAATATTACCTATTTGTATTTTAGGGGTTGAAGGAGAAAAAAATCATAACTCCCTCATTGTAAAATGTAAAATATACGTTTAAAGTTATCTGAAGTTTTCAAAACCATATCTACAACTTCTGTTTCAAACATTTTTTACGATCAACCGTTTTTGCAAGGGGCGTCAATGTTGCCTATTTTTATTTTAAAATATAGGTATCTAATAAAATATTTAACCTTTTCACTATAGTCTTTTAGCACTGCCTTAAATACGAAATATTTCCGAGTAGATCACTTTTATTTTTCTCATTAAAATATGAAATAATTGAGCTACGAGCTTGATTTTTGGACTAAAATAAAGCTAAATCATCAAAGTTTAAAATGTATTTAAGTGATTTCTCTCAATTGACTGATACACTGAGGAGTTTAAACATTTCGCGTAAATATAATGCAATATTAGAGCTTTTTGTCATTTACGTTGCTACGTATTTATTTCATTGTTACCCAGCCTTGCAATGCGCATTTTAGGCTAATAAACTTATGTTTCAGTACAAATAAAATTCCAAACAACTCAAATACATATATCGCAGAAATAATAAGTGTCGATAAATGGCGCCTACATGAACAAATAACGTCTCGCTAGTCACCGAGGGAGGTTTCAGTTTTGAAAGGAAGCGGCCGCCCCTGGAACTTTCAGTCGGGGTGAATATGGGCGCGTTCCGAAATTCACTGGCAGTACTGGCTGTGCTGCCAAACCGTTCCGAAATCTACTGGCAGTACCGCACAGTAACCAATGACGTCAGTCAATTGATGACGTTTCTTACTGTGAACTCTACTGCCGCTACTGCGGTCCAAGAGCAGCAGCAGCGGCAGTAGCAGCAGACGGCCATCGAACAAATGGCGGAAAAATCAAATCTGCAACGTTAGTAAATAATATCAGAAGAGTTTAGAGACACTGCTTCGAACATTTTAATGTTTATATCGGCGAGAGAGAAAAGTCTCGATGCACTTAAATAGTTAAAAACATCTGATTAGCTTATAATAGTTTATAAAACGCATTTATTTATCAAGTAGTACCGGTGAATATTTCAATAGGATAAAAGCGTTAATAAAATGATAAGGGAGTGAACAACATCAGAAGTGAAACAAGTAGAGAAGCAATTATATTTGCAAATGTCAGCGACTTGTGAAATTAGGTCCAAAAATTAATTTAGTGTCATGAATAATCGTGGTACACGTAATTATATACAGCCTCTTACTAGAGTGGTAACTTAGCATAACACTGGCATGTATAATAATTGTCGGGAAACGTAATTTGTCGCATAAATTTAATTGTTAGGGAAAATATTCTGCGATGCAATCCTCAACAACCCATATATTTTCCTAATTATCGATATCACTCTAGGAAACGCCGTACGACTGGCCATGAAGAAAATCCAGGGCTAGAAAAATATATTCTAAGATTTGCTTATAAGCCCAAGATTCAAACTGCTTACTATGAATTCGATAGTGTTAATTATAACGGAGATTTGTTTATAATAACACAGGGTTTTTTCTCCATGCTCGGGTAGCTGACGCGAATTCATTTTATTCTCGTGAGAGAAAGTAACCAATCAGTATAAAGTAGCATTAAGTAGTAAGGCAATGAAAATAAGAATACAATTAGCATGCCCTTTATCAATGTCATAAGTATTAGCATTAAGAATTAACGCATTGAAAGATCGCTTATAATAAATAACCACGCAACTCGGCCATATTGAATTTCTAGCCACTGCCGACCGTTCCGAAATTCATGCTACTGCAGCAGCCTCTGTACAGTTTCGCGTTCCGTTTCACGGCAGCACAGGCAGTACTGCCAGTGAATTTCGGAACGCGCCCTGTGTTGCGTTGATACAGCGCTAGTCAGCGGCAGAGAGCGTCCTGAAGTCATGATTTTAAAAGACATGTACTCATTGTGTTAAGACGGTTTAGACGTTACCTCCGTTTAAGTTGCGCGAGTGACTTGTGTGGTTGGCGGGCGGACCCTTGTTGGTGGGGTGTAGACTGGACGGAGATTTGTCGGGGGGAGGTGCACACAGTCCACTGCTGTATGTGAGAGGTGCCGGAAGTTTATTTGTATTGTGTGAGGAAAAGGACAATAAAATCGTTTTCTGAACAGCCTGAAGAGCTGGTCCTTCGGGCCGGATCATCTACTAGACGCCGGATTCGTGTAGTGTGCAGAAAACATCTTTGAGGTGGGTGGCACGTGACTCTAAGTTTATTTTAAGTCGTTGTGTTAATCTCAGTGCAAACGGGACGGAGCTGAACCTCCATTCGATCGGGTAAAGGCCCGTGGACTTTGAACTCGTGTACTCCGACTCGCCGCCCATCCTCCTGATTCCCGCTTGGACGGTGGACTCCCCTTTCTTAGTCGTACCTCCCCTCACTTCGCTGTCTTTCACCACTCTCTCCTTCCTTTGCCCCCCTATCCTTCCTCCTCGCTCACGGCTTCGTGCCGGAACGAGGCTGTTCCTATCTTAAATTACAATTTCTTTCGCTCGCGCGACCCAAACCTGTGTTTGAACCAAATCAGCTGTGCGCTGTCCGCACGGCTTCGTGCCGTAACGAGGCTGTTTCTCTCTCTTAAGTTACTATCCCTTTCGCACGAGCGATACTCTGGGAAATTATTCTTTTTGCCCTCTGTTTGAGCTTTACTTTGATTTCACGATAGACCACCCGTCGAAATAGTGGTAGATATCATGTCTCTAACAGCGAGACAACTAATTACGCAACAGGAACAGCGGGATCATGCAATATCACGGCTGGTTCCGAATTTAAAGAAAAAGGGTGCTTCTAATATTACTAAGGAAGCCATTTAGACGAGGATAGACACGCTCAAGCAGTATTGGAGCGATTACAGTGCTACTCACTATGAGCTGGTGACGCGTGAGGATGCATCGAAGGAGTTATTTTGTGGAGGGTCAATTTGAGAATACGGAGGAGTGCCATCATGATACGTTCGCTACACTGAGGGTCATGCTCGCTCAATTGACTGACGCGCCTATGTCCTCTTCTGGACAAAATGGTTCTGGTCAGGCTGTTAATTACTCACTTCCCGTCCAACTTCCAAGAACGACGCCGCCTAGCTTTTCGGGCGCCGCGCCGTTGCGGATTGGGATTCGTTCTGCGATCTATTTACAGCGATCGTGGATGGCGAAGCTCGATTTTCTCCCGCAACAAAATTGCAATACTTGAAAATGTGCTTGAAGGACTCGGTCGCGGAGTTTGTGAAAACGTCTCGGTCACAAATGCCAACTACAAGCCGACTTGGGAGGCTCTGAAGGCCAGTTATAGTAATCCACGACTCTGTTTGCACACATACTTGTCTGCCTTGATGTATCTTCCGAAAATGACGAAGGAATCCGCGTCGGAATTGCGGGCTTTGGTAGACAATACACAGCAAGTTGTTCGAGCGCTATAGAATTTGGGTCGACCTGTAGCGACGTGGGGCTTGTCTTCACCACGGCCCAACGTTTGGACAAGGGATCCCGAAGGGTTTGTGAGACACATATAACTAACAAGAAAGGCGTGAGTAGTGTCTCCTCAAGGGTTCAGTTGGATCCAAACGAATTTCCGACTTTTAAAGAGCTAATAGAATTTCTTGAGGGTCGTATTCGGACGTTAGACATGACAGCTCTAGTTAAGAGTTTGGAAAAATCGTGCGCAACTACGTCTAAATTTTCCACGTTAGAAACCAAGTCTTTTCACGTAGAGACTTAAGACTGTATCATCTGCGGCGAGACGTAACTGCGCTATTTGTTCCATGGAATACTATATCGGGGCCTGCCCTCGTTTCCTAGAAAATAAGCCTTTTGAACGAAGAGATGAGGCACGCCGATTGCATGTTTCCTTCAACTGTCTAAGTCGTCACCGCTTCAACGACTGCAAGTCTGATAAACGCTGCATCACTTGTCGTGGATGACATCACTCTTTATTGCACGACATCACTCTTTATATATATCACACACGCTAACTGCCGTAATTTTGCAGTAATGGCTATCAAACTCAAACATAAAATCTAGGGTTGAAAATACTCAATCAAGTTCATTATCTGAGCAAAATTGGACTAAAGGGGTAAAAATGGGGAGGCTTTTTTTAAATCATAAAAAAACCCATATCTCCCTTAGTTTAGTTTAACTCATGGGGGGAAAAAAATAGGGGTTGAAGAACAATAAAAGCATAACTCCCTAGTTATTTACATTACAAAATCCGTTTAAAGTTATCTGAAATAGTCAATACAATATCTACAATTTTTCTGTCAAATTTTTATTTGTACAACCAGCCTTCATTGCAAGGGGTGGCAATATTACCTATTTGTATTTTAGGGGTTGAAGGAGAAAAAAATCATAACTCCCTCATTGTAAAATGTAAAATATACGTTTAAAGTTATCTGAAGTTTTCAAAACCATATCTACAACTTCTGTTTCAAACATTTTTTACGATCAACCGTTTTTGCAAGGGGCGTCAATGTTGCCTATTTTTATTTTAAAATATAGGTATCTAATAAAATATTTAACCTTTTCACTATAGTCTTTTAGCACTGCCTTAAATACGAAATATTTCCGAGTAGATCACTTTTATTTTTCTCATTAAAATATGAAATAATTGAGCTACGAGCTTGATTTTTGGACTAAAATAAAGCTAAATCATCAAAGTTTAAAATTTATTTAAGTGATTTCTCTCAATTGACTGATACACTGAGGAGTTTAAACATTTCGCGTAAATATAATGCAATATTAGAGCTTTTTGTCATTTACGTTGCTACGTATTTATTTCATTGTTACCCAGCCTTGCAATGCGCATTTTAGGCTAATAAACTTATGTTTCAGTACAAATAAAATTCCAACATCTAAAATATATCGCAGAAATAATAAGTGTCGATAAATGGAGCCTACATGAACAAATAACGTCTCGCTAGTCACCGAGGGAGGTTTCAGTTTTGAAAGGAAGCGGCCGCCCCTGGAACTTTCAGTCGGGGTGAATATGTTGCGTTGATTCAGCGCTAGTCAGCGGCAGAGAGCGTCCTGACGTCATGATTTCAAAAGACATGTACTCATTGGTTGATTTTTCGCCGCCATCTAAAGCTCATGCATGTACTACAGTGCCTATTTGCCTCCAATGCATCATGTTGCAGAATCAAACAATTTTACCACCCAGGTGGCGCGCGGCAATACATATCTGGCTACAACTCGGCTAATATCAAGTTGATTGCGCTGAAACATGGAGCGTATACTTCAACCGACTCCAATTCAGCTGTGCGTGTTGTTCGCTAGTATTTAATAAAAATATGAACTTGGAAATCTACCTGCGCCTGTAGGCCAATGCCGAAAGAGAATTTTTTGAAACAGCATGCCTCCCTAATACTAAACATTTTTTTCGTTCTCAGGGCTGCCGTGGAGGGATATGCTTGGTCACCTTACGTGGGCTTGGTGAGTACTTTTATTATTTTTTTAAAAGGCCCTTCAAGGTTTATTTTGTTATCCTTAAACCTATTTCGTTAAATATTGCCCCTACGCAAGATTTACTGAGAAATTCTCCTTGAGATTTATTGCATAGTCACCTCTCTTTGATTTTGTCATGGGTAACCCTTGTAAAGTATTCCTCGGTTTTATTCTAATTTCAATTTATCCGCATTATTTTCCCAATAATCGTTTTAAACTTCTCCGTCCCATTACAGCCATTAACACTTAACTCAGAAACCTGGGTTGTTGAGGAGCTGAATAAATAATACCATTGTGGGCATCTGTAGAGGAAACAACTTTCGTGATTGATTTTTTATCTCAACGTAGAAACTTTTCCTATTCACACGATCAATAATTAGGGTGCAGGCAGTAAATCATGATGATGTTATTAGTCATGGTTTTATCAGTAATAGCTGGTAATGATTCAAATGGAACAATAACGGTGACGTGTATTATTTAGCCACAGTGAATGTCAAAATTATCCTTGCAGTTACAGGATATTAAAAAGTAACGTAAGCACTCAGTCCTAATGAGGCGACCATCGGCGTTTCCTACACATCCGCTTGATTATCTCTGAGTTTAATAATGGAAAAAGAACGTTTTTTTTGGTGAAATACGCAAATGAAGTTCTTTTCGACCAATATTACTTACCATTTTGTAATTTTCAAATCGAAAATTACATCAAATATTTTCTCGGATTCATCATTGTCCTAAGTAAAATCAATGAAGGTATTTGTACATTGTTTAGATATTTCTTTTAAATCGTTAATTCATTGTTATGCATCTTGACCTCGGATATTCAACAAAAATAGTTTACGGAGGGTAGATCGAAAACGATACTAGTTATTCCATGCCGACATTTTAGAATTTCTTATCGCCTTTGTAGCCCAGATGATGGAATTAATTGAATTTAAAAACGGAAAGGAATAATTAGTCTGCTTTTCGGCCTACCCGCCATTAGTGGTAATTTTAAAATGGCTAACTTCGTATTTCCCATTAAAAACTCTGCTCGTGGTATGCAGATTTATTCTGGTCATTTAGAATAACTATGTCCTTCGATTTTACTAAATCTTGAGTGCCTTTGCGTAAAATATTTATTTTTCACAGCCTTGAAAATGCTGAATGATACGTACACTCAGGCAATTTAGATACGTTCACACACATTTTGACAAAAAATATGTGTTGGCCTTCTATTTTTAGTTGGTGAGAGAATCTTAAATTATTAAGAATAGGTAATGTTAACGATATATTCATTATTTGCTCAAAGGTTATTGCTTTCTTAAGCCGTTTTATTCCAAGCTTCTTCTGGTTTGGTCTCTAATACATGGATAGTTAAATTTAACGAATGAAATAAGTTATGAAAGCTTTTATATTGATGTAAGTGCTTCAAAATAATATATAACTATAGATTTATATGAATAAACAGGGTGAATTTCAAATGACAGCCCCGAATTAGCAACACTGAAAGTTAATTGCATCGTAACTAATTTGTTTACGCATTACACGCATTAAATGCAGACTATCTTCCTTCCCATAAATAACAGAGTTTAAGAGGCTCCTCGAGTATCAAGCGTATTTAATTCTCTGAGAAAATGCTTAAATCCTGGGGTTCTTCAGTCGTTCATTCTTCAAATTCAAAAGTAAATTTTAATCTTCCGGAATAACTTGATGCTCTGTCCATATTGTTTTCATTTGCTATTTCAAACGACTTTTCATCAGGGAAGTGATAATGAATTAGAGCTTTGGTGGTAGTTAATGCTCATTCAGTGTTATTGTAGCTAGAGCGTGAATTTATGCTCATTACGCCTTCGCATACCAAATGCATGCAATTTACAAACTCACTAAATGTTCCGTATTGATACCGCACAAATTCATGCTTCTCGCCTTCTTATTGAGCATAATCACCCTATAAGGCCTGTCAGATGTACTGCAGTTACTCTTTTTTCCATGAGTGATTTTAGCTATGCAGCACTAGATCTTTTATTAGGATTTTTCTACGTAGAAATTGATCATGATTGAATATTTTTAAATATTAAATACTTTTTTTGACAGAATTGATTATACTTGTACTTCAGTTATCATTGTTACGAAAACACAGTACATATTCCACTAATTATTTTTGTTACTGCCGACCGGATTCGAC
Organism: Pyrrhosoma nymphula; assembly: GCA_963573305.1. Taxonomy (NCBI): domain Eukaryota; kingdom Metazoa; phylum Arthropoda; class Insecta; order Odonata; family Coenagrionidae; genus Pyrrhosoma; species Pyrrhosoma nymphula. The sequence goes on along the minus strand of OY754333.1, from coordinate 13,566,132 downwards.
GACTAAAGCGTCATTTACAAGACAAAACATATCGATTAATTAAATACTTTTACTAATTCCTTCATTGAATGAAGTCATTTTACCAATCGAGAATTACATTAAAAATGTGAAATTCAAAGACGTGTGTACTCCTATTGGTTGGTGGTACAGTGCGGGCAATTTCATGCCATTCGTTTATTGCTTAATAGCGAGTGTCCTGAAATAGCAGCCGTGTACCCCGTCCAATACCCCCGAACGTGGATCAATTTCCAAGATTTAGTGCTTTTATCGCTCAAAGCAAGTCGCAGATTTCCCACAGCGCTGCACTATGCCTCCACGTTAACAGAAAGATAAATCCCACGATTATTACGAATGGATACCGTATCCAGGGGGAGAGGGAGGGGAACTGGTCAATTAATGTTTGGCAATGTTCCTGTAATTACGACCAACAACCCCGGGGGGGGGGGAGGGTGAAGTATTGCATCGCCCATGTCTTCGCGAACCAATAAATTAATGCTCTATGTGCGACCTATTTCCTCTTTTGTTCGTCTCGTATCCCATTTTGGGTTGTACGCGGCGGAAACTTCGGGGAGGTGGCGAACTCCTCCTCGCCAAACTTCGATGAATATCATTTGTTACCACCGTTAACCAAGTAGAGCGAAACATTTGCCAGCTCTCGGGGACGCGAAAATTAAAAGAAAAATGTATATTTCGGGGAAGCTCGAGCGTTTGGGTGTCCCTGATGCTCGAGGGACGGTAAAAACGCGATGCGTCGCAAACCCGCAATGCTTCATGCCCCACGCTCAAGAGTCTCAATCTCCAGCCTCCGAAAAAGCTGACTCGATTAAAATCGTTTGCAAATTGATCCAACTCGATTTTACAGATGATAAAAGACCACTCATTTTGTGTGAGTACATATTTTCTCTTTGTGTTTGGTGTTGTTGTTGTTAGTTTTTATTCTTAACTTTAATCATTATTTTGTTATTGTTTAGTTTTTGCGTTGTTAAGTTTTTTAGTTGTCTAATTGTTTCAAAAAGAGTTTTGAAAGTATCCTATTTTAGTGTATTATTGCTATATTGTTTTCCGCATTTAGGAGGCTAGCTGATATAGTTGGTTTGATTCGCGGACTACCAGACGTTGGTTGGTCGATCTGCCAAGGGATTGCAAGCTTAAGTACTTAGATGAATTGCAAAACCATGCGGTACATTCGGAATGAAGACAAAACTTCTTTAGGACAAAAAGCGAGGTTGGTAATAAAAGTAGGAGGGTACTTACAAGAGCAATTTAATTATGTGTCTAGTGCTCTAGAATATAATGGTCATATTAGCAAAAACAACGCTATCGAAGGAAGCGTTCAATGATAGAAGGGAGCTGATGATGGGGTGGTAAGGATATTAAGAAAAGGTTATTGAGGGCTTGATATGGAGTGCAGCGTTGTATGGAGCCGAAACGTGGACTCTGAGAAAGGGGGACGAGAATTAGGACGCAGGCGTTCAAGATGTAGGTGTCAAGGAGGATGGAAAAGGTGCAGTGGACAGAAAGGGAGACAAACGAAGAGGTGTTTGGTAATGCTGGGGAGGATAGGAAACTTCTGCATGAGATTAGATAGAGACAGGTAGGTGGTTGGAGAGAGAAATGAGGGGCAAGGGAATAGGTTTTATAGTCGGGATGAAGAAGAGTAGCACGTATGCTGAAATGAATAAAGAAATATTATTGGTAGATAGGGCCATATACACTTAAAAACCAGTGGATTTTTTATTCCTTCCCTTTAAACATACCTTAACTGGCAGATCACTTATTAATGGTAATACACTTTTCTGTTGATGAATTATAGCATAGTTTTCAACTAAAGTCCATTTAATATCAGGGGCGCAATTATAGTTCTCTATAACGCGAGCGTTTGTGCTATCGTTATTTTTAATTGCACTCATAATAGCGTGTTCCTCATTCTTCAAATCATGTCACTTGCTTCGAATCACTATGTTTAATTGATGGAGTGTTGTCTTTAGTGAATAACTGTGAGCATTGTACTTATAGAGCGTTTTCGTTTCGGATTACGATAAAGACAACGTGAAAGAAGGTATTCTCATTGTACCTCAGTAGTCACTTTACGTAAAAGACAAATACCACTGAATTACCGACTTATCTCCATATATACGAGGTGTGATAAAAAAATAACGGGAGTTTTTAAATTTCGTGGGCTTTATGTTTCCGATGCGTAATAATTGTATTTATTTATCATATGGTCGCACCGTCAATAAGGAATACTAACTGGAAGTTATGCGCCGTTTGTGTGAAGCAATCCGACGCAAACGCCCAGAATTGTGGCAAAAAAACTCGCGGAAATGCATTGCGATAATGCTCCCGCTCACACCTCGCTGCTTAGGTATTCGTGATATTTTGGCAATAAAAAACGAACGGTAATTTTTTTTCAGCCACTCTATTCGCCGGACATGACCCCCTGTGACTTAGTTTTATTCCCGAGGCTGAAGAGAACCGTGAATGGACGACGTTTTGCCACCATTAATGAGATAAAAACCGATTCGCTGAAGGAGCTGAACTGTATACCGAAAAGTGAGTTCCAGAAGTGCTCCCAAGATTGTAAAAACCGCTGACACAATTGTATGATATCTCAGGAGGATTACTTTGAAGAGTACAAAATTTATATTAATTAATAAATAAATATTCTTTGAGAAAAACGAAAAAATTCCCGTTATTTTTTATCACACCTCGTATGTTATCATTGACTACATTAGAATTGGAATTGGCCCTTCTGAGTGCCACCTTCGGCCCAAGTTGCTCACCCGTGAGGTAGGAAGGGTCATAAGTGCTTTTGCGTATAACAGTAATTTGAGCCCACCTCCATAAAAAAGCAAATTCTGCGTGATCGTATGCAGGCCTGATCTGAGACTAGGAATTAGGCCCGGCTTAAGGCCTGGGCGACACGGGCGACTGCGCGGGGCGCCGCAAATGAATGGGCGCCGTGATTGTGAAAAATATATTTTTTTAATGCGTTTAACTGTTGAATAGGTTTGATAAGCGGTTAGGGAGGGGTGCTCCGGAATACTCTCTCGCCCGGGTTAAAATTTTGTCTTAAGCCCCGCTTGCTTGGAATCCCCTCTTGTAGTACCGTCACCCTCATGCCTTGCTTACCTCATCTTGATTATGACTTTCCACTAGCACTGGTGCTCAATGTTAATCTTTTTGAAAAATAAATACTCTCCTAGGTCTTCTTTTTAGTTGTACTTTTTACGATGGCATTGCCTGGGAAAATTTGCGGGGGCAATCTATAAATGAAAATATATTACGTTCTTATATTTCTTTCAGGGCTTTAAGAAAGCCACCATACATGAAGTTACTGGTACCAAAGTAAATTTTCTGTACAGATATTATTTAACAGGAAGTAAAAACTACCGTTCTACCTATTTGCCTCTCAGATTTGCGAAAGCCTGACTGGCTTAGATATATTTATTTATTTGAAAGAGCTACTTTGAAAAATTAATTTGCATAAATAATAAATTCCCATGTTTAATTTTAATAATAATAAACACTTGGTTGTTCCCATAATAAATTCCCATGCTTTACGTAGTATGTACATTCTATTGCTTGTGTTTTATCATTTCTCTGTATTTATTGAAAATATCTCGGATTTTATTACAATGAATCGTTGTGTTTTGGAAGTGAGAGAAAAAGTTCACTCTTAATCGTAAACGTCTTCGTTGTACTGTGGTTGTCTATAACCACAACTAAGCTGATTTGGTAACTGTATAATGACGGAAATGGTCTACAATGCTTACCTTAAAACCCATTGGTATTCTTAAAAATAACCACGGGCCTCCAACAGTTTTGTCATGCCGGATGTGTGAAATTTTTAACTCTAATGGAACAGCATACTTCCTCAAAATTAATGGACTTCTAGACAATCAAGACATAGTTTACTTCAGAATCCATTGAATCATGGTTAACCCAGAATCCCTTGGGGAACACTTTGAAAAACCTTATATATAGACAAGATAAAAGATGTGTCCCCAAAGAGATACTATGATGCTTATGTATATAAATAAAAAATCACTAGAATATTCTTACTTATTGCCATTCGAGAAATGTTGGTAAAGGGTCCCTTCCCAAAGAATGCCCTGCGCTCACAATACTGTCGTAAGTGAAACTACGAAGTTCAAAGTGTCAGGTTTAGGTTATTAGGTTTTATTGTTCAGGCATAAATAGCAGTTATTTCATAAACTCTATTACTAAAACATCCCAAATAATTTTTAGTGTTCCACAGTACAATTACTTTCCCCGATATAAATATTTCTTGAAAGCAGTGATCGTCTTATTCTTGTAGGCTTTCAGCAAGTGCTTTTAAAATTAATTTCCATTTGACATTCTTTCCATCCGTTTTTGGGTGCTCCATGATTATTTTCTCCTTAACACCTATCTCTCAATATCTTCACTATCCTCTTGCTCTCCATCTTGTTTATGTGGTCATTCAACATCTTGCTACGCTCTTCAATTCACGCGTTTATTTGAGTTATTTTTCATTCTTCCGTAATGTTGTAATTTTCTTATTCAATCCTTTCTTGCATTTCCAGGTATTTTTCTTAGTCCCAGGTTTTTAACCAGGTTTAATGTTCATAAAGGTTTAACACTGTGGAGTCACTCGAATTACTATCAGTAGTCATCAATCCGAAGATTGGTTTGTCTCTAATTTAACCTCGTATCCACAAATCCCAAATTATTCATCACTTTGACGTCAGCATCAGTTTTCAATGAACTCCATTCTTGGCTCTCTGTAATTATATCCGTTCATTCCTCCTTTCAATATTGTTTTCAACATGCTGCCATGTTATGTCAGAAAAGTGGCCAGTATGTTTGCCTCACCTTCTTCGCAGGGTTTTCATTATACTTATTTCCTTTTCAACACTTCGTAAGACTTTTTCATCCGTTATTTTCTCCGTCAATTTGAACTTCAAGTCATTTAAAGTCTATATGCGACGGAGGAATGCATTCGGTAGATTAAATGTAAGTAATGCACTGATTTAATGCAAATTGTTTCAGTGTGAAATTGGCAAATTAATTACATTGTATATGCTACAGTGAAACACATGGGATGAGAGAACTTTTGCGTTCGCACTCGTATTTTGTGTCTCTTTTAACTCCTCCCCACCCTTCGCCCTCACTAAGGGAGTTGAGGCGTTGTGAATGCACTAAAGGCTCGGCCACCGCAGCGACCTCTGGACATGAGAATAGTGTGACCCAGTTTACTGGCAATTAATTAACTGCAGGTCGTCGTACATTGTTTGAGAAAACTTGCGCGAAAACTTTCGCAATACTGGCAATTATGCCGCCTTGTAAGGAAAACTTATTCATTTGCATTCCCAAGCTTAAAATGTTTGAGACCACGAAACTTGGTTGGCGGAATATTCCGCCAGTTGGACTTTCGTCAATTGTGAGTAAAATAAAGTAAAGGTAATAAATAAGAGCTCAAAAACACATCAAAATTGCATATTTTCAAATGTGAAGAGCATACAAATGCTTGTTTCTGGAATTTTTACTAGCGAATTTCTGGTAACTCAGATAAAAGGTAATAAAAAAGGCCAAGATATTCCGTCATTGATTCTGCTATTTAGTTCGTAAATTATTGTAAATTAAAATTTATGAACTCTAATCTATTTTGTACGGTTATCGATGTTTACAGCATTGAAAAAGTCAATTTGAGTTGTTTCTTAGGCCTCGCGGCGTTGTTCAGGCGCCACATGGTAGTTGTGATATGGGCGCCTTATATGCTCCATTTTTTTGCCAGCAAATGTCAACATAGATGCCAACAGGGTCACATATACCAGCCTAACCCTTAAATTTTTGTGCATGATTGAGTAAATGTTTATGGAAGACTACATCAATACATTCTCGAGGCCACTTAACCAATCGTTGAAAAGGTTCATCAGTGTGAACTGGGATTTACTTTGCATATCTTTGCTTTGAGATAAACGATGGCGTTTTAAACTCATCCCAGTCCTTATAGTAAGACTAATTATACACACGGTTCAGAGGAATTTTCAAATGCTATTCTATGCGTTTAAGCGTGAATTTGCAAATTATATGTTTGCGTTGTTCTCCCTGCTGCACTCACGCCTCAACAGGGCGGGTATAGATCGTGAAAACCACACGGCAGGGTGAACATGACGAAGTTCCTCCGACGCAGCGCGGGGAGTGGATTATATAACGCCACGATTTTCGGTGTTATTTTTGAGTGTCGTCACGAGAGAGAGATGAAGCGGCAAACGAGAGCTTTTACCTCAAACCCATATTTCAGCTTCAGTGTCGACAGCTCCACGGCGGTCGTTGTTCTCCCCGGCAACTAACACCCGGGCTGCATGCCTTAATTCATCCGACCTATCACCCTGCCCCTTCCGCGGCACACCCGGGCCGACTCAACGTCATCCTGTCCCTAGATTCTCCCTCCCACACCCAACTACGCCAAGCTTAACCTTAAACCCTGTCACCTCCTTCCCTTCCTCATCTTAACCAGCACTTCCGTCACTTGTATTACCCTCTTTCCTCAAGTCAGATCCTACTGGGGGGGCTACCATTTTGCGATTTTATACCACCATCTCACCAGAAAAATAGTTCTTTCTCTTCCTTGCTTTCCGTATCTCATTCCCTTCGTCCGTTTTCTTATGATCCATTCCCTCACTCACCTGCGTCTTTTGCTATTTTTTATATTTTTCTCAAATTGACCATGTATTTTGGCCATTGAAATAGTTTTTGGTAATTGACCATGTACTTTGTCATTTTTTTTTGTTTTTTTGTACTGAAAGGCTTAGCTTCTCTGTGTCTTACCGGATTTTTATCTGTCCTTCTTATGGGAGTATTATCTTGCATTCAGTTTTTCAGGACCTTTGGGCCTTATTGGGCCGAATCTTTATTTTTTTCCCACAAAAGTTTATATCTGTCTTGTAGTTTTTTAATATTGCATTTACTCTCATAAATATCTTGTATAGGCATATTGAAAATGTAAATATCAGTCTTTTCTGATTTGAAGTATTTCCAATGGCTAAGTTTTAGCTGCTGATCTCATCTACTTAAGGTGGAAACCAGGAAACATTTTTTTTCAGTGTTTTGCAATATTTTATTTCTGTATTTTAGAATTTCATGGAATTATTTATATAATTTCCTCCCGTATGCCAAGAGATTAGGAGTATGTGGGTGTGTCCTACTCCTTCTATTAACGAGCAGCGTGTGTATGTGACTAATGTATTCAATGTAATATCCTTGAAAGGCGGCGCCCCCGTCAGGGGGTGAGGGGACTCTTAGCAATTAATTTAGGGTCTTAATCTTTCACTACTCAATCAAAAAGTTATTTTCCATCTAATTTCTTCCGACAGCCTTTTCCTATGAATCTTTTTAGTTTTTTTGCTAGAGGAAAGGAGCATCAACCCTGGTCATTGGCATAATTTATGTGTCTTGGGTTGATAAATGAAGTATTTATATTGAGGCAGGTAAACCAATTTAAGTTTTTCCACAGTACTTAAATTACTTTACACAAAATTACGAAAGATCGAAGTTTTTCCTTTTCAATATGGATATATTTGGTTTCCACTCCGTCAGGCCTGATTCAAGATATTTTAAAATTGGGTTTAAATTGGCGAGTTTATTGTGCAAGTTAATTGCAGCAAGCGACTTTTGACATAACATTCGGTTGTAAGCGAGTGAAAGATGACCTCGGCATTGGTCTAGTCACTACAGGAAATGTGCCTCAAAGGGTCCTTTGATTCAACGGAGAACTACTTTTGTAGAGTCAGTGAGTGGTGATTCCATTGAAGTATATTGTTTTCTGGATTCAAGGTTGTGATGTTATCGGGAGAGTATTGTAACTTACTGGAATCCCAGCCATGTTGAATATTTTGACTGTAAATATTTTAAGAAGAGAACACGTACGTGCAGTGAGTTCTCTTTTTAGATTCCGCAATGTTACAGGTGTGAGGTAGCAACAATTACGCTACAGCGACCGCGACCTGAGTGCGTGATCAAACTGCAACCAAATAATAGTCGATAGCAGCAAAACACTATTGTTTAAAGTTACGAACACCTGCACACGCGACCACTACCTGAGTGCGTGATCATACTGAAACTAAACAATAGCCTATAACAGCAAAAACACTATTGTTGAAAGTTATAAACACCTGCACACGAAGGGAAACGAGGGGAAATTGCTTCGAGAACATTCGAATAGAAGGAGGGTGAAAATGAATATATATACAGGCGAGTTACTCTATATTACATTAAGATTAAGGTCCATGGGTCAATTCCCGGTCCAGGCCGATTTTTTCCTGTGGTAATTTCTACGTTATTTTTATCACTGTATTTTCGGGAGTCATTAATATCTGCCTTATTAAATTAATAATAATTTTATTTCTGTAGGTCACTAAACCATACAAATCTTCATTTAAATGGGACACACATAAACATACACATAACGTAATATATGAATGCATATGCGACAGAAAATCAGGTATTACCAGATACACAGCAGTTGCAGATTATTTCTAGCAATTCGTTGATGCTGTAATATGCTATGGTTAGCAGGAACGGTTTAACCTTTTTTTGAAAGCTGAGAGAGATGGTGAGATGTTTCAATTTGGCTGGTAATTTGTTGTATATTGTAGAGGCCATGTGATATGGATCTTTCTTTTCAATGGATAGAGAATACTGGTTAATAGGAATGCCTTTACTTTCGCGAGTATTGAGGGAGTTCATTTCATGGTTGGTGGGGAAAAGATGGTGGTTTTGTTTTACAAAGGCAGAACAGTTGACTATGTAAAATGAAGGAAGAGAGAGAATAGCGAATAGCGAAAGAAGGTTTTGGAAAGGGAGACACAATATAGCTTTAAGGGCCTGTTTTTGAGTTTAATATTTATGATATTCTCTCAGAGGTCCTTCAGGTTGGATCAATATCTGTGCATCTCTTTCCTTGCTATTATTTTGTTAACAAAGGATAGTTTTGCGGTGATGTATATTTGGTATTTTGTTATTAGATAAGGCAATATTGATAAACAGTAGTTGCAGGTAGACGATTCTTCTTGGGTTAAATCCTCAGATACTTACAAACTTTTATACAAATATATTATGCATAAGATAAATACAAAGTTTTATACAAATTACAGTCATGCGGGCTGAACGAAACAGTAGTAAACTGGATACGCGACTTTCTGAGTGATCGTAAGAAAAAATTAGTTCTTTGCGGAATTAGCTCTGATGTAGTTAAAGTGACATCAGGTGTCCCACAAGGAAGCTTAATCGGCCCCCTATTCTTCATTATATAAATAAATGACCTATGCTCACGAATTAGCAGTAAAATACGTTTATTTGCTGACGACGCTGTCATCTATCGCGAAATTAGAGATCACTCTGACTTTGAAATTCTATCATCGGATTTAAACAACGTTCATGTGTGGAGCCAAGAGTGGGGACTCGAACTTAATCTGAGCAAATGCACGGCGGTACATTTCTTGCGGAGGTCGTCCAACTATCCCCGAGTATATGCTGTGGATGGCGTTAAGATAAAGGCGACAGATGAAGTTAAGTATCTGGGAGTTACGATTACCTCGAATCTATCGTGGGGAACACATATAAGTAATATTTGTGGTAGAGCTCTGAAGAAGCTAGGATTCGTCAAGCGTATTGTGGGATGATTTTCAGATGAAAAGTAAAAGAGAGGTGCTATTTCGCACTCGTCCGGCCACACCTTGAATATGCATCAAGCATATGGGAATCAGGTGCAGAAATACTTAATTCGGGAACTTAATAAAATACAAAGGAAAGCTGCGCGATTCGTCAAAAACTGCTACGGGCGTACATACAGCGTTACGCAGATGTTAAACGAATTAGGCTGGGAGCCGCTAGAGACTCGGAGGCTGCGCGCTAGGCTTAGATTACTTGAGCAATTGAGAATAGATATCTTTCAGAGCGACACGGAGAACATCATATTAGAACCCAGGTTTCCAGGTCCGATAGAAACGATAAATTATGAGAGATATTTTGCCGAACGGATAGGTATGGGAATTCTTTTTTCCCCCGAACAATAAGGGACTTTAATAAATTCAAGGCGTGATTTCATTAGAGCGTTTCCTTTTGATATGTAAACGGCTGGTGTCCTAACACCCCCCGTTACACGCCTATTGAGGCGGCTTGCGGGGTAGTATGTAGATGTAGAAGTGGAAGTATAGCTGGAGTTCTAAGAATTGGAAAGAGGTCACTCAAGTTCGATAACCACAAACGTAAGACTCCTAGGCCTTGAGATATCACGCAGTCGTCATGTAATAAGGAAGATTTTTCCCCAGTATTCCCGTGACACCCAAGTTCTTCAACGTTCCAAAGAAGAAAACTGAGGCTAAAAATTAAGGCAAAGCAAAAATACAAGTGTTCAATAGAGAAGAGATCTCTGGGTTTATCGTGACTGTATATTTTGACACACGATACTTAGATGCCTGAGTTTGCTGGTGGTGTTTCTGGGAGAGACTGCGCTTTTTCTTCATCAGGAACAAGAAACAACAAATCCCCTGGGATAATAAGGAGGCGGAACTGTATCACACTTGAAGTATCTCCTTTCCTTCCCATTTTCCCTGCCGCTTGAGCGCATCCAATTTCTCGGAACCCTCGTCGAAAATCACTTGTGTCTGTCGTTGGTGGATTTTTTTTATTATGTTCTTCCGTAAAGTGATTTAAATATTTTCACATGCATGCTTCTAGTAGATAAACTATTTATTTTACAGGATAACTATTACTACTTCTCGCTATTTTTATTGATTAAATTTTTAGTTACATGTTCTTGGAGAAAAATTCTTTAAAGTTAAGAAAATAATTTTTTAAATAAAAATGCTATTTTTTATTCAAATGTTTTCGAGAATTTCATCAGAAAAATAGGTAGTCTTATTTCTGGATTTATTGCTGGATAACTGCTGAAATTGAAGACAAAGTTCATTATCTCAACACAAATGGCGTTGCCTTTGGTATCCCTAACTCGAAAAACAGTGATTTTAAAAATATATAAATCGCTTTTTCTCCATGTTTATTTTCTTAATTTACGTTTCCACTGGCTAAGGGGTGTCACTAATGAAAGCATTTTAATCTATTTAAACAGTAATGCGAAATACCTCACTTTTTTCACTCGTGCAGTCACGATGCAATATCTTCAGTGGGCGGGGACATATGGTTTTATGCTCGCCTGATCCTTTGTTGAGTCAGGATAGTGCACGGATAGAGAACTTACGTATTTTCCCACCAGTATTTCTTCTTCTTGAAGTTGGCAAGCCGCCTGTTTTTACTTTAAGTTATTTCTGCTTTTGGGAGGTGGATTTCCAGCTATTTTCCAGATACTTCTCCGTTCTTTTGACCATTTGACGACGTCGTTTATGTTTGTCTGCTGCCTTAAGTCGATGCTACTTTTCCATCCAAAATTTAGTTGCCTGTGATCATTCTTGTCATCCGCATTTCTGTTGCTCTCAATTTTCTTCTTGTGTGCGATGTTTCAGATATCGTTTCGGCATCGTATTCCATGATAAGCCTGACACGTTATGTATATTCGCGAATGGGCATTCCATGCCAGTATATTTATTTTTCCAGATAAATTGTAAGTGTCCCGTGACTGAGGCAGCCTTATTCATTGTGCTGCTTACTTCATAGTTATGGTTTTCGTATCTATATATGTAGTGTCCCAGGTATTCAAAGTGCACTACTAGTTGAATTATATGCGGTCTTTCTATTTTCTAAAATTTTCTACATCCTCCGTTAAAACATCGTATTCCCCAATCCTATTTCTGGAGGGCGGATTACTCTTTTGAAGCACTACGTTTTCTCGCGTCAAATATAATCTACTTCGCATATGACTATTCAAAAAAGCTTTGGCAAAATATTTGCCTTACATATTATCATGTTCATAAAGTTTCATATGCCTTAAGGAAGAGAAGATTGAATGGCAACGGAATACTTTTCTTAAAAAAAAACGGAAACCAATTATTAAAAATTCAGACAATGTACAATGACACTTGAACTCACGTCATAGCTTAATAGTAATTGTGGTATTTATTGAAAAAATAATTTCTGGTAGCTTCTATATTAATATTTTTGTCGATAAAAATTTTAGTACCAAATTTAAATATTGGGAAAGAAGGATAGGAATAGAATAGGTATATGGATGGGATGAAGAGTGGTAGTATTTATGTTGAGATGTAGACAGACGTTGTGTCGGTAGTTAGTGGTCTGCACCTGTAAAAATCTGGATAATCATAATGACATTTTATTCAAAATTACCTCAATTTGTAATTTACCTAAATCAATAAAAAATTATATTCATATTTACGAACGTACATTACAATTTTCAAATATTTTTCTCGTAGTACGCGGGTATACTCAGCGCTTGTATACATTAGTTTTATTAGTGTAAAGCATTTAAATATCTCATGTCATTGGTGATTACGCCACATTTCACCAATTTCACCAACTTTGTACAGCACTTCAACGAAGAAAATCAAAATCAAGTGATACATTTGATTATTTTCTGGTGAGAATAAGAATTGGCTAAAAAATATATGTTTTAGAATTTTGTGTAATATTAGGTTTCTGTTATCAGCCTAATGCTAGAAAGGTTTCTAAGAAAATCTATTTTTTTTAGCTCCATTAGTTTCACCTTAATTTCATACTAATGCTGAAAATTTTAGCTCTGGAATCTTAGTAGATTAATGGGTAACATTCACAGAAACTAATGATAACGTATGTAGAAAATTTAACTGAGCAATGAGCATTCCCCGGTCTCACTTATTTTATGGGTACAGTGGGGCTAGTTATTATATTATCCCACCATATTTCCTTTTAGTTCGCTGTCCGATTTAATGAATCCAATGGCCTGGTTTCTAATAGTTACTCATAGACGTGAAATACCAAACATTTTGTGATTGATCACCATTCTCTGGCCAAAGAGATATTCTCGAATATTGGTTATTTTTGTGAGCCTTCCGCGCAATGACTGATTTCAGTGGTGGCTTTTTTAACAGCCATTGACATATTTTTCTTTACATTGCCTTTATCTTTTGCTGTTGGCACCATTTCTTCAAGTGTGGCAGGTATTCCCGTATGTTTCAGTATTTAAGGTAAAAAATAAAATGTGCTTGATTCCGTGGCCTTTTTTTACTCTCAAGCGCGGTTTTCACCTACCTAATTTTTCACCTACTTCAAAAAATGCGTGTCCAATAGGGTGGCATGGCGGCTTGAGCAAAATATTAGATAAATGCTTGGTACGGGAATATTTATTCTATGGAGAACTTCCTCTCGGGTCTCTCACCGGTTTAGGGTCTGCATGATGCCTGACGTTTCGATTTCTGACGCTGGCTTTGTGATTCGGTCAGCATGGTGACCCGGGAAAGGCTCGAGGAGACATCCTACATCAATCAATCCAGTAAAGCACAATATCTTAAATTTCTTTTGTATTTTATATTATTTTCTATGTGAACCTCCATATGGGAATAAAATTCGAGTCGGCCAGGTCAGAGTAGCCAAGGTTTGGCACTCTGAGCATTTTATGAACATTTAAATGCATTAATGCTTAGCCAATAAATGCCTTATTCTCATAAATTTTAAAAAAATATTACATATGAAAATATTTTAAACGTAAAATCAATACGGGATATTAATTTTATACAGTGAAATTATTTTTATTGCTTGGTTTTGGGATGAGTCGCTGAAACCGTGGTCTAGACAAATTAATCCTAAGATAGTTAGTTACTTAATTGGTAAGGATATTTCATGCTTTCTTTGAACTATTGCCCTTTCTGAAATCGTCACCTCTATTTCCCTTTTAACTATTTATTTTAATTTCTGGATTTTGATAACTTTCGGACGAATATTAGAATGTTGTTGACTTAATTTTACAGAAGATTCCTTTCACTAAAAATCATAAAATTTTGAAAGATGATGTAGTCTTAATTCTCCTGTTCAATATCCTTGAGGCACAGATTGAGATAAGCTACAATTATACATTGATTTTGGCATGCCTCTGCTTTCCCCAATTCCCTGCCCAAATCGAATTTCGAGACGGGCACACAAATTGACTGTGCCCCGCTTCCACGAATCCCTGCTTACGATTCCCCAAGTTTTTTATTCCTGTATGCAATAAAAGCTCCGTTTTCCTTCGATTCCCTCCTCACGGTAAAGGACCAGATGAGGAGGGGTGAAAACCCTTAGTAATTTCTTCATCTAGAGGAGCATAAGGGAAAGAGGTTGAATTCCCAACGCACCTCTCCCCGCATCCATCAGAAAGGGCGAAGTAGACAGGGTAGGAAGCATGTTGGTTTCAATCAGCTCCGCATCACCGCTTCGAGGCCATCAGCGATGGGAAATAAATAACGGATAGCCTGGTGAGGAATGAAATTCCAGTGCAGCTCTGGGTGACAATCTCCCGCCGGGATTGGAGCCGAAGAGAAAGACGGAAGGTTGACGCAGGTGAAGAGGGAGGCGGAGCGGATATGCCGTCTGCGACGTGCGACACGACGTCCTTAGGGAAGGCACGGGAACACTACCGGGTATCTGCTAAGTCTTCGGATATGTCGAAATTCCAGCAGGGCATTCTGGTTTGAGCGGTGGCTAATGTATTGCCATCCCAGTCCGATAGCTTGTGTTCTAATCTCGTTAGATGTGGAGATTTTTCAGTGAAATATAGATCCTAGACTAAGCGCTGAGAGTTGAAATGATTTCAAATAGTGTTCTACTCCTTCCCTGTGGAGTGTAAAACTAACAGGCCAGACTGAAGACCTTCAGCCTAGCATGAGGATGCCTACAGCACAGTAGGTGAAACGTCGCCGCCAAAGATGACAACGCGGAAGATACCCGGAAACCTGTCTAACTACAAACCTGAACGCCGCGAAAACCTGCGTCAGATATCCACTTTTGCTCGGCTTCATGTATAACAAAACAACAAACCAAACTTTTATTTTGTAAATGCTTTCTTTGCCAGTCCTATCACTCGCCTCTCTGCTGAACGCCTTTGATGAACGGGATACTTAGTAGAATACGTAAACGGAAAATATAATTGGATTCTAACGCGCATCAACTCAGCGAACGTGCGTATGGTCGGTCAACCACAGAAATATTTGAGCATGAATCCGTCAAAATATTACTGGCCAGAAGTGGTCACACCCTTGTCGTCTCTCAGATAGGGTCATAGTGACAAAGTGGTTGATTCAATCCCACTTTGAAGTTTTGGAATGGCCTCTATAAGCCCAAGTTAGCTCAATATTTACCACTTAAGGATTTTAAGCAATTGTCACTGCATATCAAGGGTTTGCGGAAACTTGCGGAGGGTTTTCCTATTTCTCATGATCACGTTTTCATGAAATCAACGGTGTCAGGCGAGATATGGTGGAACATCGTAATATATAAAGTAATCGATGTAGTACGTCCACTTTATTATTAATAAAGTGGACGTACTACATCGATTACTTTATATATCACGTTTTCATATTCGTTTGGTGTGCATACTTCTTAGAAAGTGGATATTTCTTTGTGTGATTTGACTGATTTCTGAGTGTGACAGTGGATATTTCTTTGGATTTTCCTTAAGCAAGGAATTATAATTGTTGCTACGGCTACTATTTCCACTATGACTTACGTAAATCTGCTTATCTAAAACATGTTATTCAGTTTAACCTCAGTGCGATGAAACCATTTTGCGAGGGGTGATAAAATTGCGCTCTCGTTTCCGACATTTAGTTCCACCTAGATATGATGTACCTACATGGAAATATAAGTAGAAATATATTCAGGTGATGAACACAGTCGTTCATTGAATATCATTATTATTGTAGCTAGATAATGTTCATAATATCCTTCTGTCCAATTTCTTTGTATGGGCTTGTTTGTAGCTATTTTAATCAATTATTCCGAACATATATGCGTATCAATTTTCAAGGCTACGGAATGTAAATTTTACTTAATAATACTTAATTTAGTCAGTCATTTCATTGTATCATTCTACGGAAACATTGTCCCCCACTCAAACTAATGAGAGTAACAATTAGTGTGGAAGTTAGTGTGAAGACCGGGGATGTAAATCGTAGATAAAATATGTGGATTTTAGGACATATTAGGATAAAAAAGTGATTAGCGGGAAATATTATGGGATATAGAACTGCAATAAGCCACCATCCTGGTTTATGGCTGCTGATAATAATAAAGAAGCGATAACGTGATCATTAATAATACTATCACATGAGAAAGCCATAATTGAGCAAATTGGAGCAAGAGTTGAGTACTAAGTTTGGTATTTGCCATATTTCCATTAATTTCGCACAAGTATTCCTTTATAAATTGAATCGATGCTGTTTTAAAAAGTGACATACTGAAAGAAAAATTAAACGGTGTATTTTTCACACAATTTATTAAAATACTAAACCCTCCCGGTTTTGACACTCTCGTGCCATTGTCAAGGGTACTCTGACATTCTCACTGTGGTGAGAACATATATTCACGAAGAGGGATGGAGGGTACCGCAGGAGTGGTTGGGGTAGCATAGAGGCATGATTAAGTAGGAATAAGGAACATGTTTAAGGTCTATGTAATGGAGGAATGCTTTTTAAAGGCGGAACAGGTATATGTTAAAATGGGAAGAAATTAAACGGTACTATTTCATTTTAACAATTTCGATCCCAAAGCCTTAGATGATGATATAATCTCAAAGTTTTCTAAAATATCCAGCTGTGAGAATGTCCGAGTACCCTTGAGAATGATACTAGAGTGTCAAAACCGGTCGGTTAATAAACTGTATGAAAATACATCGTTTAAGTTTTCTTCCAGTGTTCCTCTAACAGTATTCTGTTTTGTTCATGAGCGGTGTGAGTATGGGTTTTATTGGATTGTTCATAAAAAAGCAGGTGTAAAAGGAAATTATTTATTTATTTTACTTAAAGCCTCATTTAAGTAGGTAGTTGGAAGAGGATATGAGGGACGAAGGGTTGCTTAAGGACGTGATAGATGCTGAACAAGCGGGGTAGTAGAACAGAGAGAATTGGGGTTATGGACCGGAAGAAGATGGGTTGGACATACGCGGGGATGAGGAAAGAAATATTATTGCTAGATAGAACGCTGTACATATAAAAATCTAGAGAATTTTTTTCTTGCTTCCATTTGAATTTACCTCAACCAGCAGGTTACTTCAACAATAATAATAAAACCCAATTTTTTCAAGTGTCATTTTTTACTCACACTATTCTTACTCTCAACAGCATTATTATTACAACCAACTACTTATCAGCGGCTGATCCCACATCATGGAATTCATATATTTGTTGGCGGAGAGTTCATCGCATGAAAGGTCGACTAAGCCATTGGAAAGGCATGCAAACAGTCCCGGATGTCAAACAACTCAATTACAGTCAGAGCACCCCGCACCACAGATAGAGGAGTAAAACTCTTACCGTCTACTTTATGAATGGATGTGTGTGTATAGATACATGTGTGTGTGTGTGCTCTATCTCTGGACTCCCAGACTCGAACTCACTTGGCGGAAATGCCGGTAATTGGAAATTGGGGATGTGGTGGGAGTTTGGGAATTCCCTTCTCACTACCCCTACAAACCCTCTGGCCATCCATGTGCCATACTCCCACGCTATTCGACGGCGGTCCATTTGAGTCTACGACCTTTCTTTGTACAAACTATCTCTCTATCTCTCACTCGGGTCATATTTTACACGCGTGGTGAAAGACCACCCCAAAAACACACTTCGTATGGTCTCGGGAACGTTTAATCTAACTCAAATGCACCATATATGCAGGTATATGTGTATGGTGGTTGGGAGTGCGTGAGTGTTTCGACATTTGACTCGGCTTCGAGTGCTTTTTTGTGTAGTCCGGCGCCCAAGATGTGGTCACTGTCACTCCAATTATCCCAACGCCATGTCGTCCTTGCACTCCACTGTATGGAGTGATAGAGAGTGATTCGTTGTTCTTACCGCGTGTGACTTTTGTGTTTTGCTTGGGAGTACCGGCCTTTCGTGGTGCTCATGGAGAGATGAGGATATTGTGTTTAAAACTGTAATATCAGATCAATTAACGTTAAAACTTTTTATTTGCCAGGATGAATGTATTTATTTATTATATATGCATTATTTAAATTATTTGCATGTGAATTCTCTTTTTAAAAACTCATTTTATACTTTAACTCTAGTCCATTACAATATTTCGGCTCCAGAGCCATAAGAGCTATGATCTGTGAATTTCTCTCTTATGCAAGTTCTAACCTTCGCATTTACCATTATTATCTGTCAGATTTGTTTATCTGGAATAATTGATTAATGAGCCGCTGAAATAATAAGAATATTTTGCTCGCTACTCAAATTTCTACCGAAAGTCTAATGCTCAAATAGAAATAATTATTTACTAAAACATTTCTTTGATACTTTGAATATTGTGCTGAACAATAAATACCTTCATTAACTGGCATTTTATTCTTCGCTATCGTATCAGGTGACTCATTTCTTTTTATTTAACAGCTCTCCTACATTTTTTTAACTATTCCATGGCCAAATCCACTATTCCAAAGCCTCACGAATAGAATGATTATAGGTTTTGTTACGACCGGGATAGTAACATTTAATGAATTTTTCACTAAAAAGTGAGTATTAATAAAAAAGGAAACGTTTCGGTAGCTTTTTAAGATGAATGAAAACTGATAGTCCTATTTTTAGATTTGGAAAAATTTTGCATTGGCTATGCTAAGCATTTTGTGCGAAACCTAATTCTCATTACGTCATGAAGAAACATCTTAAACAATCCTCGATATTTTCATTCCATATCACAGCTCTTCAAATACTTCTACTGTAATTATTTGAAGTGTATTAATAGACGCAAAAACCAAAACATCCCGCTTTAAAGCCATGCACTTCAACGCTCGATCATCAGTGCAACGTCATTAACGAGGAAGATAGGTCAATAACCTTTCACCGTGTCCAATACGGACCGTATTTTCACACGAAGAAGCGGTAATAGTTCAACCACTCAACTGTGTCGGCGATAGCGAGCATCCCACTGTTCCATTTTCAATGTCTAGTACTAGGAATCTGTTGAGCACTGTGCGAAGTGTGCCTGATGAAATGCTTTTGGAAACGGGAACGTGCGATGGACTCACTGTGACATCCCATCAAATACTACGTGTCCATCGACTCGTTTATTTTATTACGTTATGGGAGAAAATGAGGTAGAAATATTCTTCGAAACAACCCATGACTCTTTTAATGTGCCACTGAAGGTGAATGTTTTCCTGGCTATATCGTAACAGATAGTGTTGCATATCCTTGACTGGTGAAGGCTTTACTCCTAAGAAGTTACTAGTACTCATAATTAAGATAGCTTAGTACTTTTCTACAACATTTTATTATAGCTAGACGCGTTTCGCCGCTTTTCGGCATCGTCCGCACTGTAACAATGTAGCGATGACGTAAAGCGGAAAAAAGCGTTGTGCTATAATAAAATGTTGTAGAAAAGTATTAAGCTATGTTAATTATGAGATAGTGTTGCATATTATTTGACGCAAATATTATATAGTATCAACACAAATATTTAGAATATTTCATCGCAGCGAGAATGTTTTGTTACTTTACATGTAGTACGACATAAATCCTACGTTTCATTCACAATCAGCCTCGTGTATTTTCGCTCAGTGATAAAACAATAAGCCCTAGGTAAACAGAAAACTTACACTTCATATTTAATTTGATGAATAGTGAATTAATTGTATGTATAATAAGTGAATAATTTTACCGCCACAGTTATTTAACTTGTATATTCAGAAAGTAATGAATGGGGAGAAAAAAGTCTTGGACGATGAGCGAAAGAAATAATAAACAGAAGTGAATATTTTAGGAATAAAAATGGAAATGTCATGCCTTAAAGATGATATTGCACTTATTGTAAACCGTACATATGAACTTACACTCATTCTAAATGAAAAGAAAGCTGATTGAGCAGTCGGTATGATATGAAACATTAAAAAAAAGTACTCAAGAAATTAGAAATTCAATAACATTTAAACAAGAATCATTACTCGATGCGTGTAGCAGGAAAATATCCAAGAGCTTACATTTCTTTGCAGTAAAAGGACAGCTGACGAGAGGACCAAACGAGTAAGAGTTAATAGGATAATAAACTCAAAATTAGCATTTAACAAGAAAAAGAGGGACTCTGCGTTCAGCAATCTACAGTCTAAAGTAAAAAGCCTAAGCCTCAGAAAAAAATTACTCCATAATTGTTTTTTTCATGTACGAATTTAATGTGACTTGAATATTGGAACAGCAGTGCGAAGAAGGCCATAAGTGTTTGAACTATGGTGTTTTAGGAAGTTATTGAAAATCCGTTGGAAAGTTAAGATCTCCAATAGGAAGTATAAGTAAGTTTTCCAAAATATTAATGAAGGGTCTGTACTGTGCCAGATCCTCAAAATAAAAATAGATGAATGGATTGGACACATTTTATGGTACGTTGACTGGCTTAAAACTATAGGTAATATAGTGTAACATTCCGTATGTCGTCTGCACATTCCGCAATGGGACGACTGGCAGACTATACAAATCTACTAGCGGAATGTACCCGTTGAAATTCAACGGTGCATGAAAGAGGAGCAACGGTAACTCGTCTCTCCGTGCACCTAGAAAACGGTCAGCGTATCTACTGCAACGAACACAACGTACAAGATAGGTTACCAACTCCTTAAATGACCACGCTGACATTATTCTTCAGGATTATTGGTTTTCTTATAATATAAGTTCAATGTTTTTCACACGCGTTGAATTTCATCGGGTACTTTACATCGCTCTCCACTACGTTTCGATTTAATTATAAACCATCATCTATGTATTATCAGCATACCATTATTCGGTTTTCGATTTTTTATTTTTTTGATATAAATTTAAAAGCGATTTCATTAGGCATATTTTTTCTACTCGAAATCATTTCCCTTTTGTATAAACAGCACTACTACATTATTTTCAAGTTTTTTCTCTGCCGATGAGAATCAACGGGTATTTCCGCTAGTGTATATATAAATAATTCGTAACGTTTATGATGTAGGAATTGGTCTAAAAACTGTTCGCAATCGTAATTAATGGCAGACTCTTCTACTACGTGTAAAATCCATAAATATTTCAACGATAATAAACAACGCTGTGTTTTTTGTAGCATCAGACGCATTATTACCATTGCTATTCGCTGCACGTAAGTATTGTTGCACGTTTAATCCCTTAATATGTATCGTTTACTACGTAAGTGTTCTCTCATATACATGTAGTACCCCTATAAGAGCTACTTTGAGAAGAGATATTAAAGATTATACTTGTTGTAAATATGCATTGAATTATCGATTACCCCCAGAAGCAATCTATCATGGGGCCCTTGGGACTCATGGGACCCTTCTTATAAAGATTTTTTTTCTACGTGCTATAATGGGCCTGCAGGAAAACGTGATATATAAATGCCAGAGGCATGAGAAACCTATGAAAATCAAATCTCAGATTGCCTATGAAATATGCTATTGCTGATTTCAAAGAAAAATGTGATATTTTCCGCTAAAAACATGATTTATAGACATATACGAAACGTAAAAAAAGCAATTTAAAGAAACTTCATTTGTTCAGCCATCCGATAAAAAAGTCTCAGCCGTATACCTTCAGTAAAAGTACTTTTAAAAAGCAAAAAATGAAACCACTGCACCAAACCGATTGCTTAGCATGGACCACCAGTGAGGGTCTTTGGGGACTCAGAGGGCTTTTAAATATAATAATAAACCAGATACCTATATTTTCTATCTACATGCGAAATTTCAGCTCAATCGGTTCAGTAGTTATTGCGTGATGGAGCAATAGACAGACAAACCTTGCATGCATTTTTGTATATAAATAGGTGAATTACCCGGCATTGTTAAGGATCGCACTTCCTTCATAACTTATCACATAAGAGGAGAATCGACTAAAAAAATGAGAAACTTCATTCTATCGGGTATCTGATAAAATAAATTTTAACTCTGTATCTTGAGTAAAAATAGTTTAAAAAGCAAAATAAAGCACTCCATGAAACCCAATATTTAGCATTTATAATCAGCTTAACTAAACAAAATCAATTTTAAATGCGTTGAAGACCAAATTGTTGTCAAGGTTGTCAAGAAAATATACTAATGTGTATTTCTGATAAAAATGCGCGCTTTTGGAACTAAAATTGCGATATTCAGACTAATACGAATTGAAAAAGATAAATGATAGAAAGAATTTTAAACATAATTCTTTCAGCCATTTAATTTTTAAAAATCCCAACCCTCTATCTTGAGCGAAAGTAATTTTAGGAAGCAAAAAATGCAAACACTGCACAAAACCCAATACGTAGCGTAAACCAACAAAACCTCCCTTTTGGGGCCCTGAGATATTTTTAGATAGTATAAAAACCTTTTCCTTGAAAAAATACATTTATCTGCCAAGTTGAATGGTGAAACGGTGTCTACGTCTATTAATCTCGGACATATATACAAACATCCATTTTTAATATATATAGATTGGAGAATGTACCTGTCAACCGAGCTAAAGATCGAAAAATACTCCACAAGAACAAATTTTTCATTTTAATTCCTTCTTTGGCTTAAGGTTATGGCAATTTGAAGAATTGCAGTCTCTTTTTGCATCCGCGCGTGTTTCTCAGAATGCCAAGCTACTTAAACATATATTTGCTATCACATTTTCATTCTGAAGTGGATACAACTTTTATCCTTACTTTAAATTTTTAAAAGCTAAACCTTGTACTTATATTTATATTGAGATATTATGCCTTTAAGATTTCAGAGTAGGAAACAAGCATCTTTATTCTGGCATCTTCATATTGTTGAAACAGTACATCTCTTAATAATTTCAAGCAGTATTCTCTTAGGATGCACACAATGTCTATATGATCAAATTTATCTTTTATTTTGATGGTAATATTTACTTTATTAATAACATTTTTTCATTGAAATAGAGATTAATGAATTGAATGGAAATTCATTATTTATTAGATGACATATAATGAAACTTTAACTTGAAAGAGAAATACCTACCTATCAGAAAGAGAAATACCAACCTAACAATAAGTATTCTCCCAGTACCAAGTACCCAACACCATGCATCAGCCCACTGCTATTAGCTATCTCCGTAATTAACCAGGAGCACAATCGATTGTAGAACTAATACTTAAATTCCTATGTGCTAAAATTGTCGCCATATTTCCTTTCACATCTGGTGTTATAACACGCCACATCATGCCTATTTATTTATTGGCCTGCAGGGCAATTTAGAGTTGTGTATGACAACGTGTTCAAATTGACCGGTAAATATTTACAGACTGTCTCTCTGAGCAAACAAACACGAAATACCTTTCCTAGTCACGTTGTTTTTCATCCTTTTTAGGACTTACCATTACAGTGATTGCTTGTGCACGCGGAGATGTCAATTAACTAGGCGATTCACCTTTGAAATCTGTTCTTTCATCATTTAAAAAAGTGTGATTTTTTACTGATGAAAAATCTCCTGAAATATCTGTGGAAAAATGGAGAAGTATATCCGGTAAATTCTTAATTTATCCATTCATCATTAGAATTTCATGATATGTTTGGCGCTTAAGGTCTTGGAAAATCGTAAATAAAGTTCCTTAGTCACATCTCGCGTGGGTTAGAACACATCGCCTCCGAAGAACAGCGCAAAAATATCTTTGCCTTTTGCCTTTTTTTAACTATTCTCTCATTCATATTTATAATTTCGATTCTTTAACCTTTCCCCTGATTATCTAAAACTCTTATGCTTAATCACCTACGTGAAAATTAAAATATCTTAGGTGGGTCAAGTTAAATTCTATAATGTTGGTTACAGTATAAAATAATTTGGTCATATTAATGAGGAGATATAACATTTCGGGGAATAGCATAGCGAATTTAAATTTGTTTACCTTTCTTTTGCTAATTATTTCCTGTTATATTTGAGAAATTACCATAGTTGCTCATTCACCCGGTGTATAGCATGTCCAGAATGTGTGAAAATTTATGTGAAGTCATATATTTAACAAATACACTTCGTAGACATTGAATGTTTTGCTTGAAATATATTACTAGTAATCGGGCAGTTTTTTTATTGATAGTGATATTATTACGCTCCATGGTTTCAGGCTCAAATATGTGGATGATGATTTTCACAAATGAAAAAGTAACTTTGTTTAACAGTTTATAGTAAAAAAATAACCAATTTTTTCTCTTGGTACAACATGTTTTGACACAACGGTGTCATCATCAGGTGCGTGACAATAACACCGTTGTGTCGAAACATGTTCTCCCAAGAGAATAAATGTGTGGAAGAAAGTAAAGTTACTTTTTCATCCGTGATATCATTTTACATCCACGCTCTCTTTTCCTTTGCGTACCTTACCCCAAACCTATTGCTGATTCACTGAGCTATTGCTTGAAGACCTCATGAATGCAATCGGGGGGCAACGGCCTGCCACGATGGAAACACCGGTTCCCGATCAGTCACCGAAGTTAAGCATCGTTGGGCTCGGCTCGAGTTTGGAGGGGTGATCCTCCGATTCGTCCGAGTGCTGTTGCCCCTGTCTGCACGTGGCAGACAGTAAGTGCGAAATGACCTTAGCCGTCGAAGCACGTTAAACCAAAATACTACTACTACTATGAATGCAATCACTTCTCACCTTCCCCACCCCGAATACCTTTCCCTCCCACCAATATTTCTTTGGTTATATTTAACCGTTCATTCATTGTGTCATTTTCCTGAGGAAAAGGTGTCGAAACCTAGGTAATAATAACAAAATAGCGTAATCTTCATAGTTGTTGGTAAACCTTTCCCTTCTTGACAGATCGATTCCTCATCGGTACGCCAGAGACAATTAATTTAGTCATCACCCCGTTTCTTTACTCCTCATTCTCCGATTCAAAACTGTGCGAGAATCCAAAAAAAACATCCAATGTCTCGGGGTTTTTCCAATGTATTATCTGGATATCGGAGTATTTTATTTATTTCCAACCGGGTGAATGATTCCATACTTGCCGACGATTCGAGGTCCAAGACGTTCCCCGCCATCAGGGATATGACGCTAATGCCATGAATATTACCACTATATATGCCGAGGGGCTTAGGGTCAGATGTGTCGTTATTAGCTGTTATTTGGTGCCATTTTCTCTCTCTCCATTGACTTCCAATATCGGCCCCAGAAGTTGCTGAGGGCGTACCTCGCATTTCGTTTGAAATGGTTCTTCTCTAGTCGGATCTTAATCGCTTCTTTGCATACCAGATAAGAGAAGATCCATTTCCACGGAGATGCTGGGTACGCCCTCAGCAACTTCTGGAAGTGGGTTCTGAAAAAAATGGAGCCAATTCAGACGGAGAAAAAGGCATCAAATAATCTTTGGCGCGACATCCAAGCCTTGACCCCCCGCATATATAGTGGTAACATTCATAGCACTATATCCCAGATGATGAGAAATGTGTCGGGGCTAGAAAGGTTGAAAACTGCGGAATCACTCACACGGTTGAGAACTGGAGAAAACTTAATTCACATCCACTGTCCTTTCCCTTGCTCTCTTTCTTTATATTTCACGTCATGCGATCACATTTAGAGATCTTCACCCGTTCCGCCCTCGCTTGAGCATCCAAAATACTCCCCCTGCTATTTTCCCACCCCTTTTTCTTCTATTTTTATCTCCGAAATTGACTTAATGTCTGCGGCACACTCATACCCACCCAGTGAACCGGCGCGCTAGCACTGGACAGGTCCCTTAAGAAGTGACTGTTCTCTCCGTCTTTCCCCATAACCTGGGCAACCTCTCCTTCTCCCCACGCAAACCACACTTTCTTAACATCATTCCCTCACCTGACTCCAAACACACCATATCCTCTCTCTCTCTCTCTTCTTTCACTCCCTCACTCTCCGCTCGCTTAGTCGTCTCAATCCCGGATCCCCACGAGAGGGACTTAAGTCTCAATCTCCTTCGCTCACTCTGTTTTCTCATCCTCCCCGTTCCACTGACATCCTCCTCCTTTACCTTCTCTCTCTCTCTCTGACTCTCCCTCTCCGTTCCTTGTCTGCCTTCCTCCCATCTCTCCCCCAAATCCGGACCACTTTGGCTAATTGGGGCGGGGGGGTTACGGGGTGTGAGAGGGACTAGTAGTGTCCCCACCCTTCTCGTCTTCGTAGTGTCCCACACTCCCCCTGCCAATCCCCTTGTACAGGAAGTCACTCGCGTACGCGCCGGGATCCTATCTCACATCTCCGAGGAAGCAATGGAGGGTAAGAAGCGGGGCTTGGCAGAGGAGATGCGTAACGGGAGACGATGTCTTAATCATTCAGCCGAAGTGAAGTGAGTGGGGTGAAAGCTTAGGAACTGCTAGGGGGGAGACCCTGGGATGAGGCGCGGGGTTAAAGTGATAGGGGAGACGGAAATCACGGTGACGAAATCACTGTTGGTTAAAATATTGATCTAAAAATGCATCAAAGCAAATAAAGACGTAATTTACTCTTCATTCATTGATTTTTCAATCCTAAGATTGGTTTTCTGCAGCCCTCCATCATTTTCTATCTAATGCTAGTTCCCTTAATCCCTCGTAGTTTTTCTTATGTACTTTCCTCGTTATTTGGCCTATGTATTTATCCTTTAGCATTACTTTTGGCACTTTTCCCTCTATTTTCCCTTCACTTACATTTTTCCTCACAAACCAATTTTGCCTACGGGTGTGCCCAATCCATGTGTTTCTTATTTTCTGTATAGCGTCCCATATAGTCTTTTACTCTTCTGCAAAGTTCTTCATTTCATGTGTTATTCGTCTATTTTATCTTCAGTATCCTCCTCCAACACCATGTTTCAAGTTCTTTTAAATTATCCAGTCTACTTTTCCATTGGTTCATGCTTCTGATCCATAGACTGCTAATCTCCACACGAAAGTTTTTATGTGCTGTTTCCTTGTTCGTATTCCTATCGAAGTTTGTTAGGTGATCCGACGGCAGAGGTGGATTAAGGCTGTGGTTTTGCGGGAGTAGCTCCCTATCTTTGAGGGCCGGGGGGATTTGGAATACCTTATAAATAACATTTTTTCTATGTACTCAGGAATTACGGAGGGTGACCTCGCCCCTCCCCCCTAGTCCACCACTGTCTCACGGTACTCGTCATTTGGCTCTGCGTAGCAAATTTGTTTCATCTTGGATTAATTCGATCTTTTTCTGAGTGAACCTATTCTCAGCATTTCATGAGATAAGTGGGTGTTATGATTCATATCCACTGGTTTACGTTCAAAAATCAACTATTATAAGAGTTCAATAGAATCAGGCTGAGCTTTGTGAAATGTCATCGTTAAAAAAATAAAAAACTTTGTAAAATTTCACATGATGTTTTTTGACGACAGATTTCATCCAACAGTGGACATCATCAGGTACAAAATGCAGATATCTTGTTCCTTATATATGGAAAGTCAAGGTTAGCGGAGGGGGAGGATAAGGATTGGGGAAGGTGCTTATATGTTTGGCACAGGAATGGCATTTGGTTAGCAAGCCAAGTGGGGAAGGTAAATAAACATAGGAAACGGTGATGGAGGGATGGAAAATGAAAGAGGGAGGGTGTCGGGGAAATCAAGCCTTATTTTTGTCCCATAAGGCGACGTCAAGAATGGGGGAAAGTTCGGTAAACACAAGGTCATTCACCAAATGTCCATTTTTCTCGTTCTTCTTGATTTCCAACTGTTCCATGATGTCGAGTATCCTGCCCTTGATTTCCTGGCGAAAAACTTCAGGGACGAAATCGCTACAGTGACCCACCTCGCACAAATACTTCGCAAAGTGGGACTGTGCAATATCACCCGTCACATAGCATCTTCGATGCTCCTTCGCTCTCACTTTGAATGACCTTCCCGTTTGACCAACATACACAGCATCACAGTCTTTGCATTCTAACTTATACACTCCACACTTTTCCAATGTCTCTATTTTATCTTTTGTGGAACTAAGTATTCTTTTAAGGCTTTTTTGATTGTGAAATGCAATTGTAAATTTATCTTTGGGAAAAATCTTTGCAACCCTCTCCGATATCCCTCCAAGATAAGTTAGTTTACACCACTTGCTTACATTCTTCTCGGTGTTACAACCGCGTTATAGATTAGTTTCCTCGCGCGTAATAGACGTTTTTTCTTTAGAACCTTATCAATGGATTCTATGCTATACCCGTTAACATTAGCCATATGCTTAGTAGTGTCAGGTT
Source organism: Pyrrhosoma nymphula (assembly GCA_963573305.1). Classification (NCBI taxonomy): domain Eukaryota; kingdom Metazoa; phylum Arthropoda; class Insecta; order Odonata; family Coenagrionidae; genus Pyrrhosoma; species Pyrrhosoma nymphula. The sequence goes on along the minus strand of OY754333.1, from coordinate 13,537,856 downwards.
CCTGAATTAAGTTGTCATAGGAAAGCAGAATGTCCAATAGCCTAGTAACCATTGAGTGGAACGACGACAGTTTCTGAGAAAAGTGGTGGTGGGAGTTAAAGTGAATGTCTTGGTCCGTAGATGTGGTTTTTCTGAATATCGCAGAGTCATACCTGTTATTAACGGTTGAGATGGTGACATATAATTCATTGGAAATTCAGTTTACCATTTATTTCTTTTTCCACCTGATGTATTTCGTATTTCTTACCTGATGATTTCTACCGTTGGATGAAACCAGTCGTTATAAAACATCCTGTGAAGTTTTACAAAGTTTTTTTATATTTTTATTGTAAGAGTATATACGGCCCTGTTGACCTTAAAAATCTTGTTGTAAGCAATAATGAGGAAGCTTTGTCCCCTAACAGAGTAGAGGTATCGATTCCAGTGGACAGGCGGTTTCTCTGTACCCGATATTTGACACATTCCATCAATATACTACTACATACTATCCTGCGAATCTCTGTAGAGGCGTGCGCCAGGAGGTTTTTATGATACAACCCATGAAAGGGGTTGGAAGAGTGAAGAGTAGGAGGAGTTATATATAAATGAACTTCACGTTAATGATGTGTCTTATATTTGTGTCACGCTCATTTGTGAAAATAACTGTTGGTGCACGGAAAGAAGAAATTTCTGTGCCAATCAGTTCGGCAGCCTCTTTTATTGTGTCGCTCCTAACAGGCGTGGATGATTTTCCGGGATGTCCTCCACGTTGATACGTCTGTGTATGACAATTTCGTCGGTTTTTCATCAGGCGTCTTCAGGTATGATGTGTGAATACAGGTTTCTGCCCGTGTTATTGAGGCCTAGGGTTTTCCCGCGCTGAGTTCTGGTTGGCCGAATGGTGAAAAATTCGCTTCCAGGCGTTTGAGAGCGACTAGTCGTCCTCCCTGTTGAATGTAGGTGTTTTTGCTATTTCGATGGCCTCTCTAATGAGTCTTACTATTAGATGGTACTTCATCTCTTAAGCAATGAGTTTAGCATTCTCGAAGTCAACGTTGACTCTGGGCCTTTCTCATACGTGTACGGCCATAGCAGAAGAGCGAAACTCCCTGTTCTTGGTGGCCCTCTGGTGTTCCTTGATTCGGTATTCCATGGCTCTTGATGTTTCGGCTATGTTGTACAGTTCTCCGAAACAGCACTTGTTTTCGTAAATAGCACCTTTTATTATGATGGGTATAAGGTCCTAGGTTGGTTATGGTCTTGCAGAGGAGGTCAGCTGTCATCGTGACACATTTGAACCGTGTTACGATGTTGTGTTTTTTGAGAGTTCGTTTTCGAGTTTTGATTTCCCGGCAATATATGGAATTGCGGCAAAGATGTTACTATTTGCTTCTCTTCTGTATCTCTGATGGTCCTTTTAGGGGCCAGCTCTTGAAGCGTCTTCTCCTTCTTCCCCGCAATCCTTTCAATGGTGCTGATGGGGAGTTATTTTTTCTTAAGGTGCTGATGAGATGGCGTTTCTTCTTTTCAATTGAATCTCCGTCACAGATGGAGAAGGCTCGTTGGTACAGGGTACTCAGAATGACCCTTTTCTGCTGTGGGTGGTGGTGGGAGTTGGTATTCAGGTACCGATCTGTGTGCGTCAGTTTCCGGTATACTGAGTGGTCGTGCCTTCCGTTGCCCTTCTTAGAGACAAACACGTCTAAAAATGGCTGCGTTCCGTTTTCTTCGATCTCCATGGTGAAGTTGATGGAGCTGCTCTTGTCATGCAAATACCGTAAGAAGTTTTGTTTAGCTCGGACGCTCATTGCGGCTAGACGACAAAGGTGTCATCGACATATATTTAAAAAATTGGGAGTTTTTCTGCATGTCCGCATGGCCTTATCCTCGCGTTTCTCCACGGAAAAAGAAAGATTGGCCATGACGGGCGATAATGGTGAACCCATGGCTGCTCCTTTCTATTGTCCGTAAAAGCTACCACTCCACACAAAGCAGGAGTTCTTGAGGAAAAACTCCACCATTTTCGGGATGTCTTCTGCCAGCCCTTCAGCGATGAGTTGGACAAGGCCGACGGTTAAGAGTCCAATATGGTGTGTAGTGTTGTATGACTCATAAACATAGACTCACAGAAAAGAGGAGGAGTATAGGTTGTAGGTGTGGAAGAGAATAGCGAATGGCTTGAGGAATTGAAAGAGGCTTGATAGATGCGATAAGAGACAACCAAGGAAGTAGTTGATATGGTGTGTGAGAAGGAAAAATCTTTGAAGAAATTAGGACAATACAGAGAACGTTGTTGGACCTGGTAATGAGGGGGGAAGGGATGCTGAAGACCGTGATGGACAGCAGGATGTTAGTTAAACGGGGAATGGGATGAAATGGAATAGAATATTTCGAAGGAATTCTGAAAGGTAGGATATATATCTAGCTGAAGAATGAAATTAAGCAAGGTGACATGAAATCTCAAGTCTAAAATAGTAGAAAAAAATGTTCTCACTTCCATTCACACCTATCTTTACCTGTAGACCAATCATAAAAAGTAATTCCTACCGAGTTCAGGTTTTACGTCGTAGTCTAGCAATGGGTCGAGCTCGAGGAAGGTCTTGGGCTTATGTTTAGAGAATGATGAAAGCTGCTACAGTCCTTCGTCTACAATACACCTATCAATTACATATCCTCGCTACGTATCTATTCGCCACAAGGGTGCATGAAAGACAGACGAGTATCCAATCGTCTTCAGTTAGGGAACCATCACCGCTTTTCCACTCCGGTATCGGCGGCACTCTTCGACCATTAGACATGGTCGAAGAGTGCCGCCTAGAAGAAGTATGTAGCCTTTGGTGTTTGATATATCTTGAATGTTAACTAATCGCTCTGAAATCTGCGGCATTACTGCCAAGTCTCTCTCACGAGAATGATATATCAATTTTCGCAAGTTCAAGTTTAAAGTGACTTAAGGAAGAAAAATTGACAAATGTGCTCTACTTTTTATCTGGCAATAAGCATATTATAGATAAATACAATCAAAGAGCGTTTATATCACTTGCTTGCGTTAACCTTTGGAAAAAGTTATATAGTAATTTCCCAGGGGGTAAGAACCTTCTCCTGCCATAACCAACTTGTTTTACTTGGAAAAGTATATCGCGTGGAATCCAATTCAAATTTTCCTAAATGATGTACCACATAAGAAAATATCATGACATACTCTTGAGCGCGGAAACAATCCTTTCCTTCCTTTCTTTGGGAGAGTCCTTTCTCTTGGTTTAGCAAACTTATAAAATTAAACAAAGCTAACATTAGGAAATGACAGGTTCTATTTTGTGGAATATGGAGATTATGTTTGGTAGCAAAAGTTTTAAATGTAAATAAAAAATCATGTTGATGAATGATTTTTATTAAATTATAGTTATTCTCGCCCACTTCTTTTTCTGATCATTCCTATTTACTGTCTTCATATTTTTCATGGCAGTGAACTGTCTCATCCTCATTGGAATGCAGTATTTTAGAATGAAAGCCACAACTCTACTCCCATACTCAAAGCTTGGAAACGTCGAAGTAGTACCCTCAAACAAGTATGTGATGACTTTTTCAAGTACATCTGTTGCCATAGAATGTCTCATACATTACTCTTCCAAATTCATAATTATTATGTTTAATTTTTTTATGGATGAGTCAACCCCCCATGACTTTTTTAATTTCACCAATTTTGCACCTGGATGGCAGAACTCAGAAACAGGGTTGAAAAATTCAAGTTGAACACACACCTGTGTGCTTATATAATTGATTATTTATGATCATTTGTGAGATAAACATGTTACGATAAAATATGAAAAATTAGAGTTTTCCGTTCGTAAAATTATTTGCAGGGCTTACACAAAATAATGCGGAAATAATTCATCTGATAATATAATTTCGAGATAATACCAAAGTTTCACCACGTTTATATACAATCTTCATAAATAATCATTCCGGTCGAACAGTGGTTTCTTCCTAATTATTTCTGATGGCATAAAATACTTCTCGTACACTTTCTGACTAGGTTTCATGGTAAAATCCTTGCGATGAATTTTTACCATTTTTTCTACGATATGAGATAACTGGAAACCAAAAATTAATGCACTTTCTCCTTGCTGCTGTCATAACCCGATGTGCTGCCCGGGGCGATCCAGTGATGTTCTGGCATACTCTATTCGATCACCAAAACGTAGGTAATATTTTAAAGTAAATAAACGGTTAAAGTTTACTGTATTTACCTAAATTTCCTCGGTTCGATGAATTTCTTACGCAGATTTACCACACAATATCACAGGCTACTAATGGGAAGTAACAGTACTGCTGCCTGTTGGAACAATTTGCTTTCGGCGGTATTGCCAGCAACAGAATATATGGGAAGTATGCAGTCCTTTAAGTAAAGTCCGTGGTCCAAACAAAGCCATGTTACTCTTCACTTAAAACAAGGCATGTAAGTTAAAGGACGTCAAGGATATGGAATGGTGACGGAATTCATTAAAAGTTGCCATTTTATTTCATCTAGGAGTAGTTCTTTATATATCGATTGTTGCTTGATTGAGAGAACTCAGGAAATGAAGGACATGCAATTTAAACATTTAAATATCAAATGCGACGTGGCGGAAACTATTTTAGATGGTCAAAAGTTTATATGATACGAAGCAATACGCAGGATGCTTTGGAAAAGAGTGCCAAAAATAAATCATATTGCTCGTGAAGAAGATTAATTTAATAGTCTGTATTATAATCTTCTTCGAGCGAAATATTTTCTCGGCTGCTGCGATGAACGATGATTCATGCGTTGAAAATAGGCGAGGGGAAACGGGGCCGGGAGTCAAAGCACGGACCTTCAGCTCTCTCGGTCGATGTACAGATCAATTATACTTCCTTAGATTACCCATCCTTCAAAATTTTCCAAAGAAGCTATAAACCCTTGGGGAATTAATGTATTTAATAAATGTAAAATAAGCATGTTCTTATCCTTGCCAGAAAGTTATGTCACCTATGATTCAGGTGTATGGACAATTACAGAGGATATTAAAAGAAGGGTGAATGCGTTGAAAACTGGAATCTGGAGATGATACTGTGTCGCACACTTTTGGAACATGTTCTAAATTGGGGACTGAGGGAAAGAATGGGTGCGTAAAAGACATTGACTAAATGCTTCGAACAATAGCAATTCTTATTGTAAGGACATCTGATGAGAATACCAGAGTAAAGATATCCAAAAGTGTGTTATAAATTGGTACCAAAAATGAAAAGAAGAGAAATACATGGTCGGTCCAGAGTTAGATGGAAAGAGGACGTAAAGAGAGCAATCGAAGCAAAATACCTAGATGAAAATGACTGGCAAAACAGAGAGGTATGAAGAAAGGAATGCGATAATCGGCCACTACAGCTGTAAAAAAAATTCCAATATATAGATTGAATAGAACATAGTGGGTAGAGTAGTTATAGGCACAAAGTATCAGAGTGTCAAAGGGAGTCCAATTTTCGATTCCCGATTGGAGAGCATTTTTCTTCGGCCAGGTTTTACGTGACTTTTTTGAAGATAAAGATACGCCAATCGCGCTAAACAAAAACTCAAATGCTTTTCTATTACTGGTGCATAGCTTTTAATCAATTCACTTTGTATATCGCATACAGCTGAACCTTGAGGTTAACCAAAGTTCCGGTTTATAGAAGTTCCAAATGCGGGATCCTCTTAAATGTGTCTTATTACGATTTCAGCACCCTCTTGGAGAGCGAGGCTGTGCTAAATCTATGATTTCAGAAATCCGATCTTACTCATATACTTATTAATCCACTTCCATCGTCCAGAAGCGCAGGCCACCCGATCCCCTTTCTTGGCTCACCCCTGTACCCTTCCCAATCCGTTCCCTTCCACACCCCTATCTCCCCTATCATCCCTAATCCCTCCTCCCATAACCCCTCCTCGCGCCAACAGAAACCCATCCGAACCCAGAGACAACGGCAAGACCCTATCCGCCCACATACCCACCAAAACCCCTTCTTCGCATCAATCACCCTCTCGTAGTCCTGTCGACGGGGTGGTTTGCGAATCCATCCTTCAACTCTCAGACGACTCCCGTCTCCCATAGGAGAGGGTTTGAGTCTACGCCCCGTTTCACAGAAGGGGTGGGGGATACTCGCAATAGGAAAACCAAACCGATAGCTTCACAGCTCACGATTCGCACCACATAGGGAGAGGATCCACGCTTGCTCATACGTCGTGCATTTCCTATTGCTCCGGTAATCGACGGTGGCCGATGCCCGACGCGTCGCGCATTGGAGGTCGGACGGGGGAAAAGCGGAAACTGCGGCCGGAGTTCCCGGGTGGAAATGGGGTCCACCGTTTCGCGGTAACGGGGCAAAGCCATGTGTGAGAGTGCAGTATGTGTGGGATGAAGGGGACAGTGCCGCCCGGGAATACCGTGGCTTGGGTCGGTAAAACCGTACGGTGCATGGGTAGGGGAGGGAGGTGGGGAGAGGGTGCGGGAACAATTGACTGTCGGATCGCGCTCCCAGATTCAATGGCCTATGATCTCGCACCTTGCCTCTCTCTTTATATATTCGTTCGTCTGCTCGCTCGCTCATTCGAGTAATCGTCAGCGATGCGTCTTTGTCGACGCCCCGGGGGAGTTTAATGCTCTCTCCGGGCGATTACCCGCGGGTTATTGCGCGGAAAGGGGATTCCGGCGATCCTCAATCCCATCTTTCGTTAATTCCGACTCGCCCTTCCAATCGTGAGCTACAGGGGTTTTCCCTATCGTGATCATTCGACCATGTGAATGAGGACATGTGCTCACAAAATGTTATTTTTTTTTATTCCCTTCGGATTCAAGTGTTTTGAAAAATACACGGACAATTTTTAATTCCTTTACAGTAGCTGGAATGATCATAACATATTAATATGGAATAATTAAATATGGAAAAATTATCCCTTGTAATACCCGTAATACCCAAAAGAAAATTGTGCCATTTTTTGCAGTGATACTATTTTAACTCAATGCGACACTAAAGAAAGTATATTCGCTTTTTTCGTCTTCGTTTACGACTGGTACAGATTTTAAGGTTTTCATGAGTAGTATTTGAATTCTAAAATTGTGATTATTCTTCTCTGGATACTGCACCAGCTTTTTAACTCAAGGAATTGTTTTTCTTTACAGATGTCTTGGTTTTGAGGCCAAAACACTTTTTGAAAAAAGCATTCCGGAAATATAAATCGCGCTTATGTATAGGAAACAACACATCCTTCACAAACATACTCACGTTCTCCCTCAAGTTCAAACTTCATGCACAATTCAAAATATGAGCTTATCAATGAAAATTGTAATATGAACTTCTTTTACCAGGTGAATGGAAAAATTTGTCTTAAAGTGAAACTGCTTCAAAATAGAGGTAAAATGTTTCAATTATTAGAGCAAAACATTTTTTTCACGATAAGGAAACTTTTATGCTCCTTTTTAATTTTTATAGAGAGTGTAAATTTCTTGAACATGAATTTATATTTTTTAAGACGAGAGAGAAAAAAAATATCTTAATCCTAATTTCATTAATCGATGAGAGAATATATGCTATTCCCTCCTTATCAGTCACCATTTAGTGACGTGTTTTGTGAAGAACTCAAGTGCCTCGCTAAGACACTGGTTTATATCTTACCTTTTGAAAGAGAGTGGTATACTTCAATAGTTTCTTTTCTTAGCATACGTTTAGGATTGTACATGTGTATGACGCTTGTTTTTTGAAACAGGCATTTGAATTAGGTTGCACTTTTTTCAACTGCTTTGGGGACCAAGAAGACACGATCTACTGCATCGTTGTATTTTTCTTCATCCTCATTAGTTCCTTTTTAGTTTTGCAATCATTTTTATTCACCATAAAATATATTGTCAGTTAAATGTAGCTTCGGGCTGTTTTGAGAGTATTTAAAGCCAACTGATTCAGTTATCATGCAAGTTAAATTAACTTTGGGGTTTTCGTATAAAAATGCAATCCCAGGCAAGGTATTCACTTGTTATAGAATCCGATAGTTGTTGTTAGAATTAGACTATAATATGTATTATTTTAACCATAAAGTAATTATATACATAATCATATAATGATAAAAAAATATATATATTTTATATATTATTAATGGATTCAAATAAACTTAGCTATTAGAGCTGAAGGAGATATATAATAACTTTTCACATTTAAAATTCCACCTTTCGTATTTTCAACAACCATTGTATCAATATATTATATCATTATCAAGGTCAATAGTATTATAACACCATGATTGGCAGGTATTTGAGGAATATATGCGTCGTTTAATGTGATTTAGTTCCTCAAAGTAAAGCATGAAGCACTATCTTAGAGGTGTTGTATTAGTAATATAAGTTGCGGCCAATTAATATTGTAATGCGTGTTAATATGAATTGCTTTATTCACTTATTTGTTGAGCTACACATAGAATGCCGGGTAACGGTACCTCGGGCTTGCGGTCGTGATAAAAAACGTCTTCCATTTTACCCACCAAAGAGCCCAACGCTTCAATGAGAAAAGCATCGGGATAGTGGGTCATATTCATACTCTCATATTTCTCTTCCGTGTCGCTATATCTCCCTGCCACTTCCTGGTCCTATTCCCAGTCCTCTTTTAAAAACATTTTCACAGCCTCTGATTCCGGAGTGTGACGCCCAAATCGGAGTGACAAATGAAGTTAGTGGCGTGTCCCATTGCGTACGACTCGTTAACTTCAACTCACAATCCCCGAAGGGCGATATTGAAACCAGTATCCCGCGTCATGTTCCTCGATAAACCCTTTGTCCTTTCCCTTTGATGTATTGTGCCGTGTTTTAAACACCATACCCGGATCTATTCGCGCGTTGAATAGGAGGAACCCTTCCGTTAGATTTAAGAAACATTCTAAGCAATCAGTTTGCAATAAAAGAGAAATTTGGTTAAATCAAGATAAAATTCTAATACGTATTGTTTTTAATTACTTCTACTCATCATGCCGCAATAGAAAATATAGCAGATAAAAGTTTTTGTATTCTTCTTGAAGGATACTAAGGAATAACACTAACCATCTCCGCTGGCCCATGGTAAAAGCAAAGCGCAAACTAAGTATTCGCCAAAGCCACAATGGACTGCAAAATTTTGTCTTGAGCAAATATGACACTTGATGACGCACTAGAGCTTAAATATATAGCTATAATATAGAAAAAAGTAGCATTTTTAGTTTTATCGCAAGGTACTGACACAACTCGATTTAATAAAATGGCATCGAATTTATAACATAAACGGCATGTTTTTTGCTGTACATATCCGCTTCTTGGAATCATGAGGCAAAGTGACATTAATCACACACAAACGATAGTGTATCAGCAAAGAGGAGTGCTTAGTGTTGTTGAATCCGTATGTAAGGTGTGGGTCACATTGGACGAATCCCTTTCGAATGATTCTCCCTCTTTTCCCTCAAATTCATACCGTAGGAGTGACGGCCCATCTAGTTTCCGAGCGGCGAACCATAAATGTACGTAAGATTCATTGCCTCTGCCTCAGAAAGCATTGCAATTTAGTCTTTTATCGCCACGTTCGTCGGCATAATCTTGATTTTCTCTTCGTAAGGAGTCAAGTCTCCAGCGCCATCAATCAACAAAGGTAGACGGGACTGAATGACAGCTGAAATAACAGGAGAAAATTAAAGGCCACCTGTCACTTTGAATGATCTCGGAACCAATGCCTTCCCTACTCAACGGTCACAAGCCATCCACTCAACATTTGCTTTTTTTAATGAGTAATCTATTCCTTAAAAATGATATGAAGAAGGAATGAATTTATTGCTTAAATATATAGTTTGATGGGCGTATTGTAATAGCTAAAGTGATAGGAATATATAAATCCATTATACTCAAGTGTGGATTTTTCATTTACTACGTGAATTCTTTAAGTATTGAAGTATTGTCTCACATGAGAAGATGCATTAGCTGAGTTGATTACAAGGTAATGAAAAAATAGAACTCCTCTGTGGATCAGGCACGGAAAACGACTCGCTAGTAATTTACTGCGGATCTGTTGGTCATGTTGTATATAATTTACATTTCAAATTAATTTTGTTATACCAATTATATTCCGCTAAAATTTAATACATAGTTATTTATAGGTAACAATGGTTGTACAGTTTTTCGTGCAGAATCAGATATTCTTTTTGTCGTTCAAACTTTAGCTCACAAGGCGGATATTTATTTATTTATTTTATTTAGAACATTGTTCACACACAGCAGTACCGTCAATTTACAGTGTAACATTTAACAATAAACATGAAAGAGGACAAAGTGTTCATACAAAATAATTCCCAGGTATGTATAATTGGGCACTTGGTTTAGAGTTCCATTACCACATTTAATGTTTTAATTCTGGTGAGCTACATGTTGGCACTCATTTGAATCACGTTGTAATTGTAATTTTCAAGCATAGCCAGCATTACTAGGAGTATACATTGCTTGTAATTTCCACCCATATGTATTTAATTTGTTACCTTGTGACCCAAGGTCGACAATATGAAACTCATGATCAATTTAAAAAACATGTGTAAGTAATCATAATTAATAAAAAAGATCTTATAACATGTCACTTAGATATCTTATCTCGACTTTTGCTCAATCCAGTCGTGGAATCTTATATTTTGTGGCATAAGCCCTTAAACATTTATTCTCTTGTAATTCCTTTCAAGTCGGTATTTGTAATGAACGCTAGCGTCCAGATAATGCATTTAGAATATTCCAAGATGCCGTACAAAGCTAGCATAAAGTAGCTATATAATCTCCATGCCAACTTTTACTACCTCCCTTTTCATTTTAAGCACTCATAGGCCGTTATTGTGCCGTATATAAAAAGTACCTTGCTTACAAGTCCAGTGATGATAGTGGATTCTGAACGCTCCTTTTCATATTCATTATCCTCGTGCTACTGGTAACGCCTGGGAAGGCAATGTCTCGGAAATTTCATCATAACTACTCATATCTATAACATTTAAACCAACATGTGTGCCGCAGTAATAGTGTTGCCGTGTATTCATATAGGTTAAATTGGCAAAGATAAGTAACGCTTTATCATGCGAAGATATAAGTAACGCTTTATCATGCGAAGATATAGACACATTTATTTAGCAAGTTTATTTCTCATAAGGAAATATTTTGAAACCGAAGTAATTAAGTTTACGTTGCAATCTAATTAGTTTCCATGTTGAAATTTTCCTTCATTCCAATTTTATTAACTTAGTCTGAAGCACAGTTCATAGCAGTATCGATATCATTTAAGGTGGCCGTAACCATAAATAAACAATAAAAAAATAGTTACCATGTTTTTCTTGGTTTCTGACGCTTAGAAGCTGTTTTTAGTATTTTTGTTTTAAGCGGAGTTATACAAGTTCATGGTTCAATTACAATTGGCAGTGCAATCAGCAAGAAGTGACACTCAAATATTATAAATCCGGTGGTCAAATTTAAGGCTAATGGTTTTACTTGCAAGGTTTTTTTATGTGTAGGGCCAAATGAAGAAAAACATTCAACAGCTGATTGACTTTAGTGTGCTAATCACGAAACTGTACGTCCCTCAACTACAAATCATACTATTTCTGTGATAGAGTTATTGAAACAGAGAAAACCGATTTTTTCAGTATTTCATTGTGCAATAGTTTTATGTGCCGTTAAAAGTAATGCTCTATAAAAAATCTATTTCAGTATTCTCTCTGTACCACTTACTTTGCATTAAATTAATTCTAGATTTATCAATACACGTTCAAACCAAGTGGCGGAAATATGCTCAAACATAATATTCGTAACTTGCAATGAAGACGATCAGGGGTCAATTCTCAAACACCTTTATAGGTACCTATCGTATGTGACAATAGCAATACCATATCTATGATTACGTTGTTTCAGTATTGTTAAGTAGCTTGTAAAATAAAAAAAAAAATGCGATATCACATTATTTTCCTATGCGATAATTATCTCGACCCTCGAAGTCCTGATCAGCATAACCAGTTTATTAAGATAAGGTGCATTTTATTAGATTGGTTCTTCGGACAACAGTAGGGTCCATTGCTAAATAAACTGATATTAAATCGGATAATTCCGTGTAACCAGAACCGGCAACACGGGTCTGGTTATACATAATTAGTCGATTTAATTTGAGAACAAGTCCCTTTCCTCGTTTAAGACTCTGCGTGACGTGCCCTACTTTGTGGAATGTAGCACAGAAAAATATTTGGCAATACCACAGTTTTATTTAGTACATTTATTAAGTTATACCATATATTATTTAGCTTCATAACGAAGTTGATTTGAGTAACATTGTTCACTTGAAGATGTAGCTCTGTGACGAAACCGGTGGTTTTTTTTAAAATAAAACTGTGGAATTGCAAATAACTTTTTCGCTGTCACCCTTTCCTCCTCTTAAAGCCCACCCGTGCCACGAGCCAAAGCAGATATCATCGTCTCCGGGTGTTGGATTTGGGGACGGGAATCGTGCCTTCGACCTAATTTCGACCCCTCAAGAGTGTTCAAGGACTCTCCAATTGCGTCCTCGATGCATGAGAAAAATATAAATAGATCCTCTTTCTCCCTCTCATTCCGTTCTTTTTTATCCATTCCACTCCACCACTCAACCTTCCAGGGTGATTTATCGAATGGGTATCGCTTTCAGATTCGTCGATAAATACAAAACCCTTTGGAAATCGACACCGCTTACGCATCGGTGGAGGACAATGTTAGGACGAGATGGGAGGAGGAGGGGAGGGGGGAAGCCGCCGATTGCCCTCCAACTCCCCCTTTAAGGTCCCAACTCTCGCCCCCCTCTCCACCCTTTACACATTTTTGCTCCCACTCTTCGTCCTCCGTCAGGCACTCACACCAAACTAACTCCATCCGAATATCTCGAGATCATTAATTTCCTCGAACCTCGTTTTTCTTCCCGACAATCGTTCGCAGAATTTTTACCCTTCCCAGTTCCAATTTATCAAAGTACCCCTCTCTCTCTCTACCTTTCTCTCTCTCTCTCTGTCCCTGGACTTGCTTCGTCTTTCACGACGTCTCCTCTTACTCCTCTCACCACCTCTCTTTGGGTCGACCCCAACTTTCCTTCCAACTACCCCTTCGACCATCAACTCCTTTCTCCGGCTTCACTCCACCCGTTCCTCGTGATACTCAATTCCACTCAAGGAGAAGTGCACACTCTGTCCATGCAAGCCCGGCAATGAATACAATTTATTTTTAATTGGTATTTAAGTTGTATACTGCACGGAATTAAGCTTCTTAAACAGCTTAAATATATAATCTACTTGCATCAGCGTCAAACGCAGATATTAATACTGAATAACTTTCAAGATTGCATTTAAAATTTGAAAAAATTACTTGATTCAAAACGAAAACTTGGTGGATTGCCGTCACCACACGGTGCCATTTCTAAAATCTACATGTATTTCAATTTGAATGTTCAAATCATACTAATACATTGTCTTCCGCAAAGGAAATATAAACACATAGTTCAAAAGTTTACGAAAAACAACCCGATGTAGTAAACAACCAGAAGCAGTAATTACTTTGATGTGATGGAAGCGATACCGTTCCTTGAAGTGATCCCCCGGGTTGACAATGAAGCAGAATCTCCACGACACATAGCGTGCGAATTGTGTTCCAATAGTACAAAATTGTATTCCGATAGAATACACGCTCGGTGTATTTAGGAATGCGTCCTTCAAATGAAAATGGTTCTAAACAGTAATGCATTCTCCATATTCTTCTCACCTTGCATTATTTATTGCAGCCCCTCGTCTCTTGCACTAATATCAATTTTATTCTGCCGCGAAATCCCCGACGCCGTCAAAGCCTCAGTTCGGCGGAGAGTGGGGAGATGGCCAACCGGGTCGCCGGAAGGCGAGGTCACTAGGAGGGTACGATTGTGAAAGGTATGGTACAATTGACACTATATATGCGTGCCTTCATCTTGTTAGTTTACATGAGATTACATTTGAGAATATCGCTGAATAGCCGCGTTTTGCGACGTCAGCTGCAAATCCCAGTCAAGGTCCCAGTGTGATAATTTCTCTGCGGAGTGTCAAGTGGAATCTACGTCAATAACTATGCAGTTGACTCAGATTCCAGTGAATAGAGCTTTTTTGTGCCAAATAAAGGGTAAATACGAACTGAAAATTAATCATAAGTGATGAATAAGAAACTGTACTAACTGTCCACAGAAATTATTTAATGAAAACGCATTTTGACGATATCCATCTGTTAAAAATTAAGACATTTACCTGTGAAAAACACTGTGAGTGTCGGTTCGTGGACGAACCTCAGAAGTGAAACTCTCCTTGAGTTGTTTATAGGGATCACATACATAACAAACAAACAAGTGTTTATTAATTTAAAAAACACGGTATCGGGCCAGAATCTAGTGTGCAAAATGAATTTTATTGCTTAGAATAAATTACAAAACAATTAATGTTATTTCGCTTCTACAATCGTTCTAACATCTGTTCCTCAGACAAATTAATCTTTGACATAATGCGTAACCTTAGCTTATGAATCTGAGTATTCTAGGTCAATAATGTTCTTCGTCATAATTCTAAGAGGAATTCATGCAAGAGAGGAAAAACGCTATCAACATACGCTTTAACTAATATTTCGCGTTTTAATGATCATTGAGTGAAATTCGAACGCAACTTAATAACAATATACTATTTTATGCATATTTTAGTCTAATTCTCACAGCTATGAGCGAATGAAAATTAGATGAGCGAATTGAACTTGATCTGCCATGAAATTTTTCGCATTTTTGAAGTTTTATATTAAAATCCTACGTATGGATTATTGGGAATAATAAAAATGTCAGCCCAAAATATTTTATTATAAATACCCTGGAATTTTTATCAAAGATATCTGACGTTTCTCCGTGTCGTATCACGTGTCGATCATGAGAGGATTTCAAGCGAGAATGTTTACGGCGGGCGTAAAATACGCATCGACGTTAAAGTGGTTTCTCATTGAGTGTGTCCTAAAGTATACCTAAAATTACTTAAACCACAAGCAGTTCTGATCGCGCCGTAGGCGTGTAGATTATACCGTTCCGGTGAGTGCGAGACTCAGCCCTACCGGTCAATTGACAAGTGACGCACTTGACATGAGAAGAGTGTAATGTCGTGTATGTGTGAAAGAGGAAGCTTAACAACTAAGTAATATTGTAAATACTTAGCAGAAAATATGAATTACAGGCTAAGAGATTTCATGATATGACAATGAACAATATATAGGGCAGCCTCACAACGAAATAAAACAAGAAGGTGAGTCATTCAACCACAAAGAAGAACAATAAATTGTCATTATGCTTTTTTTATTTTATAACATGTATAGGAATAGATTATTTTTTGTTTTGTATTTTCATCTTTAGTTTTTTAAAATATCTCTTTAATTCTTTGTGATACATTTTTAAAAAATAAATACTAGCATTTTTTTAAGTAGTTAATGCATGTATTTTTTTAATTACTGCTCAAATTGGCATATTGGAATTTTGGCAGGCCAAAAAGATAATGCAGTCTCTTGGAAAGGGATTTAAGTTCGAAATGGCACGATACGAATGCGGGCTCAGGGCGACAGCCGTACCCCACCATTTACAAAGAAAATTATACATTACTGACTTACATTACTTACAAAATTACTTATATTACTTATGTTCCGTTTTTTGTAAAATAATATTGAAAACACTCGCCATAAAATAACTGATAGTCAAATATATTATACATAATTTTCCTAAGAAAATATTATAGTCCTAAATTAGCACCATTCTACAGGATTATACAGGGTGATTACAAAAGAATGCACCGGTTTCAAAGATCTGTACTTTTCAAGCGGTATGAGCTAAAGAGCTGCACGACCTCTGAAAATGACCTCTAGTTCTTTCGGTTACCCCTAGGAGGTGCTAGTTCCCAAGATAAGAGCTTTTATCACTCAGTTATTGTTTTCGCAAGATTCACGATGGCAACAACTCAACAAAAGTCGTCTGTGTGTTCCAGTACGTGAAAAGTGAGTCTGTTACAATGGTGCAACGTGTTTTCTTCGTGAATATGACATTGATCCACCACACAAATCGAACATCTTACGCTGGTACCGACTGCATACTAACAGCGAGCAATTTAAAGCACGTATAACTTTGGCTGTGAAGACAGTAACTGCTGACATGCTTCACAGAGTATGGGAGGAATTTCAATATTGACTTGAAATTGTTCGACTTACTCAAGGAGGACATATTGAACATTTGTAATGTTTTTTTCCTACAGAACTAGAGAATTTGGGAATTAGAATTGAGGGATTGTCGAGAATTCGGTTTATAAAAGCTCAAATTATGTACTACGTATCCAACGCATTGATAAAATTTTAATTTTAGCGAGGGTATAACTTTTTTTGGTGCAAACTCTCGAACTATTTCCTTTCCGCTGTTCACTGCGTCATGTCAATCTACTCATTCTTCCCTCTTTACTGTTGGACGTCCACGTCCCTCCATCTTCTTTAAAGGCAATTTTCTTAACATCTCTTTCTCCCCTCCTCCTCCTTCGAGTTTCTTCATCTCTTTTCTTCCTTCATTTCTTTTTACTCTCGACCTCCTCCAGCTTTCGTCCAATTCCCATTCCCTCGCAGGTCGTCCGTCCCATCCCTTATTCCAGCCCTTCACCCTTACCTTTCGTCTCTCCCACCGGAGAGACCTGGGTGACCCCCAGAATTTTTTTTCTATATTAATGCTCCTACCTGTTATCGCCACCCTTCCCCCAACCAACTCGCTTAAATTCCACTTTCATGTATTCCCCTGGCCACCGTGCCTTGCCTGGCTGCGCCTGCGAGAGCGAAAGGTCTTTATTTTATTCATTTTTTCGCTCGCGTGTGAAAATCGACAAGATAATCACGCAGAATAAAATGAAACATTTCTCGTGGCTAAACAAGGCCGTAAATTTCCCCGTGGTTGCAAAACGTCAGCTGTAATTGCTCAATCAACAGACAAAGACTGAGCGATTTTCGAGGATATTCAAGATTGTAGAGAGTAATGAAATATTACGCACGAAATTAGTGGACGAAAGCCGTGGTTATGTATGTTTGTACGGCTGAAATTTATCTCATTTGACATCAATGTTTCTTATTTGCTATAACTTTTCCACTGCTATTTAAGTTTACGCAATGATATAATTCCAATGATAATATTTATTAAATGGAGATTGAGTTGTAACGTGAATCGCACGCTTCTTGAAATTCTTCATTATTGGAAAATCACTCTTTTTCTTATGAGTTATTATAAGGTTAAAAAATACTCATTAATTTAAATATTGTTCAATATAAATACTCTTAAGCTATAGTTAAACAATTATATTTTATTAAATACTGCTAAGTATCTTGCAGTGGCGTAGCCAGGAATTTCGTTCGGGGGGAGGGTCCAAAACCAGGGGAAATGTTTTGAAAAACAGGGCGAAGTAGACAGTTCACAGTCGAAACTCGGCCAGCTACACAAACACCGCCATTACACTACCCGAGTGGCCAAGCCCAAACGTATCGTTTGATAATTTATTATTTAAACAAAAGTACAAACCTATTTTAACAACGGTATGATAATTTATTATTTGTAGACTTTCCCCTGCTCCAAGCTTAATTTATTTTTTATATGTCTAAATATTGCGGGGGGGTGGGGGTTATAGATATAAATAATTTAATAGCAAGCATATACAATTCCAATTATGTAAATGAATTAGGAGAAAGAGTGACCGATTTGGTTCCTTACATCTTTTTCACTTTAATTTTTTTTCAGGTATAGTAAATTGCTGCGAAAAGCAATGTTTTCTTTTTACTTTTAAGCATGGATGACATTATTTGCATTTATTACAATTGCACTTTAATGCGCAATGTGATAACATCAGATTATTATGTATTTGCATATATACAATGGTGCAAACAGCCAATGCTAATCCGTCACTGAATACTTACATTTCCGACTTTCGTACACATAATATACATACCCCTCTATATAAACAGCCACGTAAACAGGCCATTTGAAAATTATTTTAATTCCCTCCCAGTGGGCCCTCAAGTGCGCTACAACCTGATGGAAGACGAAATTCCACTGATGCTCGGATCGTATCAATTACGCCACCCTCAGATTGTGATTGTAAAAAAGAGCGCTCAATATTTCATTTTCCAGCACTTGTTGGTGGCATAGTTTTCGAAGATGTGGCAAAAAATAAGGGATTGTGCAAAAAATTGTTTCGTTTCACTCTTTCGTACGTGTGACTCGCAGCGTTGTAGGTGGCGTGTACGGCGATAACGATGCGTGGGCCGTTCTATGGGATGGATTTTGGCGCCATCGTGATAAATCGAACGCCCAGGGTGCACCGGACCTGGAAGGAGAAATCCGAAAACGGTCCGAGGGAAAAAAGTCAAATGTATGGAAATGAAATCCGCCCCTTTGTTCCGGCCTGACTCTCCCCTCTCCCCTTTCCCCTTTCGCTCCCTCCGCGCAATAAACTCTTCGTCTTCCTTCCATTCCCCGGGAATTCCTGAAATCTTTTTACAATTTTTTTGTGCTCACTGATTTTTTAAATCCATTTTTCAGGACAATGACCCCTGAAATAATTTTATAATTTCCAGGATACTGCTTCCATTTGGTTTGTTTAAGCATCTGCTGATATAGTTGTACCCAATAATAATAACTCCTTTAAATTAAGCATCCCAATCGTTCATTCTGTAACAGTATACAGCAAAGAGAATCAAATTCTTAGTGTTCATTGCCACAAAAACACGGTTTCCAAATTCCAATAAGAATTTTATTGATGTCGACCGGTTTCGACGACTAAAGCGTCATTTACAAGACAAAACAGAAGTTAAAATTGCTATTGCTCGCCTTATATAATAAAGAAGGGGGGGGGGGGGTTGAGGGGGGGCTAGCAATAGCAATTTTACCTTTTGTTTTGTCTTGTAAATGGCGCTTTAATCGTCGAAACCGGTCGACAGCAATAAAATAATTTGTAGAATTTTGTACCGTGTTTTTGTGAAAATGAATTCTATCTTACATTTCCACTAAGTATCGCCACAATCGATTTATTAAATTCTTAGTGAACTGGAAATAGTAAATCAACTCTAATGTTGAGAGACACTCTATTCTTTTTAAGCTTGGGGGAAATTATGTTTATGATTAACACGAGACGGATATTGCTAGGTCATTACTTCTTAATCCACCCTCTCATGTCTCTTGCTCTGCGTTTTCGCCAACATTGTATCCGCGTTAAAAACTCCGTCTTCCCTGTACTTGCTTCTCTTCCCCAGGAATTCCTTTATTCTCTTTATAAAGTTATTATTCCCTCAGACTTTTGCGATGCGACAGGATATGTGATTCTGCGCCTTACGTCTTTTTATATCTTCCATGATCCCGCCTCTATTTGAAATGTGTTATCTTCACTTGATGTTATCGAGCCAAATAATACTAATTCTGCTAAATTTAGTATCTCAATAAAGTGCTCGGTGTGGTAAAAAGGGGAGGAAGTTCCTGGAAGAGATTAGGAGAAGGCAGAGTAGGTGGTTGTAGTAGGCTGTGAGAGGCAAAGGGACGATACAGTATGTAATAGAAGGGGGGATTTTTGATAAGTGGATGAGAGGAAGAAAGATAACTGGTTGCATGGACGTGATGAAGAAATGCAGGATGCATGCTCAGATGAAGAGAGAATTTATGCAGAAAAAATGTGTAAGATGGTAACTTATCATCTTACATAAAACGTTTACTCACATATTAATAAACTGCAGCGCAAAATAAATAACAAAACATAAGACTGAATGCACTGATCAGCAACAACTTCCAACACGCAATACACCGTAAATGAATGCCTTGCTTCGCAGGAAATGAAGTTGAAATGAAGTACTCAATACGATATAAGAAATCGATATATATGGAAGTTGTTTAGAATCAACTCGGATTTTATTGCCACAATTCGAATCGATTTTTGCCGTTAACTTTAAATGATGTGATTCCACGCAATTTCGTCGATTATTTTGCGATTGTGCTTAAAGATAAATAGTTTCGCGTTTTGTGCCAAATTAGTAAAATTTCGCAAAAACTTCGCGGTTTCGCGCTTTGCGAAGAACAGGTGCCTCTAATCTAATGTGCCCGGCGCATACAAAAATATAGAGGATTGGTAATCACTTCCATGTAGGCCTAACGTTACTGGTGTATTACCTCTATGAATCATATAAATAAATGAGTGAATAACGTACAACAAAGTGAATGGAGTTCGCAGTGATTTGTAAATTGTAATTTTACTAATGTTTCTGGTAAGAACAAGACGGATAATGTTACCTTATTAAAGTGCCGAATCCTCTCTTTCTCTCTGCGCTCTCAACAACATGGTCTCCGCGCAATAAACTCCATTATTCTTCTCTTCACTCGCTTCTTTTCACCAGGAATTCCTTAAATCTCTTAATAATTGTCTTTGTTCTCACAGACTGTTGTGATTTCCTACAGAGCAAGAGCTCCTTCATAACTTTATGTTTAACTTCCTTGATGCTCCTTCTACTTGGAATGTCTAAATATTACTTGGTATAACTGAATCTGACAATAAAAACCCGGTTGAGTTCAAGATCTCAATTATTCGGGTGGTAGCAGTGTACATCTAAGGGGATGAAATTTGCAGTGATTTGTAAATTTTAACTTTGTATTAACACTTTCAAAGAAGACACAATGTTCCTTTTACTAAGCTCTGAGGCATGATGTTCTTTTATTAGTACGGGACGAATAAGGATAAGGTAACATTATTAGAATGTTTTCTTCACTCTTCCATACCTCTCGCTCTGCTGTCCTTTCACCACGCGCTCGCCTCCACGCATTCCTTCTCTTCTCTTGCTTCACACACCAAGGAATTCCGAAAATGTCTCTATTTTTTAGTTCTCACAGTCTTTTGAGATCGCCTTCTGAATGACAATCGCCAAAAAATGACTTCTTATGTCTTTCCATAACTTCCCTCAGGTCGCATCCATTTCGAATGTTAAATAGTAACTTGATACGGCATACGCTCATGCATACATATCAGTTTCTGTTTCCTTTCGGGGCATTAAAGGTTAATTCTCCGTGATTAACTTGTGAAGCTGACTCAGTTTTAATAATTTCTCCATGCTGAACTACCCATACGTACTTATTTTGTTTCGCTCACAATCTTTTCCTTACGCTATTTTGGACGAACCAAATAAACTCCTCTCGTATTTTCGTTGCTCGTCTCGAACATTTCCTCCATTCGTCGTTCTCACATGGAATGACCCTCATGCTTTTCTCAATGCAATTTTATCATGCAATTTCTTTCCTCCTCAAACATGAAATGAGAATTCAGAAAAAGAAGTCGGTAAGCCTCTATCCTAGCCAACGAATAACTAGAATGCCATTGCTCTTCATATTTTTGCCGAGCATATGTTTTATCCTACGTTGAATTCATCTCACATAGCACGGTACCTAATCTTGAAACATTTCACATTTCATCCGAGTGGCTCTAGATGCGTAATCGCGGTCTGCAAAACGCGTACGCTTGCGTCATGTTTATTTCCCAATTGCGTTCATGACATCCAAAATGCGATCCTCATCCACCCTATTTTCTCAGGTGCTTTAATGCAATTTTTTGTTCCAAGAACAATTGCTGCGTGAATTTTCCTATAAGAGCGGTCTGCATTTTCATTAATCATAACGGCAACGCGTACGAAGTAACCATAGTGTCATCCCACAGCTTATTCCGGTTGAAGGGGAGAGACTTAGAGTATGAAGCCTTCTGTACCTCTCGCCAAAGTTCCTGACGCAGGCCTGTTCGGAAAGAGAAGGTGAGGACGAAAAGGGCAAGAAGACATGAGCGAGAGACATGGGAACGAAACTAATTTCTCGAAAGAGGCACGAGGCACAAACACGCAAGGCTAATAAGCAAGTGGATAAAATCATCCATCGGTATGACTTTACCATGAGATCTCATTGTGAAACGATTTACAACGGGACGGTAGGTATTGTTGAGTCATCTTACTATTCGAAGACTTTGTGCTTCCAGCAACAAGAAAGATTTTCTGATTGGTCTGCCTCACTAAACAGCCTCCCTCCCCCGTTTTTTGCAGGATTTTGAAAATTCCGTAGCCAATGTTCCAAAATTGTCCACCGGGCAGTGCTAGGAACCATAGCTAGAGCTATGCGTTCCGTAAAAAATTCTCGCACCCCACCCCTCTACGCTTGCGCGGGTCATGTCATGATCACGAGCTGATTGCGTGTAACTTGGTTCCTTCATCTCGCATGCGTGTGAAAAAAGAAAAAAATAGGCATATCGCAAGAACTGCTGACGCCTCTGTCCATATGCTCTTCGCTATGGCAATCGCACTCGGCGTCAGCCCCCCGCAAGGACGCTTTATATCATAGCGGTCCCTTTCTGCTCCCTTCTTCACCCTCCAAGGGTCTCCTTGGCTTGGCGCTGGGATCTGAAGAAAATGAGTTCTCCCACCAGGAGTCCTCCATTCAATCTACTCCTTTTGTTTCTCGCCAATAAGCCGTGCCGAGCGAGATGGAGGGGATATGGAACAGCGTAAGTCTTCCTACCCTCCCATCCCTTTCATGTGAAGTCCCTTTTGTGCCGCGAATAAATGTCTTGGGAGTCGACGACGATCACGAAGCAATACCCTTTTGTGGAATTACGCGGATAAATTTGGAATATATGGTGCGGCCCGTAGTGGCAAACAGAATTCTGGGGCGTATCTAATTAAACGGTAGTTAACTTACAGCGTACGTAGACGTAGTACGTACGTACGTAATTAGACGTAGGTATGTACAACCAGGATAAAATAAGACGTATTCTTAAAAACAGTTCATATTTTAATTAAAAGTCTAATTTTGATTAGAGGCTGAGGTAAAACACTCCGTCTACATCACTGCTTTAAGAATTAAATTTCATAGCATGACAATAAATGAATTTACTATTGAAACCAGTTGATGATAGAAATGAACTGCATGAAAAAGTTCATTTTTTAAACTTTTCTACATTCTGGCACAAGCTCTTTAATTATTCGTGTCTGAAGTTATTTTTTGCAAAATTATTTCATTCGTACTATCATCTTCTTTGAGATCCATCATTAAAATTTTCTGGGGTCTCAAGTTTGATTTCATTAAACTTATTTTGCTGCACCTATTTATGCAATTTAACAGGTTTCTGCTCACCCTGGTCCTCCTACTAATTTTCATTATTTATCTTAAAGAATAAATTAACTCTCTTAGCCTCATCGGCGCTTCGGGTATTTCCTTATCTCAATGCGTTAATTCTTCTCATGTTGTTTTTACCATAAATAGCCTCCTCTCTGAAATTGTTTTGAGAGCGAACCTTTTCTCCGTTAAACTATAGATACTCTTCCTATTTGTGCATGTATTTCAAATGTCTTAACTGTGTTATCTGGTCGGTTTTCTCCACTAATTTTTTTTAACCTTCCTATTCAGTAAACATTTGTAAAATATTAATTTTTGAAACTTTTTGTTCTGTCAATGTCTAATTGGCAATATCTTCTGGTCATACTAATATTTTAAACACATAGTTAACATCTGCCTTGGAATATTCCACATTTTTTACAAGTTTCGTTTCGTATTTCTCGGAAATTTTAGAAGCATCACATTCTTTCGTGCGGAAGAATAAGTTCTCATTTCCTTGCCCTCATCCTAGGAGCTGGTTTTTCTAACACCACTCCATCTGCTTGGGTCCCCTCATTTCCACAGTACTTCCGAACGGTGAAGCGGAACAAATACGCGCGTAGCACCACCCGGAAGTGGAGAACAGAAGAAGATCGCGGTCGCTCGAGGCGAAGGAAAAGGAAATGGAGTCGGCCTGCTATCATTTTTGGCCTATCTCCCCAAGAACCATTTCGAATGACACCAGTGTGCACATTCCGAAGTGGACCCGACTCTTCTCCCTTCTTGGACGTTTTTATAAAACGGTATAATACCCCTTATACTATATTACGCCTCTCTGATAAGTGCAGCCATCGGAAGTCGAATCTAAAATGTTCGCGCGAAATATGTGCTAGCCATTTGACAGTTGATTGTTGGCCGTTCGCCATGGGAAGAGACGAGATGAGAAGAGTGGAAGTAACTCTCATGCATTTATCTACATCCGCGGAGTGCCCAGACGTCGAGAAGGGGTGGCAGAGAGGGGTGAAATATGGAGAGAAATAAGCATGCAAATGGGGGTTACGCTTGATATCTTAGTTCTTGGCGCTAGGGAAAGTTTTTGGTGCATCATGAAAGACAGATAGTGGCGAAATTGGGTCCCAAATGAGACGCGTGTTGTCGGATTGGTGTGGGGCTTACATTCTGACATTCCATTTCGAGGGCTCCGGTTCGACCCAGGGGTGGTGACATTTTCTTGTGAAATCCCTATCCCTTCATCTACATCCACATACTACCCCGCAAGCCGCCTCAATAGGCGTGTGGCGGGGGTGTTAGGACACCAGCCGTTTAAATATAAAAAGGAAACGCTCTAATGAAATTACGCCTTGCATTTATTAAAGTCCCTTATTGTTCGGGGGAAAAACGAATTCCCATATCTATCCGTTCGGCAAAATATCTCTCTTAATTTATCGTTTCTGTCGGACCTGGAAATATAGTGGGGTTCTAATATGATGTTCTCCGTGTCGCTCTGAAAGATATCTATTCTCAATTGCTCAAGTAATCTAAGCCTAGCGCGCAGCCTCCGAGTCTCTAGCGGCTCCAAGCCTTATTCGTTTAACATCTGTGTAACGCTGTCTGTACGCCCGTAGCAGTTTTTGACGAATCGCGCAGCTTTCCTTTGTATTGTATTAAGTTCCCGAATTAAGCCTTTCTGCACCGGATCCCATATGCTTGCTGCATATTCAAGGTGAGGCCGGATGAGTGCGAAATAGCACCTCTCTTTTACTTTTTCATCTGAGAATCTTCCCACAATACGCTTGACGAATCCTAGCTTCTTCAGAGCTCTGCCACAAATATTTCTTATATGTGTTCCCCACGATAGGTTTGAAGTAATCGTAACTCCCAGATACTTACCTTCATCTGTCGCCTTTATCTTAACATCCACAGCATATACACGGGGAAAGTTGGACGACCTCCGCAAGAAATGTACCGCCGTGCATTTGCTCAGATTACGTTCGAGTCCCCACTCTTGGGTCCGCACATGAACGTTGTTTAAATCCGATGATAGAATTTCAAAGTCAGAGTGATCACTGATTTCGCGATAGATGACAGCGTCGTCAGCAAATAAACGTATTTTACTGATAATTCGAGAGTATAGGTCATTTATGTATATAATGAACAAAAGGGGGCCGATTACGCTTCCTTGTAGGGCAACTAATGTCACTTTAACTACATCAGAGCTAATTCCGTCAAGAACTACTTTTTGCTTACGATCGCTCAGAAAGTCGCGTATCCAGTTTACTACTGTTTCGTTCAGCCCGCATGACTGTAATTTGTATAAAGGTTTGTTGTGAGGTACCGTGTCGAAAGCTTTCTTAAAATCTAGGAATAATGCGTCCACTTGTATTTTCGATTCACCAGATTTGAGAACGTCATGAAGAAAGAGCGCGAGTTGTGTTTCAAATGATCAACGTTTCCGAAAGCCGTGTTGACAGCCATGAAGGAAGTTACGACTGTCCAGGAACGTCATGATATTGCTAATGAAGATATGTTCGAGTATCTTGCCTATAATCGACGTTAATGAAATTGGTCGATAGTTCCTTGGTTTATGTCTGTTTCCCTTTTTGAATAACGGTGTAACGTTTGCAATTTACCAGTCTATTGGTATCTTTCCTTCAGACAATGACTTATTGAACATTATGTCTAAGAACGGTGCGATCTGTGGCGCTAATTCCTGGAGGACACGCGCGGGTATTCCCTCCGGACCCGGAGATTTACTTTTTTTTATCGACAGTAGCTGTTTAGTAATCCCATCGCATTGAATAGCGATTTCTTTCATCGGTTCCTCAGTGAATGAAATGTCAAAATTACATGCAGTGTCGTCTGTAGTGTATACACTTTCGAAGCGGGAGTTTAACGTGTTAGCCTTGTCAATATTATCGGTGACAAGTTTGCCATCTTTATCAAATAACGAATCTACGGTTGAAGATTTTCCCTGAATCTCTCTCACATATGACGAAAAAGATTTCGGATTTTCTTCGAGTAATTCACCAAGTACTTTCTTGAAATTTCGCAATGCAGTACGCATTGATTTCTTGGTTTTTGAGCGTTGCGCAGCGTAACTTTCTTTTACTTCAGGTTCCTTCGATTTGTCACTTAACGTAATGCACTTTTTGAATAAGTTGTACAGTTTTCTCTGTCTCTTAAGGTCCCTCCTAACATCGTTGTTATACCAGCGAGGTTCTTTACTACCACATTTCAATTTTTGCGGAATATATTCGTCGATTCCCTGGCGTAGAATTTCTAAGAAATATTTTCATGATGCATCAGTGCTTTTATCCTCTGTTTTAGCTACGAAGTCAGTGTACGTATCATTAAGCATCTCACCAAATTTTATGAAGTTGCATTTATCAACTAAATAAATATTGCGTTTCGGTTTTACAGCTGACTCTAATGACTTCTATTTTTAAGGTTGCAAAAATTACTCTATGATCACTTATGCCATCAATAATATCGAGTTGTTTTATCAACTTAGGATGGCTTACTGCAAAATGGTCTAATATTTTATTTCCTATCGTAGGCTTGTCAACTACTTGGGCAAGTGAGTGATTAGTATTTGTGTTGAGTAAGATCTCGCTGCTTTCCCTATTCCTTGAATTCGGTTTTACAGTGTAAGAATCCCAATTTATAGATGGCATCCCTTAATCCCTTAATATTCCTTAATGTTTTCCTTGTGAAGGGTGCTTCAAGATGTGCACTATGGTCGTGTAATAGGACGCAAAAATGGGAACCCTTGTCGTATTTCTTTAGTCAGTTGTTGACGCTGGGATTTCCTACGTTTATTCAATTCCAACGGTTAAAAACTTATTGTTGTTTTAAACCTACGCTATGAACTTATCCTTATTTTTTATGTTGGTTTTTATAGGCATGATCTGATTAATATTCAAATAGATGATTACTGGCCAAATGGTTAACTCCCATACGGGTCGGGCAGTGGGCACAAGAAATTATGTTTTTCACGGAAAGTGAAAGGGTATAATGAAAGAGATTGCATTGCCATTGAAGTCATTACAGCCGATTTAGAAATATTGAATTAATTTTTCTCCCTTTTTTTGCTTGAGATCATATTGATTGTTTAACTTCGGTAATATCCTTATGTGTTTTGATTGTCCCTCCATCGCTTTTTTGGGCATCCCTTCTTCTTCACTGTGGCAACTCATTCCTAGTTTTTTTTACTGCTCCATTTTCTTCCATTCTTTGCGTATTCCACTCTGTCCTTCTATTTATAATCCTCATTTTATATTCACCTTCCACTTTTTTCTGTCATCCTCTCTTCTTGTTTCTCTGGTCGTCTATCACAACTTCTATCTACGCAGCTTCTTGTATTCATTCTGTGGTTTTCGTATATGGTCTATCTTTGGCAGTATCCGTCAACAAAGGTCTTTTGGTCTGTTTTTACGTTATAGCCTTTGTTTTTATTGATAAAAACTCAGCCACTGACTGAGGCCGGATGAAGCAGGTTGCTCGGTCAAGGTTGCTTCCGGTCCCATGACCAGGTAAAGGAAGAGGGCTGGACAGCCTGGTCAACCTACCTATGTAAAACAGGGGAAAGTTCAATGCATTGGTGCAAAAATATCTAATGTACATGAAATTATAATAGAGCAAAGGTTGAAGTGGGCACCTCCTGTTGTCCGAATGGACA
Organism: Pyrrhosoma nymphula; assembly: GCA_963573305.1. Lineage (NCBI taxonomy): Eukaryota > Metazoa > Arthropoda > Insecta > Odonata > Coenagrionidae > Pyrrhosoma > Pyrrhosoma nymphula. Next base: position 13,509,994 of record OY754333.1, on the reverse strand, counting down.
TAGAGAGATTGACAGTGCTAGCCTTTAATCGTAAGTTCACAGGTAGAAGAAAAATAGAAGAAGTTGTAAGTGATGAGTACCGTAACAAGCTATAGTCCATGACATGAGGCGGTGAAGTTTAAATACGCCAAAATACCGATCCATCTTTGCAGTGGAAAACAAAACAGAATTTGATCGTCTTCCTTATGTACTCCTTCAAATATTACTCAAAAATAAGTGCTATAAATAATCTTAGAGCATAGGAAACTACTGTCGGAGTGTTTATACCTATTGTTGCTTTATTTAACTTAGGTTTCTGTCTGTTTGGGTGGAATGTGGTAAACGATTTTTCACCCACTTACACTCATTATATCTCCATAAAATGTTGCACACAGATGTAACTTCAATGGCAATAACAATATAAAATATAAGTGTAACGGCTTTCTCTCCCATAGACCCGGGTTCGCTTCATGAAATTGGTTGCTATATTGGTTGTTTACTTTATTGTTGGCTATCAAAAAGGTTACTCGTATTTTGGTGTGCTCTCTGCGAATGTTTACTTATAGATGGAAAAAAAGAACAAAGATTATTGGAGTACCATGCGCACCCCGTTGTAAGGAGCCACTCATCCCCACATGGACCATTGCAGCAAAGTGTATGCTTCGCTTATGTTTGGATATTTAATAAAGCCATTTAACTTTAAAAATAGTTATGTATAGCACTTATTATTATAGATACCTACTCAAGTGTAGGCTTTAATTACAAACGAACAAAAAAATTACCTATTACAATACGAATTACACCAATATTTTTCTGGTTTGACCCCAACGTTAGGTTACATGAGACAATTGTTTTTATTTCAATAATTAGTTTTTTGTGGTTATGGTAAAACATGTCCAGGTTTTTGGCCTCTTCTTCAGGAACCGCTACTTAAGTAATACAGATGAAAAAGCCTTTTTTTGATAGTATTGAATGTTTTATACTCCAGGGAAAACATATTTAAGTGTAATGCTCAAGTAAAGAAAGCTTTTAAACACCTAAATAAAAGTTCTTATCATTTTTCTAAAGTAACATTTCTCAGCCCTGGTTAAACGTACAGAAGAAAACTTTCACTATTTTTGAAGCTGTTAATCGAGGTTATTACAAACAAAAGCCACTGTAAACGTGCAGTGTGATACCGATTTATAGAGTATTACTGAAACGGGGTTTTGTACGCGTAGGACCTTTCGATTAGCAATCCCTCGGGGCATGTGCGATTAAAAATTAATGCTGCGATTTCATTATCATCAATCAAATGCTTTTTAAGCTATATATTATATAAGTGAGAAGTATAAAATAAATAGAAAGGCCTGAGAGGCCTAAAGAAAGATAAATCCGCTATAAACCTAGACAAATTTTACACAACCACTCAAAATATTAATATTGAGATTCAAAAAAGATACTTTTCTATGTAACTCATTGGAGAATTTAAACAGGAAAAAATTGAGGAAAAATTAAAATACCTTAGTTAATTCCACTTGTATGATTTATTGTCTTGACCCGGGTTTCGACACTTTGTGTCATCTTCAGGTCTATTAAATTATATAAGAGGAATCAACTAAGGTACTTTTATTCTTCCGCAATGGATAAATACCAAAAAGTTTAGGCTTCAACCGTTTGCTTTGAGGAAAATATTGGTGTAGCTCGTTTTGTGATACACGTATTGGTTAGCCTAATATCGAGTCCCTAGCCACAGTGCCAGCGTAAGAAAGTTTGTGGAATTAACAAAGGTGGTTTCCTCATCATGGATATCCATAATTTCCACGAGGTCAGGCCTGAGATCATCAGTTTTAATAAAATATAAGTTACACATCGATGGAAAAAGAAGCAGAATCCAGGCCAAAAACATTTAATGTCAACCGTAAACTCTAGTGATCTGTTTTTTTAAATCTTGATTTTGATTTGCGTGTGACCTCCGAGTCCCTTAGCGACTATTATCACTACCCTTCCTATAGCTGTTCGGTACTTATTATTCTCGTCGTTTTAAGCTAAACCCTCGGACTTCCATTGTATCTTTTTCAGTTAGCGCATTGTTTTTCCGCGCTATCTATACTCTGCATGTTGAGAAGAGTGATAGTGGAGAGAACACTGGTGAAGCGTGGAAGAGGAAGGAGGAGGATAGGAATTCTGGACGAAATAAGAAGAGGTAGAAGGTATGAGGAAGTTAAGAGGGATCTAATGACGGAAAATCTAGGGAAACGAGACAATGTTTATGAAATGGATGTAGGGTAAGAACTTTCTAAGGAACTAACAATCAGCTGGTAGAATACTATGATTTATAGTCTAATCTCATCATGAATCGGCCACATTAAAGTGGTTTGCATCAATTGGATCGTGTGGAAGTGATTCAAACGGAATCGTGGAAAAACATCAAATCCCTTGCTTTCTATGTTATAGTTAAACGGCAGATGTAACTTTGGCTCAATTTTTATGTTTTTATTTGTGAATAAAAGACAAATTAATCATTTCGCGTATTTCTTAGGCTTATTTTTATCGATTTTTGAGTCAACCGAAGACGTTGTTGTGTGAAATCTGATCATTCTATGTGCGTAGCTGGTAAAATTAGACGACTGATATTTCAACTTATTGGATAAATTAGAACGACTTCTTAACGTCAACAGCGGTTCTCAAGTCAAATAAACAACGGCATGAGGGCTTGTTCTTTAACTCTGCAGTTTTTCTTAGATTTAGGGCCATTTCTTAGTTTTAAGTTCTAATAAGTGAAGATGTCATGTTTATTGTGCACTTTTTCCGCCATGTATGAGTTTAACAGAATATAATGAAGTTTAGTTTGCTGACATACTGAAATTGAAACTATGAAAATGCTTCGAGCAATGTAATACACAAAAATAATATATTATCATTATTAATAGTGTGCATAACATTGCTTAACTCATTTAGTAATTAAATTGTAATAAAGTATTACAGAAAAATATTGCACCAATTAATATCTCCATCTTCAAATATGAAAATCTTTAATTTTCATTGACAACCCGATTTTGTACACTTCAGTTTTTTGTTAACTGTCCCCTGGAGATTTCACTGATTTCTCGAGGTTTTTGCATTAAGCCGTTAAAAGTTAGTGAAAGTAAAGAGAATAAAAGTAATGATGCATCAGAAGTTCAATACGACATCGAAGTTACCTTTCAATATTAATATTCATTCTGAAGTAGAAATTTTTATTATTATTTTTGATAAATTATCTATTAAGCTTCCTTTGCGCCACCTCTTTTATAGAATATCAGCCGCTCGTTAACGGAGTTAATTTCTATTGGCATTCTTACCACACTGGGCATGAGAATCCTTGTTTGCTTATAAAATTAGTTTATCTTTAGTTCACTTAAGATTTCATGTTTATCATCTAATAATAGTAGGTATTTTCATTTTTATGATGTACTTTCTGCTGCCATCATGGTGTCAAACACGATTGAAACTACTAGTCGTCGAGATTAGAGTCTTATCCGTAATTGTTCTTGACAAATGCTCGGAAATAAGTCAACTTAGATCTGGAAAGGAGTTTGAAAAGTTTAACTTCGTTTTCAGGCGGTTTAATGGTCGGTAATTACCGTTTCCGTGTTCCAACACGTGTTTGGTATCAACGCCGTGATACGCACGAAATGCATGGAGGTCTCTGGGGGAGGGAGGGGGGCGGGGGTAAGGAACGCGGGCTGTCTTGCTCCGTATATAAATCATAAGTGGGCGGATAGGCTCGCCGGCCACCGCCCATCTCTTTCTAAAGGGACGGCATTAATCACACGGCGGGCGACGCGTGGTCCGGCGAGCCCCTTAACGAATGCGACAACATGGCGACCGTCCACCCGCATGAAAGACGGCCAACTCCTCCCGTTCTTCTTTTTTTTCAGCAAAACTCAAATGCACGCACTGCCATCTACAAGCGAGGAAAAAGACTATATGGGATATGCACACGCGAATTAGGCTTTGCGTCGCCGAGGAAACCGAAAATTTCGTGACACAAATGTGATGACACACATTCTTGCTCACCCAACGAATTCTGTCTATTGGCACTCTGTTATGCTAGTCAATGCAAATGAGAATTTACACCTTCTTTCACGTCTTCGTTATCAATTATTGTATTTCAAATTGAATGCACCCTATCAAAAAGAAAGCTATTCAAAATCGCTATACGCTCTGCTTAACCGACGAATAAAATCATTGCTTTCATTTCTTATCCCAGAGAGCCAAATTTGCGTCTTTACGTTACCAATCTTCTATCCAGTGCTTTTTCCAGTGCAGTTTACAGTTATTTTTAAATGAAATTAACATAAAATGAAATTAAATGAAATTAACCCAAAAATGGCGCTATTCATAGTATCTACCTATCAATCGACATGTACATACTATCAATACTTTATTGGTTTTTGCAGCTTTTTCATAATACTCCATTGATCTATTTTTCTACAGTTACGTAAGCGATGTATTCAAGAGAATACTGCCAAATGTTTTCATTATTTCGTTATATTAATTTTTTATGAATATTACAATTCTAGTTCATAGATCACGCTTATCAGTTAATTCAAAGGTGAATATTCAATAGATTTCTGGACTTAACCTCCTATTTCATTTTTGGAAATGCGTTTGCTCTACTCATTCATAGAAAACTTATCAGGGCAAACCAGCTGAATGTCATGAAAGACGATGGTCCATTCCAAAGGGTTTCCTCCGAATAGATAACGGAAAATTTTGGTTACAACGAAAAATAAACAGTAGGAATGGTCTCATCACTGGTGAAAGTTATTTTCAGATTCATTGGGGTGCCAGCTTTTTGCACGTGAAAAATGAAATAAGGAAAAAATATTTCCAACTCTAGAATCACAAGATTTTCCGCACTCTTAAAAGCGCAAACAGCGGTCATTTTGTCCGCTTCTTGTTTTATTCCATTATTTTGCGTTTTCAGTTCAATGAACATAAAGTCAGAGGTCGTAACATAGCTCTTTCATAACCATATCAGCAATGACATATCTTGTGTTGAAAATATTTTTTTTTAATTTCACTCACAGAAATACACTAATTTTCTTACAGTTTTACGGTGTTTCATTTGATATTGACGCATAGTATTCAAGAAGTCATTCCAAAGAGCAATTAATGTGTGTTTAAAGTATGATTTTACCAATAAAAATAGTCTATTGCTGAAAGTAAATTGAATGAATAAATATTATGGAATTCTTAAGTTATTATGTGACATAAATTACGAAAAGGGCTTCTTCTTTTTCTTGCTGTACATTTTAAATGAACAAACTGATACCGCGTTGGACATTCACCTCTCGTTTCTTTGTACTTTTACACTGGATTATGATCATTATATGTAGCCTGAGATGCAATGTTCTGCACTGATTGTGGTATTTCAATACCATTTGATTTTTTCTTATTTTCACATATTTCACTTCTTCAAAGTAAATGAGTGCCGACCGTTGTTTCATTGTTACCAGTACGCTTTCCATACTTCTACTGCACGAAATAAATGAAATACGATTTGATCTAATTCCAGTGGCCACCTCTAATACCCAGCGCTCGTTGCGGACTTTTCTTCATTTAGTCAAGTAATTTGGTCGTATGAGGAGATTAAGAAAGCGACTAATTATGTTACCTTTTTTTCGTATCGCCTATTTAGATACATCCAGTGCATAGTACTCAGTTCCAACAAATTTTTGTTTCTTTTGCACTATGATACACAGCTCTTACTACGTCTTCAAAACTACTATTATGGTAGCGTATATGTAAATAGTGGTTTTGATGCACGGACTATATCAAATACTTTGTGTCTGATTCTCCTGACCATTTCCCCTAAGTTGATGATCTTTTATGTTTTCATATGGACGTTGAGTTGAAAGGATATCTGTTGCAATATTGAAGGTGGGGATAAAGCTTATATCCCGGCTTATATCCACAAAATCCAAAAAAAACTTCCAAATTTATTTTGCCTGGCATAAGAGAAAAATTATGTCCCCCAATTTTCTGTCTAAAATTTTTCCAATCCTAATAATCATATCCGCGTGCTTGCCTTGCATACATAATCGCAATAACCGCTCTAATTACCTCCGTAGTTTTTGTCCAATCCTTCTAACTTGACGGAACATCTTATTTTGCATAACTGCAATTTTGACTTGCCGGATCACACGTTTATGTTCGAACAATCTCTGTGCCCATCCGTTAAAATGTTTTATCTTATATTGCGTTCTGCTTGAGTTGAAGTATATGAATTTTCTTTTGAAATATTTTGACCTGGTAGCTTTCCTTTCATGTTTACACGGGGTGTCATACTCCGCTAATTGTCAGTTTGATCATCCTCTCCAATATGCAGAGTCCCGGCCGCAGGTGGAAAAGTACCTTTTTTTGATTTTGCCAGCAATCGTTATGACGCCCTGAATCTCACAAAACAAGTGCAGGACAACCGTAGCAGGGTTACTGTAGAGGAAAGTGATCGTGTACGTATGTTTTTCCCTGGCCAGTGTCTGAGAAATCGGTACAAGTAAATCCTATGCCCTTTCTCAAACTTGTCCTCTCAGTCATCCACTTCTCAATCCTTTTATTTCACCTGTATTCATTCTCCCTCTTTGCTCAATATCCCGACAAATCCAAGACTGAAACAATGTCAATGGCAAAGCTGTGATGCAGGCTGCAAAATGTGGACAAAATCACTGAATACTACACTCATGAACATCGCCTTTGCGTGCTTACGTTTCACACATCGTCTCGTTTTAAAACGCCAAAAGCTTACTTTGTTGGCAGCAGATGAAAGCAAGGGAGTGAGGAGTCAAATGCTGTTCATGACGTAGAAGAAAAGAAAAAGTATGTGGGCTAAATATTTTTTTCAAGAAAAACCAACAATGCTACTTGTAAAACAATTTATGCCTACTAGCGAATACGTTACCATTATAATTTCGAATAATATCTCGTGTAAAATTATTTTTCTTGATTCAGGACTGAGAAAGCCAATACAAAATTCATGATACTCATTTTAATATAACAAATTATTTAAAATATTTACAAATATCTATTGTAAATTCATGGAAGTTCAATGCTATTACGATATAAATAAAAAACTTATAGGTCCATATATGAATAAATATTTCGTAAAAAATTTCACCTATCACCAAAAGAAATTATGCAAATACGGGAATCTAAAACTTATTCATTCACAAATCATTAAAAGTCACAGAATAACAAAATATTTCATCAAGTAATATGGGAGAGGTAGACAGTGAAATTTCTAAAGCGGACACAATGGCGGTCGTAGGGTTAAATTGTATCATTCATCTTTTTCATTTAGCATGGCGTATTTAACGCGTAAAGTTTGTTTTCAGGCGCAATATTTTTTGATGAAAAATCTCTATTTTATTCCTTTTTTTGTTCCCCGAAAAAAAATCACTATTTTAAAAACTACTAAACTTTTACTTTCAGGGATAGAAGGGTTAACTTTGCCATTAACTTTGAATGTGCTAGTGCATATTTTAATCCTTCTATCCCTGATATTAAGGAATTCCACCAAGTGAGATCTGAAACCATCGTTTAAACTTTTACTAGCTCTGCCTCATGAACAGATTTTTTTCGGATCTTTTTTCATGCATCTGCGGCAAGAACCTCGATTACTAGCTACCTCTGACTAGTACTTGTTGCTCAAGGTTGCACTTCTACTTCTGATACCGAAAATGGCAATGAAAAAGCAGAGGACATGGGAAGTGCAAAGTTGTCTACATACTCCAGGGGAGAACGAGTGAAACGAATCGCTAATGTGTGATTCATTAAAGGAATGTCCCTCCCCAGTTCCCTTACCAAGGAACTAGTAGGAGGCGCAAAGAGATGGGGTTGCTAGTCGAAGTTGGTATCGTGAAAGGGTTCGGGAGAAAATTTTGAATGCAGAACAGGAAGTATGCCGTAAATCATTCCCGCCGTCCTCCATTGTTTGGGAGGTCGAGGAACTTGACTTGAAGAAAAAAGGAAGAAATATTCCCTCGAAACGATTTTCAATGCTCCCGGCGACAGGAGAAGGAAAAGGTTATTTTCGCTTTGAGACGCATGACATTGAGGGGAGGGTATGGGAGCTGATTTCGCCGTGCAATCCCCTTGTCCCCCAAAGGGTTCTTCTTACCCTGAAGGGCCCTTTCCTTTCTGCATCACTCGTCCCTTCGAGAAATCACCTCCGAGATGCCAAAACAAATAGGTCTCCTATCAGAGAGAGAGAGAGAGAGAGCGATCCATGTTGTTTGTACGTATTGGTATCATGGTGATCGCACAGTTTGGAAATTGCCGGATCGCAGACATAAAAACGCGTTCTCTCCTGCGTGTGAAATGATTGTCAGTTTTTGCAGAACTTTGCGGGAGAGAATCGTTAATCAAATAATTCCAGGACATTTTGTTATGATTGAAATTCCACAAAATATTTTATCTCTCTGAGTGAAAAGACATGTCTGTCAGAGGATTAAATTACAAGGTTTAGATGGAAATGTTTTGTGATTTTTACCTTTTTATTGCTAAACAATTCAGATATCTGAGATGCTTGTGAAATATAAAAATGAGTTTTTAGATTAAGGTCATTCTTCTCTCGATTCAGTTTTACTTTCCCTTACCTATTTCTCCTAGAAAATTTGCCTATTACTCAAATTGTGACAGATCTGATGTGGGCTGATGGTTTTGTTTCTTTGAAGCGTTCCTCATGAATGATGAAGAGAGAGTTATATAAAAAAGATTATTGCATTCAATTTTCAAAATTGTGAATCATACAATATTTTATTGTTCCCATGAATACACTTAATGGTGTTTAAATTTACATTATAGAGGTTTTGACAATTATTATTCCCAATTGATATTAGTACTTCTCTACAGTATTTTTATTATTGCACGACAGGTTTCGCTGAGTTACGGCAACTTGGTGACTAAGATGTGGACCTAGTTATGCCTTAAGTATTTTATTTCAGTTATATTAACAATATATATTTATAAAAACTAATGACAAGGCCAACTATGTTTAAATCCACTGAGTATTTTATTGGTACAACTAGTTTCAACGCAACGGCGTCATCATCAAGTACCTGATGTCATTATTTGAAAATGGATTTCACAAAGTTACGCCATAACGGATTGAATTCATAATATATATTTATAGTAATTCCCAGGAGTACTCAAGCATGAGAAATGAAACACAATTTAGCCAATGTTAAACCATTGATACCAATAGATAGACGGTCTGTTTTCCCGATGCTACTAATGTGCTAGTGCATATTTTATATTTCTATTTTTCATAGCTCTATTACTAACATAACAAAAGTATCAGTGAAGCGATACAGAAAAGTACCTAATTTATGTAATAAGTATTCTATCGGCGGTATTCCTCAGGATATTAGGCAAACATTTAACATACATTTTTTTACAGGACATTTAACATAACAGATACATTTGTTTTTGTAATTTTCTTATAAAAAGTTTCCTATGGTATGTAATTATTATCCCTGAGATAAAGGTATTCATTGAATAGTCATTAGTCTCTCAAATACAGAATAATAATTGTTTCTATCAAATTACCTATTAAGAATGAATGTGCGACCTACGGAATACGATAGTTACGCATAGCTTTTCCTTGTTTGTAAATGTTCACAATTAATTTCCAAACTGATGTAGTAATCATAATCACCTAAAGAATAGAAATGTATCTGAAACGGGATAACCAGAAAACGAGAGAAAATTTGACTAGATAGATGGATAAGCGTGTTTATCAGGGCGAGATTGTGACTTTAAAAACCCCTTCTTCCATCTAACCCCGTAAGTATATGAATACAGTGAACATGACAAACACTGCAATGTACAAATAAATTATGTTAAAAACATTAGAGGTAGAATATTAACGCAACATAATGAATTATTATACATAAGAATAAAAAATATGTACAATTGTGGTAAAAACGTGAGGATTTTGGCTGGCATCCGTCACGGAAAAAATCCACTGCAATAAAACACCCACACATGAAGGGGGGTGTGAAAAACCTGCAAAAACCTACCTAGCATGATATGTCTGAATATTTTAGGATATATCCTGTATAATTTCTCTTGCTTATTACCTGAGGGAGTGTGATATTCTTTTATCCTTTCATTTTTTCCTTTTCTTCTTTTCCTGTGAACGCATTGTTGCCGCCGGCTTTGACGACTATTTCAATGCTCTGACACGTAATTTTGGTAGTCAGTATGACGACAATTAATTATAAATCTAATTTTTATTATTACCAAATATCTGGTAATATATCGACACATACCTTGCCGTGCGAAGCTCAAGGTTCTTCTTGACAACTGTGATCGATGGCCAAAAAAACAGCTGCCAGTCACATTTATCACTAGCAGCGCGAAGCATTTTTAACAAAAAAAAATCGTCGGCAGAAGTGACAGATGAAAAATGTTATGGTCTCAGGCTCTTGACAAGTTATGTGACAATTTCGCGATTCCGATATTTACTGATGTGTTACCCGGAAATTCGCAGAGATTTCACGCACGGGTAAGCGCTTATATTTTTTTATACCGGGCATTTTTCATTTGGTGATATAACGTCGCCCGAAGAGCAGAGGCGGTGGTTAGGTGACTTCAGAGATGAATGCTCCACCAGCTAAAGGCTACTTGTTTGCGAACGACGACGATGGGGCGGTTATTGGAAGTGCGCAACGTGACACACTTGGGTATCGAATGCACGTGAAATTAAAACTGCACTGCGGTCTCTCGACCAAAACCTGAAACTATATTAATTCACGTTGCTATTGACAGAATGAGATGACCTTGTAAAATAACCAATCAGATTAATTCCCCTGGTTCCCACCTCACATATTCCATTAGTTTAAAAAGCGAAGACTTATCTGCATTACACAGTCTGCTGGCCGCTAAGTAATGAGGCAGATGATGCGCCCTTATGCCCTTAAAACGCCTTAAATGTAATTTGTTTCAAGTGCTCTCCATGATGCTAATAACATCAATCTACGTATAACATTCAAGCACCGTACATTCACTATCGGAAATATCAGTGGACATTTTGTAGAGCTCAGCAAAATGTTTTTGTTCTTTACATATAAAAACATAAAATGAATGAAAGTTTTTAGTGAAACAAAGATGAACTATTTGAAATTGCATCAATCCAAAACCCAGAATTGGTACTATTGCGCAAAAACAAAATTTCGCCGTTCTGATCTGGCTAAGAATAATTATTATAATAAAGTAATAATTAAATAAATATAATTTATAACTGGTTGCGTGTTTTAATGTGTTTTATTGTGGCCCACGAACTAAGACCCGTTTAGTTATTTCATTTGTAAGAGTATAGGTATATTTGGAACCAAATGCCAAATGTAGTGTTATTGTTAGTAATGATAACATAAGGAAATGCACGTAAGGGTGTATTTGTTTTCTTAAGTTTGATAACTCCGAATTCTTATATTATTAAAGTAAGCAGGATATCGCCTGTAGAAAAATCTGCAGTTTATCCATCTTCTGATTTACGTATTCAATTATTTTGATTCAGGTATTTCAATTTTTGGCCGTGCGCGTGAAGGTAATGTCGTACTAAACAGTCCCACAACGTTTTGCAACATTTTTCTTTATGGCCATCATTGCCCGTAAATTTTCGAATTTTCTCTAATCATATGGTCCCTCCATTTTAAATATCGGTTATGTCTCCTGTTACTCTTAACAGTGCAAGCTCAATTGATTAATTGAGTTTGCAATGGAAAGAGTAACATGGAATGGAAGGAAATAATAATGAAAATTCGCTTCCTTTTAGGATATACAAGATTTCTAATATATTTCACGCTGTAGGTGTCTACCACTCTGTCATTCACATCTGCCAGTTTTCTGCATTCAAATACTCACTACTGTGATAAAAAATTTAATTTTCAACAACTGGAACCAAATCTTGCATTAAAGAGGCTATGAAATAATTTTCCCTCTTAATGGTATGAATGTCGCCGTACACCATATAATTCAGGGAAGATTTTATTTGGGAACTAGCTGAAGGTACCCGTTGAACTTCAACGGATATGAAAAACATTGAACTCATTTTATAAGAAAACCACAAAATCTGAAGAAGACTGTCAACGTGATCATTTGAGGTGTTCGTATCCTATCTTGTTTGTTGTGATCGTTGTAATTCATTCGTTTTCCATTTCGTGCACGTAGAGTTGAGTGATTGTTTGTCCTCTTTAATACACGGGAAAACCCAATAATAGGCCTCGAAGACTCATTACTACTTAATAAATAGCACCTAGGTTGATAGATGGTGACATCGTCCCTCAAGTTCTCTTGAGCCGTCTTTTGAGTGAATAACAGAACTTCCCTTGTGTACATAAACATATTTGCAGTCAATGGCTTAATTGAGTTCCGCCATTCAACGCTGATATGTGCGTTGAGTATCTTAATCAGGATAGGAGAGTAGAGTATAACCCAGCGGTTGACAACGTCAAAAGGAGCATTTTCAATAGCAGCGATGTTTATTTGTCCTATGAATCCTACAATACCCGGACTAAGCCTTTGGTATAAAGGGTGGTTATATTCATTATTTCCTAAATCTTAATCATTGGTTACGAAATTACTCAATATTTGAACCAGATTTTTAGCTGGTTACCCGTCAGTAGGTTTGGTTAGGATGAAATTTTTTGCGGTTCTTAGCGTAATCCGAGAAACACCACGGGGAGATAATCATGCGATTGCTAGTAGGCATGTGTTTGAGCATCCAAGGCCAACCTTTGTCGTTTTTCATGTAAGGACTCATTTTCTCGCAAAGAAGACATTCCTCATGCTTAGAAGATTTTTTCAAAAGTTTACCCTTTATTCTATAAGGAATGTTTATGGATATATTTTTAAGTCCAAGGAGGGGAAACACAGAAGCAAGTGAGAGACTCGAATAGGCAACTCGATGATTGAGTGAATATAAGTAAACTGCATTTTAACACGTTTAAGTATATATAAATAACTCGTAAAGTTAATGTGGGAATTGGTCTAAAAACAGTTCGCAATCGTAATTAGAGCCAACGGTTCCACTACGTGTAATACATCTGAGTATTAAACTATAATAAACGACGCCGTGTTTGTTGTAGCAACAGAGGCATTATTAACATTATTATTCGCTGCACGTAAATACTCTTGCACCTTTAATTCTTTTATGTTTATCGTTTACTACGTAAGTGTTCTCTCATATACATGCAGTTCCCCTATGAGAGCTACTTTGAGAATAGACATTGAAGAGTATATTTGTTGTAAATATGCATGATATCGCTTTGTTGCGTCATCATTCAGGTGTTTTGTTGAGCTAATAAATGCATGGATAACCCAATCGTTTTTCGCAATTCCATTTTGTCATGCAAAAATAGATGTTGCCGTAATAAGGAAAATTTGCTTCTTTCAACGTCGGAAATCGCATGTCGTCGCAAACCGTTTGTCATTTTTTTCCCATGGCCAAGTTATTGCGACCGAAACTTATGTCTCTTGGATTTTATGAATGGCGGCTTAGCCATATTCCGCGTGAATCTAGAACTGATTCAAAGAGTATTTGCACGAAAGGGAGCTCTTTTATATGGTGATTATTCCATGAAACTCATCATCTATCTCTCTCTCGGGCGAAAATGATGAAACAAGCACAAAAAAACAGACACTCCCAGTAGTTTTAATGGAGTGATTTACAATTTGTCTGTATTTTAAATCCAATGGTAAGCATTTGGGATGGAATGGAAGACACTCAATTTCCACCGCACCACTCGTGTGATGCAACTGCGTGATAATACCGGAGATTTCCATTTTAAAAAATAAAGCAACCACCGTAACGGCAAAATCCATTCGGCACCAGTGCGGGGAGCTAAAGAAATGATATGATAAAACAACTGGCTATCCTCTTTTTCTCACACAAACCCTATTGCATCGTGCCTAGCACAAAATAAAAAAAAATAACGAGGTAGGGAAAATCCGTTGAATATGCTAAATTTTGCAATTCCGGCGAATTTTTTACTGTTGCAGAAAACAAGTTCTGTATCGAAGAGTGTGAGAAAACGGAGTGATACGATCATTTATTTCAAAATGCACTTCCTTTGATGATGCTTACCGCTTGTATGGTCGTGATGAATATCATAGAGAACATCGTGTCAATGTAAATAACTCAGGGTTAATATAAGTAACCAAGTCTAGGTTGTATTCGTTTTTATTATCATACAATGCGATCCACTAATTGCGTTCATGGCTATGTTTAGATTTTACAAGGGCGTAATTGTGTCACGAAGGCTATCGCAATACAAGTAGAACCTAATACAAGTTGTTGGAATGCATAACAATTATTATTACCAACTTTGGATAGCTTCTTAAATTAATTATTCAGAACATTAACCACCCAAAGAGATGTTCCATATAATGATTTTTATTATGGTGAAATACCAACAGCAAAACTTGCACCTCGCCACTTTATTTCTAATGCTTGGTAAAAGGAAAGCATTCATTTAAAATTGAAGTCGGTGTTAGTTTCTGTCTCTACAGCATGAAGAAGTGATCTACTGAAAGCAATTTCGCTCAGTACAATAGCAGTGGATAGGAAATTGAAGTGAATGGATGAAACTTCTTGTGATATTCTGAAATATGGATACCTTATCGATGTGTTTAAGTTTCAATACGTTTAATCCCGACTTGAACCAGGTCTGTTTCAAATGTTGCTTGCAAGACATTCGGGTTGTTTCCGTAGCTTAGTGAGAGAATGGGTTGAAATAAATGTAAATTTCTGACAACACCTTTTTTCAGATGCAATGATGCATTTGAGACGGTAACCATCAATGCACTTGTGAAGAATGATCGCAGGCATTCCCGGCGTATAGAATTGTGGAAGGTTACTTGGAAGGTCCGAGAAATCCCGAGTAACCTTCCACAATGTACTTGTGCTAATGTGGTGTCAATAAATACTCCAAATGTCTGTGCCAAATATAAACCATATTTGATTATAACATTTATTTTCCATTTTCAAAAAGAAACTTATATTTTTCTCCACACTCAAAGTAGAATAAATTTATATAATTTATTCTACAGACTGCGCTGCCAACATGTACATACTCAGTGTTATGCCAAATATCGTATCAGTAAAACCTTTTAATTGAAACTTAAAAATCTGTATTTTGAACTTTAATTATAACAGACTTTGCTGCAGTGCATCCGGAAGGCTTTCATATTTTTTCTATTCATATGAATTATTAATTGAGATTAAAGAAGTGGATTTCCAGCCTGCAATTATCCGTAGTGAATTATCTCCTTATTCGCCACCATTAAAGCTTACAGTTTTTATATAAAGATTCACCACCCACCTCCGCGGAATGTAGTCCAATAAATTTTTGATATTATCAATAATTTAGGAGCTTCCAATGCTAAAAAAGACGGTATAAACTGCGCGAATGGCAATAAAAGAAATTAACAACGGCATCATTTCCATTTCATGCAAATTTCAGTTTTTCGCAATCAACGTAATGCATTGGACGTATAATTTATCAATAGAGTCATCATCGGACGATTTATAATGGATTAAAAAAATCTCTTCGTAAATTACATATGCAAGAAATTAATAGCCTTCGATTTTGAGTGCAGGAGCTCATATATTTAATTAATCATTTTGCAGTAACACAGTGTTAAATTTGGTTGCAAACACAATTCATTATTCAGAGTTATTTCACCTTAAGACTGCTGGAAAACGCCAATAATTAACTAATGCAGCCAACTGCAATCAACCGTCTGCACCGTTCATCTGGGAAGAACCGATTAACATAAATCCCTATAAAATTGTCGAAATAACAGCCGGAGCTTTTCATTACTAAGACCTCAATTTATGCTGGGATCGCTGCAATGCAATACCGAACGCTATAAAAAACAGGCCTTTCGACACAATGAAAATGATTAAATAATATATTGAAACTGTTTTAATGCCAGATATCGGGTTCACAATTCACAAATAGCAACAGAAGACCAATTATTGTCAATTATGGTGGCAAAGCGACTGGCTCTAAAATTATTTTAGATTCAAATTTTTTTACCATTGATTCAAATTGAGGGCGTGGGAGTGAGATGGTATGCCGGAATAACCAGTGAGTGGAATGAATTATATAGAAGACCAAGGTTAGGAAGCTCGAAGCAAATTACGAGATACGTCAATGAATGTGAAGTAATTATATGGCTATGAATATATAAATTATATATCTTTAATTGACTAAATCAGGGGTGGGTGTATCTCTTTGGATCCTCCTCATATCGGCCCTCAGAGCCACTTTGTGACACTGTTTTCCCTTATACCCAGGAATTACGAAGCTAAACAATAGCATTTAATTCTGCATGCCTTTGCTACATGGAATAAAGAAATACAGTGAAATACCGCCGAAGACTAATAAGAGAAGCAATGTAATTTGAAAAATATCTAAATAATTACATGCGCGAGTGAAATTTGGGATTCACCTGAAAAAATGTCTTTCAGAAAAATAACTGGAGAAATTATTTTTTAAGGAGATGAGTGGGGCAAAAATGGATAAAGCCAACGGTTTGCTAGGTTAGACTCCCAGACCAATTGAGATGAGTCACGGCCACTCAGTGAACCAGAGCAATCCGGTACACAAATCATGCCACGACACCGACAACGGTAAATCCACATCCAAAACACTTTGAACTTTGGAAAACTCGTAAGTGTTTACGAGATTTAAACACTCCTAGTCGATGACCACGCGAAGAACCGAAATGCATGCATAGTAATCTTATTTCTTCTGCGATTTAATCGATATTTTGGATTAATCTTTAATTTAAAAAGGTGTCAGTAATAATGATGAGTAATTTAACACAAGCACGAATTCTAGTCAACCTAGCGTGATTCAGTCTCGTCTTTATATATTACGACTGTCATACTGGCATACAAAAACTATTTCCATACAACAAACACATCATGACACAGGGGTCTATCTAAGTCAATATCCGCACCAGGGTAGCTTTGGCGGGCTTGTAAAAAATCTCTAACCTCTGGTATATGAGAAAAAACATATTTTTTATATTGCCAAAGAGGTTTTGAGCGTTCTAATTGTTACCAACACTAAATGAATCGAGATGCTAATCCTTTAGCCTTGTTTGGAAAACAAGCAGACCATTTCGCAAACTACCCACACGCAACACAACTAAGGCAGAAGACGCGAGAAAATTAGCCCAGCGTTGAACGAGAACCAATTACCCTCAGTGTCCTCAAAACTTCAGCCTACCGTGAGAACGCGTTTAAAACATATCCCCGCGGAATATCGAGAATGGGAGGTGAAGGAGTTCGTGCCGTAAGGAAAAAGAGATGGGAGAGAAAGAGAGGCAAAAGGAGGTGTTCGCATGACTCCGGGGAGAGATCGTTTTTCAAACTAAGAATCCCATTTCAACCCGCACATCAGTGCTCCATCTCCAGACTCAGCCCACACATCCCACCCCTCGCTTCCTCCCACATTACCCCTTTCACTTTCAGCTCCCGCCCTTCCCCTATAACCCACCACCATATCCCCCTCCTGCACCCACCAACTCCATTTGGTTTCCCTATCCGCTCCGCCCTGCTCTTCTGGACCGAGCTTAGAAAAGCTATTATTAACTCCTTCAATCCTTTTCTCTGCAACAGCCCTCCCCTTTGACACCGAACTTGTGAGTTTGGCAGAGGGTATCTGCTCGACCTTTTCCCATGCCCCTCATCTACGAGTGACTCCTCCCCACTCCTACCCTCCCTTTCTCTCTTTCCATGAACAAGAAGTCTTCCCGACGATGAAATTTTCCCCAACCCTCTCAACCCTTCCGTTCTCTGCTCATTCCCGTTCGCTCAGACATTACTCCCCTTTCTCTAGCCACTACGTTTAAGACTACTTTCTTACACATATCTATGCTCACGACGTTTCTTATAGGGGTTACCATTGTCAAATAGCTTCTCTGCGCTAGGCCAATTAAACTGGCTTCGATTTTGGAAACTTCCTTCCATACTGCCTCATACTTTCAAACCTCCTTTGCTTCTGCCACACTCATGCATTGCTTCATACAATTTTTCTTGTTCTTGAGATCTAATATTCCTACCCTTAAGAGTCCCTTCCATCGTATTCACCCATGACGCACTCGCTTTATCCCTTCCTCACACGTTATTCACTTCACTATCATTTACCTGTTTAGTTATTGGGAACTTTCCATTATCTCAGCCAATACAACGAAGCAGTACGATCTTTTCATTTACTACTCACTACCACAGAATTCATTCTGAATTCTTTCATCACTCTTTCATTTCCAACCCTATGTCACCTACTTTTACATTAAACTCTTCTTAGATAATTCATACGGACTATATTTAGCCTATACTTATGTTTATCGTGGCACACTCGAGTTTCACTCTTTCTGCCAGAAATTCCCTTCTCCTTTAGCAATGCAACATATGTGCGATGATTTTCTCTCTGGTTGGTCTAAAATGAATATGCCTAAATGCCAAATGCAACATTAGCCGCGGCAGTAATTTTTGAGAAGCCCCCCTCTATTCAGAAAAAGTAGCTATTTGTAATAGTTATATCTCAAATTAGAAAATTTTGTTACTCGGAACGATTTTCCTTGCCGATTTCGCACATTCACGTGTTAGTCTAAAGCAGGGTTTCCCAAACTTTTTCGACCCACCCACTTGGTAACTCAAACCTATACCTAACACCCCCAGATCATAAGATCATAGACTTCATGTCCAATTCCGGATGATTATAAAAATAAATTTACTACAATTATGATAGAAATAATGTTTATTTCATATCCAATAGTTAGTTACTTCATCCCAGGACATGTATGTATGGTACCTTCTGGTTAGGCTCCTGCCGCCCCCTTGTTTTTTTTGCCCCCTTGGAGAAAACACTGCCCCCAGGGGGCGAAAGCTCCCACTTTGGGAACGGCTGGTATAAATCCTTAAGATCAGTGCTTCGTTGCTGGTACGTGTGAATCGATTGCCTTAGGCGTCACTTGATGACATTCGAAATATTAATATTAAATCAAAATTCCCTCGCAGAAATCAGATTTCATTCTATCGATCTCAAAAATGCATGTCATTATGAACAATAATTTTTATCTTGCATTGATAATGATATAAATTCTTGAGACCTTGGTTTGTCGAAAAAATTATGTGAAAATTTCAAAAAGATCTTTTACTCAAATGCATGCATATTTTCCTAAATACATTGTTCCCATTGACCTACTACGAATCATTATTAAGTGTTCTGCCGGTCATGGTAGGTTATAATGGTGCTCTAGTGTTACGCTTTTAGGTAACTTACTTTCACTCAGTCTTTCCGTTAAGCATTGGAATTCCTCTATTGTTCATTATATTCTTTCCATCTCTTCCCTCTTTTTCGGGACTATACCTATAAAAATCACCTCAATCGTTTCTAGGTACGCTTCATCGGACGAGTTAAAATATTTTGGAAATAATTACAGCGAAATCATAATTATCGTGCATAACTAGATCGAATTTCCTTTTCAAATATAGTTTTAAGATTATAGTTTGATAGTTTTAATTTATCAGATAGTTAATTTATCAAGCGTGGCTATTAATTCAATGGAGACCTTCATGATGAGCACCTTGCTTCAAGAATTTGTTTTAATAATTTAAGGGATTGAACGTTAAATCTCTTAAGTTTGGACATCAAATCTATTTAACTTTCATCTGAAACTCGTTCAATCTCTACAGAGATTTAACGAGTTTCAGAATGAATGTTTTTGAATTCCCAAGGATACATTGTGTTTATAACAAGGCGATGTGAGGGGTAGCGACATTATCAAGGAATTCTAAAAGTTATTCGAAACTACGGGATAAAAGGTACAATGTGCCATAGGAGCATGCTCAGAAATGTTAAAAGTTTACAGTAGGTAGTTTATGTGGGGATTTCCATAGTTAGAAAAGGTTAAAAAATAAACGGAGCAGGTAGCCTCGGTAAACGTCTTGAAATCTTCCTGAGCGCGATCATTTATTCATTTTTTTCAACCTGGGTTCATCATCCGCCTTCAATGCCTTCCTCTCGTCAAACACATTCCTTTCGTACGTTACCTTCAACCGCCATCTCAGGCTCTCATCTCTGGGAGACATCTCCGAAATCAACCTCCGTGCTCCTCACCCTTCATACCCAGAATACATCATACCCTCTCACGTTGGCACGTGGCGCTCACAACTCCAGCGATCTTGGAAAGCGATAAGCATCTCCCCTTTTTACCCCCTCCCACTCACTTCTCATTTCCTTTCCTCCTCGTCTCTCATTTACTCACAATGGCATCCACTCGTAGGTGTTCACGCATGTGTTTGTGTATGTTGATAGAATGCCGTGCGAAGAGCGAAGGTGGTGGGTGGGTGCTACCATGATTCTTCCAATCGAGAAATACCTCCCAGAATACAATAGCCATTTAAGGTAGTTTGAGCGAGATATTTCCCTAGTCATAATGGAGACCATATTCGAGTGTTTTTATTTCATCGTCTTTTAGTAGTATTAAATAAATATCTATGTCTATAAAAGTCTGAAGCATTAAATAAATATTTTAAAATTAATGGCGCAAAAAGAACATCCAGAATATATATTTAATTTTAAATCTTTGGCGTTTTCACAAAAGCTAAAAAAAATACTGAAGGGGTGTAGTCAATCTGAAATTTTCTATTAAAATAATTATATTCGTAAATACTTGCAGGCTTCTATAAACAACAGGATGTGTGTCACCTTCCGTGTAGTTGCGAAAATATTTAACATTTGTAAAACAAGCATTTTTCAATGCATATTTTACGTTAAAATGTCAACTATTCACATTAAAAACTCAAAATCTATATCCATCATGCGTTTAAAAATTATGCAACCCATGAAAAATCGGAAAAGTAAAAATTCTCCATATTATTACTTAATTAGGAACGGTTCTGTCACATGATGCCTTTATAAATATAACAGTTCATTTTTTATTTATTCCAAACCTTCGTTTCGTCTTTTTCAATTGCTGTAGTTTAATATCACGTAAATAATAATGTCTTTATTTTCCAGTAAAATAAAAAAATCATTCCCTCGAGGATTTATCTCAAAATAAGGAATGCTTACACTTGAGAAGACAGGTAAAACGAGGCAAGAATTTTAATGATCGCGTACATTAGCTCAAATGTCCTTTTTTTAATTTTAATACATTTCTGCTACTTACACTTCTTTATTTCCCTACATTTTCCGCTCACAAATATTTCAATATAGCTTATTTCCCTGAGTTGTTTTTCGTATCTGACGCTTCGGTGACATTCCGCAGAGGAGCTAGGTGGATAAAGATGTAATACACATCAGATCAAGCAGACGAAAGAGAGAAATTGAGACTGGCACAGGGGCGTGGGATGGATATGTTTGTGCTGGGGGAGAGTAGAATAATTCCAAGAAAGGATGAAAACGGATAAGATGGCTCTTATTCTTGAAACTGTTGGAATGGGTTGGAACACACGCACACTTCTCGTTTTCTCCCGGAGGAACATCTGAGAGTTAGCGGGAAAGACTAGAAGAGGAGAGGGAGGATCGGTAGGGCTTCGAGGGTTTCTCAGATGTGCGGGAACTTCCCTATGCCGAAGGAAACAGCCAGAAAAAGGTGTGCTGTGTCACGTACAAATAACCAGAATTCAGACTATCGCACGTGTGCGAAACACGTGGACACAAATGTTCATCATGGCATAATTTGCATTTCCTAAAAATACAAATTCCAACACACGCAAGTTGTAAACTGGAATACTGAAGCACGATAATTATCAAAGATAAGAAACATGGAGAATCGTTGTGGTCATGTATCGCAAGATCGGTTTATTGCAGGTAACCATTTCATTATCTTTTCTGTCTATGACTTCAGGTATCCTTTCGTTGTTCTCTATTTTAACGTCCTTCAATATTCCTTTAATGTATTCCTCACTCGTACATAGAAACATAAAGCGTTTTTTCGACCACCACTCCCCTGAGAAGGCCATCATTTCTCATATTGTGCTCTTTAAATTTACCGCTTTTACTTCATGCACCTTTTATTCATTACTTCCTTTAGGACCACTTGAATCGTCATACTGCCCGTCCATTTAGTATTTGTTATACTTGTATAAATTTGAGAGTTTGGTAATGCTCAATGCTGCTTAAAGAAGAATAGATATTTATAGGTGAAGTTATAAATGTTGCTTTATTTAGTTAAGCTTTCAATGTTTCATGACTGGAGAGCAGAGCAAATTACTACTTGGACTTTCAGTTTGGACTTCGGAAGAGCCAACTCTGGATGCGATTTGTGGCGATGAAATTAGAGTATAATCAGGATTTTTCTTTGTTTCCTTTTCTGATTTTGAAAAGACGTATAAAAGAAACCTATGGAAAAAACGTGCGCAACTATTCATGAAAATATAAATATATATGCGAGATAGAAGGATCATCAGAAATATATAAAACGACCCAGAGGCACAAGGTTATGGTGGGTGACGCGGAATCAGCGAGCACAGTTATTCATCGCGGGGTAAGGCAAAAGTTCCCGCTACTGCCTTTAATTTAAAAAATGTTTTCCGAGAAAATGGTGGAAGAGGTATGAGAAGGGTTAGATGTTGGAATCAAAGGAAGTAAATACGGTTACATTCATGGACGACGAGGCTTTGATAAGTCGATCATCGATGACATTGCAAGCTTTAGTAGTTGTATTAGAAAATCTGTGCAGGAAATATAGGATAAAGTAAATTCATCAGAAAACCAAAGTAATTTGATTTTATAGGACAAAGATAGCAAAGCTTGCCATAAAGGGAGTAGGGAACTGAAGCAAATAAACAATTTTATTACTTGGGTAGTGCGTAGGAATAAAAAAAGCATAGTAGCAAATCAGGCGGAGAGAGAAATAATGTCCCGATAACACGTCATCACCAAGTAAAGAGTGCATACCTGATGATGACGTGATATCGTTAAATCTGAAACTTATCAAAACTAAGGAAGGAATTACGCACCACCGATGTAGATTCCACTACGTTCTTCTTTATTAATGCCTTCGATTCAACACCTTGTGGCATCCTCAGTTTTTGTTGCTGGAAAATTTTGAGACTTTGTTAGCAATAAACAGTAAATTTAGTTGAATTTACATAGTTGGTTCTTCCCCTCCTTGATGGATGTATTTAAATCAACCAAAGAAGGCGAAATTCACTTTTTTAAATCATTTGACTTTACCGGGATTGAAACTCGGATATCCCAATTGCCGGTCAGGTGTGTAAGTCAGTTACACCACCAGCTCATTTTAATTGATGGCGAACTTCAGCGGGGGTTTACACGAACAAGTTTTTCTCATCCCCAGTTTACATTGCAGCACTTGAGACGTGGTCGTGCATGATATGCCACAGTCACGGAGACTTTCACGACAAATTTCACCCTCTTCAGTTAATATCTTTTCACCCGTGCGCTTGGCTGCCTGCCACATCACACGATCAATCGTAATGATTGGAAAATATTTCACATATCTTATCCTGATAGAGTTAATTTCTTGTAACGTTTAATTGACTAAATCTTGTGGAAAAATGCCACTGGAACTTTTTGATTATTCATAGGAATGCATAATATTTTATTTAACCCTGCAGTTCTCGCGACATTTTTCTAACATGTGTACTCGCGCTGGGTCTATTGAAACCGTCCAAACGAAGATGGTTGTTTTAGTTATTCACGATGGCTTAAAACTGATTTTATTAATAGTTCTTGTAAGGAGTATGTTTTTATTATTTCCTCAAAAAATTGGAGATATTTTGCCTACATTTTTTTTGCGCTCTTTAGCTTTTCACGTAAACCTTTCCTCGTCTCATGCCAATGAAAAACATTGACATAATGTGAGTTATTACATTAATTTTATTACAATAATGAGCCATTAATTTTATTTGCTTAATAGTATTGTTATATCTTAGTTCTCATCATTCTCCTTAGTCTCGTCAATATCACGTGAAGGATAACAATCTCTACATCCTACACAAATAGACCTGCATTTTCTTGGCAAATATAGCGATTATATTTGAAACACAAAGTTTTTCGGTCTTTAGCCGATTTGCATAGTTAAACTGAGACTCGTTCTTAGTTTTTACCTTACCATTGCTAATAATAAAGGATTATGAATGGGGAATCATCATAACCTTTGTGTTTTCATGTCAGACGCGGAGTGGTGATGGCAACTCAAACGAAAAGTGTGAACGAATGTCAATTGCTTTCGTTGATTCTTACGACGCACAGTGGTCGTAAATCGGAAAAAGCTGGCCAAAACCCCAAAATGGCGTTTTTTGTGATATGAACTTGAAACTTCGCATGAAAACTCAAAAACAATTCATGTATCTGGAATAGCACTTCATTTGCCATAATTCTTACCCGTTTCTAAGATACAAAGGCTCAAACATGAGCAAATTTCCAGACAAATGCCCGTCTTCAGTTTTCTCGGAAAATCCTCCAGCTTAAGTTGATGGTGAAGTTTAACGAGGATTTTTATGGAATAAAAAAAGATATTAAGTATCTGTTAGCATGGTATTTTTTCTTTACAATTCCGTAGTTTTAAAGAATAGCTTTGATATAATCTTGCTGTGCCTTACCGTCGCGACGGTAGTATTTCTTTGGCATATATTTTAAAGTGTTTATAGGAGGAGCGCTACGTTCAAATGGCTCAGGAACTTGTCGTGCCGAAGGACTCATGCTGAGAGGGAGAGAGGTGTTGAAGTTTGGTAGCGTGGACTGGAGGGAGGGAGACGACAGACGGACCGATATATGTGGCGAACGGTTGTAAATGGGAAATTGATGGAATAATACGACGACGCCGGGAGTATCGGGAGGACGATTGGCAGTGGTTAGGTTGGCTTCTCCCCGCCGTTTCTAGGCCGCTTGCACCGTCGCGGCCACCGCTACGAAGCGTTCCCAAGTCGGGTATTTTGATGTGCGTGGGCTGGACTGATGGGTAGGCGTCGTTGCAAGGGCATTACTGAGGAGGCCAAAGTCATGGAGTGCATACCGAGAGGCCTAATTGGCTTTGCTATTTTGTGCTATAATTGCTGCCATAATTTACGATTCGTGCTTATGCAGTTCCTTCGGCGCGAAGGTTGAAATCATTGCCGTACGCTCCGTGATTTTTGAAGAATTGTGTGGTTAGAGGTAGTGCAAAATGAAAACTAGTGAACATTACTCATCCAAGCCTAGCTTAAATCAATTTTCTTTGAGCTCTAAGGAGGTAATTACGATATTAAGAGAATACCTGAAAATCTGCAAACGAGAGAATTTGTTGAACGGAAGCATTGTTATATTTTAATGTCTTGTTCACGTGAGGCAAAAATTTGTTTAAGAAAGATATTTTTTATCTAAATGTTTTGAAAAATATACGTTGGAAGTCACTCCAGTTGCAAAGGAATACGAAAAAAGAAACTTTTCAGAATGCCATAGGGGGTCCTGATTTTACTTTCTTTTGGTACATTGGGAATGTCAGGCTCCCTCGCCACATTTGAAAGCACAAATAAATCAGTGTACGAGTCTAAGGTAACCTTGATTGGCATGGATAAATGTTAAAATATTGAGCAAAGCAGCTGGTGAAATCCACACATCATATTCGGGGGCCAGTTCCTGTGTGAACTCAGGTTTCTTGAAAGAGTCTGTTACTGGTATTACCTTGGGTTGGGTTGGATGGGCCCAAAAACTTCAGCTGGATTGGGGAAATGGATCTGCGATCTGTATCATTATGCTAAATTCACTCTTTTTCTGCGTTATTATTCAAGACAAATGGACACAATGTTTAAATAGCATATTTAATAATAAAAAACAATACTTTATTGTTAAATATATTTTTCTGCAGCACGAAGTTTATAAATTAAAAATATATTTAAAGTAATGTAGTAAAAAATAAAAATTTTACCTATTTAATGTCTCTTTCAGTCGCATATGTTATGTGTTTAAGTGTTTAAACCATTCACGTATTTGAAAATAATTTGGGAAATTTCAAGCGATAGATGACCCATTTTAAAATCCTGCTATTCAATTGTTCCTGACATACTTTTTTTTAGTTTGAACAACTATTTAGTTATATACCTATCACCTGTCCTCACAATAATGCTTAATGCAACGGCGCTGTGAAATCGCTTTCGATAAAAGAAATTTTAATTTTTCTGTGGTTATTTCATTAAGCTTTTTCATTACTACATGCTATGTAATAGGTATTTCTCACATTACGCAAATAACGCTACACTTCACTTTTCACAACAGTAGTTGATAAATTAAAATAACAAATTTATCTCCTAGTTTTTATGATTTGCAAAAGTTTTACGAAAATGCATTCATTCACGTCCGCTCAGATTTAGTGGAAACATTCCACGTGTAATGTCTCGAAGTAATTCAAAAAAAGTTATTGCGAAGTTGAAGGTGCCCTGGCAATTCCTCCACTTGAGAATTTACCCGGCGTAATTACAACCCCGCAGTTTTAAAGTAGGAGAAAGTTTTAATGCTCTCTGGGGCGTAAAATTTTAATGCCTCCGAACCCTAAACGTGAGGAAATTAATTTCGCGTCTCGAATAATATGCTAAGCCTGCTTCGAAGGTGAGCAAACGGGACAAATAAGCTGGAACTTATATCGAAGCCCTTCCCTCCGAGCTACGTGCCCACGTAAGGGTAACTTAAAAAGGCACTCCAGAGTAGACTTTGGAGTGGTAAAGGTCATACGGTAATTGGTGGAATTTTGGAAGAAGAAGAGGAGGTAGAATATACGTGTAAATCTATCGCAAAATCTAGTGGCAGATTCGCAGATGATGAGTTGATGCAATTGTTTAAGTGTATTAACTGAAGCAATGCTAGTTTTTTCGTGCATTGGTCACCTTTTTAGGATTATTGCTATTGCAAAAGTTCCTGGTGCTGTGCAGTGAACGACTTTGCATCATGGGCTAAGGGATGTTCACAAGTGTTGTGAACGGGGGAGGAAGGGTGTTTAGTGTGGAGAGCTGTTTGTCAGAAACACTTTCACATTGCCGCCAACTCAAGCACTTCGCGAAGTGGTACGACTCATCACTTCCTGCCGTCCCGTTTCGACTAATTTATCATTGAATTCTCATGATAAGGTCCCGGGAGCCATCACTGGAGCGTGTCAAGTCCAGGGGATGGGTCATTTTAACCATTTACCTTGCGTATGGGGGCTTCCACTTCTACCTCCCCTCCTTACCGCGCAGGTCTGCAACATGAACTCATATGTAATATATTACGGAAACCGGTTCTCACAATTCGTCTTTCCAAGATGGCCGTAAATCGGCTTGGTTTTAAGGATAGACTACTGGTTTCCCTCTTCGATGGTCATGGTTCTCGATGTACACCAAAGAAGGTGTAACATGCCATGACAAATTAATTGATTTTACTGGAATACGAACCTGGATCTTCTAATAGCCGATCAGGTGTATTAGCTAGTTACACCTCCAAGCCATCATAACTCAAGGCGATTTTCTGCGGGGGTTTATGCGAACTAGGTGGTCTCGTCTCGAGCCCACAGGGAGCACATGGGACGTGGTCGTGATTAATAAGGAAGTCCCGGGGGATAAACCCAGAATTTTCACTTTGGAACGACTATTCTGAAAAATTTACAATCATTGCGGAAAGCACTGCAAAGGGGAGTGTGGTGGCGTTGCTAGTGGGTAGAGCGGTTGGCTACTGATCGAAGGGTCCCGGGTTCAAATCGAAGGTCCCGGGTGAAGCCTTTGGACGCCCCCGAACAAAAAAAAACCGAGTGCGAGGTGGACTAGAGAAAGGAACTGGCCCCCCTACCCTGAATGTGCGACATTCACACGCCTGTGGCTTAGTCTGGGGTGAGATCTACCCTCAACTATCCAAACCAACCTTCGGGTTGAAGCATTGAGTGTTGAGTTATAGATTATTAAAAATTGGAAATTTTCAATGTCGGCATTCGACGAAAGCCGATAGTGCATGAACGGTAAACAATGTTTCGACCGGGAAGGTCTTTCACTAAAAAAAAACAGCAACTAATTGTGAGTGAAAATGGATAGGAACTGCGTTACGTTTATCATTTACTACCCTGTTTGTTATGCTTCTACTATTATGGAAACTGTTAGAGTTAAACACTAATATGGCCCACTCCTAGACTCGTCTTTCACTAGTTCACTTCTCATTTTCCCATCCATTAGTCTAGCCAAATTCAAGTAATCCATTAACTCTTGCGAGAGCTGTTTCTAGTGTGAAGATTTCAGTTAACGCTAAGGGAAGCGTAGGGTCGTTCTTCCATGTGGGTAGGAGAATACAAGTCTGGATGAGAAATAGTGGGGAAGATGGTTTGGGACGAGGTTTAAAGGATGGAGAGATTAAAAACGATTGAAGAGTTTCGCTATCGGACCGTGAGGCGTGAAATATGGCGACGTTGAATGAGAAATCAGCTGATCGGAAGACTGTGAGTTACGACGCCACTAGCGCATGGGTCGTGCTGTAACGTGATGTTAGCAAGTCAGGCCTTCAGAAAGGGAATATTTTGGTTGTCTCTCACGAGGGAAAGTAATGAGGTGGGCATAAATTTTTACACACCGGAAAGTAAACGAAAGCCTTGAGGCGCCCGTATCTAAAGCGCCCCCGGGACTCTTATCTCGCTATCAGTCAATTTTGAAACGCAAACAACAGTCATGCCGCGAGTCAAGTAGGCACGTTCTATTTATCATGAAAGAAAGAAATGTCCTTGGAAGAACTCTGCAGTGTGAGCATAGGATACAGGACGGAGTGCCCAAAAATAGCATAACCATGCTGACGTTACCCTCATTAATAATCTCCAACTGAAATTCGCCAAAACTAGTTCGAATATATCACATAAAATATATATTAAAAACAAAACAGAAAATCTTATTAGTTCTCATACACATTTTTATTTAATGATAGGGAATAGTTCTAGTCTAAGTATTGATTTTACACTTACATCAAGAAACGGTGAAGGGCTTGCATTTTATTAAATATTTGAAACCATTCTTCTGTATGAAATACGATACTGACAGCAATTCCAAATGCCAATATCTATTTAAAGCCTTAAAAAAATTTAAAGAACTGAATAGCATCTGTAGAACGGTAACTGTTTTTATTTTTTTTTGTTTTTATTGCGTTTAAAATAAGTAATACTTTTACTTGAGTGCAAGATGAAATTCTAGGAGAGTTGGAAAAACGCAGATCTCATTTTCTTCGCACCACGAGGTCATTGAACATTTTCCCCACGTTTTCCTTTAGAATGATTTTTTAATGTATGTATATATTACTTGGCTATTCCCTGAAAAGACTGTACAATAGCCATGTTCCATGAAGTGAGTGTTAATCAGGAGTTAAGGCAATATGGCATGCTTGTTCTCACGTAGAAGGTCTCAGCTTCTGATTTATAATATCATTCTTCTAATTGATACATGAATTTGATGCTAATGAATTCATAGCTTTGGTGTAATTATTGGAGATGATAAAGCATTGTACCCTAATTAAAAGCTCCTAAATTGTTTTTGACTAGGAAAATGGTAAAAATCATTGTATTTGTGGGATAATGGTAATTTATTGGATTACTGGGAAAAATTTTGCCGATATTTTTGCAAAGGATGAAAGTATACATACATATAAATTGGGCACGTGCAAATTCTCGCAGAAAGGTCTTGAGAGGTATGTAAACCATACCAAGGCGTGAATTATATTCTAGAGAAACAAACTTTTCAGTATAACAAAGTGTTCTCTTCATCACATAATTTTACTGTAATTGAACTTTGATGTACCTAGATAAGTGCAAATGTGGGTCATGCGTAGTAGGTATAGGGTGTCTGAGAAGTGCTTGTGGTAAACTCAGGGGAGATAGGGTTAGAAATTATTGGGTTTATCAATTAATTTGGAATGGAGGGACCGGTAATGGTCACAAATGAAAAAGGAGTTCTGAATTGATTTTTCCTCGTTGATAGAATGTATGAGAGCCTATTAGTTAAACAGATGTTTTGTCAGAGGAGTGAATGGTGTGAGAGGAAGTGGAAGATCGAGTAATGAATGTGGTGACAGAGATTGAGGAGCGTTAGTAGTAATAAGGACCAGCTGGCCTGCATGATTGAATAAAATTTTAAAAAATAGGCTTGCAATGATAGGGTAACAAGGAATAAATATTGAAACACTGCCAATTTTCTAAGACTATCCCTAATAATTAAGCCCTTAAGACTGAGCCTCCTCCAAATGGGAACGGTATGATGGGTATTTTTTTCGTATAGCCATATTTACCACTATAAAATATATTTTTACTGTCATTTACAGCTGAGAATAACCTTTCTTTTTTAACCACGTCACTAAGCTACAATCTGAATAGTATTAATATGAATAAAATATAGTCATCGAATATCTAGCATTGTTTTACTCTGCCTTATTTACCTTGCCATACCAGGCTAAATAATCTCGAGTATATTTTTCATCCATCATACGATTTCCTAAGGTAAATTTCCATATTGCTGACCCAGAATCTTTACTTTTTCGTAGTAATTTAAATTCCATGTATTCGGTAGCAATAGCATTGCGAAACAAGCTTAGAAGAAAAAGTTTCCACTTTCATAACGAAATATTCCTTCCCAGTGGGGAATTTATTGTCCAAAAGATGTTCAGTGAAGACTATTTGAACGTTCAAAGATCATTCAAGAAGGACATTCAATTAACGTTCAATTGCCACTCACAGATAGTGCAAAGAACATTCTTTGAAATACTTCATAATATGTTCAAAGAATGTTCAACGTATATGAATTGCGGCTGAACTGTTTTTGAATTAATAACGTATGAACCATGAAGGAATGTTTAAAAATAGTTCTCGTGAGGTAATTCTCGATTCATATCGTATTATCTCTTCACTGACTTCCCTACTCTCTCAATATAAAAAATTATAATTTGCAATTAATCACTATGAATGTGCAATCACGCGTTTGTAATGTTCGTACGTTATGACATCCTATTTTGTATCTTCCTAACGTCAGTGTACCCATGTAGCGTTATTAGGAACTCTACGACTCTAAGCGCATGTTCTTGCAACCACTTTTGATGTTCAGTCGGGAAGAAAGTCGTATATATCTATTCACTTCCGTCGACAAATGTAACTTCGAGAACTATAATTATTAAATGATGATTCTCTGATAGTTTGGTGAAATACCATAAAATCTCGATAACAGTTATTCCGCATTAATTAATTTAAACTTATATTGTCACATAATACGAATATAAATAACTTACTACTGTGAATAAACAAGATTTTGAGCTGTACGCATATATGCGTACAGTTCAGTGTTCATCCGTTAAAATTTACAGTTTAAGGTAGAACCTGCGCTTCGAAGTACGGCTTTCATTACATAGATGAACTCGACAGAAACAAGATAAAATGGCACAAAATGTTATTTATAATAATTGAAAATAATTTTCAATCAATCAACATGGTTGTACGGTACATGAGTTTTCTTCAAAATGAAGTAATCCTGTCATATGAATAATGGCTTTTATATTGACGCCATGTCTCAGAGGAATTTAAAAACTTTCTCTGGAACTGCAGTAAAGCTGCATAATTAAAAAATTAGGGATGAATTAAAACAACAGAACTAGTGAGTGCTTTTGCTCTTTTAATGTAAACCTAATTAAAACAAATGTATTATATATAATTGCTGACGATGAAGTCGACAACACTGTATAACTGTCAACATAACATAGTTTCACTCCGGTCCGGCACCTTTGTTTGTTTGCATAGTTTCACTCCAATGTTTTTGTTTACTCTTCGAACATAGTTGCCAAGTCTGTTTCAATATGGCGGCTACGGAACGAAAGTAAGACTCTTCATCGCTTTTCAAACATAAGTATACGCTTTAAATGGCCGATAAGGTAACCTGAAAAAAATTCATTATATCCGTTGATTATTTAATCACCATATGGTCGTTTTTGAGGTAGCCTTGTCGAGAAAAATCTCGAGAAATAAAATATTGAAGTGAGGGACGACACCGTTCCGCCATAAGAGCAATGTAATTTGAGGCTGAAAATGACGATTTTCAAATCCTGTTATCAGCGCTAAATGGCCGATTACCCCCAATTATTTTTTCACAGATCGATTAAGGCATAAGTTCTCTGCAATTTATTAAAATATCAGGGCATGTTATCGAAGGTGCTTGTAGTAGAGGTTCTACCTTAACTCATTACGTACAAAATGCGATACAACATGCAGGCATTAATTTTAGGAATAATATCGTACATATGGTATGATAGAATATTCCCTAGAATATATAATTAATATATTGTTATGACAATTCAAATAAGCATGGTTTAAAGATGTTCTTTAAATGTCCAACCAGGGAGCATTTTTGAATAATTCTTCGTGGACTGGAAATGAACGATCTATGAACAGTCTCAAATGAATAGTTCTCACTTGAACACTCAATGAACTATCTATAAACAGTCTCAAATGAATAGTTCACACTTGAATATTCAATGAACGTTCTATAGTTGTATGCTCAGGATAATTCAGTGGTGAACTACTTTTGAATTAGTTCATGAATGTCTTTTGCATGGTCTCTCCCCACTGGGTTATAATGTTTTTTGAAACTTACGCTTTCCTGAATAATGGGTATAGCCAATATTATGGATAAAATTAATGTAATTTGAGGTATGTATTGGAAAAGCTTTTAATGGCATCAAAATCCGGTTGTAACAAACAGCTAATGAGTTTTTGATCGGCGAATACTAATTCATGAACGTTTATAATTTAATGTTGGATTTACCACAACCAAGTCTCAGGCAAAACTTGATGGAACAGTACATAAATGATTTGCAATAAAACACTTGATAGCTCTCACTTGTGAATTTTAATTGGTTAACTACGCGTTTTATCCCTTTAACGTCATATTCAGTAAAAAATTAGGCTTTGCACAAAGGCAAGAGTAAAGCTTTCGTGTGCTTTATACTGCAAATTAAAATTCGAAGAAATATATTTTTAATTATATTTGTTGGAAGGCTGGATTAATTTTCTTGTGAATGAAAATTGTATTTTAAATTGCCCATGTTAAGTGGGAAATTATGTATGAACGTTTGTTTTAGTACATGTATATGAGAATGGACGTGTTTTAATTCATGAAACGGCTATCTCTCCATTGCGACTAATTGCTGCACGATGAATATTCCAACGAGGACGTCGTGACCAGTGTTATTTTTTTTAATGAACACACCGAAGATAACATTCTTCCATTTCCACATGCATTCATCGCTCGGAATAGTACCATGCAGCCGCTGCGTTTCCTGTATCTGGCGGCCGCCGTGATCTGCGACAAGACGTGTGTGTGTACTATGTGTGTGCTTCCGCCATAATAACGTCTCAATCCGGGGTGTAATTTTAAACCGGCCGGCGTGTCATGCGAGCTCGGCCAGGTTCTTTTATCTGCCGGCGGTGTCGTTCCATTTACATGATCTCTGCGCGAACACATCAGCCCCCCGACGCCAGACAAACGTCTCTGTCAAGTCACGTGAGTTATTCCCTTCTCCACCCCACCGACGCCTCACGTCCCCCTACCCGTCTTGCAAACACTACTTCCCCGTCGAATCTCCTCGCTGCGATCTTTCTCTTAGCCTCCCCATCTCTCTCCACTGCTGCAAAATATCCTCCTCCTCTCCCTCTCTTCTCGTGAGCTCAAAGGGAAGAAAACACAGAGAGAGAGGGAGCGATTCTAATCGACACGTGTCCGTCAGAGACGCGGAGTTGAGGTGAACCGAAAGGGTCGCAAACACAAAACTAGTCTCCTTTTCTCCAGGGCCGGCCCTCGAATGATGTATCCTGACGTGCCTTCCTCGCATTTTCTTCCGCGTGTACTTTTTAGACCCTCCCGATTCAGTGGGAAGGGTGAAAGGGGAAAAACCAGAGTAAAAAAGAGGTCCCTGAATGTGGAATCCAACTACTGACTTTCCTGGTCATGGCGTGGACCACTATGCCAAACAAGAGGGTTAGTATATAACTTTAACCTCGATCATTTGTAGACCATAAACCCGAATCTACGTTTATTTTGAAGATATTGGTTATTATATAACTTTCTTCCTAAAATACATTTCGTTTCCACCCTTTATTTTCAAAATTATATTGTTGGGTTGATTGTCAATCGGGTAGGCAAACGACAGCTCTTGTCATTTGCGTCACGAGTAAGCGGTGGGTACGTTGATAAGGTGATGCTGATTTAGGAGGTTGAGGAAATAAACCTGGCGTCGGCATTACTATTTATAGGGTATACTACCGGCTAAGGTAGGTTTAAAATGATGTAGTAAAAAAATCAGCATTTTTACAGGCGAAGGCCACTATTTCCATTTACGATTTCTGTCTTCATCTAAGCATACGTCCTACTTCACGTCATCTCATCCAGAAAGCCTTTTCTGTTTCTTTCCTTTTCCCGGTCATTCAGCATCCTCCCCCCTATTTCCTCATCCAAACACCTACTCAGCCTCAGTCTAATCTCTCTTCCATCATTTTCCTTTCCTCATCCACCATGCAGAGCACTTCCTCGTCAGTTTCTATGCCGTCTACCGCTTTTTTTTCATTCCTCCTCCTCCACATGCACATCTAATATGACGGCAGTCTATTTTCGACCTCTTTCCGCAAAGTATATTTTTCTGTACCATGAAACGCTTCACTCCACATGGAAATTTTTGGCTGCCTGGTTGCTAATTTTATAACAGGTCTCGTTCACAGGTCTTTCTTTGTTCTATAAAATTTCATGATATTTGTATCAGTGATTAATCTTCATTTCACCTCTTAACGAGAGGAACTAAGTGTTCCCCAGTTTAACGTGCCATCTGAAGGACGGAGTACCAAAGTTTTAATGTTCTCAGCATACCATACAAACAAGGATTGGGATTCTATCGTAAAATTATATCCACCGTCAGGATTCAAACCCGGACCCTAGGCATGGAAAGCCAGTACTCGAGCCGCCAACGTTAACTTGATCCCCTCTATCCTCGATCCGAGAAAATTAATATGTCATAGACTTACCCCAATTCTTTTGGCAACTTCTGGGAACATCTATAGGAACTAAATACCGTGCAACAATTCCATGACAATCAAAGGTGAAATTTTGACGATGTCCATCCATTCCACTAACAAGGCATGTTCAAAGATGTCTCTTTCCACGATGGTATATCTTATATATTGCCACAACCCGTTACAAAGCAACCATTTCAATACTTTATAAATGGCGAACGAAAACCAATGCTTGAGATACTCCCAGAGGAATAAAGACCTGTAGGACTTGGAATTAATCCTCAGACCTTTTGTTCTCCAGAAAAACGTATTGACAGGACACTACCATGGCATCCCGATAAAAAATGCACCTTTTGGTGGATTAATATGAATAACCAGCTGTGTGTCTGTCGGTTTCCTGGAAGTGCGTCTAATGTATTAATATCGGGACGAGTCATTCAGTCATTCAGTCATATCCTCCCGGTGTCTGCGATATACTGCAAATAGCATAGATTTGGCTTAACTCTTGCAGAGTGAAACTAGTTCTACACTCGTAAATACATACTTGCCTATCATGCCGTTCCCTCTCGGGGTAGACAATTTCAAAAGAGCTTAATGCTTTGCGTTTGACTTAGAAAACTGGCTTCGAGTTCAAGAAGTTCCTCCATACTGCCCGATCCTTTCAAGCCTCCTTTACATATGCAACATTCTGCATTGCTACATACACAGTTTCTTATTTTAATGACAAATATTTCTCCTCTTCAGAGATTTCCAGGATATTCAACCATATCTTTCTTGGTGAATTCGTTTAAGATTAAACTAATAACTAAAACTAGTCCAGGTACCAAGATATTTATGAGGAATACGTCAAAAAATGAATAATATTTTGGAACGAAAATATTAAATAGTTTGGTGCTCTGGAATAATACGTTGCTTTGTATTATCGACTATGACTCTCTTTGAATCTATATCTCTCTTCTCTAATATCCCGGTCACTTTTCTAGATTTTTAACATTGTATGGAACTTTGGTAGGTTCTACCCACATTCGCACCTGTCTTCAATCACCATTGTGCATGTTCACCAATAAGTGCATTTGCATGGCAGAAAACAGCTCTTGTACATATATATCAGTGGTAGGTTTGCCAGGGTAAAAACGTTACTATGGTCGCCGCCAACAGGGCTTTCGTGTGGCTTACTCTTACCCTTGAATTAGGTATGTGGTTAGGAAGTCGAACAGGGTATTTAGTGAGGAATTTGAGTTCAATTTGAAAATATTACTATTGAATATTTACATATGTCGTGATGAAATTTCTTAGCAGTTTTCCAATTTTTATTAAATAAATAAAAAGTGTAAAACTGCTATTAAATATCATTACTATGAATGAGTTCCACCACATCTGCCATGATACAACTTACAATTTATTTACACATGTAATTTATTATTGCTGTAAAAGTCTTATGCTTGCACTTTTTAATTTAATCTTGCTATTGGTATTGCATCACTGAATTTGCGTTTAATGTTTTTACTTGAATTTGTTTATTATTCATCCATTTGCTTATTGATATGCTTGATTTTAGGGGTTGGTGAAAAAGGAAAAAGGGTGGTTGTTGAGATTTTTGAGTAAAATGGTCTTCACAGAACTGCACCCCGAAAACTGAATTTTAAGATCAAAACATTGAAACTTATTTGACAATATTTAATTATTAGATGTATCCCGACGCCATACAACAAAGATGGATGCTATGCAATAAAATAAATGTGGCTATGTCAGGGATCACACCTTGAGTTTCACGTGAATGTATCTGCGTTGTCGTTCATTGATTGGTCTTCGCGCATCATTTTTATTTATTTTCATTAATTTTAGTTCAAATGTGTTAATATTTCTTTAAAAATACTTTATTTGTGTAGACAGTCGTCTATTTAAATGGATACTTTATTTAATTAAATTTAAGCATAATGCTCAAAGGTCAGCAAGTAGCCCAAGGAGATGAATTACGCTCAAGGTAGGGTGCCGCTGGTTCCTTATATTGATCAAGAGAGTGGCAGGAACAGGGGTGCTTAGGCCATAAAAAGGCACCCGTTTTAATTGAAAAAAAAATTATTATCATATTGGCATCAAAGTAGCTCCAACTAATCATGTTTGTTAGGTTATTAGAAGACATTTTATGCATTGTTAAAAAACCACATGCATATTTATTCTAGTGTAACATAATATCTCGAGAAAATCCGCTGTATATTGTTCTCATAGTCAAAATGATGAGGACAACTGCTTCAGTGCTTTAAATTTTATCAGTGTAACAAGTAAAAGTTGGCATAGTAATGATATGCATTTTTGGAGTTATTGCTCCAATTTAATTAATCTTGATATTGATGAGCAATGATGATTTTCGTTGTTGTTTGGCGAGGAATTGTAAGTTGCTTTGATAATTTTAATGAGGAGGCGTAGGCATTTGGACGCCATGAAATAGTACTCAGAAATAAATCATTTTGAGACGCATGCCTGGTTTAATTCGTGGAATCCAGAAATTTTATTTGATATGTTTAATTTTATCTCAGGAAAGCATTTCTCTACGCCTCACGTATCACGCATGGAATAATGTTGGCTCTCGGCAAAAATAAATTTAGGTAAACATTAAGCGAGTCTACAATTTTTCGGCGTTGGCTTCAGTGAGATGGCCATAAAGACCCCTGAGAAATCATCCCTGGTGAAACCATTTACTGCTCGTTCTCTTTAATAAAAATTCGAGCAAAATGATCTTAGGAAATCAGAAATATTGAAGATAAGTGTGTAGTTAGTCTCTTATTAAAATAATTTCGAAGCCTTTATCTTTTTATTTGTATTTAGGTTTTAACATGAAGCACTAAAGAAACTTGAATCGGTATATGTTAATGTTATTTTTCTTCGATCCATGTTCCGCATCGCCGTTCATCTTACTTATATAATTATGAGTGGAATTATGAATAGGTAACTTTAGGGTTTATGTAGAAGACAAAAAATTCTTTTTAACTTTTTTCATCATGGTTCCAAACCCTTACATTTAATTGATAGCCACTATTTCTCTCGCGGTTATTAGTTGAAAGTTAAACTCAGTAAAACTAAGTGGAATTCACCCCCTAACTAACATAATAACATAAATAAAACTGAATCATTCAAACTTTCCTTTCTTTAGAACCATTTATCAATTTTTATGCGCATTTCATCTGTTATAGACGAAATAATAACTCTAATGATACGAAATATCTTACGAAATAATAACTCTCATTCACAGATTGCCTGTGTGGGCATAGGGTGGTGAAACAAGCCTACGAATAAGTGGAAACGTGGTGCGGTCAAAGGAAACGGAAAATGAAGTTATCGACCCAGCATAGGGAGAGATAAACGGGTCTATTTTGGATAAACATGGTATTCAATGACTCTCTTATAAAATTTAATATTCCGTCAGTAAAAAATAGGAATGCATAACAATCGGAGAAAGCAAAAAGGCGGAGAATGTATAAGAAATAAAGTGTTTATATGAGCTATGACGGAGATATATGGGTTTTGCATAATCCCTCCAATAAAATGTTATTGTTTCGACTATAAACTGGGAATAATACGAAAAAAAATTCGAGGCAAACAACAAAACCGACGGGAACAATATAACACAAAAGAAGGAAGCAATGGAAATGAAAATTATTTACACATGTTAGTGGTACTGGAAAAGTCACCAAAGAGCAATGCGACATAATGGCGTTTCCGGCACACAGCCAATACTTACTAAGTGCTTATTCAGGAGCACTTTAATGAAACCTAAAGGGAAACAGGGTGATCATAAAGAAGATTTATGTTGGAAAGAGCTTCTGAATATGTCATTTCCGAGATAATAAAGTTAATCAGTTCGTCAGCCCCATTTTTGTGAATTTTACACATTTGTGAATGACAGCAGTGGCATTCAATGAACTGCGGAACTGGCCGCGCAATAACTTTAACGGAGTCACCCGCTAGTGGTCACACAATTGTGTGAAATTCACAGTGAAAAAATCATTCGCCTGGGCTGGGATTCGAACCCAGACCCCCCCCGATTTCGCGCCGAGTGCTCTACCAGTTAAGCTACCCAGGCTCCGAATCCCAGTCCAGGCGAATGATTTTTTCACTGTGAATTTCACGACAGCAGTCGCGTTAAAAAGTGTTTAAAAAGTATAAGAATTTTCACTAAAATGCGATAATATATAATATTGAGATAAATAAGATATTTTCAATCAACCAGTGATATCAATCTCTGGGCATGTGTAGAATGTTGTGATATGTTTTAGTTTTTATCGTTATGAATGGAAAATTGCACGAAATTAGCTTGAAGAGTATATTAGTGGTCTTACTTGTATATGTATGTACAATACAATCCAAACGCAGTACTTATTTACAAAATCCTTTGTCAGTAATGATTGAATACTGATCTGAATGGTAGCCTAAAAATAACCAAGCTGTCATGAATCACATTTTTTACAGTAATATTAATGTACCCTAATTAATTAAACCGTACCTTAAAAGTAAAATTAATATACCTTTTGATTGAAACCTACTACTTCAGTAAAAATATTTAATTCTCAAGTCTCATTTAATGTGAGCCAAAATCGCAAATGTAATTGGCTGCTTATTTTGATTGGAGCTGGTATTCATGAGTGCAATTGGCTGAAAAAGGTAACATGGATGCTGGACTATTAATATAGTCCGCTGAATTTCCATTGTGCTGGGAGTTTATGCTGATCATACCGGTAACTACAACTAAAGGAGTACTCATTAATGCAAATACATCGAAAAACATTTTTTTTTTTTATCGATTTGAAATTTTGGGAAATGGTTCGATTCTATCCACAACTACAGCAAATAAAATATTTTTGAAAAATATTTATATTTAGGGGTCTCACCCCCCCCCCCCCCCTCCTGAAGATTAAGCTGGCCAAAAATTGCCGTTTTGGGGTCAATTCTAGTGATTTTCTCCCGGATTTTTTTAAATCGTAAGATTGAATTAACAGGGAACTCAATACCGCTCCGACAGTTGATAGTAACTATTTTACTTTATTTTTTCAATTAACTACAATATTTTTTAATAAAAATAAAGGGTTTTTTGCTGAATTATAGGGTTTAAGGGTGAAAGCCAATCGTTCCTCTTGCACATGGAGATGTGGGGTGTCACGAACACATTCTGCAAGGGAAAATATTCAATACCGCATAGCAAAAGGCAGTACATTGTTATTGTGAACTGTATTTTACTCTAAAATACCCAAGGTTGAGTTAGAAAGACGTTTACATAGAAGTCCTTTTTTGACCTGAAGGAGTACAGCACGTCATGACTCAATTTTTGCCAGGATGGATCCATGGATGGATATAAAACTGAAGCACCCTACGGACAAGAATAGACTCAAACTGTCGAACGTTGCCTTAGTAGTTGACCGCACCGGAGTTCCTATTCCCTCTGTTGCCCTGATTGAAAACTCTACCCTTTCTGACTGCGGTTTTACCACAGATGACACAAAAAAGTCGTCAACCCTAACAAAGTAATAAGGGAAGTGACGCATCGCAGATGAGTCTTGTCAGACAACTTGGACGCGGATCTTAAGGATAACAAGCTTAACGCACTTTATTTTGACGGTAGGAAGCATGTTACTTGCGCTAAAACTACGATGACAGAAGACCGTATAGTGCAAATCGAGGAGCCAGGTAACCGTTACATAGGTTACAAAACTCAAGGTGATATAGGCAGTTCCAAAAAAAATCACCAAAACGTAATGGGGTACCTAACGAAGAATCAGCTTGATTTGAGTGAAATGAAAGCATCAGGGTCATACGGCTGTGTGGAGAACACTGGAGACGTGGGAGGTGTGATACGTCTTATGGATGTTACTCTAGGTAGACCATTCCAATGGCTTATTTCTCTACTGCAATTTAATGATTTGCCCTTCCGACATCTATTCATGGCGCTTGACGGATTAACGCAAAGTCCTACTGCCTATTCAGATCCAATGCTGGAAGTTAGATATGTGCCACACTCGTGGTGAAATTGGAGAAAGTCCATTTCATCGCCCCAGAGGTAAATATGTAAGTGTTGTCCAACGATCAACGTTATTTGCTCCGTATGTCCGTTGCGATTAGTTCTGGCGAGTGTCCTGCTAACCTGGCACACGCAATGCCTGGTCCTGTATTCACCTAAAGATGGTTCACTGCAGCGGCTTGAATTCTCCGGCTCTACACGCCCGTGGCCACGCCTTCATCAAGTTTGGCATTACTAGTGAAATATATTTTGAATGTCTACGTTCCAACGATATTCACAGTGAAGACTCATATCACTAGCGTCGACGGTGCAACGCATCTGTGGCTTCTCATTAACCGGGCCAAATTATTGCCAAAGCTTGGCAAATACGTAGTTTTCCCAGTAATTCAGGAAAATGCATAATTTAGGCATCCAGAACATGTACTTCTGGCAATGCTTTTTGATGAGAGGAAAAGGGTTAGAAAGCTGGCTGTTCACGTGAAAGAGTCACAACGTGCTCTGCCAGCTTTCAGGTCAAAAAAGGACTTCCAAGTACACGTTTTTCCAACCAAACCTAAGGTATTTTAGTGTAAACTAGAGTTCACATTAGCAATGTACTGCCTTTGGCTATGCGGTAATGAATATTTTCCCTTGCAGAATGTGTTCGTGACCCCCCACATCTCCATGCGCAAGAGGGACGACTGGCTTCCACCCTAATATCCTATAATTCAGCAAAAAACCTTTAATTTTCATCAAAAATATTGCAGTTATTTGAAAAAATAAAGCAAAATAGTTACTATCAACTGTCAGAGCAGTATTGAGTTCCCTATTAATTCAATTTTACGATTTAAAAAAATCTGGGAGAACATTACTAGAATTGATCTCAATACGGGTATTTTTGAACAGCTAAAACTTAATGGAGGGGGGGTCACCTCTAAATATAAATATTTTTCGAAAATATTTTATTTGCTGTGTCTGTGGCTAGAATCGCACCTTTCCCCAAAATTTCAAATAGAAATTTTGTAAAAATGTTTTTTCGATGTATCCTAGTACTCATGATTGAAGACAACTTTGTACTTTTCCACAATATGTTTAATGTAAGACGCGTTTTACCGCTTTACGGTATTGTATACGATGCCTTAAAGCGGTGAACCACGTGGTACATTATACATATTGTATAAAAGTACTAAATTTTCTTTAATCATGAGTACTGATATTATTAACTTCTACGAAGTGAAGGCTGCCACGGCCAAGTTTACAACAATAGGTATTGCTAAAAAGTTTCATCCCCTCCATAACATGAATTCACTTTCTTATCATACCAACTCGTGAACTCTTGGAGTATGGAGACTCCCTATGGCCGTCCTTAGTGGGGAAGAAAAAGGACGGACGCTGGACCAAAAATGATGGAAGGAGCGTAAAAAGGGCAGGTGGAGAAGAAGAAATGGAAAGGTCTTAAGGTCGAATTTACTGTCGAGGTGTGTCGGAAATGGGAAAAGAAACAAAACATAAAAGATGTTGAGAGACGAGACGTGAGAGATGAAGCGGAGGAAAATGGAAGAGAGTAAGACGTAAGAAATAAGCGTGATGGTGAGATAGGGTTGGCGGTGGTGACCTTTCCAGGGAGTGGGAGGAGGACCAAGGGTGTTGAGGGAGGATGCAGAGGTGTCGGCGGAAGAAAGGCAGACAGGGAGGAGGACGAATGTGATGGAGTGTGGGTTGTCCTTGTCTTCATGAGTACGCGTGCGTTTCACCGTCGTGTCTTGTGCGTTCTGGGACTTATTTTTTTAGTGCCGTTTGCACACGCGCGGGTGCGCGCGAACGCTAGCGGGACGTTTGGGAAGTAGGGGGAAGGATCCCAGAGTGCTTTCTCCTGTACGAATTTGACGAGTTATTTGCGCTGGGGGTCGCTTAGGAGAACGTTCCACCCAGCCGAACGAACCCTTTAAGCGATTCGCGCGTTAACTCGAGGGGTTTTCGGAGGGAGAGCGTTTTTACGGGTTTCGACAGAAGAGGGAGGTTGGGCGGCGTGTGAAAGGACGTCAGAAACGAGGTGGTGGTGTCGGGAAGGTGGGGAGGGGGCGCTGATGTTGTGAGCGCAAGGCGTTAAAGGACGCGTCAGAGTCACCTAGCGGGGTACGTGCATTAAAAACAACATCAGCCTGCATTTACTGGTTTTTCGTGTCGATAACTTTTTATCTTTGGGTGAAGGATGCATTTTAGCTCTAGTTTAGTTATAGATACCTAGATATTGATAAGGGGTAAACGGTCGATTTCGGCATGGAGAACGAGTTCAATTAATAAACGCGAAATAGATTGAAGAAGAGGCTTATATATAATACTCTAAATCAAAACTAAAGCTTATCACTAATGAATAAGTGATACTATGGGATTGAGAGAAAATAAGTACTATGAAAAATCGGCGAAGAAGGACAAGGAAACTTATTGGACACCTTTTGCGACACAATAGACTAATGAATATTGAAAGGAGCAATGAATGTGAAGAATTACAGAGAAAGACCAAGAAGGGAATTCATAAAGACGTAACAGTGAATATTTATGCAGGAATAAAGTGGTTTGCGGAGAGGAAAGCGGATTGGGGAGCTGCAGCAAAACAAATTTCGGATTGATCACTGTTGATGATGATTACTGATGATTATGAGTACCCTATCGCACTAACAGTTTACTAACGACCATGACTCCAGCAACTAAATGGTAAATAATTGATCATTTATTAGAGAAAAATAGGTTTCTACAGGTAAATATCTCAGAAGTTCTATAAATATATACTTTCTGAAAATGGAATGACTGACTGTGGTATAATTTGAAACGTAGAACAATTTAATTCCAGCAACAGCTATCATGAACTTTTGTTCATTTAAAAAGTCTTCCATATATATTATGTAAATTAGTTCTTTAGATTTAAGTTTCGCCCCTAAAATACATTTGGTTATTTAATTAATCATATAAAAACTGTATGTTTACATTTAATCCGCTAAGTATTAATTCCCTTACATTCAATGATATATTTTCAATTTCCATCACAAATGTGCATAGTTTCTAAACCCTTAATTAATCATAGTATTGCTTCAACTAAACGTAGACTGGCTGCATATGTGTTAAGTAATAAATATTTGGCGTTATACTTCAACAGTTTTCACAGCTTTTTCACTAAAATTTTCAAAACTACGTCTTCA
Source organism: Pyrrhosoma nymphula (assembly GCA_963573305.1). Classification (NCBI taxonomy): domain Eukaryota; kingdom Metazoa; phylum Arthropoda; class Insecta; order Odonata; family Coenagrionidae; genus Pyrrhosoma; species Pyrrhosoma nymphula. Next base: position 13,465,798 of record OY754333.1, on the reverse strand, counting down.
ATAGGTTAGCGAGACACACTGGACGCCTTGACGTCTTTACAAAGCTGATATCATGTTTAAATGTTCACATCAAACACAATAATTGCAATTATAATTATGCAAAGTTATCTGGCAACCACAGGATAATGAAGTTAGGACAAAAGGGTCGTTTTATTATGCGAAGATAATGTGGACCGTGCTCTTTGCATCGGTATATCGTGATAGCACCTACTTCGTTTCTGCTGTTTAATTAAATGGATTTAGTGGCGCGATATTGGGATTTCATGGAGTATTTAACATCTCTGGGAGAATAAATGGTTTTTAGACGGACCAGGTGATTGTAACTGGATTCAAGGCTTGAGTATAGAAATCCGTTTTCCTCAAAGACTTGATATTATCTAAGTAGCGTGTGTGGCAAATCTATATGGTGTGTAATTATCCTCTTCGGAAATAAATTAATTGGATTTGGAACTTCAATTGAGGGCTGCTTTTGTACGTCACGGAAATATGCTTACGGAATTTTGCTTCTTCCAATTTCATGTGACTGCCACGCTCTGCACTTAATTTTTCTTCAGTGTACAACTCATTAAAAACACCTGAGAACTCAACACAATTGCCTATGAACTCTAACACTGGGTCTAGTCATCTCTAACCACGTACAGATTTGATGATCTTTTAGAGGAAAGTGTTTTATCAAAATGAGATTAATGATGTAATTATGATTCAAAGCGGATGTATTTTTAACAAAATTGCACACATGTTGCAATTATTGAGTTGAATACGCAAACATTATTTGATATTTGAAATTATTATAATTCAACAGCAGTGTACTACATCTGAATAAGACTCATTTCCAGATTTTCACATTGCATGTATTCTTTGTCTCAACGTTAAGAAATCCAACCATCTCCTTCTCCGCTTTACTAATACTTTTCTGTTACAATATCTTAAGCTTTTACATAAAATCAACTAGACCAGTTTCTGGTTTGCACTGAAAATGGCAGTATTATTCCATTCTATGAATGCATTAATAGGAAATGAATTTTTGTATTCATATTCTTTCTCAACTTATGACACAAAATAATTGAGAATCTTATTTCAGATTTTATTTCCGTTACCATCTTCGGTTGTCTTACAGTTGCCGTTGTTATGACTTGAGAGTTAAATGCGCATGAATATAGATGAAATAATTTAGATGGCGTCTTCGGTCAAATATGCCACATGAGTAACCATAAAGAAATATTATAATGAGTTAAATATTTACCTAAAATATTTTAATAAACGATAAACAATAGAAATGATCACTTAAGGGCAAAACAAAATTAATTTTATTTCATCAATGATTTAAAAATATTGCGCTTTAATGAAATCAATGCTAATAGTTAGATAGTGACGTAAAACGTTTAAAAAAAATTTATTCAGTTAAAGCTTTTTAAGTTTTCGGATCAAACAAACATCCCTCTCTCATAAAAAAAAGTATTAAAAAGAATTTCAAAAGTGAATTTAGACCAAAACTTTTGTAAAAGACTTCTACTCCTGTACTAATATCTAAGTACCCTCTAATAGAGTCAATAAAATGCAACTATTCCTCCATAATATTTTTTCTAATAATTCGTTTATGGGCTATTTTCCCATAAATTGGCATCTTATATGCAAATAAAATTTTTTTTTACATTGAAGGCAAGAAGAGTTTTCAAGAAAAGTGTATTTTTTTCAGTTTGGTGGCAGCATGTAAAGGCTGCCGAGCATTTTTATTTTTTACAGCTAGCGATGTAGACATGATGCTTCGGATTACTTCAAAATACACCTGAAAATAGGATAGGATTCAATCACTGGGTTGGGAAACATTTTCTTTGTATCAACCCAGTCTAAGTTGCAAATATGATTGAGTCACAATATTTAGAAAATGGTATCTTGGATGAAAAACATTTTCCTTTGTAATAACTGAGACGATCATACTATTTATTTACTTTAAGGCACTTTTTGAAGAAATTGGAAAAGCCTTGTTAAAGATACAATTGGTGATTCTTGTCATCATGTTGCATGTCGACGATTTTTCCATAGGATACTGTGAAAAATAAAAATGCCAAAATGTTCAATGTTTCTCTTATGGGAATAAACAAACTACAAAACCTCACGGGCGACGCGTCGCTGATAGCAGATGAAGTACTAAAACTTTTAGCAAATCCCACTCATCATGAATCAGAATATAATAAAATTCATAACTTGAGACTTGTTTCAGGCTGTTTATTTATTCATTAATACTTTTTTTGGCATAGCTACACATAATCATTGTACACTGTTTTTTTCAAAATTATTTACTCTTATTTAACACATTCTGATTATATCTCTTACGTAAATAATTAACTTTTCATCGCTGAATGTATTATAACTATGTATTATCTCTTAAAAATATTACAATCGCTTATCCCATTCAAAAACATTACATATATTTTATTATTTCCAAAGATACTTGAATACCTGATTATTTGATTTATTTTGCGTTTTTTTTACGGATTTATTAAGTTTTATAGTAAACTATAGCCATTTTTCTCAAAAGAAGTAAATTACGATCCTTAAGAAACTTTAAAATCATGAGTAAAACGATAAAATATTTTTTCCCCCTTTTTTTTTAAATGGCCCACTGTGCGACGGTGAGAGATATTAAAACTTCACAGTGTAACGTAACAAAAAACAATTACCTATCATATATAACAATAACCTTTCCATTCCTCCAATAAGCTAAATAACAGTTTTTCCTTTCTAAATAACTTATGAACTCTATTTTTTCACAGTTGTATTTCCCTCCACATCAAAAGTTAGATATTTGCCCTTACTAACTTATATGAAATATAACACGTAACTCAATAAAAACATATTATAAATGAATCACAATATCAGGTGTATTCGTTACCTTTGTCAGTGTATCACATTGCTTTCTTCGCCCTTTGGGCCACAGCAGGTTATTCCCTTTGGGAATTTATATTTGCCTACACAGCTCTCTTCACTTTTTGCACACAAATGTATTCACTTGCACAAATAAATTCCCTTTACCAAATAATTATGATTACATGCATACATATATATTGACTTCTTTCATGGTTTTCGTCATGATACACATGCTTTGCGCTGATCCCTTGACTGGCTAAGGGAATCACGCAGTTAACGTCCACCGCTGTATCGCTACAGGTACTCGACCGCAAGGTTGACTGCTCCCTGGTTATGTCTCGGGTATTTCCTGCTGACCTCGGCTAACTTCCTTTTACAGTACGGCAAATACTTTCCTCGTACTGGAAACCATTAATTTATAAATGCTTCTCCAGTTTTCTATGGTTTCTATGACGTAATTTCCCCGCAGCGAGTGGCGTGGATTCGACCTTTATCGTAGATGATTGTTTAAACTGCCAGCCCCCTATAGAGTAACTCGCTTGTGTGTATATTCATTTTCTACCTCCTTCTATTCGAATGTTCTCGAAGGAATTTCCCCTCGTTTCTCTTCGTGTGCAGGTGATCATAACTTTTAACAATAGAGTTTTTGCGGCAATCGGCTATTGTTTAGTTTCAGTTTGATCACGCATTCATGTCGTGGTCGCGTGTGCAGCTGTTCTTAGCTTTACACAATAGTGTTTTGCTGCTATCGACTATTGTTTGGTTGCAGTTTGATCACGCAATCAGGTCGTGGTCGCTGTAGCCTAATTGTTGCTACCTCACAACTGTAACAGTTTGGAGTCTAAAAAGAGAACTCACTGCACGTACGTGTTTTCTTCTTAAAATATTTAACGTCAAAATATTCAACATGGCTAGGATTCCAGTATGTTACAATAGGTTACACAGGTTGTCGGATTGAATGAATAGCATGGGCCATAAACGTTTCCTGATGCATCAGCTATAGATATTCAAATAAGGATTTTCCAATTGAACTGACCTTAAAGGCTTAATTATAGGCACGACGAATTACCATCATCAACGAAATCCCTTGAAATGCATTGTGCCTGAAAGAAAAATCATTTTGCTTAATACGATGGACAACTCTTTTAACACGTCCCTGTTTCCCAAATATCGGTGCTATTAGGAACTATTTGAGTTTGAGTTGACTCAGTTTGTATATATATATATATATATAATAATTTGAACAGAAGGTGAAAGAAAGAGATAGGAAACATGTAACTAAAATTGGACGAAGACACTGGTGATGTGGAAGATGGTAAAGCCGAGAAATCAGAGGTTAAAAATGTGCCGTGGCCGGGTCGGCTTTACCATCTTCCACATCACCAGTGTCTTCGTCCAATTTTAGTTACATGTTTCCTATCTCTTTTTTTCACCTTCTGTTCAAATTATTACATATTTATTCGCCTAAAGGCGGTGTGTGAGTGAGTGAACGATAAATATATATATATATATATATATATATATATATATATATATATATATATATATATATATATATAATCTTTGGAAGTTTTCGCCAATTGGCCACAAATATATAAATTCAAACTTACAGGAGGTAGGAAAAAGAGGAAAAGTTAAAGAATTCGTTCTTACGGGAACGTTTCGAACCAGTTGGTCCTTCGTCAGCTTCTAGAGCTGACGAAGGACCAACTGGTTCGAAACGTTCCCGTAAGAACGAATTCTTTATCTTTTCCTCTTTTTCCTACCTCCTGTAAGTTTGAATTTATATATATATATATATATATATATATAATGTCTTGGTAGAAAATCGCTCTCGGCGACGATGCACATGCATAAATAAAACAGTGATACACTAAACAAACACAGAAACACGCAAAAAGGACACTCACAAAATAAAACTTGTACGTTTCGGCGTCAGGACGCCTTCGTCAGCGGTAGAGGAATGATGAGTCCGCTCTGTTCCCTTGGGAAGGAAAGGGCAGAGAGGAAGGAAAGGGGGGGTAAGTGCGAATGGATAGTGGTGGGGAGAGAGAGGTGGCTATTGGGCTTTTAATTCAATGGGCTAGGTTTAGCCCGGGCTTTTCGAATGCTCTTGTCACCCAAATATGGGCGTATTCACGAATTTTCACGTCAACATTACCGGCGGATTGAGGAAGGGCTTCTATGATCTCTAGGGAGAAACAATCGTCAAAATTTTGAGAGTGGGAGGCGGTATGTTTGGGAATGGGATCAAGAAAAGGTGGAGTTTTGGTGGCATGGCGGTGATTGTTCATACGGATATTGAGGGGGGTGGTACATTTTCCCACATAGAAGGCAGGGCAGAAATTGCAGGAAAGGCGGTAGATGATGTTGCTGGTGGTACAATTGGCCGTAGAGGAAGATCTTTTGAGGGAGGGGGTGGCGGAGGGGCGGAGGAGAGAGCAGCATTTGCACCTCGGGCGTCCGCATGTTGAGGAAAGTGGCGGAGGGGGGGCGGTGGGTTGCAGGGAGGGTCTAGTGGATTTTAAAATGTCCCGAAGATTTGAGGGACGCTTATAGGAAACTTTGGGACATGAAGGTAGGAGGAGGGAAGTAGAGGTATTGTTTTTTAAGATTGGATACAGGTCTTTCAATATGTTTTTGATCCTGTGTGCACCAGGGAAGAATGTGGTGACAAGGTTAAGTTGGTCAGGTTGGTGGGTCTTGGTCCGAGGGGTATATTTTGCAGTAGGAGACAGGATTTTATTTAAAAGCAACTTCTCTGGGTACTCTCGTTCTCTGAGGGAGTGATGGAGAGTTTCGATATATTCTTTTAGAGAGGGGGCATTGCTGCAGATCCGGTGGCCGCGGATAGAAAGGGAATAAGGGATTGAGCGTTTTGTGTGAGAAGGATGACAGCTGTTAAAATGGAGGTATTGGTCGTGGTTAGTGGGTTTTTTGTGGACGGAGGTGATGAATTTACTGTCCTTAATTTGGATATTAATATCCAGGAACGTAATTAAGGAGTCAGAAATGGAAGATGTGAAGGAAACTGAGAATGAAGAGTTCAGTGTGGAAATGAAAGAAGATAAAGAATCACGGCCGTGAGGCCAGAGGACGAATATGTCGTCAATGTAGCGGGCCCAGAAGAGAGGTTTATGTGTTTGATTTTTTAAGAAAGTGGTTTCGAGATGGCCCATGAACAGGTTGGCATAAGATGGTGCCATGCGAGTACCCATGGCGGCGCCTTTAGTTTGAAGAAAAATTTGATTATTAAAGGAGAAAGCATTTTTTGTTAAAACCATTTCGGCTTGGCGGATGATGAAATTTGTGGAGGAAAAGTGTGGTTTTGGGCGTTGGGATAAATAAAACTTTAATGAATTTATGCCTTCATCGTGAGGGATGGACGTATAAAGGGAGGTAACGTCTATAGTGGCCATGAGTAAAGTAGCATTAGGGGGGATAGAGACGGCGTGGAGAAGGTCGAGGAAGTGGTAAGAATCTTTGATGAAGGAGGGAAGAGATATGACTAGGGGTTTGAGGTAATGGTCAACAAGTGCTGATATGCGCTCAGTAGGGGAATTGATGCTGGAGACTATTGGGCGACCGGGATTGTTGATTTTGTGCACTTTCGGGAGCATGTAAAAATGCGGAGTTTTGAAATGAAGGGGTGATAGTATGGCGATGTCAGAGGGGGATAGGCCTTCACTTGGGCCGAATTCCTGGAGGAATGAGCTGATTTCTTTTTGAAAATCAGGATTTGGATCATGAGGAAGAGGGGTATAGGAGGAAGAATCATTTAATTGCCGTAGACCTTCAGCTATATAGCTTTGCTTGTCAAGAACGACAACTGTAGATCCCTTATCTGCCTTGGTGATGATGATCTCATCGTTATTAATTAATTTTTTTAAGGCAAGGGATTCGGGACGCGAGAGATTTTTGGGTGGATTCAAGGATTGGAGGAATGAATTGTCAGATATTTTTGTGAGGAAACGTTTAATGAAGATTTCTACTGGATGATTTGAGGGAAGTGGTTTGGGTTCACGTTGGGACGGTGGAACAAATTTTGCAAGGGGATGAACGGAGTTGGGGGTTGAAGGCTTAGGTTGAGTTTCCCAGAATGCTCGCCACCGCAGATTCCGGCAAAATTTCAGGGCATCAGTAAGGATATTTAGAGGATGAACTCTTGGGGTGGGTGAGAAAGATAAGCCTTTTTGCAGAACTGCACGCTCGTTTTCGCCCAGTACAACGGACGAGAGGTTTATTACCTCTCGGTCGGCGGTGGCCAAGGTGCGGGGTAGGTCTTTCCGCGTCGGGGAGAGACGCTGTGGGAAAACCGGGCGGTCGCTTGGAGGGCGGGGGAGGTTAAGAAGGGAAGCAAGGTCGGGTTTGTAAAGAAAAAGGGGGGGAGGCTCAGGAGGGGGTGGGGGTGTGAGCTTCGTGAATGGTAAAGGAATGCCAATTTGAAGGAAGGAAGTGGAGAGTGAGGAAAGTTTTCTTAAAAGGATGGTCCGTCGGCGAACAAGGTTTCGGAGCGCAGAAGAAAATATTTGGTTTAAGCCGAAACGTACAAGTTTTATTTTGTGAGTGTCCTTTTTGCGTGTTTCTGTGTTTGTTTAGTGTATCACTGTTTTATTTATGCATGTGCATCGTCGCCGAGAGCGATTTTCTACCAAGACATTATATTGGCCTTATGGCTCACATTCTTCGCTTTTTTTCGTGATCGTCGTCTCATCTGCTCCTGATCTACTGTGGAGACTCAAGCTAAGTGTTCTGTTCCCTTTTTCCTACCGCTGTTATCTTTTTCACATCTCCATTTCTATTTTTTTCTTCCCAATGAATCCTCAAAACCCCCTTCAAGTATGGCTAAGGTTAGCTCGTAGACACGCGCACAAAGTTGCCCAATATGGTGCCCACAGCGAGTTTCTCACTTCATGTCTATCCTTAGGGATCATACCTAATGGTCTGACTATCAAGATACCTCTTACCGGCATTCCACCCTGTCTTCATCCTCAGCTTCGCGTATTCATTTATCGTCAATCAATAGATTTCACCCGCATCATCCTTTCCCAATATCAGTCTCTCTTCAAGAAACATCTATGTGATCTTACCTCACTTACAAACATCATATCCCTTTCATTCCCAAAATCAATCACTCTCTTAAACCAAATATTTTCTTCTGCGCTCCGAAACCTTGTTCGCCGACGGACCATCCTTTTAAGAAAACTTTCCTCACTCTCCACTTCCTTCCTTCAAATTGGCATTCCTTTACCATTCACGAAGCTCACACCCCCACCCCCTCCTGAGCCTCCCCCCCTTTTTCTTTACAAACCCGACCTTGCTTCCCTTCTTAACCTCCCCCGCCCTCCAAGCGACCGCCCGGTTTTCCCACAGCGTCTCTCCCCGACGCGGAAAGACCTACCCCGCACCTTGGCCACCGCCGACCGAGAGGTAATAAACCTCTCGTCCGTTGTACTGGGCGAAAACGAGCGTGCAGTTCTGCAAAAAGGCTTATCTTTCTCACCCACCCCAAGAGTTCATCCTCTAAATATCCTTACTGATGCCCTGAAATTTTGCCGGAATCTGCGGTGGCGAGCATTCTGGGAAACTCAACCTAAGCCTTCAACCCCCAACTCCGTTCATCCCCTTGCAAAATTTGTTCCACCGTCCCAACGTGAACCCAAACCACTTCCCTCAAATCATCCAGTAGAAATCTTCATTAAACGTTTCCTCACAAAAATATCTGACAATTCATTCCTCCAATCCTTGAATCCACCCAAAAATCTCTCGCGTCCCGAATCCCTTGCCTTAAAAAAATTAATTAATAACGATGAGATCATCATCACCAAGGCAGATAAGGGATCTACAGTTGTCGTTCTTGACAAGCAAAGCTATATAGCTGAAGGTCTACGGCAATTAAATGATTCTTCCTCCTATACCCCTCTTCCTCATGATCCAAATCCTGATTTTCAAAAAGAAATCAGCTCATTCCTCCAGGAATTCGGCCCAAGTGAAGGCCTATCCCCCTCTGACATCGCCATACTATCACCCCTTCATTTCAAAACTCCGCATTTTTACATGCTCCCGAAAGTGCACAAAATCAACAATCCCGGTCGCCCAATAGTCTCCAGCATCAATTCCCCTACTGAGCGCATATCAGCACTTGTTGACCATTAACTCAAACCCCTAGTCATATCTCTTCCCTCCTTCATCAAAGATTCTTACCACTTCCTCGACCTTCTCCACGCCGTCTCTATCCCCCCTAATGCTACTTTACTCATGGCCACTATAGACGTTACCTCCCTTTATACGTCCATCCCTCACGATGAAGGCATAAATTCATTAAAGTTTTATTTATCCCAACGCCCAAAACCACACTTTTCCTCCACAAATTTCATCATCCGCCAAGCCGAAATGGTTTTAACAAAAAATGCTTTCTCCTTTAATAATCAAATTTTTCTTCAAACTAAAGGCGCCGCCATGGGTACTCGCATGGCACCATCTTATGCCAACCTGTTCATGGGCCATCTCGAAACCACTTTCTTAAAAAATCAAACACATAAACCTCTCTTCTGGGCCCGCTACATTGACGACATATTCGTCCTCTGGCCTCACGGCCGTGATTCTTTATCTTCTTTCATTTCCACACTGAACTCTTCATTCTCAGTTTCCTTCACATCTTCCATTTCTGACTCCTTAATTACGTTCCTGGATATTAATATCCAAATTAAGGACAGTAAATTCATCACCTCCGTCCACAAAAAACCCACTAACCACGACCAATACCTCCATTTTAACAGCTGTCATCCTTCTCACACAAAACGCTCAATCCCTTATTCCCTTTCTATCCGCGGCCACCGGATCTGCAGCAATGCCCCCTCTCTAAAAGAATATATCGAAACTCTCCATCACTCCCTCAGAGAACGAGAGTACCCAGAGAAGTTGCTTTTAAATAAAATCCTGTCTCCTACTGCAAAATATACCCCTCGGACCAAGACCCACCAACCTGACCAACTTAACCTTGTCACCACATTCTTCCCTGGTGCACACAGGATCAAAAACATATTGAAAGACCTGTATCCAATCTTAAAAAACAATACCTCTACTTCCCTCCTCCTACCTTCATGTCCCAAAGTTTCCTATAAGCGTCCCTCAAATCTTCGGGACATTTTAAAATCCACTAGACCCTCCCTGCAACCCACCGCCCCCCCTCCGCCACTTTCCTCAACATGCGGACGCCCGAGGTGCAAATGCTGCTCTCTCCTCCGCCCCTCCGCCACCCCCTCCCTCAAAAGATCTTCCTCTACGGCCAATTGTACCACCAGCAACATCATCTACCGCCTTTCCTGCAATTTCTGCCCTGCCTTCTATGTGGGAAAATGTACCACCCCCCTCAATATCCGTATGAACAATCACCGCCATGCCACCAAAACTCCACCTTTTCTTGATCCCATTCCCAAACATACCGCCTCCCACTCTCAAAATTTTGACGATTGTTTCTCCCTAGAGATCATAGAAGCCCTTCCTCAATCCGCCGGTAATGTTGACGTGAAAATTCGTGAATACGCCCATATTTGGGTGACAAGAGCATTCGAAAAGCCCGGGCTAAACCTAGCCCATTGAATTAAAAGCCCAATAGCCACCTCTCTCTCCCCACCACTATCCATTCGCACTTACCCCCCCTTTCCTTCCTCTCTGCCCTTTCCTTCCCAAGGGAACAGAGCGGACTCATCATTCCTCTACCGCTGACGAAGGCGTCCTGACGCCGAAACGTACAAGTTTTATTTTGTGAGTGTCCTTTTTGCGTGTTTCTGTGTTTGTTTAGTGTATCACTGTTTTATTTATGCATGTGCATCGTCGCCGAGAGCGATTTTCTACCAAGACATTATATATATATATATATATATATATATATAAATTCAAACTTACAGGAGGTAGGAAAAAGAGGAAAAGATAAAGAATTCGTTCTTACGGGAACGTTTCGAACCAGTTGGTCCTTCGTCAGCTCTAGAAGCTGACGAAGGACCAACTGGTTCGAAACGTTCCCGTAAGAACGAATTCTTTAACTTTTCCTCTTTTTCCTACCTCTTGTAAGTTTGAATTTATATATTTGTGGCCAATTGGCGAAAACTTCCAAAGATTATATATATATATATATATATATATATTGTAACCCGTGTCCACACGAGTAAGGGGAAGGGGAAATGGGAGGAAAGGTGGGAGGAAAGGAATTCAGGGACGGGGAGGCGGGGAGGAAAGAGGGATGCCGACTAAGCTTTTGAGCAAATGGGTTGGGGTTCATCAACGATCGCGGGGTTTCGAAGTGACTTAATGCATAATGGCGAACGGATGGTTCCGCGAGGACAGGTTTGTGGGCAGAGACAGTAAAACATGGAAATATCCTTTTGCAATATCGAACTATTTAATTCAGAGAGTAACACTAAATACTAATCTAAAACTAAATTTAAACAAAACAAATTATGATGCGTAATAATTGCAACAATACATGGCGAACATTCGCAAAATGTCAATCAAATGAAACAGTTTTACCCTTCAAGGTCCTTTTTCCCATTTCGAGAATCACTAGGGAAAAGTTACAATATTTTAACGGTTTGAACTTAACAATTTCTACAATCACGCACCCTCAATTGAAAACTAAACACATTCACACGGGACCAGGGGGGAAAAACACGGGAATAAATATGTCGACAGTACGAAACTTGGGGCACTTTCTTCTTGGGTTGGGGAATCTCTTCTTTGAACTATAATAGGACTATTCTTCTTGGATTGGGAATGGGGGGGCTCTTCTTTGGTCTAGGAATGGCCGTTTTAGGCGGGCGGGATATAAGTGGTACTTATCGTTATCGGGGATAACTGGTGCAACTGCGGCGGCGCTGGCAATGATCGCCCCGTGCTCTGCACGTAGCAGCTGATGATGTAGTTGGTTTTACTTGAGCGGAGACAGGCGACGGCGATGGCCACGGATTCCTTGGGACCGCTACTGGACACGACTTAAATTCAGCTTCCTTATGCGTCGGTCGTCTCTCCCTTTCCGTTCCTCGTCCGCACAATGCGTCTCTCTCGCTCTCCAACCAATGTTTCAGCCCTCCTAATTTTTGGGTGTCAGCCGCCACCACAAGAACCATCACATGTAAGTAAGTCCCGCCCCGACCATCCTCTGCCATTTATATGCGCTAGCGCGCGGGGTGAGAAGGGGGGGGGTTAGGGGGATAAGGGGAGGTGGCTTCACTTGACGCAGGCCGCATTATATTTCGAAGCACAGTCACTTGCAAAGCATGAGCGGTGGATGGAGGGGGGGGGAAAAAGGGAAGGTCGTCCGCCGAACGGCGGAGATACACTTAAGAAAGGGGGGGGGAGAACGTGGTGCAGGGAACTCACACACTCGAACACACATGAATCATTCACTCACACAGCGATGACCTTAAAATTAACACAATATACAGCACAAAACCGCCTCTTCCACAAACCCATTGCAACCGTCCAATCGGGAACGGTTACAACTGCCTCCCTCTCCCAGACAAAAAATTGCCGCTGGGAAAAGACACGGGAATTTATTTGTAAAAGAAAAAGAAAAACAAAAGAAAAACAACTCCAACCCTCACAAAATAAAGGGTGGTAAAATAAATCAAACTTTTAACGCGTCCCACGCGCTGAAATCTTAGTCAAACTCAAAAGGAAAACAAAAGACTATAATGTCTCGGAAAAATAAGGAATCAGGTTGTGGAAATTGTGGACGCCAATAACATCTCCCTCCTCACTTCCCAGCTCACACGCGTTTCGTGCGACCACCCTGCGAATAACATACGGGCCTTTAAAAATAGGGAAGAATTTATGAAATAGTTTTAACTTCGAGTCGGACTGCTTCGGAGCTTTCAAGAGAACCCTATCTCCTTCCCTGAATTCGTAAGTTTTCGCCTTCTTAGCGTTTTTCCGCTTCCTACCGGAACGTCGCAAATTTCTAAGAACCAATTGAGTAACCCTACCTGGCTCCGGCTCGTCCCCTTCTTCTTCTTCCGGGAGCATGGCATAGGGCCGTCTAGGCTTAACGCCGAAATGAGCTTCGTAAGGTGACATTCCGATAGATTCATGGGGGATTTCGTTAAGCCATTTATTGATGAGGGGAATCACCTCGGGCCAACTCGTATGCCGGTCCGCACAATACACACGAAAAAGCCGGGATATTTCCCGCATGATCCTCTCACTTGGATTCGACTGTGGGTGGCGAATAGAAGAATGGATTACTTTAATCCCTCGGTCACGTAACGTTCTACACCATACTTCACTGGTAAACTGCGTTCCATGATCAGTAAGAACCTTCTCGGGTCTACCACATTCAACAATGAATTTATTCATTAAGTGAGTTAAACAATTCCTACTGGTAGGTTTATTAATAGGATAGACTCGCACAAATTTGGAAAAGACATCCACAATTACAAGTACAAATTTATTGCCCGCCCGGGATTTCGGAAGGGGGCCATACAAGTCGAGGGCGTACAATTCCCGGGATTTAGAGGGTATGATATTCTGCATGGGGCCTGCAAATACTCTATTAGGGTATTTGGTTTTCTGACATAAGTCGCATTGGCGGATTATTTTTCTAATGTGACGTCCCATACCCTTCCAAAAGAACCTTTCCCTAAGGATCAAGGCGATCTTCTGACTTCCAAAATGTGCGAACTTAGTGTGAGCATGTTTAATTAATCGCTCTGCCTGTCCGGACGGGACCCATATTCGGAACTCGGGCCGATCCCTACCCACTCTTATATGAATAATTCCCAGTTGGTCTTTAAACCTATCCGATCGTCGACTAATATTACGGAAAGAAGGGTGGCACCGGGGTAATTCACCACTTAGGAATCGAATGACCGGACCTATCCTCGGATCGTCCGCCTGGGCTTGTCTCAGTTCTTCATCGTCTCGCCATGGCGTGACCTCGATCCCCAATTCAATATCAGCGATAACAAACTCCCTATCACCCTCGGTTGTTCCGCCCGTCTCACAGGGATTCCGGCTCATCCCCTTAGCACCGTCCTCCAACATTTGATAGAACAACATGGGTCTTAACCGTTGGGGTATGGCGTGGAGGGAATAATAATTTTCCACACCGCGCATGAACGCCACGGGGTGTTCGGATGGCTTACCACGGAAAACCAGTTTCGGGGGTGGATTGGGGACATTTAAGGAAGAATTTACACCATTTATTTTTTTGTGCTGATTGCCCTCAATTTCGGACATAATCTCATCCATCTTCCTCTTCTGTTCGATTTTGACTTCCTCCAATACGTTCGCGTTTCTCGACACGTTCTGTAACACTACTTCGACTTGGCTTTTCACGTTCCCAATCTCTACTTGGTCAGCTTGGGTTTGGGCGTTCAATCTTTCAATCCGACACTTTAGATCACTTTCAATGGCACCTATTTCCATCCTAACCTCCCCAACCTGTTCGCCTATTCTTTTCTCTACGTGCCCTGCAAGTTCAACTCGGACCTCATGGATTTCCTCCCGGAATTTTGCAATCTGACCCGAAATCCTCTCTTCCATTCTAGCATTATTCTCCTCCATTTTTTTATTATTCTCCTCCATTTTTTTATTATTCTCCTCCATTTTTTTATTAATGTTCTCTCCCATTTTATTTATATTCTCTCCCATTTTTTTTTTATTTTCTCCCATTTTATTTATATTCTCTCCCATTTGTTTCATAAACATCATCATGTCTTGCATAGTACAGGGGCTTTCAACTGCCACTGGGCTAACATCACTCTGCTCGACTCCCGGCATATTCTGCGTGACAATGTCTTCCTCCCCACTAGACACTTCGATTATGCTCAACGGATTATCCTCAACCGACTCCGCCTCATCGTCCTTCGGGGGTTCCCTATAATTTTGGAAGCTACTGCCCGAGTAAGCCATGCCGCCGAAATTTAACACAGAAAAAGGAAAATACACGAGAGAAAATGAACATACGCTATATTTAAAGTGATTAAATGCCCGTACGTTAAATGCAAAGGGTAACACGCTTAACGAGGTCAAAATCTCGGCCAACGTTAAATTAAAATACAACGAATTGCGAGTGAATGCAATTAGTTCAAAATGTCCCACAATGTCAAATTCCAGCCACACGTTAAACCCATCGTCGAATGACAAGCCCCACGTTGGGCGCCATTTGTAACCCGTGTCCACACGAGTAAGGGGAAGGGGAAATGGGAGGAAAGGTGGGAGGAAAGGAATTCAGGGACGGGGAGGCGGGGAGGAAAGAGGGATGCCGACTAAGCTTTTGAGCAAATGGGTTGGGGTTCATCAACGATCGCGGGGTTTCGAAGTGACTTAATGCATAATGGCGAACGGATGGTTCCGCGAGGACAGGTTTGTGGGCAGAGACAGTAAAACATGGAAATATCCTTTTGCAATATCGAACTATTTAATTCAGAGAGTAACACTAAATACTAATCTAAAACTAAATTTAAACAAAACAAATTATGATGCGTAATAATTGCAACAATACATGGCGAACATTCGCAAAATGTCAATCAAATGAAACAGTTTTACCCTTCAAGGTCCTTTTTCCCATTTCGAGAATCACTAGGGAAAAGTTACAATATTTTAACGGTTTGAACTTAACAATTTCTACAATCACGCACCCTCAATTGAAAACTAAACACATTCACACGGGACCAGGGGGGAAAAACACGGGAATAAATATGTCGACAGTACGAAACTTGGGGCACTTTCTTCTTGGGTTGGGGAATCTCTTCTTTGAACTATAATAGGACTATTCTTCTTGGATTGGGAATGGGGGGGCTCTTCTTTGGTCTAGGAATGGCCGTTTTAGGCGGGCGGGATATAAGTGGTACTTATCGTTATCGGGGATAACTGGTGCAACTGCGGCGGCGCTGGCAATGATCGCCCCGTGCTCTGCACGTAGCAGCTGATGATGTAGTTGGTTTTACTTGAGCGGAGACAGGCGACGGCGATGGCCACGGATTCCTTGGGACCGCTACTGGACACGACTTAAATTCAGCTTCCTTATGCGTCGGTCGTCTCTCCCTTTCCGTTCCTCGTCCGCACAATGCGTCTCTCTCGCTCTCCAACCAATGTTTCAGCCCTCCTAATTTTTGGGTGTCAGCCGCCACCACAAGAACCATCACATGTAAGTAAGTCCCGCCCCGACCATCCTCTGCCATTTATATGCACTAGCGCGCGGGGTGAGAAGGGGGGGGGATAGGGGGATAAGGGGAGGTGGCTTCACTTGACGCAGGCCGCATTATATTTCGAAGCACAGTCACTTGCAAAGCATGAGCGGTGGATGGAGGGGGGGGGGGAAAAGGGAAGGTCGTCCGCCGAACGGCGGAGATACACTTAAGAAAGGGGGGGGGAGAACGTGGTGCAGGGAACTCACACACTCGAACACACATGAATCATTCACTCACACAGCGATGACCTTAAAATTAACACAATATACAGCACAAAACCGCCTCTTCCACAAACCCATTGCAACCGTCCAATCGGGAACGGTTACAATATATATATATATATATATATATATATATATATATATATATATATATATATATATATATATATATATATATATGAATGCCGCTCTTGAATACAATTATGTTAACATGCTTTTTCATGTTGTTTCATTTACGTAAAAATAAAGTTTCCTCATGGATGCATGGTTCTCGAGCCACAACAAAGATCTGTTATAGAAGGTGTGTCATGTCAACCAGTCAAAAAAAGGAAAGACAAAATGGAAAAAATCGGGATGAAAACGGAGAATTGGTGAGGTATATTTTGGTAAAATTATTGTCTCGCTTTGATTTTGTTGTAAATGCAAATGGAGTGAAGATATGGAAGGTATAATTCTTAAATCCATCAGTTCGTAATTAAATATTTCCAAAACTTAACATCTCTCAAGCCTTCATAATGTCATTTGACCCATATCAGTCTCATGGAGTGACTCATTGTGTGATATCTTCGCATTTATTGTTTAAGGGGTCTCGGGCGGTACCTAATCGTGAGTCATTGAGTGCTAATTTTAATATCATTTAAAGTTAGGGAAAGTAAAGTCATGGACCACATTTCACTTATGAGCATCGGCTTATACGGTGGAAATCACCATATATGCAGTGATTTAAATGGTGAAAAAATTTAATTTAGAATATTTTACCTTTATTAAAGCATTCGTATGTCTTGAATTCACGGCGTAGAACTGGAAATTTAAGCGAAAATCATATCCAAATACGCTTCTTTTACTCGGAAACATACCTTGATATTAGTTAGCAACCATTGCCATAATATTAAATATGTTATTATTCGTTTGCGAGAAAATCTGTTTCATGTAATCGACTTACTACGAAGTTATATGTCATGTGCCGTAAGGTTTCGTGTATAAATATTATTCAATTAACAAGAAACCAAATCGGTAACATGCTGTTTTTTCACATTTATCTATAGATAGCTGGTAGTTATCGGCGTGACTTTATGGAGCTTAATATTCATTTTGAGCAAAAAGGTTAAACTTTATTTTACCCACATTAAACTTTCATTTTCACGGCCATGGTTTCGACGGTTAGAGTCGAAACTGTGGTCGTGAATATAAAAATTTAAATTGAAAAAAATTCCCTTTCGGCATTGGCCTACAGGCGCGGGTAGATTTCGAAGTTCATATTTTTAATAAATACTAGCGAACAACACGAACAGCTGAATTGGAGTCGGTTGAAGTATACGCTCCATGTTTCAGCACAAAAAAGTTGATATTAGCCGAGTTGTAGCCAGATATGTATTGCCGCGCGCCACCTGGGTGGTAAAATTGTTTGATTCTGTAACATGATGCGTAGGAGGCAAATAAGCACAGTAGTACATGCATGAGCTTTAGATGGCGGCGGAAATCAACCAATGAGTACACGTCTTTTGAAATCATGACGTCAGGACGCTCTCTGCCACTGACTAGCGCTGAATCGCCGCAAAATATTCACCCCGACTGAAAGTTCCAGGGGCGGCCGTTTCTTATCAAAACTGAAACCTCCCTCGGTGAGTAGCGAGACGTTATTTTTTCGTAAAGGCTCCATTTTATATCGACACATTATTTATACGTAATATTTGAGTTGTTTGGAATTTTATTTGTGCTGAAACATACGTTTATTAACCTGCAATGCGTATTGCAAGGCTTAAATAATGAAATAAATGCGTAGCAACGGAAATGATAAATGCTCTAAAATTGCATAATTTTTACGTGAAAAGTTCAAACTTCTCAGTTCATCGGTCGAGGGAGACAAATTGGTTAAATAAATTATAAACTATAAGGATTAAGCTTCGTTTTAGTCCAAAGATCAAACTCATTTCATTGGATAATTCAAAAACAATTGAACATGTGTCCGGAAACGCACCGTTATTCAGTTGTCTGTCGGTATGCGTTTTTCACGGAAACCCCGCTAAATAAAAAAAAATTTAAGATATGGACTTGATATTTTGTATATCTTTTAATGGAAATGTTTTAAAATAGTATGCAATATTTAATTATTTTCTAATACACCGTTTCAAAATGGTAGACAGTCAAACTTTTCAATCCTTAATATCTTTGCACACAGAAATTGTATTAGAAAAGTGCAAGTATGAAAAAGTTGCGCCTTTTATTTACAAATAACATGGTATCAATAACATTTTCATGCCTAATAAAACAATGAAGTGGTCAACCGATTTTCAAACCAAACGACATAGAGAGTTCAATTCACACATACAATAATAAACCATAAATGATTTCAAAACAAAAACAAGCAGATACTTTTACATTTGCTCAATCAATAAAAGGAAATACATCTTTTTATACATAAAAAGTACATTGAATTGTTAAAATATAGTACAACATACTTGAAAGTGTTGAAAATGCAGCCTTCCTGTAGCAATACAACTCTCGCAACGCCTATTAACAGACTCGTACACTACAGCCAGTACATTTTTATTGTTCCTAATTTAATTTGCAGCATCTTGAATTAGGTCTTCCAACTGCTCCCTGCTATTGATCCGCTGGCCATAGCTTGTTTCATTTGGCCCTCCTAGGTCGGTACTGTGGCCTCCTAGGTCGGGTGACCTAGGAGGTCACAGTACAGAAGTGCATTAACTCTCTTTGTCCTTTGGTTTGAAAATCGGTTGACCATTGTTGTAGAGGGTTATGGACATTTTATTGGAATAATATTGTTGTATGTGTGCATTAAACTCTTGGACATTGGTTTGAAAATATATTGGCCATTTCATTGTTTTAGTAGGCATGAAACATTTATTGATACCATTTTATTTGTAAATAAAAGGCGCAACTATAATTGCACTTTTTTAATACGATTTCTGTGTGCAAAGATATTAAGGATTGAAATTTTTGACTGTCCACCATTTTAAACGGTGAATTAGAAAATAATTAAATATCGTATGCTATTTTAAAACATTGACATTAAAAGACATACAAAATAACAAGACTTTATCTTAAATGTTTATTTTATTTAGCGGGGTTTCCGTTAAAAACGCACACCGACAGACAGCTGAATAACGGTGCGTTTCCGGACGCATATCCAGTTGAATTTGTTTCTCATTTTGATCTGCTTAGTCATATCCTAAAATATTACAGAGTCATTACGAAACACCCTGTATATAAATATACCATTGCCCTTTGTAACGATTACAAAAGGTAGTCTTTCTTCTAAATCTACCTAAAAAGTGAAGTTAAACCTTTTCATTCAAAATCTATAGACAGTACTAATTAGGACACACATGCAAAGTTTCACGCATATTTGTTCGTGAACAAAAATAGCTTCAACCACCTAAATGGAATGAGCACGATAGCGGGATTGTATCATTTTTAGCCCGCATGTGCATATATAAATATGTCTTGCGTCTTTGGATATTTTCTCACTGCAGTCTCGTGGCATCCGATTCTTTCGCGGCAAACAAAAGAAGACTTATGCCCAATTCATCTCGGTACAAGACCCGCGCATGCGCCGTTCCCATCCTCGACCTCTCTTCTGTTTGCGTGCGCCCTGCGCAAGTCAATTTTCCCCCGCCTCCGTGCCAATCCTCTCTCTCCCGCGTAATATCATTCGACGCGTCACGGCAGTCACATCCCTCAAGGCCCCTCGCTTCGAATCTTCATCTCGACTTCCATTTCTTTCGGGCCCGAGATAGGCGGCGTGAATAATTAGCGGGGATGGGCGATAGCGGGGTGTGGGGCCCGGGAGGGGGTTGGGCGGCAGGGGGTTGGGCGGCCGGGGGGGGTGGGGAAGGGGGGGGACCCGTCTCGTTGGCCCGGAGGGGGTGTCAAAGCTGCAACGCGGTCGTCACGCGCACCATTAACTTTCAAAAGGTGGTCTGGACCGACACCGCTCTTCTCTCTCTCCGGTCGTCGGAGAGAAATAAATGGTTTGTAATTTTTCCTGCAACCTCCTTCCGCGGGCATAATCGCCGTCGACGGTGGTGTATCATGGTGTCATTCCACGAGTGAGTGGGACGAAATTGATACAATTAGTTTTTCCAACTTGTCAATTCGTGGAAAAAATAATATTTTTATTTATTCACCGAGTAATTTATTTTCTTGAAATAAATGCAAATGCCCTCAATGTGCTTTTTAATTTGCGAGTCTTCTTTGATATAAATTATATATCTCGCAAATATCAAATTTCAAGTAAATTGTATGATTGCAATGAGAAGTTAGCGAGAGGATTTCGTGAACAATTAAAGGGGTGCTACACTTAAGTCTTAAGTTGTGTAATCAATTAGGCATTTGGGTATCCTCGGGCGCATTAAGTATTTTGCCTCTCTGGGATTGTGTGTTCGTCCTCTTTCAGCATTTTCGCGGGCTTTTGAAAGAGCGGTGGACTTGAGGAGGGCAATGAAAGACCTTGTAAAATGATCATGGAGACACCTTTATAATATTTACGGATATGTTTAGGATCATATAGTCTTTATGGTTTATGAAAAGAAAGATCATAGTTTAAATCATCAAATAGACGATGGGGCAGCAAAATGGGTCTATGGAGCAAGCTCGCTTCATTAAGTGTCTATACAATCCGCAGAAGCAGTAGAAGTAACGTCGTTGGTTGGTTTGCTATCAGGATGAGGCGACCGACAATAGAAGTAATTTGCGCTGTTGAGGATAGGTGGGTATGTTGGTATAGAGAGAATAATTTAGGGAAAGGAAGAAGGGTGGAGAAAAAACGGACGTCGGCATTAGCCTGCTCTTAACGAAAGGCGCATAGGGAACCAGCGTTTAACGGCCTATCCGTCGGACGGAGTACCTATTCCAGCTGAACCTCTCTCCACGCAGCACCCAAGAAAGGATCGGAATTCTACTGAAAAATATTGTCACTACCGTTATCCCAATAAGTACCCTATGGATAGGAAAGAGGAACACTAGTCACCATTCCAAACCGATCCTCATGTTATCCGTCTTATGCTAATATTCACCCTTAAATATATGCAAACGTATATTTAATTTCCATGATCGTTTATCTGTAACAGATTATTTTGTTTACTCGATTGGACCGTAATAATGTAAATGCAATCTTTTATGGGACCTAGTCTTGGTAAGTGTTCGACTCTTTGCTATTCCACACACATATTTTATTCACATCATGAAGGAGTTCTACAAAGTAATGAAGTCCGTGGCATAATTCGACTCTTTTTCCTTCCACAAAGCTATTGTTCAAATGTAAGCGTA
Organism: Pyrrhosoma nymphula; assembly: GCA_963573305.1. NCBI lineage: Eukaryota > Metazoa > Arthropoda > Insecta > Odonata > Coenagrionidae > Pyrrhosoma > Pyrrhosoma nymphula. The sequence continues at coordinate 13,444,227 of OY754333.1, read as the reverse complement.
GAATAATATTGGTGACAGCTACTACTGGTAGGGGTAAGGTTTTACATGGGACTAACTCTGCCCCCTTATAGTCCAGTAAATGAAATTTTGCATACATTATTTTGAAAAAGAAGACAGTTGCCTAGTGTTAACACCAATTTTAAGTTGTAAATATAGAGAATTTTCAATCGGCCACCATGCCAACCTGGTCCACAGCAGTTCTTTGGGTGGATGATGATTAATGTCTTTTGCCACGTGACCGATAGGTGGGTAATTCTAAGCAGATACGATTATTTGTATCGGCACAAACCCACTAATAACGATAAACAATAGTTTCACTGAGTGAAAGTTTCTCGGGTTTTTACACCGGGTAAGATTTTTTAAATTTATCAACGTTTCGATTGTTGACTCAGCTATCATCATCAGGATAATGAGTTGAGTGAGGATTCTGGCGGTTATGTATAGCCACAGATGGCTGAGTCAACCATCGAAACGTTGATACATTTAAAAATTACTACCCGGTGTGAAACCCGAGAAACGTTCACTCATATTATTCGCCGGGAAAACCTTAAATCCTTAATAGTTTCACTCTCCACGTGACAGAAGCTTAAGAAGTGTTCTCCACGCAACATCCCAAGAGGTAATCGGCATTCCTAGGAAAAATCTCACTCACTACCTGAATACGGCCATAGGTCCATGGAGTATTAGGCAATTAAAGTTTAAAGAAAAAATACCAAATGCTGAATGTGAAGAATGCCGTAATCAGTCACTTATCGAGCAATATGGAGTGAAGACGTGTAGTAAAGCCATATTGGTGTTGATGACAGCTAATGATGAACTTGCGAATGTTTCTCAAGCATGCCATGCCACGCATCAAAAGGTTGATATTCATGTTCAAGTGGCAGTTGTTTCTAGCCTGAAGTTAATAATAGTCGCTCTCAGATCATTTTTAATGAAGTGTAGCGAAAATCTTCTATGTTTTCCTCATTTAAAAGGAATTAATTTTTATACTTGTGTGCTAAAACACCACCAAAAAAAGAGAGTCATAAGATATATTTGTACGTTAGTTTCCGATTAATTATTGCTATTATAAGAGATAAAGTACTGACAACAATGTGATGCATCATTTTTCAATTACTTTAACTTTTATTTTATTTTATGTAATTAGCTGGATCAAATAGCACTGTCAGGTTGGCTGTCTTATTTCAGCATGCTAAGCATGGGGAGAAAACACTTGTAACGTTATTAATTTCGTTGAATACACACTATAAATCAGAGCTAGCATAGCGCATGAGTGCATGCCCATGGCATATGACATAACTTTGAAAGTATAAGGTAAAGAGCTTTTTAATTAAGGGTTGCAATGCGGTGAAGCTAGAATAATTAATATTCAATTAGTTTGGAAATCATACCCTCAAGCGTGTGGAGGAATTTTGACAGAAGGAGAAAAGTTACGCAGGGAATAACACCCTTTCCGAGGGACGCTGTGTTACGCAAGGAATATTTTTTATTGCCCTTCAGGTAATAATGAAAAATCGGATGAAATTTTCGCCTGCAGTTCATTTTTCATTTGCTCTGAGGCATTTATAGCTATGCATTCATACGAAATAAATTTGAAAAACTCATAATAATACAGATATCATGCGAGACATGGTGGAACTCAATCTGGACCTACGTCGACTAGTGATATGCATCCATTAAGAATTGAAGATATCTTTCAGAGTGCCTAGAGAGAATATAAATCTGAGACTCGTTTAACACTTATGTAGAGGGAATTTCATAAACGATAAAAAAATTAGGATATAAAAAATAAAGTCATGCGCAGGACTCCAATAATTTTACATGGGAAACACAGTCAAATTGTCAAATAGCCAATGATGATGATTACGTACGGATTTCGCGAAACAGACCCTCCATTAGCGAAGATTAACATTGGCAAGCCACGTTTCTTTGCCATCCTAACGCATTCAAGTACGACTATGATAGCTCGTTAAAATGCTACACCTCGACGAAACTCTCGCTAACGAGTGGCTTCAAACACAGGCTCAGTATTCATCGCCACGCTGCTTGTCTCCTTTCAAGAAATATCGTTTCGAAAAACATTCCTCCGCTCTCCGCTTCCTCTCTTTCCTTTTTTTTGCATCCACTAAATTTTTGCCCGCTTCCCTCTCCTCCCTCGCAGCGATTACGCGGCCCTCGGCTTAAACGATTTAGTACTCTCCTCAGCAGCGCAATAATAATTGGTGCCGCGTCGCTTCGCCTATATCATTGCTGCACTCCATTTAAGTCCCAGGGTTTGCACTGCCACCGGAACCTGGGGTTAAGGTCCTGGGGCTGGCTGAGAGAGGGAGAGAGACTGTTGGCAGTGTTGCCAAGCTATCGATTTTTGGGAAGACTTAGGCAGTTAGACGTAAATTTTGGGAAAATTGTGTTTTTCACGACAAAAAACAAGTGACTTGAAGTCTATTTAAAAAAATAATAATTTTGATTGTACAGCAAATCAAATTAATTTAATTGTTACGTCCATATCTTATTCGACGTCACAATATTTCATGCCATTTCACGGTCAAATAGCGAAACCCTTCAATTGTTTTATCTTAATATATTTTAAATCACGTCCCAAGCCATCTTCCTCACTATTTCTCATCCCGCCTTGCATTCATATGCCCAAATCATTAGATGAACGACTAATCGCTTATCTATTCAGGGTGACGACAGGCCAGTAAAACCTGGAAAAGTCATGTAAAATGCGAATGCTTTTCAAAGTCAAAATATGATCATTTTCAATTAGTGAGGCGCACGACTCTAGGCAATGTCTATTGGTGTGTGGACTTGGGGCCTCACAGAGGAATTGGAATACTAAGTTGGTTTTAATAAAATAACATTATGCCCATAAATAAACTTTATGGTCATATTCATTAAATTTATGCTAAGGAAAATGGAATTTTTGTGTCATTTGTGTCTCCACTGATTGTGTACAGCTAATTCGAGGCCCTTATCACGGCAGAGACCTAAGAATAATAATAACTTTAAAAAGTAAGCCTATTTTTTCTCGGAAGGTGGTGTTCCGTTTTTTGGAAAACTTAATTCCCTCATAGTTGGAGGGAAGGCTTTCCGCATTGGCTGATCATGCTGGCTCTAGGTTTTCGTAACAGCTGCTTCGGAAAACCTAGATCCATTTATTCCCTCATATTACGTGCATTAGGGACATTAGTGCGTCAATTCGTTGAACTCCTATTATTTCATGTTCTCTAAAACACAGTGTAAAGAATGGAATGTCCACCGGGAAAAATAAAAGAATTGTCCAGGAAAACCTGATAAAGTCCTGGAATTTCATACTTCCTGATAAAGGTAGTGTTACCAAGCTAGCGACATTCATGAAGTCTTCGGGGAAAATGTATAAATGATGGTGCCTATAGTAGCGACAAATCTAACAATTTTTCTGAAAAATTGTTTATTTGATGATAAAAGTAGTCGTGACTTTATGCCTTTTTTATCGTTTGAAAACGTTATGGTAAGATAATGACGTAACTGAAAAAAACAGGCATTCCTTGTTCGCCTTGTTAAGCCATTTATATTCTACCACTAAGCGACCTACATTTTTGTCCGCAATTGTGACATGGTGAGAGGAAGTGAGAATCCCTTTTTTTACCACCTTGAGCCCATTTTATTTTAGTTAGGAGGTTTCAAAAATACTAAAATTGGTTTAAGGGTTCTTAAATATACTATAAATTCGTAGGGTAATAGATAAAAACATGGAGAAACTAATGATGAGATAAAAAAACATACCAACGGAGTAATTAAAAATAATTGCCAAATAAAACTGATACACCAGCGCATTTTAAAAACCAGCTACTGGTCATTTCAAGAATTAATGAAAATTTAAAGTGCTAGTTGACAACTTTACTGATGAGTGACTGATGGCCTAATCACAAATAGAACTTCATTTATCTCCATACTAAGTTTATTTAATCGACCTAGGTTTGAAACCTATGTTAGTTAACAGTCTGTAAATTTCCAATTATATTTTTGAAATAATACTATCAAGATTTAATAAATCATCTGAGCGAAAAATGTATATTTTGTGTAATTCCATCTAGTGACAAAACTAGTTACTCCTATCTTTTTTCTGTTACTGACAAATTAGCGCGTTTTTACTTGAAGTTACTGACCGGATCTGAATATGAGTTGGCAACACTGAGAGAGTGACTATCTGAGCTGTGTGTGAGAGCTATAAGAGGTGGTGGTGTGAGAAAGAAGGACGGATGGCGGGGGGAGGGGAGAAAAGTGGGTAAAGTGGCGGGAGAGAAGGAGGAAAGGATGGGGACATAGGAAACGGCTTAGCGAAGGAACCCCCGGGGTCATTCCCCACCTCGGCGTCGGCCCACATCGGGTCAAAAGCCGCTTCTGAATTACTTCCCCTCTCCCTTCTGCATCTACCTCTCTTCCAAGTCCCTACTCCTTTTCCCAGCACCCCCTACGTTCATCATCTTCATCTTTTCATCTTCCCTATTTCCTCCTCCTCATTTTCGACCTACCGAACCCCGGTTCCTAGCTGGGATCGCTATATTTTGCCATCTCGTGACGCTTGATAAAAAAGGTAATGGCTAAGGTTTGCCTAAGGAGGAAATTAAAATAGCTGAACACACCGTTTATCAGTTTCTTTGTATAAATAGGTATTTCGTGCAAACTGACGGGGAAATGGCCTGGAAGCAGAGCCATTAATTAAGACTGTGAAGGTATTTTCGCACTCTAGTACTTTAAGCGGTTCTACAAAGCTCGAAAATCATTTTCATGGATTAAGAAAACATTTTTAAAGCAGGATGCAAATTGATATTCTTCAGAAAGTCTTAACTTTGTCTTAATCAATATAACAAAACTAACCTTCGTACTTAAATAATTTAAAAAATTATCAGAATAAGATTAAAATTCATGATTTCGATTTTCAATTGGTACATAAGTAATATCTATAAAATATATTGTAGAATTTTTAAGTTTTGTCATGGGGGCAAAGAAGATATTTTAAAGGTATTGAGTGATGCAAACGTTATGTTGATGATTTTTAGAGTTCTTAGAAAGAGTTAATAAGCATGACCAAGGAAAATGACCATCCATTTACCTTTCTTAAATTAGGTAGAATATCATCCTTAATAAACTGTATGTTTTATATTCATCAACCACATTCTAGCAATATAGACTGGAGTTGTGCTTTATGATTTTCAAGTTGCTTTCATGGCATATATTATCCTTGAAGCCAAGAGCACAAGTATAGCAAAGAGGATTCTATGATCTAAAACACATGTGGAATTTTGCTAATCTTCATTGTTATAGTCCGCGGTACTGATATAATTAAGAGGTATGCATCCATACATATTTTTCATTGGTAAATGATTTAATTTTTTGCCTTTAAAAAAATTATTGCTCATCGAAACACATTTATAAATTCCCTTTCTGGTCCCTGGGAAGTTAAACCTCCTACATTAAACTTCAAAGGACTTCCACTAAACATCAAAATGCATGAAACCGGCCGCAGAACAACATACAATTCGTATGACTAAGTATGCAGGTAAGGAAAATCAAAATATTTTTTTAGGGTATCTGTATTGATACGCATTACTTTTGCTAGCGGTCAAGCTTTGTATGCCTTTCTATCACTTTCCGCTGAGACATTTATATCCCGTCAAAGACCCCCTTGATTGAATAAAAAGTATCTTGCGCGAAAGTCGAACAGCCCTGAATAATTGTGTTTTTAAATGGATTTAATTTGCTACGCTAAAGAAATATATTTTTGAACTGATGAATTTTTAAATATTCGATTTGATTGAAGGAGCATAAATGCAATAAAATTCTGTATGATAAAATTATTTAGGTTTCGAACCTTATGTTCAATACGATTGATAATTACTGTAGCATCTCATTCACCACCACCGAAGAAGATAATTTCCGTAAAGCGATGGCAAACTCTACACGCCTTTTGTGTAGTAGGATAAGGATGTGTAAGAAAGTTCTTGATTAACAACCACTAAGTCAACAATTGCAGAACGTGAAGGTAGTGAATGGGGTTTAACACTTCCTTCTGGTGAAATGTCCTGCGTAGAAAATTTAAATATTGAGTGATGGCGAATAAATGTATAAAGACATTGAGGGAAGATTTTGTACTTCATTGTAGGTACTGTACTAGTATGTACTGTGCCTGGGTCTAAGGGTCATCTGGAATAGTCTCTGGATCTGGTGTATTTTCGTAAGGTTCAGTTTGCTGTCACAGTGGCGTCGTGATTGTTGAGTGGGAAGCTTATATTTCTCGTGAGCTTGCAAATGTTTGGCTTAAAAATGCCCCTGTTATTACCTGAGGAGTTCAGTTTGTTTTAAACAGAGATTTCACGTGCAAAATGTGTGTCACTGCTTCTTTTAAAGTGATTCCAAACCCTGCTACTCGTTGTAAATTTACGTGTAGTTTTGAAACCCAAGATACTCAGAATCAGTGACAGGAGAGACAAAAACATATCCACACTGTGTGGGTGTGTTTGTATAACTTCAACGGCTGATTCCAATCTAACATCGATTTACAATGATCAATTCAAGGTGGATACAATACGGATGGTTTTATGCCTTCACTCGTTTCTCTAAACGCGAACGATAGATGCCATAAGTGAGAGAAGTTTCTTTCCGGCATCTCGGCTCCAAATATACTAATTAAGTATTTTGAACTAAGATAATCTGTTGATGTTCTCCCAATATTCCATCCGCCTTATTAAGTTACCATCCTGCTGTAAATGATTTGAAACGAAGTCTGAGACCCATTTCACATTAGTTGTTTTTAGTTACTTGATTTAGTAGTTTCAGGGTATTTAAGACATCGTGATACTATTGACGGTTGCGGATTGGCTCATACGGCTCATGTGCATCATTTTTTATGTTACGAGACCGGCTATTTTCAAGGTAAACTTTTTTGTTGTATAAAGATTCATGTTTTATCTCCCTGGGGTACATTAACAACTCAAGGTTCAAAATAAATACACCTATTTAAATGTATAAAACGGATTGTCCTGACTCACTTATCAACGCACAGCCCAAACTACTGGTTTTACAAACGTGAAGTATTGAGGGTATATCTTAATCGTGGCGTACAGAGCAGTAAGAAAGGATTTTTGCGAAAAGTAATTTTTGGGATTGTCTTTACCCCATTATTGTTAACTTTTACTCCCATAAGAAAGACATTGAATTCGGTGCAGGGGTTTTTTTATTTGCTTTTTAAATTAGTTGCACTCAAGTTATTGGATGGAAATTTATATAATCAAACGCAAAAAAGAACGCTGTATTAAATTATTTCATTCAATTATCTTATACACTTAATTTTTGTCCCATTATTGCGTTATGTTTGCCCCTTGCTTTCTGGATTAAAGGTTTAGAGCAGAACTTCGATATTTTTTCTAGATTTTCTTGAACCTGAGATTTGGCCAAACCCGCGGTTTAATATTTAGGCGGCTAACTTTTGAAAAAAAATACTCTCTTGATTGAATTTGTTCTTACTCTATAGAGTTCCTTCGTAAAATTATGAGTTATCAATTCGGTGCAGAAGAACAAGAAATATCTGAGTGTTTTATTTGCTTTATTAGGTATTCGTTTCAATAATAGTTGTTTTTTAAATTTAAAAGGTAAATTTAAAAAGGTAATTTTTCTTTATGGTAATCCAAAGTGCACACATCCTAGAAGGAGTAATTAATGTTGAGTAATAGTTGACATTGTGACTAATTTCTTGGTCCGTAGTTTTCCTAGAAATTGATAATATTATTTTAAAAGAACGAATAAGGATAATATTTGCGAATTATCAATTCCTTAAACATGAATAAAAAAATACATTGAAAAATTAGCTTCATATCATGAGTTTTTAAAATAATTTTTGCTTCTTTAATAGTCTATAAGCACATTCGAGTATTTTTTCTGAGTCTCAATAAATGTAACGCATGCACACACACACATGAAATAAAAGTGATATTTTCTCCAAAGAATTCCTATGTTATCCGGAATAACGTCATTCGTTCGTTATATTTGTGGAGATGGGTAAGTGAGAAGATCTCCACGTTTATCGAATGAATTTATTAGAGCTTTTATGCAATGCCTCTTACAATCACAGTCCTTGACTTAGTTACATAAGCATAAACAAATCAACAATTCAGCAAGGCCTCCTTGGCAACAATACACAAGATGATGGCACCATTTACGGTCGGCAACCCTACGTAGTGGAGTCGTCTATGGTTTATAAAAATTGGGAAATCGAACCTTTCTTCCGGATTTTGTCGTTCGCCCTTCGCGTGTTGGTGCTGAGCCCGCAGGTGCAGCCTTGTATTCCGTATCTTCAGGGGTTAATTGGGTTTGTTTTTCGGCCTCAAGAACATATGCTGGTTTAACCCGGTCGATTGAAACCTTCATCTCTTCTCCCTTGATCTTCAGTGTAACCGTCTTCTTGTCCCGTGCAGTAATTTCATGTGGACCCGAATAGGGTGGCTGCAACGATTTACGAATAGGACCCTCACGTAGGAATGCATGGCTGCAACTCGACAAATCTTAGAAAATAAATTCCTTAGATTTTGAGTGTCTAGAAGCAGGAGCTGGACGCAACTGAGACATTGCCCTTTTAAGTCGTGATAGGAAGCTACTTGAATCCTCTATTATGCCAGAAGTAGAACTAATTAAATCACCAAAAAGTCGGAGGGGTTCGCCATAAACAAATTCTGCTGGAGGAGTATTGATATCTTCTTTGAACGAGCAATGGATTCCTAGTAAAACAAGCGGAAGGGCTTCTAACCAATTTATTCCGTGAGCCATTAACGCGGCTTTTAACTGGCGGTGAAATCTCTCCACCATACCGTTTGCCTGAGGATGAAGACTAGTCGTATGCAAAATCTCAATGCCGAATTTTCTTGCCGAATTACTAAAAATATACGATGTGAATTGTGTCCACCGATCAGCAGTGATCTTTTGTGGGCACCCAGAGCGAAAAATCCAACATGTTAACAAAGCTGCGGTAGTTGCCTACGCAGTGATGAATTGCATGGGTTGAACTTCACTCCAACGAGTGTACCGATCGATCACAGTCAGGCAGTAGCGGTAGGAATTAACTTGGCAGTTCAATTATATCAGCGTGTATGTGATAAGATCTCCAAGTTTATCGAATGAATTTATTAGAGCTTTTATGTAATGCCTCTTACAATCACAGTCCTTGACTTAGTTACATAAACATAAACATCAAATCAGCAAGGCCTCCTTGGCAATACTATAAAAAATCATGGCACCATTTACGGTCGCAACATATTTATATGCAAGATCCATTTTATGTAATCAGGCTGTTACAGGAATTCATATTGGATGGACACCTTAACGCTAAATTTTAACTTGTCGTCATATGCCATAATCATAAATTCTCTGCGGGCAACATTTTTCTCATCATTTTTGTTCTTCATTATTTTTCTGCACCTTATACCATCTTCATTATTTCATTCCACCTACGCAATCTCTTCATTTATTTTCCCTGCAACAGGTTACCATTCTCCACTCAGCCACGGCTACTATTTTCACTTTGATGTCATTTACTCCACCATTCTGCATATACCACCTTTTAATGTCTCACAAAAGCTTTCATCAAAATGCGCTCTATTATTTTGTAATTTATTAATATTATTCGTCTTTCTCTACATTCTCAGATTTTTTTCAGATCCTCAGACCTATTTGGCTGGCAGGTTATAACAAGCCTCAGCAAATATATATCTTGAACTTGCTTTCTGAATTCTTAGGGCCCTTCCTGATCATTCTTTTCATTTCTTAGGAAAATTTATTGAAAACCGTGAAGGATGAATGGTAAACTTCTTCATTTCTCCACCTGTGTCTGCGCATCCCATTTTTCAGAATGTCTTTTCAGTCTTCCAATGTTTGAGTTTTGCGTGGAAAAGATTTTATTGCAATGTGGGTGATATTTAAATCGTTTTTCATGGTCAAATTTTTGTTTTCATAATTTACCAAAAAGTAATTTCTAAGAAATCGATATTTTTGCATATTTTTTATTAAAGTACATATTTGTGCAAATTTTTTATCTTTGGCATACAATACATCACGTGTATCGTTTAACTAAGTTAGCTACTTGCTACATTGCAAAACGGATATTAATTACTGCTGTATATTACTCCTCAACCAAATTTACTGCGAGATATAATAATTGAATCTGATTGGATTCCACCCCGTGCACATAGTTGAGTTTTGGTGTTACCAAATCGACTGCTACCCAATCCCAAGTGACGAACCCGATTTCCACTCAGGCACACCAAATACCACTCGGCTTGTCATTATGTATGAGTTGAGCTCTCGGGTTTGGTTGCTAGCCGAGTAGTTTCCGGCACAGCCCCAGATGCTATAATTGTTCACACTATTAGTGCAGAATGCCGTTGTGCCGAGATATGTGACTTAGTTGCGGCAGTGAAGTTTCAGTTCAAATCCATAGCTTCTATTTTATAATTTAAGAGCTGTTCTTCTTTCAGAATGAGGAAAGGAGATAAGTGGCGTTTGCAATGATGTTGCTGAAATACCATAAGATACTTTCTGCAAAGAATGAGGGATGAATCCACAAAGACAGTGATTTAAAGCATAACTCACTCTTTTAAGCATATAGCAATGGAGAGCAACGATAGTAATCAGTGCGATATATCCCCACACTGCCATAAACATCTAACTTGTACCATACTCAATATCGTATTTATATGTAACAGAAATACTTTTGATGCAGTAGGGTAAATTAATGAATTTAATGTTTCACTATCCACTTGCGATACGCAATACATCCGGTGACGAAAATATAAAATTCAAAGAATAAATAATAGCATCGTAGTAGCCATTATGTGTTTCTCAAAGACTTGTTCTTGAAAACTAGATTATCTAAATATTCCTATCATTTACCTCACTTGTACAAATCAAGACTTAAATTCCAAACTCTTACATATTATGTGCAACAAGCCATACTCATGTATATTCCAGAATGTATTTTGGAGGACTCCTTAAAAATCTAATGCTATGAAGATGGTTTAGATGGGGAGCATCATAAACGGCCATACCTTGAAACTAAAAGAACTAAGTTGTTTACAGATTATAGTTAATGGCTTAATCTAAATTTGCATCTATTTTACTCTGGTTACAGATCACGAGGAAAGTTGTCGACTTCGATGTGGTGGGGTAAAGTCCACGTCGGTTACCCCTAGGTAGGGCCACCTTGGTAGATTGTTCAATATCCAAGGCATGCTTGTGTGTGTCACATGTGATGTTATCCTATTTTAATTTATTTATCGGATATTCTACGCAAATTAAATAAAATGATCGCATTTCATGGAATAGTGAATTTTGATGTAATAATTAAATGCCAAAGACCGTTGGTTTCACGCCCAATCAAAGTGCATAGCTAGATAAATATTTCACATATACCCTTTCTCACTTTTAGTACCAATTTGTTTACTTACATGCCATGAAAAATTGTTTTCCTGATTAAATGCCAAAGTAAATTGGTTTCATGCTCAATCAAAGTACTCAGCTAGATTAGTATTTTCCATCCATTCTTACTCACTACTCACTAAGTACCAACGTGTGTACGTATAAGCCAAGGAAGAAGTGTTTTCATGCTTGTTTTTTGTCATATTACTGTTAAATCTTCGTTCCTGCTGTGTTTAAGATCCTTAAACGATAAAATCCTCAACGTAAGTTTTCAAAAACATTGCCATTCAGAACACAGCTGCAAAAATAACAAAATAGTTAATTTGAGACTTATCATTTCTTTCTTGCTGTTTCTATATTATCTTTCGGGATTGTTAAATGGGTATGAATGAATTCCAAAATTTCAGATAGGAAAGAAATAATTGGGGAAAATATCATCGAGATTATTTCTTCGGGAAAAATTTCATTAGGTCAATCATATGTTTGCGAATTCTGCATTCGAGAAAAATGAGCGTGAATCGCTTCATGATGATGTACTTGTCATTCGGTGTACTCGACTAGTTTCATGGTGACCGGGTAATCACAAAAGGTAGTGCGTCTCTTCTCTGCTATTTTGGTCAATTTTCAGCCATCCACATGGCCGTCCTCCATAAATATACGATCCCTCTTCCATTTCCTTCAGTCTCACTCTTGTCGAGCCCCGCATCACTTTCACTCCATCTGCATTCTCCTCCAGGGGCGGTCACTCCTTTGCCATCCACCCCGCCTTGGCCCTTAAAAATCCACCCTCCACCCGCACATCTCCGGCTTCAAAACTATATCCCTTACTATCCCTTACATCCACCTTCCTTTCGTGTACATATTCTTCCTCTTCCCCCCTCTTTTCTTTTCACCTCCAAAACGTTTTTTTTTCTCTAAGATCCCTTCCTACTTCTTCCTTCTTCCCGGAGGCCGCTTTCTCTTCCCTTATCCTTTTGCCCTGTGGTAACCTTCTCCTTCCGTGTTATCCTTCATACTTATTTTTTTATTCTTATTTCTCCCTTCGCCCTGTCTTTCCAGCGCGACATCGTTTTCCGCTTTTCTCAGGCGTCTCCGACCTCCCACCTACTTTCTGCTTCCAACCCACCTCCTCTGTATATCCACCTATCGTCTCTTCCTCCGTCATTTCCTCTTCCCTGGTGGCCATCGATTCTTTTCTTGTTTTTTGTGCCAATATTTATATTTCCAAAGCCTTCCCCTGCTTCACCCTCTCCCTCGCCTTTTTCTCCATCCAACCCTCGCTTGCTCTATCCACCCTTAACTCAAGTGTTTCTCCCTTTTATTTTTTTCAATTCTATTTCACCCTCCTCCCCAAACACCTACTCCTCCCCAAACACCTCCTCCTCTCCTTGGTTTCCCCATAGCCGCATGCTCTACTTGGACACTTTTATAAAGAGAATTGTTTTTTCAGTTGCTAGTGGAATAGCGATGCCGTGTATTTTGTGGCATGAAATATTTCTTTTTTTCCCTTACACGTTAGAAAAAAACTGGACGTTGAAAGATGTGGGTGTTTTCCAAATAAATATTTACATTCACAATCAATCATAATTTTACCAGGTGAAATACGGGGATAGCGAAATTTATTATTAACTTATCACATGATACATGTAATAATCAGAAATCGTTGTTTATTATAACAATTCATTTTTACTTGTTTCATAATACCGATTACATAGGCTCTTAATTTGTGATATCATAGGGTAATGGTAATGGGGTGCTCTCCTAAATTTAAAAGAGCATTTTTTTCGCATGTTACGATTAATAAATTAAAGCCATTGAGATTTGTAAAGCAGCTCTTCATAATTATCAATATTCTTGTAGTTATGGAACGTCGAGTTTAGCGTAAATTTCAAGTGTCTTTCGCGCGGAAGAAACGCTTTTTAATTGGTGTGACGTCAGAATGCGAGTAAGCGGTTATACGGGGTTTACCCCAACCCCATGAAAATACAGCGATTCCGTGTTTCGTAGAGATGGGTGGTTATGGGAAAAAACCGGTGTTAGGTTAACCGATTATTTTTAGTGAGTAGAGTACTCCAGTATAAAAACATGATGGTAAAAACTTTTTTTCCGGTTTTATAACCTGAATGTATAATAGGTATTTAAAAGGTGTTGTTACGAATGTGGTACATTAATATCTTCTCGTTTAATGCATCGGCGGTGACTTATTCAATATAATGTGATTATTATTGCATCCACACGGGAATTACTACTGTTTGGTTAAAACTTTTGCCGTTTCTAAAAAAAAGCCGGGGTTTTCTCATTTTGGACGACTACTGCTAAAATAAATTTATTATCAGTGGTGATTTTTAAAGTTAAGAAGCTAAAATACAACATGTGCGTGGTAATATTTCCGTGAAGTATTTTATTTAAGTTATAATCTTCTCGCCATCACATCAATGCACGTAGACAATTATTTATTTGCGTCTCGAATGAGAAGAAGTAACTTGAATGTGTTCAACCACCTAAGCTAGCGCTATTGTTTAACTAATATATATATATTTACTCAATCATTCGAAAAATGACGCTCAAAGGCGCGAATAAATTCATACATTCATAGGAAATGGAAATGGATAGGAACACATAAAAGGACAAACACAGGGATATGCGTGGATATATATATATATATATATATATATATATATATATATATATATATATATATATATATATACACACACAAAACGAAAATTTCGCCAATAGGCCACAACAATAAAAACACTTGACAGGGGGTGGGGAAAGAAAAGTAAAAAGAGAGAAGACTTACAGGAACGTTTCGGGCATGTAGGCCCTTCTTCAGCTATAGAAAAAGCTTTTTCTATACTTGTGAGCAGCCAATTTTTTCTGGAGGTACACTTCACTGTAGGAATGATGACTCGCTAGTAACAAAGTCACTGTGTTTATTTTATCAGTAATTTCATTCCTGTTGAAAACAAGATGATATGCTTGACTGTGAGTTGTTACATTTGCTGATCATTGTATTAGCGAATTACTTTCTCTATCTCATTGTTCTTTATTCATTATCATTATTTTGCATTTTGAGTGCAAAAAGACCAAGCACTACAATTTTGGACACAATGAAGTTAGATAAGGTAATACAATTAATGCAATCTTATGGTTACAATTTCCCCGTTTTTAATCACCGTTATCATAAAAAATGTATTATCCCTCTCCTTCCACATCCATTGCTTGATAAAATAATCATGTAAGTTCTCAAGTTAATTTCATCCCCGATTAATTAAGTTTAACAGAAATTATATGAAAACAAAAACTTCCGATCACCCTCGTGAGTTGGCTATTAGTCCGCAAAACGCTTTCACCGAGAGTGATTACTTCAGCGCACAATATGCATGGCTTATCGCATAGTCACGACGCATCTCATGACTTCCCTTGATTTTTTAATTAAAATTGAGCAGAGATTATGTACGAATAACATATGCTTAATATCTCCAAATACTCTCTCTGTCTCTTTGTAATGTACTAATTATTATTGGAACTTCATGCATTCCCTACCGGGCAGCTGTTCTGTTAGCAGGAGCAAGTAGTACCAAAATTCCCCGACAGAGGGCAGCCTTCCAGTTATTTCGCTCTGGCTATTTTTCGATTTAACCAAAAAAATTACCGAGTACTCGGTCGACTCTGATTAACCTGCGCAGAAAAACCTGAGCAGCTGCCTGCAGCGAGGCCATGGATAGAACCATGGTCTTGGCCTGCAGTTGCTAGCAGCAGCACTTAGTACCGCCGCTTGCAATGTCCTTCATTATTTTATTCTCTGCATGAAGTACTATCTCGTAGTATTCATAAATTAATAATATTAGCGATATTAACCATTAGATGTCTCTTTAGCAGTGTACTGCATGTTCATTTACGTAGCACTCTCCCAGTTTCCGGTTTGACTGCGCACTGTTCTTCTGACTGCATTCTGGTATGTGCCCAGTGGCCGGGGGAACGTGCGAGTTCCCGATTTGTGCTGGGACGAGTGCTGCATGCCTGGTGTGGATTCACCCCGTGCCACACACCCTTTTGGTTCCTTGTACGGAACTTCGTAGTTGTACCAAGGTTTCCTGAGAGGCTTCCCGTTATTTCACTCAGGTTATTTTTCACTAATAAAATAACCGAGTACTCATGTTAACCTGCGCTGAAAATTACCGGTTTTTAACCAGTTAACATTAGGGAAGAAATCAGTTATGGATGTAACCGGTAATTTCTTCCCATCCCTAGTGTTTCACAGCTTGTAAGGTCTTGTGAACAACAGCTAAGTGCACACATGAGCATTTGTGACCGAGTGTGTATGATTCGAGCGTAATAATAACCTATTGGCTGACTTTGTTAAGGCGCATTCAGGGAATATTATAATCTTATTTGGCGTAGATATGGCTGAACTATTGCACAAAGGCAAAATGCACCACTTGTATGGCATAACTGAATAATTTTCTCTTCCTTAGACAAGATATAAAGCGACTTACAGATGCTAAATGACGGAACTAGGGATTGGAAATAGCACCACGGAACCGTATTTACTGGACACTTGACTTCACGCTCATCAAACATGGTGACGAGTCTTTTTGAACGCAAGTTCACAACAAAATTTTCAAAGTTGAACTTTACGAGTAGTTCGTAAGTTACAGAAAAACTGCTTGCATTGTAATTTTCAGTGAAGAGGGTACGTTTTAATCGTGTAATGATCCAGTTTTAGTAGACTTTCCCATTATATCACCGATGGAAAAAATGCACAATTTATTAGCAATCTACCCACAAGCATAATCTCAATCTAAGCATAATAGCAGTAATCCCTAACACTTCTGCGCCAGTCTTCTTGGTAAAATTTCCCGAAAAAGTTTCACTATTCTAGCCACCTCATAATCCTTCTCTTGTTTTCAGTTAAAAAATCAATTTTCATTTTCTCGGGTTAAATGTTTTGTGATACTATTTTATGTATTGTACTATTTTATACATGCCTACTATTTTAAATAAATTTATTAAAATGTTTTTGTCATGGAACAGTTTTGAATTGTCTCCTCTTAAAAAAATTCAATTCTTGCGTAGCTTTAATTTATTTAGGAGATCAAATTTTTTTAAACTTTGCCATACACATAGTGGTTCTTTTATAACTGTTTTTTTTTTGCCTAGATATTTGTTTCTGTTTTCATTGATTACCTTTACTCTTTTCTGTGTGGTAGATAGGCAATCAATTGAGGTAGTATAGTAACTTGATAACAATAATAAGTCGTGCTATTAAAATATTTTCAGCTAATTATGTCGATAAATTTCGACAAGACTTGTGTGAATGGGTTATTTTCCGTTCTCAATGGCAAAGAATACTCATATGAAGATTTTTTTAAACTGAGTAAACGATTCACTTATGTCTAGGTTTTTATGCTGTCCCTGTCTCCATTACCCTACCTTTGGATTTTTCTCTAGTCTAGCCTAGCATATTTATGCAGTTATGTACCCCCACCAGCTAATTCCATTCTAACGCTACCGGATTCAAAACTAATTCTCCGCCTTCCTTGCCACTCAGCTTTCCCTCCACGCAATCCTCTACGCAAGCAATCAACACAAGCCTATAGACATTCACATCTCTTAAAGTTAATGTTCATCCTCTCCTGAGGTGGCAATTATTCTGAACATGAAATTATTACATTTGGTTTTAACAATATAATTAATATTTAGCAAAACACTTTCCCTACAGTGTTAATAAATTACCTTCATTTAGTAAAATATTTAATCAAGTACGGTTCGTCCATTTAGGTAATTACTATTTAACTAATTTTCATCTACAAAAACTCCTTTGGCACACAAACATACCTAATGCTAGTGTTTTATGTGACTTTATGCTATGTGACTTGATGCAATGGAATGGAATTTACAGCCATACTACTCTTTATCCATTGAGTACGCTCAAAAATGCTTCTTATATCGCTTTTCAGTAACTAACTTGCTTTTTAACACTCTTGTAGTTGTTAACTGTTTTTAAATTATCCACTCCTGTTAACTCCTGATAGTTTCCTATAGTTATGCAGTTATTAAAAAGTTAGAAGTAATGGATGGAAGAATGTCATACTTATTGGCTTTAAAGTGAAGTGTAGTTGTAGAAATCTAAAGGTACCAATAATTCCAGAGATTAATAAAAAAGAAGAATGAATTAATATAGAGTATAAATCTGATTTAATCACTTTAACAGTTAACAATATTGAGGAATTGCAAAGTGTTTTCATTTATAATCCGAAAGGAATAAGATAATTAATGGACAGGAAAAGTGACTTACCCATACTATGTATTTCAATGTTGAGAAAATAAATGTTTGCTTAGAATTACCGAAGTTTTTTAAAATTGATCTCCACCTTTGATCTGACGAATCTGATTGTCTTATCGTCCAATATCGTTTCCATAAAACAGCAATAATTACGATTGAGTATTAAAACTTTGAAAGAAAACTCTGTGTTCTCCGACTCTTAAGTTTGTGATGAATGTGATGAATGTCTGCTCCGTTAATGCTAATTGGAGGGGTATTGTGTTGGCTAAAGTTCAGGCGTAGCTATGAGTGGTTTAAATCTAACATTGTTGCACTGATTTTTATCCTTCTTTCACTCAAAACTTACGTTTACATGGTAAAACTGGCTGTATCTGTGTAACACTGCGTACAAATTATTTTTTTATTTATCTATTGAATCAACATTACTAGCACACCTTAACATTTCAAATAAAAAATATATATTAGGAATCCTTTTTAGGCATTGCTTGTTCTTGGGATACCGCCAAACAATTCACATTGCGAATACTTGAAAAAAATAAACTGAGACCAGATACGTAGCATAAATATATATATTTGTGTGAAAAACGTTTACATTGAGTGTTATTCGTTCTATTTTTTGAAAATGTTAAAATACCGCTTTTTAAGATATTTTTCTTCATATTTGACGTTTGGGATATACTTATAATGACGATTTGGATAAACTCAAATACCTGGATATTTATTCCAGAATGCATTGCCACCTTCTATAGCTTTTAATGCATGTCCAATTCAACGTCGTTGAATGCCTTGTCGAATGTGAACATTCATATCATTTGGATATACTCAAATCATCAGCATTGCTGCAACACTGCAGGCGTTCCAGCGAAATAGCATACCTACCTTAGCACCTTTGGCTTTTCAGAGCGATAACAAGAACTGAACTTCTTAAAATCCCATAGAACCAAGTTTTGACATTTTCCTAGACAAATAAAACGTTGAAATGAGTCTTTCGGTCCGTTTAAAAAGGTGCATGCATTAGTCAGTAGCCCCTTTACTATTAAGCTATTGAAACATCACATCACCTCGTATCACCTTACATCCTCAATACGCCGCGCCGTTGCTCGTCTCAATGCATTTAGTATCTGATGGTGAGTGAATGGTACCCTACTTATCTAGTCCCTTCAAAATTGTGCTTAAATAGACGCGAATATTGGCCAGAGGTATAATTTGCTTCAGTCAACTTTCTATCTAGCTTTCTGTGTAACTAATGGTATAAATGTGCCTAAACTGACACGTGTATGGGGAAGTTCGTACATGTTTGTGCACTTCTTTACATAACGTAGACAGATGAAGCATCGACAAAAAGTATCGTCTAATCTTTTACCCCCGTCTAATTTGTACTTCCACTAATTATTCGCTCGTACTTGCGATCTTTTGTTTAATTAGAGTGACAAATTCAGCTTTGTAAATAAAAACTACTATAACAAGTTCTCCTGCTATATGCCTTTCTAAGTCGGTGAAATAATCTAAGTGGACGGTAAGTGTACACCATCTTAGTGGAGTAGAGAAAGTCATCGGTGGTATCCGACTATTTGTCACTGATTAGTACCACGCGGTCACTTCGAGTTACAAGCGGAAAGTATTCGACGAGGAAGAAAGTATAATGACATCGAAAACTCAAATGGTGATTGCATATTTATGCATTTATTGAGAGGCAGTATCTTAATATACGATAAAAATGAGAAATTGTGTTCACCTAACTAAGTTAGCCAGGTCTGTCCTAAATCTTATCTCACATTTCCAACAAACTAATGGTAAAAAAGATGTTGCCGTCGCGGGATGGCCGACGGAATAAGAACACTTATTGTTAGTACGGGTATGACTAACCCTGGGGACTACACAGCATTCTATCTAAATAAACATAAATAATAATTTGTGTTAATATGTAAATAAACAATAATTTGTGTTAATATATAAATAAATAATAATAAAATATGAAAATTATATCCATAAATTGACAATAATTACATGAAATACACATAGAATAGAAATATTCATGCAAGTAATATGTATGTAATTACACTAAAACCCTGAAATGATAGTGTTGTGAATATTTTTAAGCGTTTGTATATACGATACATCAAATCGGACCAGACCAACATTCAGATAAGTGAGTGCGTAGCTCGTCTCCTCATTTGGCCATAAGTATAAGTATCTATATATATGCGAACTTAGGTACAGCAAGCACAAGCACATACAAGCTGGGCTCTCTCGTCTCCTCAACCGCTCTCTCTATCTTTTCTATCTGTCCGGGATTCGGGTGTCGTATGACGCTAACCTTTCGCGAGACTATCTCCCATTTATAAAAAGTGTTCCACTTCAAAAACGATGCGTTGGACGGCATTTGATTTCATTGTTGAATTCGATTGTTGAGATTGCTGCATTTTCTAGACATGATGACATTCCATGTGTAATTTTCCCATCCCCATCATCGATTAAACCTCAGCTCTTCATTCTGAAACGAAAGCCAGTTTTTACATATTCACGTTCGCAGGTTTCCGCGGCGTTGATTAGATTTGTTCAACATTTTTCGGGTGACGTCCGCGTATGTTATTTAGGTTCACAACTATTTAGGTTAGGTTCTATAGGTTCACAAGCTGTCCTGCTGGCGTCCTCAGTTGAAGGAACCTGAGGGCGCCAGCAGGTTAGCTGGCGAAACTGTTGTGAACATAAAGCCTCATACGCGAACGTCACCCGAAAAATGTCGAACTCATTCTCACATATTCACAGCCTCCAGACTTTCTCTCATCCCTTGCCATCTAACTCCAATCAACTCTACAGACAGACCCCTATCATAGGATTCGGTATGAACTTCTTCCACACCCTAACTCACGGATCTAATCCCTTTCCCACCCTTAGCTTTTCCCACCCAACCCTCCTCTCCACCCATATCCCCTGGACCTGATGCCCAATCCCATTCGCACTTCAGGACCACACTTCCGGCCGTTTCATCCCCCAACCTACCCCCCACCCCATAACCAAACGCCACCCTATTCCAACCTCTCCCTCCCCCACGCCCTTCCCCGTAGTAATAACCCCCCTCTAACCTCCACGTCCACCCACCACCCTCACAAGACCAATCCCATCCTTCCTTGGCATGAACCCCAGACACCCCCATTATTAATTCGTTGCTAGTGCGCTGCAATCCCTTTTACCCTTGAATGCCGATAACGTTCCCTTTTCGGCCTCCCCCTCGGGCACCCCTCCAAAAAGTGCTTTTAGTTAAGGGGGAACTCTCGCTCCACGGGCGTTCCAGCAAAACCTTTCTCTCTCTATATGTATATGCATGTTTATGTATACATAGATATAAATAAAAAGAAAAGAAAATAAATATAAAAGTATAAGCTAGCAACAAGGCGTTGAGGTTGGGGAAGGATAGGAAAGTAAATCAGTGGACATTCACTGGTAGATGATCCATGGCGACACAGGTGTCCACTGCTTAGGCTAGATTTCTGGCTAAGGACCCTTCTTCAGCTGGAGGAGATTCACTACTAAGGAGTGTCACACTGGAGTTGAGAGTTTAGGGTATGTCTTGGTACGGGGTTGGTTGTTGGGGAAAGGGGATTAGTTGTAAGGAAGTGCAGGTGGGGGTGGAGTGGAAGGGGAAGGAGCTAGCGAAGACTGAGTCCGGGAGGGCAGGTTCACTTTAATATGGAAATATAAGACAGCTCCCAGTGGCGGAGCTCTATTATTGGTGTGTCAGGTGGGAGGGCGCGAATTATTTTTATATGAAAGCAGTTGTTGAAGGAGAGGTTATGTGAGTTGGCGTGCTCGGCTACAGGTAACTGCAACTGCTGCATCACGCTGCTCCTGTGAATATTTATCCGCATATTTAAAGGAGTGCTGGTGAGGCCAACGTAGAAGGCCTGGGAGTGCTTGCAGATTATAAGATATATTACATTACTCGAGGAGCAGGTTCCCCGAGTAAGTATTAAATATGTGACATTCGTCACCGGAGTAGTGTAGAGGCAACGGGGCTTGTTGCAAGGGTGGGAACCAATAGGAGAGAGATTGGTAACACTACTTGCAAGTGAAGTATGACGAATCTCACGGATCCAGAGACTATTTTGTAGATTGGGAGGGCGACGGACGGAGAGCACGGGAGGTCTTTGAATAAGGGAGGAAGTTAAGGGGTAAGAGGATAGAATGGAGTTTGCTGATTTCAGAAGGCTTTTCAGTGAAGCATCAACACCTGGATGAAAGGTAGTCGCAAAGATTATAGTGATCTCATCCAGCTGAAGAAGGGCCCTTAGCCCGAAAGCTACCCTAAGCAGTGGATACCGGTGTCGTCATGGATTATATATATATATATATATATATATATATATATAGTGACGGTACACTGTGAGACCGCCTTACGTACGTCTCGTATGAGCCGCTTCAGCACTTACGGCCGGGATCTAACCCCCCACTTCCCTCCCCGCTTCCTTCCTGGCGCAACGCCGAGGTGAGAGGGAAATGACGCACTCCACCCACGGAATGACCAAGAATGACCTCACAAAACCGCGGCCAAGCTACTTAGCGAGTAGACAAGTGAGATCGTATCCTCGAAGGAGAGGGGGGCCTTTCGGAATATCTGCCTTCGCGGCGATGGTTTCAAAACAGAACAAAAAAATAAGAATCATTAAGGTCATGCGTTGAGAGACGACTCGAAGTTCGATTGGATAACAAAAGCATTTATTTAACAACTAGAAAAATAGCAGTTGACACACACACAAAATCAATAAAAATTACCCTCTTACTAACTAATGACGGATGAATGGACTGATGAATTATGAAACATGAATGAGTAATCAAAGCAAACACGGGAGGACAACCTTCCGACCAAATGGTGAAACAATGACAAATTAATGGTGAAACAATGTCAAATTAACCCTCTTTTTACAAAATTTACAGGCTCCACGTCTTTAAAATACAGTCTTACGGTAGATTATTGACGGGAGATATGTTATACCACACGGAGTCTATGCTCCGCGAAAAATGAGAAATGAGAAAACTTTCTACACCAAGGGTAGTTTTATTCCCTTGGGACAGATTTGACCGGTGAATTTAGCATTGAGAACTTGACGCACATCGCCCTGCTCGACACCAGGTGACGATTTTTCATAATCAACTATGAATCAAAACATAACTACACCTTTCGATGGAGACAATTGGACGGAACTAGCGGGTGGAAGAAGTGAATGTAGGCAACACTCAATCTCTACGGAATTGAGGAAGGGAGTGGGAACGTGCCCGTGATACTTAATCTTTGGATAAGCAGCGTATCTGCAGCGGCACGATGTCGCTTCCACGGATGAGTCGTGCTGTAGGTCAACACCCGGCATGGATACTCGTTTCCAATGGGTAATTCGACAGATTCCTCAGCACGGCTTCCTCAACGTTTTGCCGGACTGCTTGCTCACGATCGCGCTCTCCAGCTCACGCAGCGTTGCACTCCCGAACGAAGGCCAGTCACCCTCTTCTCTCCAACACCTTGCCTTGCGCCAATGCCCTCCAGCAGGTTCTCCACTCAATGCCCTTCACCATGACAAAATGCCTCGACAAATACCTCGTTCAAGGTATTTATGTGGTTTACAGTCGACTATCAACGCCACCTTTTTCTCACACCAAACACAAACATATGCACCTCAAAATACAATAGCGGTAATTCAAAAACATGACATGAGCCGTCTCTCCAACAAACTCGCGCGAAACGTAAGGGTGAACATAAAATAATAATGGACATACGACCGGTATGTCACAATATATATATAATGTGCCGATAAAAATAAGGGGGTGGCCGATAAAAATGTAGAAACAAGCGGAAGACACTTACAAATTAATATAATAATTTCCAATATTTCAGTGGTATTGGCATCCACCTTTCTCAGGGTAGAGAGTAGGAATGAGGAAAGGGATAGAGACTGAGGTATTGGAGGGCAAAAAGGGGAGACGAAGGTGTAATAGGGGAAGGAGGGGAAAGAGGAAGAGCGGGGTGAGGGCGAGCTGAGGGGAGAGAGGAATAAAGGGGAGCAAAAAAAGTGGAGAGTGGAGGAAGCAGGGAGAGAGGAGATGAAGGGGAGGGAGTAACTAGTGCGATTTAATGAGTCCAGAAGGCCTGGTGGATCAAAATACAAGATTATTCAAGATCTTTGAGCTGAAGGGGAGAGGAAGAAGTGGGACGGGAAGCAATTAAACCAACTTTACAAGCATTATTAAAGGTGGAGTTGTGGGAGGAGACGTGAATGGCGACAGGGAGAGAAACAGAGAGGGAAGGGGGATCGTTGCAAGACGAGCGGTGCCCATTCATACCGTGCGTCATTTGCAGCGCGCTCCTCGTCAATTATCTAATTAATATGTAATCATGCCGCGCCACGTGTTCTGATCACGTCAAATATTTATATCATTTCCGCATCCATCTCGCCTGTTCCTTCAAGGACAAAGCAGCTAAACCTTTCCGATGGGATGCGTTTTCTACATTCCATATGTTTTCTTTGCAAATAACAATAAATATGCAAAGTATGTTTTTTGGCAAAAATGAACATATTTTTAGAAGAACATTCGTTTGGTAGCAGGCACATTGGAGTCAGGAAATGAAATGCGCGAACATGTTCGTTAACACCCGAAATCACCGCTAAAAGCCTTGGGTCTGTATCCTCACGTCACGAATGCACAGCGGCAAGTTTATTCTCGCATCTGCCGTAAGGTTTAATCGCAGCGCCGAAGGCGCTCCAGCAGAGCTGTACCGGTGAACAGAGTTCACCTCTACCAGTCGTTTTATCAATGAGAATACCATTGGCGGGGGAATAAACATAGGGTTGTGTAGCATGTTGTTTGTGAGAAGTGAGAAACTTAAGTCTAAAAACAAATACAAAAAATATGACCCTCACAATACTAAGAACTAAACTAAAATTAATATAATGGGCTGGATGAGAGCAAAGAAATTATAGTTAGATGATTGCGCATGGCATAACATGAGATTTTTCAGTTTTTAATCTTTTTTTGTTCATTTTTTATATTATTTTGTTGATTTTTTTTTTGTTTTTTATTTAATTATATATTTTTCTCTTTTTTTTATTCATTTTTTAGTTGAGTGAGAGAATACTCAACGTTTTATTTCGTTTTTTTTTATATAATTTTTGTTTGGCTTTTTTCTATTTACAGTAGTCTTGATTTTACGTAACTCCTTGGGACACAAAAATGGGGTGTTATGTAAAATCAAATTATGCAAAATCATGATATTAGCGGATTTTGAAAAATATGCTAAGATTTCACAATGTATGAGAACATGACGATGTTGAAACTATTTTCAATGCAAAGAGTATTTTTTGTATAAAGTATTTTTTTACTACATACATATTACACTGTAGAAAATAAAACTATTTTAATTGTGGTAGAGAGATAATTATATTTTAAATCAAAACGTACAATAGAATTTCAGAACATAATCTTAGCTTTTTGGCTGCTCAGGCAAAGTATAGATATAGCATTTAAACATGTGGCTAAATCAAGTGTGTACATAATTTAGAAAATCATGACTATGGAGAGTATGAATTGAACTGATAGATAAAATTTGAAAAAAGGCGGTTTAAATAGGTTATCCAAAATAATAAAATAGAAAAGTACACCGCTCAATAAAAGTTACTTAGCATTGCATAGCAAACAAATAAACTGCCTGTGCAAAATCAAAATGAAGAAAAACCCATCTGAAAGTAAAATTTCATTTATAAAATTGTCTTTATAACATTTTGTGATCTTTTTTGCACTTTTAACCGTTCCATTTTTGAGTGGATTACTTTTTCAATTTTTCTTAAATTATCTTTAAAATCATCATCAACTTCGTGAAGTAATCCGAAATGATGCAAAGATGTATTTGATGCCTGGAGGATGTCTTCTTTTTTTGGTTCTGGGATGACCTCATTACTTTCATCTTCTTAATCGTCATCCGAAACTTCATGACTACTGGCTCCTGGCTCCTGAGTATCTCCTTCATTTGTTTGTCCAGAACTTGTCAGGGTGTCATCATCAAGTTCTATGTACTCTTCTATACTTGAAGTCTGTGGTGCTCCCAAACGATTATAATACTCAGCAAAATCACTGGCTAAGCCCAGTCTTTGAGATGCAGTGGCTTCAGCGACTTCCTGTGAAAATATTTTTCACTATCTTTTGTTAACACTTACCACAGTCAGTGATTCTCAATTGATATTATTGATAAAATAGTACACATACCTGCACATTCATTGAACCAGTATCGGATGGAGGAAAGCCCGCAGCACGCCACCACTTAACTATAGTTTCAGTAGCGACAGATTTCCAAGCAATATCCAAGGCCCTTATAGCATGTAACGCATCCTCAACGCAATTTCTTCTGCTTTCTGCTACAGGATGGCCCATTTAAAGGGCTTCCCGACATGTAAAAAAGAACTCGCACAATGCTTTCTCAAGTTCTTCAAACTTGGCTCCCTTGAGGGTTTTTCTATGTAAATGTTTCCCTGAACGTACCGCTGCTTCCAGATCCTTCCTTCCTCTCAGAATGCTGGACAGAGTTGAGACTGGTACATCGAAGAGGTCTGCCACTTCCGACATGTTCTTCTCTTTCTTGTCAATTATGCGATCATCTTGAGTTTTTATGATAGGGAAATCACCCTTCTCCGTTGTTTGGTGTTGCTAGATTCATGAATCTTTTTTATTTTATACTAATCAGGAGAATAGAATGCAAATATATAATGAAGAAAATTTCTCCTTTTTGTACTCTTTCGCCTCTTAGTGAGAATGACCCCTTGATGATGTAGCCTTGACTGTCGCACACCACTGTATATGGAGGAACTGTGGGCGAAATGTGTCCTCCTTCACCTCAGGCAGCAGCATTTAAATATTACCACGTGCCATCGGCAGGGCAATCACTTGACTCTGAATCGACAAAATGTTATCAGCGCTTTGTTATGATCTGGCGAAACTCCCTGCCCGGGCTAGTCGGAATGACAATGTCGCATTTGATGATCCAGCACCTATGTTATCGTCGCTGAAAAGTGTTGCTTGCGCCCACTGAAATCTATCTGTAAAATCGCTACGCGTCGCACCAATGCATAGAAATGTCGTAGCAATTTAACACCTTTCTGCACTAGTTAGAAAGCTGTCAGTTCATCCGTTTCGATGAGGAAGATTCAATATTCTCATATTAAATTTCGTCTGTGAGAATTCTACAAAGGCATAACTAATAAATCAAAGCGACATTATGAACGGTAAAATTTCCGTTTTCCGCCCGTTCGCAGCGAACTTAACCGTGCTCACACGTAGATTTTTCAATTGAGGCATAAGAATGTCATTAATAACCGGCGTAGAATTTTTCACGCAAGAGAACGAAAGGCATTTCAACACGGCTAAGCGAGATGCAAGCAAGCAAAAAAAGTGTGGAAGCTCCCAAAAGGTGGCCCAACCCCACTAGTGGAGGCCACCTGGGTCGAAGCGAAGCTGGGCGGGGGTAGATAATTACAGATAAGGCGGAGTGATCTTCTCGGGTTACTCCCTTCTCTTTCTCGCTGAATGAGTCACGCGCAGATGCATTTCGTCTTTCCCAGGAAGAAGAGACGAAGACCTCTTCTTGGGTTAGGGGGGTCTTTTGTGGAAAACCTGTTTAGATACGTCAATTGTTTAGACCCAACTGAGGGATCGACCATAAAAATGAAATCTTTATCTTTTCCCCACCCCACCCTTCGCCGGAACCTTCAGTGGCCTGCGGGCAGTTCTAATCTCCAATCTTTCGTCTAACAATAAGCATGGTAGATGCCTTCACTGAGTGTCTTTGGTCAAGCATTTGTTTACATAGTCGGTGGATATATAACGATAGCAATAAGTATCACAATATGTGTAGCATGCTGGGAAAATATAAGCTCAGATTTACATTTATTAAGTTTATTCCTGTGCACTTCCACACTTAAACGGAACTCTATGATAAACATAATTGTCGAGAGTTCATTTTACCTGAACATTGTTAATAATAACGATCGAGTTCCGTTTAAAGTTAATAAATTCAGAACGGAACATTAGGTATGAACCGCTGGGCCTGTATTTTCATAGTAGGAGGCAAATATTTTTAGTAAATGCACTGAGCAGACGAATAGTTAGCCGTGAGTGGGGATGGTACTGAGAAGAGGGTCGTTATCGCACCTCTGCCCAGTGATCGAGGAGGTATATCTGTGCGATTCCTTGCCAAGAGTCAGTTCCGTACGGAGGAATACAAGGATATGCTCACGGTACTAATGACAAGGGAAGCATTTTTCAATGCAAGGCTCCGGCGCGATCGGGTACTTAAAAACAGCGCAGGTAGCATCTACGATTTCATCAATTGTAACTATAATTTATTAAAAATCGTATTTCTTTGTCTTTAATTACACTGTGTTTGCTATCCCTTTCATATTCCTTGGTCCTTCTGTTCTATATATTTAAAATTTTGGCTGACCCAAACCGTTATCTAATTCCGCCTAAAGCTCTAAATTGGAAAAGTACAGACAACGCAACCAAAAAAGACCTATCTACCTAGACATGGGGAAGTGAACATGTTTATACCCGAAAAATTTATTGCAAAGCATTTAAGCGAGTTTTAGCTATCTGATGCCATCAATTGTGATATTTTATAAAATACTACGATGCCACCTATCTTCCCAATTTCCTGTTGTTGGCATTGTACGGTACGGACAAAAATTGTTCGTACTTTATTCCACTCAGCAACGTGCGCAAGTGTCAAGACACGCGTGCTTACAGGCGACCCCAAATCGAGATTCATCTCGTCACTCGGAACAGCTGACAACGTTGCTATCTCAAGGTCATAAAACCTTTTTTCGTGAGCATTCCGGGATTCTGGTGTTACCATCATAGCGTAAACAAGTAAACACCTTGAACCCATTACTTTTCGTGCTGAAAGATGGGTAAATAAAATATTAATATATGTATGTACCATTAAAATGCAATGTATTGACTCGTTACAGTTAATTTCACAGTAGTACGGCATTAAATTGAAGATTTCCATTACAGATGGGCAAGAATGGGATTTTGTTGAATTTTCTTTAAGTTCTGATGTTTCATTACGTAAAATCGAATTGATATCTCCTCTGGGGACCAAAATAGCCTTAAGTAAAATCGTTACATCGAATTTACGTAAAATCGAATAATGTGTCAATATGAATTCTACAGGCGTCGGCAGGGACCGCTCGTTTACTTGCGTAAAATCAAATTTTACGTAAAATCAGGTTATGTAAAATCGAGATTCTACTATATCGTCAGTGAAATTATTTTCGAATCTATAGCATTGGATTAGAGCACCTTGCTTCGTTGTTCCCGTAATGCATCCATATCGTCAGATTGATTTAAAATAAGAACCTACACTAAAACATACGCCGCTAACTAAGTCAACACTGTCAACTAAGTCAACAACCTTATCTAAAACGCTAGAGTAAGTAGCAACATTAGATTGCTTGTAGACGATCCTCTCATCTACAGAGAAATCACTGTCAGTGCACTATCTTAAAAGTTCACTCATTGGACATAAACAGCGTTAACTTGAGGTGTTTTGAGTAGTGACTGAAACTAACCTTAAAGAATGTTCTGATGTACACTTCTTACGAAAGAAATCACACAACCCCTTATCTATAAAGTGTTGGGGGGAAAAAGTGAGTCAGATGATGCGAAATAACACGGAATCACATTGAATTCAGACCTAGCGCAGGGGAAACATACGATGCGCTTGCGGTGATGCTTGAAATTCATAAGAATTTATCAAGCGTATAGAAGGAAGTTTCTCCAATGAAAAGCAAAGAATATATGCTAACTAAAATTAGGCCACATTTCGAATATGCCGCAAGCTATTTAAAC